>OX457049.1:21155293-21327793 GCA_949752735.1 Lumbricus terrestris
TATTATAGTAGTAAATAATGTCATTATAATCATATAATAATAAATAATATCACGGTTTATTATAACGCTTCATGTAAAACAATGATGAAAACAGTAACTAAAAACCAATAATATTTTGTCAAAGTTTTCTGGGGGGGAAATGTCAATCCTGGGGGGGGAACTTTCCCCCCCCAGAGACGTCTAGATTAAACACTGATTACCTTTGAATCTGGTGTACCTCCAAATGCATTGTCATGAATGCGTTTCCTTACAAAAGTTTTCTTCTCCGCTTGTGACAGCAGAGCGATGTATCGCGTCCACATGAATCGATTTTTCCAAAGATACCGCAGAGCAGTAAGAAGGTGCAGACATTGTTGACCCAGATGACCACGGATCCCGAGTCACTGGACATCGACACAGATTGGCTGACCACAATAAGGAAGGATGCTGAACTTGGTCAGTAGTTGACCTCTGTCCGTCTATCTGCTGCATGCTTTGTTTAAGTTCTAGCTTTGTACGCTTCAGCTTAGTTTCAGTTACAGTTTCAAGTTAGCGATAAAGTTTTTCTGTTTTGATCAATTTAAGTAACGATTAAAATGACGATTGGCATGCATAGGCAAATGGTCATTCCTCTTATTTGAGTTTTAGTACCGCTGATAAAAAAATTAATAAGACCAACCGGCTCTTTGAAGAGTTTGAAGACTCCTTTAATAACACTTTCGTGGATATTTCAGAAGGCAAAACCAGGCAGCAAATAATTATCCAGTATTCTTGAATGTATAGAAATTGATATGACGTCATAAGGCAATTGAAAAAATGAAGAGATTACGTCACAGTATATATATATATATATATATATATATATATATATATATATATATATATATATATATATATATATATATATAATATTTATGCGATCTCTCATTGACACTTAGTGCATTGTCATCATGGAGTCATTATTACTAAGGATTCTTTTTATTTAGCGCCTTATGAATGTAATCTACTCAGAAGCTCCAACCACGGCTAAATCGGACAGTTTAAGTTCGTAAAGAACTTGATAATGGACAGTTAGTTGGTCACTCTGAAAAGCAACAGACGGAACGCAAAAAGGAGCCCATTCCAGTGTGAGAATTGTAAACAAATAACTGGGGGTTGGACTATGATCCACTTGGAACTGAGGTGTGAAAAACAGACTTTACTATACTATATGAGTTCTAAGAAACTCTGGGGGATTGAAACACCTCAACCCCGGCAATTCTCACCCTGCCCCATTCCAGAGTCTCAGTGGCGTAGCCAGGAATTTATGATGGGGGGTTTGGGGTGTTATGACTTGACCGGATGCCCTTTTTGACACCAACTCAACAGTATTACAGTAAATAAAAAGGGTATAAAGTAACAAAGGGAATGAAGTAAGAAAAACAATTGTTACTACAAGCAATTGTTTTGTTTCTTATTTAAGTAGATAAATAACCTTAAAAAAATCTAGGCCAATGAAGGTTTTAACCATTGAACTCCCTTGTCTACGCCACTGTAGAGTCTATAGGGCCAGGAATCGAAAAAGAGCGAGCGCCATTGCTTAGTAGTAGACGAATAATTACCCTCTACAGTAGGTTCTACTACTTTCTGATTAATATCTCACCGGCGAGATTCGTCTGTTTTTCTTTCTCTTTATTCAGCTCTAAACCTCGTCACCAGAGGGATGCAGACAGACTGCTACACAGCCTTTTCTGCAGCGAGAACAAAGGACACAACGAACGCGAGTGCTCAGACTGTCATGACCTTCTGCGATTGCGACTACGTCCCAGCCCAACTTCCGTCTCCCTCCAACCCTTTCCGCCAAGTCCCTACGTCGGGAGGGGCATCTCTTCAACCACCGCTGCTCATAACCCCGAGTTCCCATAATTCCCCCTCTCCCAGCAGAAACGGAAATGCGACGACATCTGTCGATAAATGCTTTCTCTTCCCGGGCTTCAACAAACCACGAAAGTCGTCTGCTCCAGACTTCTCCACCGACGTTGGAGACGACCCCGTCTGGCTGCGTTCCAGCGCGTTCCGTGCCATCTCGTCATCCTACTCCGAGCGCATCCAGAATCTTGATGAACGCGCCACGCCCCACGACGAGGCGTCAAGCGCTCAACAGGGCTCGGTTCCTGCACGCTCTGCTTGTGCCACAAACGCTCCTGCGTCACTCGTTAATGTTCCTTCGAATACGAAGACCGCGAGAAACGTCAGAAGTGATGATCGTGTTGATACTCAGGAGTCCGGGGCTCGAAATGATGCCGTAGCTGTCTCGTGCAATGCTCCTCTTTCCCCTCAGTCTCTTCCACACAAAGAGATTACACAACGAGATGGATCACATCTTAATCTAACCAGTGTTGACAAACTTAGCAGCCGTTCCCCACACAGTCCACTGATTCATTTGAAATGTCATCGGAAACAGAAAGGATCCATCACTCAACTGAATAATCAATGCAGAAGTGATGCTGAAACAGATCCTCGTCAGATTCCAAGAACTCCTGCCGCCGCTCGACCAGGCTTCAAGCAATCGAAATCGCTGAACGCGGAGCGATTAGTGGACGACGATGACGACACTGGGGATGCTCGTGAGGAGGAGGAGGGTCTCGTGGAGCTGGGTGTGGAGGAAGAGGTGGACACGGATGTTGTCTTCAGTGGTTCCGAGGACAGTTTCTGCTGGACGAGCAACATACCACGTCTGAGAGAAACCCACATCGACGAATCCTGTTTCTTCGATATTCAGGAGATCCCAGAAGGAGCTCACGAGCATCGACCGGAAAAAACCTCGAGGCACAGCGTGGGTCCATCCCAGTCGGTGGATCAGAGACGAGCCGGGTCCTGGTCTGGCTGTCATCAGGACCCAGGGACGCCACGAGGCACGTCGATGAGTCGACCAATCGTCGTACGAAAGCTGAAGAGCGCCACTGAACTGATGTACGACTGTGGCCAGCGGCGATCGAGACCCACATCGGTTCCCGAGGAACGTAGCAACCACCATTGTGACTGGACCTACACGAAAAACGCCCCCAACACAAAGGACCAGCAGAGGACTGCGGGGCGTGGACGTACCCCGTCTTCTTTCGGAGGAGGAGGTGGATTCGAAATGGTGTCCGGAAGAAGACCTGGGTACAGTCGAAACGGTAGTAGCGGCTCGGATGACACGGAGAAACACCCCCACTGCCACCCGCACACCTCGACCGCGACGGAAGTGACGTCACCGGCGATTTCGAAAGACTGTGGCAACCGCTTTAAACCGATCACTCCCGTGTTGAAAGCTTCCACAAGAGGTCAGGAGACGGTGAAGTCATCATCAGTGATGGTAGATTCATCTTCAGAAGCAAGCGACGTGGCGACATCTGGGATGGTGTTCTTCCACGACGACAGGTCATGCGCGAGTTCTTGCAGCAGCATTCCAACCGTGGAGCTGAACTTCCAATCTCAATCAAACAGATATCGAGGCGCCAACTACACCAAGGAGGAGAGCGCGCCCGAGTCGCCGGCACTGGTCGGGGCAAGGACCAGCAGGAAGGGTAGTCGAACCCAACCTGCCGCCGCAGCCGTCTCTCCACGAACTGGGAGCAGCCGAGCAGCGAGAAGCATGTGCCGAGCACTCTGCCTGCAGGCCATGTCCGTTGAGTTGACCGATGACAGTACGGACAGCAGCGTTTCGCATCAGTTCACTCCGCACGCTGGTTCCCCGTCGCTGTATCCATCGTCTGCCCCCGTCCAGCCGACGGACGAAGAGCCGGATTTTCATAAAGGCAGAGGAAGCTGGCTGCAGAAACCGTACAGGAAACTCTTCAAGGCGCTAAAATGAGTCAATTGTATTCAGAGTGGGAATTGTAGAAAGAAAGACTACCTTCAGCCCAGACAGTCATGCTTCTTGGGTCCGTAGGTCTAGTTGGCACGCAGTGTGACAATGTAGGACCTACCAACTGCAGGGTGGTCATGGGCGGAGTTTGGTCTCCGTTTTTGGAGGGGCTAAAAAAAGAACTTGGGAAGAACTTGGGCTTCGTTGGAAGCGGCGCCGACAAATATCAAATATTTTCTCGGTCCAAAACAGTTTATAACCTTTTTGTAGTCCTCGGGCTGAAATCTCGCCGAAAAAATGTTTCAGACCAAAAAGTTGATGACTTTTTATTAGTCATTCAGAAGTTTCGCGTTCGTGAACAGGACCATTTCCCCCAAATAAATTATTTATAAGTCTGCGCCTTCTTGGGGGGGATGGGTGGCTAAGCCCGGGAAAAAATACCATTACCCTAGCCCTCAGCTGCCCCTGATAAACTCCGCCGATGAGCGTGGTTAACGATTTACATACATCGAAGAAGACTCTATCCAGCGTGAGAACTGTGGAGCAATAACTTGGGGGAGGGGGACGTGGTCAGATGCAGATTTATGTAGAGTTGGGGGTGCGTAATGAAGACTTTACTATGGGTGCTCTTAAGAAAGACAAGGTGGCCGAACTCCCCACAAACTCTCCGGAAATTCTCACCCTGACTTTCTCAGACCTTGATCCAAGTGGAGTTACATATTTATTTCTTCGATGAATCACTGGAAAACTCGGTGTGTGGCACTTTCGTGGTTTAATTCGCCAAAAAACGAGAAGCTTAACTGATTGCAGAAGAATCTTCTGTGAAAAAGACCATTGCGGTATAAAATGACGATTCAACTATGGGGTCCTAAGAAATACTAGCGGTTTGAATCCGCAATTCTCACGCTGGTTGTATTTTGTTTTGTAGGCTGCACAATCCACTCCACACTTCCGCCCAAGCAGGAATAGACTGCTGGGCCCATGGGCATAGGCGTAGGGGACATTTCGGAAGTGGTGGGGGGGCAATTTTTTTTATTTTTATCCGAAAAATCTGATGATCTTTTTTAGTCATTCGCCCAAAATCTTAGAAAATCTGATGACCTTTTTTTTAGTCATTTCCTGTAAATCTTCAGCAAATTTAGCTCTTTGCCCCTGTACCTGTTTGCCCGTGTCTCTTTTGCCCGAAAAACACATTTGCCAGAAATTTGGGGGCATTTGCCCCTCTGGACCCCCTGCCTCCTACGCCTATGCCCATGGGTCTAGTTAGCATGCAGTGTGTTGGCATGCAGTGTGCTGCTGTAGGTCTACCAACTGCAGTGTGGTTAACAGATATGGAGGCATTGAACATATAATCAGCTGTTTTATATAGGCCTACGAGTAAATTTAAGGTGTAGTATTTTTATGCATATTATTTATGTATTACAGAATTTTTGAGGGCATAACACTAACATAACCATTTAGTAGCATTTTCTAGTATTTATTCAAACATTATTTACAAATATTATGTTCACAGGAGAAAAATTATTTACTCATGTTCAGAATATTGATTGATCTGTTAATAATGCAAATACCTCTGCCAAAGTTATGTACAAATATTTAAGACTTTGAGCTTATTGTTGTTGTATTGTTGTTGATTATAATTATTTATTCCTGGTGTATTTTAGCATGGCTGTAAAAAAACTGTGTTTTGATGCAGTTGTTTTGAATATCGAAAAAATAACATACCCGGTAATAGGATTAAAAGTCATTAAAACATATAATCTGCCCCACTTTTAGAGCAAATCAATATTTAAGTTCAATCCAGACTTGAAGAATTCCAGATTAAAGATCTAATTCCAACATGATTGTTTTTCCCATTGTATATTTTAACAGTGAATTCATCTTCAGCTTATATACAGAGTGGCTATACCATTTTGACAAAGTTGCTAACCACATTTTTAAAGATCGAGTGTTTCTACAAGTGATTTCACTGTGGCATTACTAATAATAGGCATATGTACATCCAGGAAACAATTTGGGGTTACATTTAAGGGATTTCCATTTAGGGGTTATCTTTCAGAGGTTTCTATTGAACATAGTCACAAAGCACAGAATTAGTTTTAAAAACCAGGAACTATTTATTTTGGGTGTTCTGAACCCATAAAATCCCCTTAAACTCGCATTGATAACAGGAACTGTCTAAAGGGTGGGCAAAAAATAATACAATAGTTTGGCCAAAAGTAGGAAAGATATACATGCCTAAAGATACTTCATAATTATCATTATGCACAATATGTCAACCAAATTTCAACAAAACATTTCGCCTGACCTCATATTATGCTGAAGTAAAGAAAACTGAAGTTGCTAAATCAGTTTCGTTGTATGTGCACTTGTTATAGAGCCCCTTCAAGCTCGCTACTCGGAGGTGCTCCCGACTACAGAGCAGACACTGCATCGGAGTTTCACGCCGAAGTGCTGAGCAATTGCGAGTGAAGGACTTGCCCAAGGCCCCTGGGCAGAGCAATCACAGGCCCTCGAGCAAATTTAAATAAAAAACCAAATGAAAATAACAAAAATGTGGGTACGAATGTACGATAATGCTTACATTTATTATTTTAATTAGTTATTGATGTTAAGAATTTAATTCTCAAATATACGATGATCCGCAAGCAACCTTTCTGGATTTAACTGCATGAAAATCGTCTATAATATCCCGGTAGTCCTGCATTTTTGTGCGTGAACCTTAAAAATGCACTTCGGAAATGCTCTTTCTTCATCACCTGAAAATTGTCCCATTGTCTTGAAGAACCGTTTCTTATAGGACTAGGCCCCCAGAAACTTGCGTAAAAAAATTGAAAAAATTGTGTGGCCGTGAAGTTCTGGAATTTGGTATACTTTAAGTGTGTGCAATACTACTAAAAATAACCATCTATAACTAAAAATTTCTCTAAAATTCCACTCAATTCGGCGGCCATTTTGATTATCGCCCATCGGTGTCGTTGCTATGTCGAAATGACACGCGCCGCATTGATTTTTAAGTCAATCAAAGCCCAATTTAGATAAATTAGCCATATTTTTTTCAAAATTTGCACTAAAATTGAGCGGATTGCAAATTTTTGCGTTGTTGCGCAAAACCTGGAATTTTGCGCAAAATTTGCGCTGCGCAAGATCGCGAATTTCTGGGGTCCTGTAGGATATAGTAGCCTATGTACAGGCCTGATGATGATTGGTCATAAGGTCGATCTGCCTTATGCCACCAATAAATTTCATGAATTTTATTTTTAAAACAAATAAACCATTGGCAAAATAGGCAATCTTCTTTAGATAATTGATTGCAGTTATCAATTTAGGGATATTCAGCATTTTTAGACATACATAATATTCATGGACGGAGTTTGGTTTCCGTTCTTGGAGGGGACTAAATTTTTTGAGGCTGAGACTCGGTCCAGAAAAACAAGAAAAAATTTCCGCCTAAAAAGTTGATGACCTTCCTTTTTTAGTCCTCAAATCTTAGCGAAATGCAAAAATTTTCACGACCAAAAAAGTTGATGACCGTTTTTAGTCATTCGTGTGTTTCGCGTGTGGGGGGGCAGGCCGAAGAAAAGCTACAATTTACATGGTCAAAAAATGACTCTGGGTCTTCTTGGGGGCTTAGCCCCCCTAGCCCCTGATAAACTCCGCCCCTGATAATATTAGTGTAAATAAATAAATTTAATAGAGTTTAACGCATTTTACTTTACATAACATGTTATATAAAACGATCTAGTAAAATGCTGGTCGGTTTTTAACCTCTTCAATAAGTATATACTCGATTACATCTATAGTTGACAAAAATTATTTTATTCTTCTAAATTACACCCTATCAACCCTTTAACCGACCGATTGTCCTATGACCATAAACACAATAGCAGTCACATGTAACAGCAGTGTAAGAAACAATTACCATTGTTATAAACAACTGCAATGTCAATTCTGAGGATGTAATGCATGAAAATTGGCTGAACCAATGCAAGACCAACTGTTAACGGTTTGGTCACCATGGTACCAACACATAAAGGCAGGAGGGAGCTGCTCACCCCCCGTCCAAAATCTTTGACACTTATTTTTAACTACTACGACTTGTTTTAAATTTCCTTGCACTAATCATACCTTGAGCACCTCTGAGTAGTTTTTTGAAGGGCCTTATAAATGTTCTGAATGAAAGAACGAATGAATGGATACCTAAGACTCACAAAGTGAAACTGAGAAATTTACATTTAGAAACCTAAAAAAACCAAGTTCTTGATTTCCTGCATTCCATTTTTCAAGCAGTCACCAAATTTTTTAAATATCCCACCGTGTTTTGCCCCACCTGTCAAACTATCAGCGGGTGCAAAAGTTGGTCACACAGAGAATTTCAAATAAATTCTGAACAATTTCTCTATTTATACAAAACAAAGTGTCTCAAAACTCACTATTTCTTCTTCGCTTTCAAGCACACTGATGGACTACTGGTATCTGTGCCACAGATTCATATTTCTGTGTGACCATACGCATTAAAAATTTATTTAATAATAATAATAAAACAATGGAATCAATATTTCAAACATTGAAAAACACATTCTGGTGTGACGATGTGCGTTACAAATTTATTTAATAATAATAATAATAATAATAATAATAATAACAAACCACCTTTTCCAAGGTTTTTCCATTTGCACCCAACGTTTCAATGCCGTGGCCTTCAGAGGCAAATTTGTGGACTTCAGTGGGGACGAGGCTCGAAAGCATGATGGCACAAAATAGTCGTAAGCAACATTGAACATCTTTTTACGAGACATGCAAACGATACTACTGGAGTCAGTTTACCAAAAAGAATTTCAGCAGCTGATATTAGAAGAGCAAGAAGAAGAAGAGAAGCAATAATAATAATAATAATAATAATAATAATAATAATAATAATAATAATAATAATAATAATAATGGAACAAAATAGTCGTAAGCAACTGACCATCAAACATCCTTTAACGAGACATGCAATCGATACTACTGGAGTCAGTCTGCCAATGAGAATTTCAGTAGCTGATATTAGAAGAGCAAGAAGAAGAGAAGCAATAATAATAATAATAATAAATCCTGAGGGATCATAAATACCTAGGGTAAAAAATAATAATAATAACAAAACAATGGAATCAACATTTCAAACATTGAAAAACACATTCTGGTGTGACGATGTGCGTTACAAATTTATTTAATAATAATAATAATAATAATAATAATAACAAACCACCTTTTCCAAGGTTTTTCCATTTGCACCCAACGTTTTAATGCCGTGGCCTTCAGAGGAACATTTGTGGACTTCAGTGGGGACGAGGCTCGAAAGCATGATGGCACAAAATAGTCGTAAGCAACCATTGAACATCTTTTTACAAGACATGCAATCGATACTACTGGAGTCAGTTTACCAAACAGAATTTCAGTGGCCGATATTAGGAGAGCAAGAAGAAGAGAAGCAATAATAATAATAATAATAATAATAATAATAATAATAATAATAATAATAATAATAATAATAATAATAATAATAATAATAATAATAATAATAATAATAATAAAGATAATAATAATAATAACAAAACAATGGAATCAACATTTCAAACATCGAAAAACACATTCTGGTGTGACCATGTGCGTTACAAATTTATTTAATAATAATAATAATAATAATAACAACAAAACAATGGAATCAACATTTCAAACACATTCTGGTGTGACCATGTGAGTTACAAATTTACTTAATAATAGTAATAATAATAATAGTAAGAATAATTAATAATAGT
Source organism: Lumbricus terrestris (assembly GCA_949752735.1). Taxonomy (NCBI): domain Eukaryota; kingdom Metazoa; phylum Annelida; class Clitellata; order Crassiclitellata; family Lumbricidae; genus Lumbricus; species Lumbricus terrestris. Next base: position 21,164,900 of record OX457049.1, read on the forward strand.
AATAATAATAATAATAACAAACCACCTTTTCCAACGCTTTTCCATTTGCACCCAACGTTTCAATGCCGTGGCCTTCAGAGGCAAATTTGTGGACTTCAGTGGGGACGAGGCTCGAAAGCATGATGGCACAAAATAGTCGTAAGCAACATTGAACATCTTTTTACGAGACATGCAATCGATACTACTGGAGTCAGTTTACCAAAAAGAATTTCAGTGGCCGATATTAGGAGAGCAAGAAGAAGAAGAGAAGCAATAATAATAATAATGATAATAATAATAATAATAATAATAATAATAACAAAACAATGAAATCAACATTTCAACCACTGAAAAACACATTCTGGTGTGACCACGTGAGTAACAAATTTAATTAATAATAGTAATAATAATAATAATTAATAATAGTAATAATAACAATAATAACAAACCACCTTTTCCAACGCTTTTCCATTTGCACCCAACGTTTTAATGCCGTGGCCTTCAGAGGCACATTTGTGGACTTCAGTGGGGATGAGGCTCGAAAGCATGATGGCACAAAATAGTCGTAAGCAACATTGAACATCTTTTTACAAGACATGCAATCGATACTACTGGAGTCAGTTTACCAAAAAGAATTTAGTTGCTGATATTAGAAGAGCAAGAAGAAGAAGAGAAGCAATAATAATAATAATAATGATAATAATAATGAGAGAGGAAATTTTGCAGTCCCGCATAACATCATATCCGAGTGAAGATGAGACTGCGTTGACCAATTAGAAGGTCTTAGACACACCTTTGATTGACAGAGCCAAATTGATTGTTTGGGTCTCACTCAACGACCCTTTCAACCGGGCCCGACTCGGTGCAGTGACATCCCCACACGCCGGAGACTGGATGGCCACCGTGCCAAAAATTTCATGTGGACTTGGTCTTAGTACCGAGGCAGTCAGGGTGGCGATTGGTTTGCGCTTGGGATTAATTCTCAACGCGCCACACCAGTGCCAATGTGGAGAGTTGGCGGACCAAGGAGGACACCACGGTCTGGTCTGCAAGCAATCTGGGGCGAGCCAGCAGACACTTTGCTATTAATGACATCATTTGGAGGGCCCTCCAGAGAGCTGATACTCCAAGCACGAAAGAACCGCCTGGCCTGTTCCGAACCGACGGCAAGCGCCCTGATGGAGCGACGTTGATCGCCTGGTCGTGAGGCAAATACATAGCCTGGGACGCCACTAGCATCCACACTTGCGCCACCTCGTACATCCACACTGTTCTCGGGTTTGGAAATCAGACGGCTGTCATACGCTCTGCATGAATACCGCCACCTTGAAACGCTAAGTCTGCAACAGTATTTTTTGATCACAGCAGCTGGTGCATCCAATCCACGGAGACGCGGTCGAAGTGGCAGCAACTCGAAAAGATCTGAAGTATGCGAGCCTCCCCGCAACACATGACTTTATCCTAATTGCTCTGGAAACACTGGGTCCCATTAACAAATCAGGCTCAGAATTTTTAAATGAACTAGGTCGACGTTTGTCAATTGTAACTGGAAACTCACTCGAAACCACGCACCTTTTCCAGCGCCTCTCAATTTGTACGCAAAGATACAACGTATTAGCATTTCGAGCGCATTCACTCAGTTGTTAGGTGATGAGGACCACTAATTCCTGAACAATGCAACTTTTATGCAGTTTCTTGTAACAAAATGATGCGTTTAATAAATAATAAAAAAAAATAAAAAAAGTAAAAATAATATTAATAATAATAACAAAACAATGGAATCAACATTTCAAACATCGAAAAACACATTCTGGTGAGACCATGCGCGGTACAAATTTATTTAATAATAATAATTTATTTAATAATAATAATACTAATAAAACAATGGAATCAACATTTCAAACATTGAAAAACACATTCTGGTATGACTATGCGCGTTACAAATTTATTCAATAATAATCATAAAAAAACACATTCTGGTATGACCATGCGTGTTACAAATTTATTTAATAATAATAATAATAATAATAATAATAATAATAAAAACACATTCTGGTATGACCATGCGTGTTACAAATTTATTTAATAATAATAAGAATAATAATAATAATGAAAACAATGGAATCAACATTTCAAACACTGAAAAACTTTGGCAAGATGTCGAAAGCAACGTTCCTTTATGCTGAAAATTCAGAGATCGAAAGTTTCTAAGATTAACTTTGCATCGTTTTTCGTGGTGTGAAATGTCGAAACAAATACGAGTAAAAGTTCTGCGTGACGAGCAGCTCTGTTTGGAACGACTATAACTTTGCTGGTCACGACGCGATTGATGAAGAACTGGATAAACCAGTGTTTTGGGTTTAACACTTTTAGTGACTCGAGTGATGAAGAACTGGATAAACCAGTGTTTTAGAAAGATCAGGGCGTCCAGGCAATTCTTTTTCTACACTGTAAGCTCTGCATGGTTCAATCCAGATGCTTTGCCTGCATTGGTCCCTCTCTATGGAATGGACTTTCACCATCAGTTCGCTCCACCTTTCTCTCTGGTAGTCCCTCCTTATCTTTCTCTCGCCTCAAATCAACAGCCTTTTTCCTCGAGGTTGATGACACTGCTTTATGCTTATGCTGAGAAAAGTGCTTTAAAAATGGTGGTAAATATATACAATATGATGCAGTACGTCGTTAAAGTGTCAAGGTTTAATAACTGCATACAATGACACTAGTCCATAAATGCAAAAGTTCCTGAACCTCTCTCCAGCAATTACATAATAATAATAGACTTGGCACTGATTAAGAACATTTTAATGAATAAAATAATTTCAATGATTAAGAAAATTTTAATCATTAAAATAATTTTAATGATTAAAATAATTTTAATGATTAAAATAATTTTTATGATTAAAATAATTTTTATGGTTGAAATAATTTTAATGATTAAAATAATTTTATTATTTTTATTATAATTTTATTATTTAATTAAATCGGTCCAAGCCAAGTAAAATGCGAAAACTGTGGAAAATGAAGTCACATAGTTAATTAATAACTACTTCCTCCATATAAAAAAGCGTCAAAAGAGCAGTTCATTGCAAAGAAAACAGTAAATTTTGTCGCCATCAGCGTTTGCCTCAATCTGCAAAATGATCAATTAATTTTCTACCTTCCATGTTATTTACTCCAGAAATGAACACTAAAACCCAGGAAGTGACGAATAATTTAGAACGTTAAAATGATAAATTATTTGTAGTGTTTTCTCCAATTTTTCATCCATAACCACATTTGAAAAGATGGCTTGAGTACGAAGTATAACACAAGTCTCTCCCCCGCACCCTCCAAAAAATTATAAATACTAATTATGACAATATACATGGCATCATAACACGGCCAAGCCGTTACAAGGGTGCCGTCAATTCTAACAAACTCTTCTAAATTCGGTCAAGTAAAAACTTCTCCCCGAGTATACAATGGACACGAAGAAAAGTCTCAGGTATAACAAATTAAATAGAATCTTGCTTTACAGGAAACTAGGGCTGTACCAAATATTCACTTTGTATTCGCATCAGGGTTGAATAGCGGGCCAAACAGCCATTCTATACTCAGCCGAATCGAACACGAATAGTTCTGTTTCTGTGGCTCATATAGCGAGCAGAATGAAGTGATTCTCTCAGTAACATAATATATGCCGTGGTCCAGCCATGTCTTGCTGGCTGCTTCGACCAAATAGCAAGTGGTCAGACCAAATAGTAGTGGTCAGACCAAATAGCAAGTGGTCAGACCAAATAGTAAGTGGTCAGACCAAATAGTAAGTGGTCAGACCAAAACGTAGCGGTCAGGCCAAATACTGAACTGAAACTTTTGCTTACATCTGAAAATTTGAAAGTTGTATACTATTCGAAATCAGCCGAATAGTTGGCCCGATTATTTCTATTCAGCAGAATAGTGACAAATACCAATTCAGTACAACAGCCCCACAGGAAAGAAACCGTCTCTCTGACTAAGAAGTACATCATTTCCAATCATCATAGTCGCGTATTACTAACACTACAGTTAACACTGTCCCCATCATCATCATCGTCATCATCATCATCATCAGTCTCTGAAAGCGAGTTGTTGTAGTCGTCGTCGCTGATGGCCTGACTCTTCTGGTCGACTCCGTCGGGGGAATCGGACGACGGTGGAGTCGCGGCGTTCTTGTTTTCGTTCGGCTCGGAGTCAACTACGGAGGTCGGTGGTGGAATGGCTGAGGCACGCGCTGTCGGCGTTGTGAAGAACAATTTCACCTGTGAACAACAAGCAGACAGTCTTGGCTAATTAAAAATAATATTAACTTTTCTTTGATGTAACGCCTGCAAACGCACTGCGCTTTGCATGTACATTGTACAAGCTATGCAGTAATCTTAATTAACATAACACTTAACTGTGTGGCATGGTGGTGTAGTGGGTATGTTCGTTGCCTTACATATCTGCACGGGCTGCTTTTTCGGCTGCTTTTTCCGCCGCGGCACCTGCATTTTCTGAAGTCAAATGCCTGAACGATATTGCTAAAGTATCCGGTACCGTGACATCCCATGCCAAGCAAAGACCTCTGTGCTAGGGAATAATGGTAACTCCGTCTGGCCTTTTACCATCAGATCAGGAGAGACCATTTGATGCGTTATACTAGAATGTTAATAATTATACACGTAACAAGATACTTTGCGTGTGTAGTAGTGAAATAACCATTGTCAACCATCTAGAGCACCAGTGTACATAGGTAGCCCTACCCCCCAGTGGACTCTGGGACAACAAATATTACTTGATCACACTATGATGATGAGATGTTACATTGTATACTTTTGGCTCAATAAATTGATGGTCATGGTTAAGCATTGGTTTCTTGGACGGATTGTCTCAAAAGTAGCAAGTTACTGGAAAGGAGTAAATTAGAACCCGTTCCATGATTGGCATTGATTGCATCATCAATCGTGACTAAAGAGATGTCCATATCAGAATTCCATCGCTTTAGCGTTTTGATTCCCTCGCCCAATACATCATTATTTTTCATCAGTCCTACTTCCACTTTTCTAGAATTCTTTCATCAATCCAGCTTCCATTTGGGAAGATATCTGCAGGCACCCATGCCAATCACTACCTAGAAAGTGTTAATAGTATAGGGGATACATACGGGGCAGAAATGTTGAAACATCTTTCAGTCCCGATTTGAATCTCAGAAGCTCTGGTCCGAGAGAGTCCACCCTGGAGCGCTTCTGGCTAAAGGCGCTTTAGAAATGCTCGTATACATGTACAAGTTCCAAGGTCTCGCTTAGCTGCCAGGCAACGCCGAGCTTTCTCATCTGTTACTTCAAAGCTACATTTACCACATCTGATCGATCAAAGTTTGCTTCATAAATCTCTCAAGTCTTTTTTCTTCACGGCAGTTGAGTTGGAAGCGCTATTGAGTAGACCTCTTGAACAAGTGCCACATAAATCCATAGAATGGATTGGTTCCGCGGGCTCGCACTTCTATCAGACAGCGCCGAGCCTTTTCTGTCATGGGTCCCGCTATCTGGAATGGCCTCCCACTAACCTTGCGACTTATGCCTAGGCTAAATTCCCCTGCATTTTTTAAATATCTCAAATCCTATTTTTATAGCTGTGGCTGGGTTGGGAGCGCCTCTGAGTAGGTTTCTTGAAGAGGTGCTATATAAATTCTCGAAATGCATGAATAGAATGATTGAATAAATGAATGCAATACAATACAATACTATACTCACCCTAACCCTAACCCAAGTGATTAGAAAAGAGAATGAACTCCACCACGGCTCATAAGTGTCAAGCGCGAGTAAGAAAAGGGGCGACACTAATCATCAACACTCCACAGGTGTAGTTAAACAGCAAAGGTGGAAAAGCCTTTAACTTACCGCAAAGTCCTCCGTGTACAATTTGTGCAGCTTGTCCTTATTCGCTTTATCCAACTCCGACTTCTTAAGCGTCAACGTCTTGAAGCACTGAAAGTGGATGGGTTCGGGCGGGATCTTAGCGACGGGCGACGTCGGCTCAACGCCAACCGACAAAGCACCGAACTTATCCGACGCTCGCCACGACGATCTGGAGTCGCCGACATTTGTTCCGTGCTGCTGGTGGTGCTGCGGAAGCTGGTTGAGCTGTTCCATGACGAGCGACTGGAAGAGCTCCCTCTGGCGGTGGGCCTCTAAGACACGAAGCGACAGGTGGTGGACTGGACAGGAAGCGAAGGTCTCGGAGTTGATGACGGCGCCGCAAGATCCGTCGCAAGTGAAGACTTCGTCGTCGTCGCTGACGAAGAACGTGTTGAACCAGAAGTGCAGCATCTTCTCCTGGAACATATAATAATATTATAATAATATTATTAAGACTGGAGGCGTTTGAAATGTGGTCATGGAGGAAGATGGAGAGGATTAGTTGGACTGAACATGTATCAAACGAGGAGGTGCTACAGCGAGTAGAAGAGGAAAGAGCAATGTTAGATACAATAAAGATGAGACAAAAGAAATGGATAGGCCACATCCTGAGAGGAGAATCCCTTCTGAAAGTGATTATTGAAGGAAGAACGGAGGGAAAAAGAAAAAGAGGAAGACAAAGACAGAAACTACTGGACTGGATGTTGGTTGAAGGTTATGGGAAACTGAAAGTAGAGGCTCAACACTGGGAGGAGTGGCGCCGTCGGAAGTTCGAACCTGCCGTGGGGCAGAGAACATGAAGAAGAAGAATAATATTATTACATTGTCATTATTATCATTATTTTTATTTGTTATTTTATTTTATCTTATTATTTTTTTACTATTAATAGTATTATTATTATTATTAATACAAGTATTATTGTTATTTTTATAATTACTATATTATTTTTAGTATAAATAATTTGGATAATAGTAGAAGTATTAGCATTATTATTGAGTAGCCTACCTTGAAGAAGCGCTATATAAATTTCTGAAATAAATAAATAAATAAATAAATATTATAATTCATTCCAAGAGGAATTATTATGTTCATCACTGTTGCTTTCTTAATTAAGTCCTAGTTAAGTTATACGTATCTTATGAAATCATCTTCATAAGATTATTAATTGGGAAGAGGGGTCAGGATAATATAAGCTACTAGCTTTTATTGGCTCCTAATTGCATTTGTACTGTACTTAGTCTTTCATGATTGTGTAACCAGAGTTGAACGTGCAATAAACCGATTTCAATAACATCAATCGTACTTTAATTTATATATTTATTTCTCGATTTCTATAGTGCACCTTCATGCTTTCTACTCACAGTAAATTTCAGCAAGACTAGATGTTAGTTCGTGCAATGTATACTCACTTTAATTGTTTAAAGTGTGAGAAGGGTTTGACAGTTCTAAGGGTTCCTGGGAAGTTATACCAGACGAGAATGGAATAAATGAAAGAATGTTCTTTAGGAAAGATGTTTAGAGATGCAAGATCCCTTCCGAGACCTCTGTGAACCAGAATGTATAAATGTATATGCTTTTGCAAAGTTTTTACTTTCTCGATTCACGATTGGTTGCTGAATAAATGATTTGATTTTGATTAAAAACGAATCAACCGAACAATTCGTTAAATCATTTTGCGTGCAGACGGTTTCGTCAGGTGCTGGACTTGCGCTGAGATCCAGTGTGAAAGGAGATCTGTATGTGCGAAGGACGAGGACACGCTTCGGGAGCGCGCTTTTGCAACTGCTGGTCCCCGCTGCTGGAACAGTCTGCCTACCACTGTTCGTTCGGCCAACTCAGTTGAAACTTTCAAAACTCGACTCAAGACATATCTTTTTTATAAGGCGTACATCTGACAGATTGTGTTTCAGAGCTGTTTTTAAGGAATTTTTAGAACTGCACAACTCCTTCTTTCCTTTCCCATCATCCATGGTAAATTAGTTCCAATCAGAGTACAATGACCATTTTTGCTAGTTTTAACTGTACAGAAGTGCTTCTACAACTGCACGTTTTGTGTACAACTGCACGTTAAAAAAAGCCCTGTTGTGCTTGTGCTTGTAGAAGTGTAACGGCATCACGGCGCCAAAGAAATTGTCGCCATTATTATTATTATTATTATTCACCTTTTTCATCATTTTTGGTTTGTTGAATAACTCTACGCAGATGTCGCCACTGATGAGCAGTGGGCGTTTCAGTGGCATCATCAGACTACAGTCGCCCTTCTTCGACTTCTCGTAGAGTTCGGACGTACACAACAACGGCATCTTGTGATTCAAGACATTGTAGAAAAGAGCTACAAAAAGAAAAAGAAAACTGTAATTTCCGAACAGCTGCATTGGCTTCCAGTAACTATTAGTAATAATCGTTGTTTATTTTTCAAACGGATGCAACCCATCATGATTAGAATATTATTAGGGCTGTTGATTTAATCGCGTAAACGCGTGCGATTAAATTTCTGGCGTAGCCAGGAATTTATGATAGGTGGGGTTTGGGGTTTTATGGCCTGGCCGAATGCCCTTTCTGACACCAACCCAACAGTATTACAGTAAATAAAATTGGAATAAAGTAACAAAGAGAATAAAGTAAGAAAAACAATTGTTACTACAAGCAATTGTTTTGTTTTTCTTAATTAAGCGGATAAATAACCTTTACTTTTTCCTAGGCCAATGGGGGAGGGTTTAACCCCCCAGACCCCTGTCTACGCCACTGTGTAAGGCCCCCATCTCGTCCTACAACTCAGTTTACGAACGCTAACTGCCGAATGGAAGGTTGAGAGGATCTTTTTAGGAGCGATCTCACATCTTTGCGCTATTCATGCCAGACTGTTTACCATTATCCTAAACAGCTCCTTTAAATTCACAATTCTCATCTTGGTCTACAATGCACAAGGGGGGTCATGCCCAAAATGTCTAGCTGATGTAATATAACTTCGCCACTGGTTGCACTCTGCCAGTGCCAGACCCAAGCCTGCAGGGCCTACTACGCCATGGGGGGATGGAAGCAGACTGCTTCCAATTTGGGCCAGGGGGGGAAAAGATTCCCCCCCTGATGATAAAGTTGAGTATAGAAGATTTCCTCCAGAACATCCCCCCCCGTATTCCCCAGTATCTGCCATTGACTTCCATCTGGTAAATCCCCCGAACAATCCCCTCCCCATCATAGCACAGAGTATATTTTCATTTAATTTGACTATTGCTTAACACTCACATAAATTTGTCCTTGCACTTCCATCACATTCGCGTGCATCAGGTCTTGCCACGTGGGGGGAGTAAGTAGCCTGATCCAACTTGTGCCAGAGGGAAATTCCCTCCCCCCCATTGATAGATGGGCATAAGAGATTTCCTTCTGGACATATCCCCGGCATCTCGCTCTGTACCATTCTTCCCTGCACACCCACGGTAAATTCCCATTGAGCGTTCATCCCGCCATCTTAAGGGTAGATATTCATTTAGTATGACCTGGGACTAATATTCGATATTAGTCCCAGGTACGACCTTTGCTTTATTCACTTACATTATTTTGTCCCTGCACGTATATGGCACTCGCTCTCACAACTCCTAATTAATTACATTAATTGCAAAAAAAATAAAGTATATTTTATATCTGTTGACCGCGCACTTGTTTCATAATATAGGTTTCAAATAAAATGAACGATATTTTCAGAATGAATTTTAGTGATATGAGCCAAAGAAGCAACAGTAAATTAGTAGGCCTACTTTTGTTTTTATTAGGGCTAAAGGATTTTAGTCTGTTTAAGTAAACATTAATCAAGCAATAAAAGCTTGGTTGGTCAACAATTGAAGTTCAGAAGCAAGTAAAGCAAATGGCTTATATTGAAGTCTGTACAAATGCAAATTGCTTACACTTTTGAAGCCTACATTTGAGGGAAATGTTCGAGGGAATTGTTCCATTGAAACGCTCTGGTGGAATCCAGAGAGGAAATTACGGGGAGTGGTCCAGGGAAATGTCCATGGGATTTGTTTGGATCCCAAAATGGATATTGCTGGGTATTGTACAACTGACGGTTGACTACTCAATTTGATATACCAAAAGAAATTTATATTTTACTGAATGCTGAACCTTTACAAACTTCATAGGACTAAGTACTACAGTGTCGCACTGTTAACCCATAATGAGAAATTTTAGAATGTTACCATTATATTGTGCAAATTAAAAAAATTAAATAATGTAGAGGCTACATTTTATGATATCCTTAACCACGTTTCTGAGCATTGAATTCACGAGGAATTTTTTGAAAATGACAGCTTTAAAAGGTATAATTACAGCGTGAAAATCCAAAAAAGTGTAATTTTCATGACTTTATCGTTCATAAACAGCTAGCAAACAAGAGCCTAAAACATGCACTTTAGTCGATGCCAACAGCTAAAAATGCGTTGGTTTCTGGGACTCTGCCCCAGACCCCGCTAGGGGAGCTTACGACGCTACCTCAGACCCCCCCTAGTCGCTATATGGGTCTCGTGCCTTTGGCACTCGCAGCTTCGCGCCTTCGGCGCTTGCAATATATATATAGGCACAAAATTTCTGTTAGGGGGGGGACTGCTTCCAGCTTCCAGGGGGGGATAGTAGGCCCTGCAAGCCTGGATAAAGGAGGAGGGCGCCGCTAATGGTCTTTGTAACCACAGAGTGACATTAAACTGCAACTACTACTACTGATGTAATACTCTGGTCTCTTGCAGGCTCCCTGCATCGCTTAATTTTCTACTAATTTTTCTCTTCAAACAACTTGGACTTCTAGCTCGTCACACCCCAACTGCTCAGTTCCTGTCCTTTACCTCAATTGGTCCCTCTGGAATGTGCTGTCCCCATCTACTTGATCTGAAATAACATACCTTTTTCAGATTCCAGTAAAACATTAAAAGTACAATGAAATACACATCTGAATAAATAAATAAATAATCAAACAAACTTGAATTTCATAAATATAATGGTTGGTAGAGAGCCAGTCTAGGGGTGAACAGGTGTAGCAGAGAGAGGCTTAAATGCTACTCGGAGACCACGAGGATGATCCTATTATTGGTTTCGAGATGAGATAGGGAGCCAGTGTAAGACCTCAGCCATATAAATGGGAATGTGAGAAAACCAAGGAAGGCATGCTTTGAGCTGAGTAGTGATATTAATAATAATCTTCGTTTATTAACATTCAATCTGACAAACCGCAGAATGATTACAGATAACAAGTTATACGAAATACGGCCTACTATAGCACGACACGCAGGTCGGCTACAACAGGCTCGGTAGCTTAACACTAATGGCCTATGTGCTGGAACGCTCCTGGTTCGGCCAAGCCAGGAGTGGGAGGGGCGATCTTATTTTCAACAGACCCGAGGCAAACAACACAACAGAAAGCGCCACTGGCAGCTAACAGAAAATTCAAATAAATGTTTTGAAGACTGAAAAGAATCTTGCACAAAATCACATGACAGGAAACTACGCAGAATAGTCATAAACAAATAAGTCTCAAGGCTTTACTTGAAGAACGATAAAGAAGATGATTTGCTAATAAAGTCCATTCAGTTGGCCAATGCAACTGCACTGTTACCAAATTTTCTAGCCCATCAATTGAACACAATACCACCTTGAGTTATGCATAGTTGTTTTAAAATATTAACACTTGTCTCATACAAATTGGGGGCGAGGTGGTGTAGTGATGGCGTCGTTGCCTTGAAGCCGGAAGGTTCGAGGTTCGAATCTACCTCAAGTCGCCGCGTAGGGACCTTGGGCAAGTCCTTCACTCGCAATTGCTCAGCGTTTCGGCGTGAAACTCCGATGCAGTGTCCGCTCTGCAGTCAGAAGCGCCTCTGAGTAGAGAGCTTGAAAGGGCACTATAACAAGTGCACATACAAAGAAAACAAACAAACAAACAAATGAAAATTACCAACTTAGTCAATAATTCTACTATTGGCATTTCCAAACGCATCACTATCTGTTGAATAACTTATTACTTACCACAGTTTCCAACACAATTGAGTGGCAATGTTTCGAACTTGATGGCGTGTAGCATGAGCTGACGAGGGGTGTACGTGAGACCACTGTGCAGCAAATCGTCATAGTAGCAAACGTAACGTCTCTGGCTTGGGATTGTAACCCCCTAAAATTGTGTCACATGTTAAGAATTTAACTTTAAATATGTTGCTCGGCAATTACGAGAAATAGCTACGACTCCGACAAAAATTAAACTGCATATCAAAGGTTGAAAACTTGAGTTGCATTGTACTATATACTGTATTGCATGTGACCATTTTATGAAGTGCATCTCTGTGGTCCTGACGAGGGGAACAAAGAGACCAAGCCGATCAGAGGACCGAAGAGGACACGGTGAACTGGCAGAGAGGGGACAAAGCATGAGATCACAAAGATACTTACGGAGGAAGACCCGATTGAAACCAACCCCCGTAGTTGATATTGTAATAATAATAATAACAATAATATTTTTTCTTTAATTAAACGCCTGCAAGACGCACTGCGCTTTACATTTACAAGTTATGCAGTAATCTTAATTAGACTTAACTACTAACTGAACAGACAGCTTTGCAATTACACGGCACTAATAGCAGCCTACAAAGCAAATCCGCCCAACGGGGGCTCGAACTCATTACCTCTCGCACTCTATGCCAGCGTGTTATCCATTGCGCTACCGGCCCCCCCCATGGTGAGCAAGCTGTACTCTGCAAGGTAGCGTTTGTGTGATACTGAGAAATTCAGAAGAATTACATTACACAATGCTACAGCTTAATGCATACAAATATTAAGCATCATGTTTTCTTTGTCTTATACTCATATTTTGTCCAATGAACTCTAGCAACAGTTAGGTCAGTAAGAGACACTTTGGTAAAGACATAAAAGATGGTTATAAATGGTGCAGACACACACAAAACAAACATCACCGAATTGCGCACTGTTCCAACTAAAATAATTACTGACACTGAAGTCAAAGTCATTATCAAAAAATACTTTTACATCTGCATCAATTAATTAGGTATTATGACATCAATTTCATTATCATCGTTGTGTGATTGTCAAAATTTGACAAGTGACATGGCCATGACAGCATTAGACCTGCGACCTGTGATGACATACGTTTGACTCATTTAAAAACACCCATGCTTTCACTTTTACATAAGCTCAGCAATGACGTCGTCAATTTTGTCACAATGTTGTTCGATTGTTAAATTATCAGAGAAGACATTCTCTTTCACAAGTCCGTGCATCTATCAGACAGTGCCGAGCCTTCTCGATTGTGGGTCAGACCATCTAGATTAGCCTCCCATTAGCTCTGTAACTGATGCCAAGGCTAAACTCAACTGTTTAAATCCTACTTTTTCAGCTGTGGCTGGGAGAACCTCTGAGTAGGTCTCTTGATAGTGCTTACTTAGTACTTAGTCCTTCCTGTGCAGGTCTGCATCGCCCCCCCCACTCATCCCTGCATCAGTTCTTCAGCCTCCTCCTATGACATCTCCAGACACCTCAAGTCATCTTTGACAGTGTTTTTCCAGTTCTTTCGTGGTCTTCCTCTCTTCCTTCTACTTCCAGCATAATCAGGACATCACCTCTCTGGCTATTCGATCATGCCCCATCCGCCTCAGTTTTCTATTTCTAAATCTTATGATGTTTTCCATATCTTTTTCTATGCTTAAGAGAGCCAATTTGTTAGTGTCCTTCCAGTTCTTCCGTGGTCTTCCTCTCCTCCTCTCAACTTCCAGCATTCCAAGACATGAACTGTTTAGCACTTCGATCTTCATCCACACGAATATGCCCCACCAACCTCAATCTTCTCTTTCCAATGACGTTCTCCATATCTTCTTATCCCGTCTTTTCTCTTCAGAGGCAATACATAAAATGATCAAAATCAGGGCTTAAAGTGTGCCTGGACGGTCATGGACGGCGTCCATGCACTTGCGTTAAAATCTGAACGCCGTCCAGCCACTTATTGGCGAGCACAGACTGGAAAGGTAAGGGACGTCCAGGCACTTCTTTTTCCACACTTTAGGCACTGATCAGAATCAATGTCATCCTGTTACCTTATCGTCCATCGTGCGTCTTGTGCTGTAGAAACAAAGCGCCTCAGCTGCATCTTTACATTGTTTCGTGTGTAACAAACAGGCGCAGATCATCACTCCCGTTCGCCCCTACAACAAAGAAACAGATGAACAAAGCTCATCATCACATCGACATTTCATGACAATTTCTCCCATGGACAACCTGGCAGATATGGACTATTCTTCACAATTATGTTAGATATGCACACACCATCTGTTTGAGCAGAAAACTAAAACACTGTTTATATCTGCATGGTAAACTAAACTATTCTTCTTAAGAAGAAATTAATTTTATAAGATCTCTTTTTTGTAAGACTAAAACTGTCGACTATGTTTAGTTTACACTTGTTGCGTATAATAATCATTATTATTATTATTTTTTGTTATTGTTATTTTGTTATTATTTTTACTATCATTATTATTATTATTTTTTGCCCTGAGGTACATATGATCCCTAAGGGACTTACACAATAAATAATGAAATAAAAATTATTATTATTATTATTCGTTGTAGTATTATTATCATCATCATCACTCAATCAATAAAATTATATAGTATTATTATTATCATCAATCAATCAATCAATCAATCAAGCTTTATTTTGTAACCAAATAAAACAAGCTATACAAATCATAGTTGTAAAAACAGTTTTTATTCTCTCCCAAAAAACCTCGTTTTATTCGTTTTTCACATATATGATACAAATCCTTGCAATATCAACATATAATTTTTTTTACAAAAACAAGGCCCTAAAGGGAAAAAAATATTGTTATCGTTATTACTATAATTATTGTTATCATGAATATTTTTATTATTCTGTGTATTAAAACTTAACCACATCAAAGTCATTGTACATTTAATTTCTGTTTGTTAAGAATTAAACAATCAGTCGTGTATTTTATTCTCATATAATACACTTTGTCAACTCAATATAATTTATTAGTTCGTGTCCCTAGACAGCAGGATTATTTTATTCCTATAAATTGACCTTTTGACTTATATTACACTATTTGTTTGAAGATTTATGAGTTCTGACTGACTGTTGTTATCTTGGTTTCATTGTGTTGGGAGCGCCTCTGTCAATATATGACTCAATAATAATAATAATAATATTAATAAAAGCTAACTTTATTACTATATGTTACAGGAAAAAATTCAGCCAATTGGGAGCTGCTGGTCCCTCAAACCCGCTCTGCTACCAGACAGCGTCGAGAGTTCTCAGTTGTTGGCCTATGCACAACTCCACATGGAATGGGCTCCCACCTGCACTACGCTTACTACCTCGGAATAATCTGCCTGCTTTTTACCAGTTGCTCAAGACCTAGCTTTTTAGTCGTGGCTGGGCTGAGAGCAACTTGGAGTAGGCTTCTTGAAGGGGCGCTATATAAATTTTGGGAATGAATGAATGAATTGAAGACCCGTTGACACAAACACAACAAGATACAAAAGCTGAAGTTTAGAGTTGGATATATGAAAAATAATCGTCAATAAAGAGGTTGAAGAGTGAATTGATGATTAAGGTCTGTATAATAATAATCATAGGAGTATAAAATGTTTATTCAGTTAAGTACATTGTAAAGCACACATCCTGATTCTACCAACAACAAAAATTGAATACAATCACAATTCAGCAGATTGTATCTTTTAGACCTGATTATTATGCCTCGATTTTGATGAATGAATGAATGAATGACTAGAATGGATTCTAACCTTGCCTGCTTTGCAGTGTACGACGGCCACATTGTTCGAGTCAGCCCTCAGCCATTGAATGACATCTTCACAGAAACGTCTGATCATCTCGAACTGCGGAGGATGGTGATCGTCAAAGCGGAATTCAGATATTGGACCGCGGAACTTCGCCTTGTCGTAGCTTCTCTCCGAACACCTGGTCACAAAAAGGTCACTTAGTTTCAATCAAGGCCGCAGCTAGGGGGTGTTTTGGGTGTTTGATCACCCTCAGAGGCGTAGCGACCGCCCTCCGTACCCTCCGACCGAAGGGGGCCCCGCAAGGAAGGGGCCCCTAAATGTGTAAAATATGTAAGGTATAACTAAGTAAGTGAAATTTATTGATGCTGTTGCACGTTCCAAATTGGTTTTACTGACAATGGTGTGAAGTAAATGCGGAGCACATGCATACTGAAGCCTATGTATACATAATATTACATGAGCCCTGCAAATTGTATATAGTAAATACTGTTTCCAGTTTCTGCATTGTGAGGGGCCTCGCCGCCCTGGACATAATAATTATGTTCGGAGGGGGCCATCTTCTCTGTTGCTACGGCCCTGATCACCCTCCGAAATGGAAAATGTGAAAAATAATAGAATGCATTTACGAGCACATGATGTAAAAACCATGAAATAAAACCATGAAAACACCCCCCGAAATGGAAAAATGGAGAGAAACAACAGAATGCCGGATGACTAAAAAGGGAAATTGGTGACATTTTTGGATTTCGGCTGGATGACTAAAAAAGGTGTTTTTTTAAGACAGGAAATTGGTGAAACAACCCCCGAAATCAAATCCTGGCTACGGCCTTAGTTTCAATCTATATTTGAATTTTAAATACTTAACAGCATTCGCATTGAAATTTTACATAAACAAATAAGATACATGGCAGGGCTTCTAAATTGAGAAATCCTAGAACTGCACAGTTCAGTGCCACAAGTCGTTCCTTTCCCTTCTCCATTGTAAATTATTCAGATGACAAATACCTTTTAAAACTGTTTTAAACTGCACATAAGTGCTCCCACAACTACACAAATCCACTTAGAACTGCACATTTTGTGTAGAACTACATGCTAAAAAGTCTTATATATTATTAAGTTGTCATCAGGGGTATCTAGAGTGATGGCTGAGCAGTATTAGATACACAAGCACTCAGTACAGAAGGACACAGGCTCAATATCCAAAATGTTGAGAACGGCCTTCACTCCCTGTTTATTTGGATGGTCACATTGTAGGCTGCCATCCAGTTCTAGATTGTCACTTATTTAAAACTAATTATCATGTGTTCACACTGTTTCATGCAATCATATTGCCGTTTATCAGTCTGAGGCAAAATAAATAATATTTATTTATTTATTCAGTAATTTATTACTTCAATAATACGCTAGACAGAAATTGACGGTATAGATGAAACTGAAAGACTGACATTCGGTGAAAGGTAAATTGTAACTGGGACAATTACAGTTGAATCTACATAGGTAGCTTCACTGCAATAAAGCACTAGACAACAAGTAATGGCTGACATATTATTAAAGTGAAAGCAAAAAGCAGACTGCAACTGGGGTTCATCCCTGTTTAAATGAATGGCTTGAACATGGAAATAGGCCATGGGATGTTGGGAACTTAGCACACAGAAACTGTGATCTACACTCTGAGAACCGCTTGTGTTCTTGGAACAGTAATTAAGTAAGTAGGTATGCAAGTAGCTTTTTAATAATTAATGCAAGAAAATATTTTACATATTTTACGAAAATAGTTGATGTAAAATGTTAATTAATCAAGAAAAGCAATTAGCAGCTCTACGATGAGTGCTTACAACACTTGCTTCAGGTTTATTGATCAAAGTGGAAGTTCAAGAGGTTGAAAAGTTAATATATAGCATTCTCGTGATAAATCCCTTTCCAATCAACAAATCACACCGTGGTATCTCTAGATTATGTTATCGGGGCCTAAGGGAGTAACCAGTTACACGTTCAGGTGGAAGAAGATAATGGAGGACATGACCGGGGTCACAGAGGATAGAAGAAAAGAGGGATACATCTGCCTTAGAACATAACATGTCAAAAGCAGGAGTGTTGGTAGGCAAAAAACCTTGTCGTACTAACTTTCTAATAATAGCGGACAGACGACTCCTCTGACCCTCATTTGCAAAACCCCACCATGCATGCTGGTGAAGACCGGCAAGTTCATGGTTCAAAGTAAATGACAAGGAGGTTGAATAGATAGAGGCTGTACCAGCATTGGCCGAAGATTCAATAAAAAACAATTTTCCTGCTAATTGCAACCAATGCAATTATCTGAGGACAGTGCTTCAATGGAATTTTACACAGCTTGCATAGACACAATTTCAATATACTTTTTTCAAACTTCATCTTCAAACCGATGCTGTTATTTAAGCAAAGAATTTGTTTTCAGATTGTACAGATATCGCATGCAATATGAAACAACCCAACACAATTGATACTTGAAAGTCTGCCCTTACAACAGCAATAGACTCACTCCAACATAATAATAATAATGATAAAGATAATAATAATGATCAATAATAATAATAATAATAATAATAATAACTGGCCTAGTTAGCTACACCGGTAAGCGAGAGCGGCATTCATCTGTTGGTTGCAACGGACTGCGGTTCAAGCCCCGGGCTGGGAGTTGACATTCAGAGATTTAGATATCTTGGGCTAGCACGTGTGGGACGCAGGGGTGCAAGCTCCTGCGGAGCGACCTTGGGCAAGTTGCTTACCCATTATTGTCTGTGGGGAAGGCAACGGGAAACCACCTCACTCATCTCATCCCCAGGGGCGTAAAGCCAATGAACCTGCCTTCGGGCAGAGCACCATCATCGTCGTCGTCGTCGTCGTCGTCGTCGTCGTCGTCGTCGTCGTCGTCGTCGTCGTCGTCGTCGTCGTCATCATCATCATCATCATAATTTAATGATAATAATGATGATGATGATGATTTTTGAACCAATCAAATCAGAAAGCAAATCAGAACCTTGCATTGCGAGCCAATTGTCAACTGGCCCAAAGGTTTTCTGGGTTTTCTAGGTCTTTTACTGATGTGGGTAAATCACTTTTTTACACTGACTCTTTTCCCATGCACTAAAAATCAAACAATATAAGTCATTCTTATTCTCCTGGTTCCCTGACTCGTAGCCTGGTTCAACTGTTCAACGTGGACATTTCTTTTCAATGGTGGGCCTCTTAATTGAACTTTCCATATCCATCTGAAATTGTAAAATCAAGCAATGTCTGTCTGGGTCTTCCACTTGTCAGCCTCCCATTAATTTCTCCTCAATTTATACTGTTCTTGGAGTTGAGTCTCATGTTTTGTTTCTCACAGGTTCTGCATCACAATCCACGTATAAGCGTCTTAATCATCCTTTTCTTCGGATTCCTGTTTAGTTTACTCTCAGTAGAAGTTAACGTATAAGTGTCTTAATCATCATTTTCTTCAGATTCCTGTTTAGTTTAATCTCAGAAGTAGTTCTCTCCTCATTGACATCACAGCTTTTCGTTGTACTATCGTCAGACTTCTTCATAAGTAGCAGAATTCTCTCGCTGGTCCTATTTCTCCTCCTCTTCTTCTTCACGTTCTCTGCCCTCAGGCAGGTTCAAATGTCCAATGACACCATTTTTCTCTGTTCTGTGCTTCTCTCTTCAGTCCACTGTATCCATCCTCTGTCAGCATCCAGTCCAGCAACATTGTTCTTGGTCTACCTCGCATCCTTTTCCCCTCCATTCTTCCCTCAATGATGTCTCTTAGTAGGGTGTCGCTCCTTAAGATGTGTCCCATCCATTTCTTCTGCCACCCACGTATAGTGCCCATCAGTGACCTCCTTCTTCTCCTATAATGGGTACATAACTATAGATTCTGACTACAGCTCCTTTCCTTAACTTATAAACATCAAAAGCATTATCTTTTTGATGTTTATTTTCAGTCATTATTCAGTTGATATTGTTGTATTGGTTATGTTTAAGCTACGGTTTGCAAAAGATTCTTAGACAGATGTACACAAAGTGGCAGCTAAAACAGACAATTTTAATTTGGCCTGACTCAAACCTGTCCTGCAAATTGATTCAGTAAAATGCATTGTCGTGTGGTGCAAGTAGCCTGAATAAATGAACCAGAGTTCTTTTGTTTTCAGTCTATCCATCATTGCCTGCAGAGTGCATACCCATTTTGCCACCATTGGCGCCTTCCTGGTTATATCCTTCTATCCCTTTCAAGGGCGGATACAGAAATTTTCGAAGAGGGGGGCCAAAATTTTCGGTCTTGTTGGGACAGGGGAAAAATTTCTGCCTTTGTCGTCGCAAAATCTTATCCTTTTTTAATCATTTGTCTCTAATTCTCAAGGAAAAGATACCATTTTCTCCGCCAAAAAAGTTGATAACTTTTTTAGCCGTACAGACCTTGTGTGCGGACTTCGTGGGTGTGGGGAGGGCCTACGGAATTACACATGGGGGGCCACGTCAACTTTCTGAGCCAGAATAGCTAGTCAAAAATAAATACATTTCTTAATGGGGGGGGCAATTCGGCCCCCCTGAATCCGCCCATGATCCCTTTCAATAATGCGACATACAATGAGTCACTACTCGGATAATTCATCTGATTACGAATCATCACAAGGTCGTTTTGTACTCTGCATCATACATCTGCAGTAATAAAACAGCAGAATAGGATGTATAAACGTTAGCCCACTATTTCAGTTCTAGATTACAAGGTCATCTTGAACTCCAGCAACTATGGGCTGCATCATCTATGACATACAGCTGCTCTGTATATAGGATGTTGAACGTTCGTTTGATAATTCGTTGTAATTGCTTCCGGCATTCAATCTCTTCTGATCTCACTTCCTCCCTTTCTCAACCTCTTTCAATTTCCCTCATGATGATGGCTTTCTACTGGACTCAACCTTGATATGTGCATGGAAAAAAAGGAAAAGGGGAAGACCAAAGAAGTGATCGTTCAACATGATACGGGAGAGGGCTGTTGGGAGGGAGATGTGTCTGACAGTCTGTTCAAAAGGCTACAGACAAGCACAAGAGAGAGAGAGATTTATTTTTATTTCAAGAGCAGTGCATAATTTCCATAAATGAGCAGCTGTAAGTCAAGTCAACCTTGATGCGTGCATGGAAAAAAGGAAATGGGGGAAGACCAAAGAAGGGATGGCTCGACATGATACGGGAGAGGGCTGTTGGGAAATGGGTCTCTTCAAAAGGCTACAGACAAGCACAATAGAGAGAGATTTTTCTTTTCTTTTCAAGAGCAGTAGAGAATTTCCATAGTTTAATTGTAATTAATTCTTAAATGTAGTTTTGGTGTACACACTAAACAGTATGCAATAACAATGTCACCTATTAAACGAAAAATTAGCAATAACTAAATGATACAGCTGCTTACAGTGATTGATCCTTAAACATATTTATGGATTTAAATTGCTATTTAGTAATACTGTATTGATGGAAAATATAAGAAATTTTCCGGAAAAATATGAACTTTTCCGGACAATGTTTCCGTCTCACAACACTACCATGGTTGGACTTTGAGTTCTTAACTGGGCTTCTTGAAAGGGCGCTATATAAATTCTTGGAATGAATGAAAGAATGAATGAAAATATTACTAAATGGCTCTAAAGAAGTTGCCCATGACAGTGCTACATCGAGAATCAATCAAAAGAGCCACAACATTCAGATTTCAGACTACAAGACAGGATGCACTGTAATTGTAGCGGCTGAGACTAGCTGGGTGTTTGTTGCAAGACTTTTAATACTAGGT
Source organism: Lumbricus terrestris (assembly GCA_949752735.1). Classification (NCBI taxonomy): domain Eukaryota; kingdom Metazoa; phylum Annelida; class Clitellata; order Crassiclitellata; family Lumbricidae; genus Lumbricus; species Lumbricus terrestris. Next base: position 21,186,399 of record OX457049.1, read on the forward strand.
CAAACAAGCCAGTTAAGATCGTATTCTGAATTCAAGAGAAAAGTCATTACTCAAATCATTCATTCCATTTATTTATATAGTGCCTCTTCAAAAGACCTACTCAGATGTGCACCAGTACAGCCACAGCTAAAAAGGGAAGATTTGAGCGACTTAATACAGCTGAGTGAGCATGGTTAAGCAGTTAATATGAGTCCCAGTAGACATGTATGTACGTATGTGTGTTGTATGTATGTATGTATGTATGTATGTATGTATGCATGCACGTATGTGCATGTATGTATGCATATATGTGAATATGTATGTATGCATGGCATTGCATGTATGTATGACTATGTACGCATGTAAGTATAAGTACGTACGCACATACATATGTATGTATGAGCACTTATTCAATCAATCAATCAATCAATCACAAATTTTTATAGCGCCAGGGCTCCATGATCGCTACTCAGAGGTGCTCCCATGAAAAGAAAAGTCTTGAGAAGACGTTATAAAGAGCCAGCCCCTCCAAGGTCACTACTCCGGACCTCATGTGACACGTTGAAAACTAGGGCCGTTGAAATGTAAGAAAACTGTTAAAAAAATTACCCAAAACACCAAAATATTAGTATACTCTTCTAGTAAGATGACATAATCCAGCCTGTGTCTCACTACACCAATCTGGCCTTAGTAAATAAAAGTCTCTCCATCTTGGCAGAGGAGATTCAAATGCCTGCATGGACTACTTATTGGTGCACATGGACGTCATGCCCTGTTAGGCATTCCTCCACTCAGAGGGAACTCCTCATTCCTCGAGCATGAACCGCTCTTAGATAGCACCGTGCTTTCTCTGTTATTGCTACCATGATATGGAAAGGTTCACCACAGTCTATATGCCTTGTGCCCAGGATTTGCTACGATGTGTTTTAACGCAGCCTCAAACAGCACTTTCAGCCGAGGTTGGGTTGGAAGCACCCCTGAATAGTTTTAACCTTGAAGGGTCGCTATATAAATTATTTGTAATGAATGAATGAATGAATGAATAATGGTCCTTGTACATAATTGTATTGTATATATAAGCATTTATAAAGCACCTCTTACAGACTAGCTATTCAGAGGCGCTCTCAGCGTGACAGCCCTGAGGAAATAAAAAAGACTTCAAGTAGCGAAGAGCTGAAGATGACACCCCCCAATAAGATCCTACACAAAGAAGGGCCTACAATGGCAAAGGCACGGTGTTGGGCCAAGGCAGTACTTGCCCTTGGAACCAACAGATCTAGTCGATCAGCAGACCGCAGAGGGCGGGAAGAGACATAATCTCACCTTGTCTCACAATACCCACGACCAACAACAAACCAAAAAACATAAAGTGACAACAAATATTTTAAACGACTCTAAAACAATACTCACAAATTGTAAACTTTGTATCGGTTCTTGTGCTTGTGTTCGAGAAATCTGTCACAAATAAATAAATAAAAACATTATAAATTATATGAACATTGAATACATACATTATATTTTAAAGTTCTGATATCTAACCACATACATGTAATTCTGGCTGTAATAAACTTGAAGCTTCCCATCTTGAAAGAGGTATATAAGAAAATACCAACATGACCAACAATAATTGGTGTTCACATTATGCGCAAGAGTAAGCAAGTAAGAATGTTCTTCACTGACAAGCAGTAGCAAATGCACAGCACTCAGCATTGAAGCGAAAACATTTTTATGTACAGCCAAATTGAATGAGAGAAAATAATGCATATCGCAGGGAACATACGACAGAAAGGGTGTCATAGGGTGAAAATGAAGAGCTTAAAAATCCGGTTACCCCTCCTGTATACGTAAGATATAGACAGCCGCCTTAATACATGTTTTTGTGTGGGAGGAAGTATGTGCTATATAACCGTTATCCTTCAATGACAAACTGAAACCATATGACTGATATTGAATTTGGACATTCAGTGTCTGCTGGGGAAACGACTCTGATAAATGCCTTGTAAGCATGTGAGGTAGGGCCAGAAATGATGGCATAACGTCATTGAAAAGTCAGGGTTATTCAACTAGTGATGTATGCATGCATATATGTATGTATGTATGAACGCATGTATGCAGTATGAGTGTATGAATGCATGCATGTATGAATGCATGCATGTATGTAAGTGCCGGGTATACATGTGGGGCGCAGTGGTGTAGTGGTGGCGTCGTTGCCTTGAAGCCAGAAGGTTCGAGGTTCGAATCCACCTCAATTCGCCGCGTAGGGACCTTGGGCAAGTCCTTCACTCGCAATTGCTCAGCGCTTCGGCGTGAAACTCCGATGCAGTGTCCGCTCTGCATTCGGGAGCGCCTTTGAGTAGAGAGAGCTTGAAGGGGCGCAATAACAAGTGCGCATACAAACAAACAAACATGTATTCATTCAGAAATTTATATAGCGCTCCTTCAAGAAAAACCACTCAGAGGCGCAAATTGAAATATGTATGCATACCGGTACATGTGTTTATGTATGCATGTTCGCCGTATGTAAGCACACATGCATGCATCTGGATATTTATGATTCACCTTTGTTGATGCGATTAGTCCAACCTTAACTCAAAATGCGTGTCAATTTCTCTATTTGTTACAAAAGAATTCCAGCGAATATCTGGTAGTCAGTGAAGGGTTCAGAAGACAGATGTATACATTCCTACCACCTATTGTATTGTATTGCATTGTATCCGAGCATTCGTAAAGCACCCCTTACAGAATAAGCTATTCAGAGGCGTTCTCAGCATGACCGACCGCCTGAGGAAATAAAGTCTTCAAACGGCGGAATTATGAGGGAAATACCCAATGATGAGGGGGATACCCCAGTCGAAATGTTAAAGTGTTATAAGGAGGGGAAGGTCATTTCGAAAAGAAGGAACCACATTTAAAGCAAAGTAGTTAAGGAAGTATAAGAAGTATACTCATAGTATAAGCATAGTAAGTGTAGTATACTTTTGATGGGAAGCACTAGCAGCAAGCGTACCGCACTGTGTAAAGCAGCAAGCGCACAGAACTATGTAGAAGCATTAGTAGCAAGCGTACAGCACTATGTAGTGTAGAAGCATTAGTAGCAAGCGTACAGAATGCAAGCGTACAGAACTATGTAGGAGCACTAGTAGCAAGCGTACAGCACCATGTAGAAGCATTAGTAGCGAGCGTACAGAATGCAAGCGTACATAACTATGTAGGAGCACTAGTAGCAAGCGTACAGCACTATGTAGAAGCATTAGTAGCAAGCGTACAGAATGCAAGCGTACAGCACCATGTAGAAGCATTAGTAGCAAGCGTACAGCACTGCATGCATGGCAACTTAATACATTCGAATAAAAAAAAATGTGTACTAACTAAGAATTGAATGAGAGTATTGTATATGAAGGGGAACATAGGGTAGGAAGGCAAAATAGGGAACACACAGGAAAATATGAGAGAGAGGCATGTAGCATTCATTGCCACAATTTGCCAGAGGACAAAGGTTTCATATTGAATACGAATTCCGTCTCTATGGAATCGAGATTTATATTGGGGTAGACAGGGAGATGGTTGAATGATATATGAGGATAAGAATGATGAGAATTTGATACTCGCAGGGCTTAAAGTGTGGCTGGACGGTCATAGATGGCGTCCATGCACTTATTTTCAAATCTGCACACCGCCCTGTCGCTTATTAGGCTAACACAGCCTGGAAAGGGAAGGTGCGTCCAAGCAATTTTTTTTCTACACTTTTTTGACTGTAGGGCCATTTTTTCTAAGTTGGAGGACACGAGGGCCACTTTTTATTACCGTAGTTGAAGGATATTAGGGGACGACAATGCTAAAATTTAGTTAGCTAAAAGCCTATAAAATTGTTGTAAATGAATCAAAATAAAATGTTTGATGTTATTTATAGACGTCAAAATGAAATAATTTGCAATAGAAAATAGTTGTGTTTTCCACCAGGGCTGTCCAAATTGTCAATTTAAAAATAATAAAAAAATTCTTTTAGAGATGAGGGCCATTATTTTATGCCTGGCAGGTCACTTTTGGCCCGTGGGCCACGGGTTGGGAACTACTGATCTACATCATGTTATGCTACTGCATACTGGTCAGCTAGTTTTAATAGATAAGCAAATATAATTATTACCAATTTGTTATTATCATTAAATTATTATTATTATTATCCTTTTATTATTTTCAGCAAACAACATCAGTAACAGGAAGTACAATAAACAAGAGAAGCGGTAGCCATTGTTCTAAATGATGATATTATTATTATTCGTAATAATATTAATATTATTAAAAGGTTTTGGATATGAACCGAAGTTTGGGTTTTAAAAGTTGTTCAAAATTTAATGAATAGATCCAATACAGGATTTGCCGACCATTGAAAAGCACTTGTGAGTCGTGCAAATGGACCAATCTGATAGAGCCGTACAAAATAGTCACATTAGAGGCACTCAAGTCACTCAAGCATATATCAAGAGAGGCCTGAACCAAGCTTTTCATTACAGCCAAACTCTTTGAACAGTCGCAACAGTCACAAGTTACACACGCTTCAAACAATATTTGTGAACAATTATGTAGGTGGCATATATTGCAATAAACCACTTTAATATGACAGAACCATAAACTTTAAATACCGACCCTCTTGCAAACCGAAATAGCTACATCGGGGCACTTTAATACGCAAAGCGAAATACAAACACATGAATAAAATGACTACCAACTAAGCTGTTTCAGTCTAACTTTAATACTTTCTATTCTCGCTACTGGTTTCCTCTTTGTCACAGTTGTCTGGATTAGGAACACCACTTGGAACTCCAATTTACATCAATTTATCTTCACATAACTAAAAACACTGTCCTAAACTGTTATTAACTGCTAATTTGCTAACCGTATTCGTCATAAATAATATTATTTGTAAGGTATACATACATACATACCATCATACATACATACAATCATACATACATGCATACAATACATACATACATATGCATACATACACACGCACACACACACACTCATCGCAGCCTGCAGCCAGACAAGTCTATTAAATAATAAGTAGCTTTTGATTACTATTATGAGTGTTATCATCACTAATAAGATATTTGCGTAACACCAACTAATAAATTCACCTCCAAACCGATCAAAGACAGCATTTAAAGTATTCAATTGTTTGCGAAATGAAGTAAGAGAAAGAAAGTAGAACTACACTACTGTGCGGCTATTGACATGGTAGTTCAGCAGAGACCATATTTTAGCAGATAATTTATGTCTCCTACTACTGCTTTATTGAAGACGTGCCATAAATATACACTTAATGAATGAGCAAATTACCACAGTTGAACAGGGAGGCCATTCCAGGTTGTAGAACCAGCTCTGACACTCTTCCCATGCGCATGTAAAACTCCCCGTTTTTAGTCGTGCTGGAGTCGGGAGTCCTTCCGAGCATTTGCCTTGAATGGGCGCTATATAAATCCTAGTAATGCAGGGCTGTTTTTAAGGAATTTTTAGAGCTGCACATCTTCTCTCTTATCTCATCCTCCATGGTAAATTACTCCCAATCTGAGGAAAATGACCTTTTTTTACTAGTTTTAACTGCACGGAACGTAACCGAAGTGCTTCTACAACTGCACGAATCCATTTAGAACTGCACATTTTGTGTAGAACTGCACGTTAAAAAAAGCCCTGTAGTAATGAGTGAGTGTGTGTGATTGATTGAATGAATGAATGAATGAATACAAAAAAGACTAAAAGCGGAAATATGCAACACGAGACATACTTGACAACGTCATCAATGTGATTGCGATACACTCCTTCCAGTTTCTCTGCAGGAAATCCCATGGCCACAATGTTCCGAGTTATGTCTTGAAGTCAGTTAAGGACAGCATCGTTGCAATAAATACAAATCTGTCCAACAAAGCTACTGGTATGGAAACACTACTGTATGTAGAAATATTGGTGAAAATGATATAAGAAACATGTCAAAATAATAGTAACAATAATAATAAGTACTGATTATGATAGACATAGACATATTTTTATTGATCCCAATTTCAATCATATAACAACCATGTAACTAAGTAAACATAATCAGAATTAAGCAAAATTCACATAAAGAGTAGGCAGAATAACAACGTGGGAGCAATAGGCACACCAAAAGGGACAAGTCCCGCTAGGTAGGGGGCCTAAATACCATTGAGAATTACAATTTAAGACAATGAACAGTGAGTAGTAAACCTGTAGGGAACATTAGAATGCATCAAATTTACTCAACTATGAAACAAGAAACAAAAAGACAATTTATAGGAACAGAAGCAACAGGAAAAAACACAGGAAAGATAACGATAAAAATAACTTGGTGGCCTTTCAAGGCACTGTAGCTGAGCCAGACATAGGGGAGACTTAATTATTGGCACTTTTATCAATATTCAGCATAACCAGTAGATACTGCTTCCCTTGTAAATTGCACTTCCTATTACTGATGTTGATTGTTGAAGATAATAAAAGTATAATAATAAATAATAATGTGAATCATGTGGACCTCTCTGCAACACGTGATTTCATCCCTATTGCTCTTGAAACACTTGGTCCCATTAACAGATCAGGCATTGAATTTTTAACTGAATTAGGCAGATGCTTGACAGCTGTAACTGAAAACACACAACTTTTCCAACGTCTCTCAATTTCAACAATTTGTATGCAAAGATATAACCCTGTTGCATTTTGAGGCACATCTGCAGTTTCTGCACAGTTACTCGGGATGAGGCTGCTATTAAACTTCAGAACCTAAATAGCAATAGAATTTGGATTTATGAAAAATAATTGTCGCTCCAACAGAAGCTGGATTAATTAAAATGATTCATACCAATGTAGAAGTCTGATTGATTAAAATATCTGTGCAAGTTCGAAATTCGCAACCAAACAATAAATACACTATTTGTTTTTAGTTATGATGTCTGGAATAAAATACGCTAAAATGCACTTTTACCGAAAAGAATCTTGTTTAATAGAAGCTGGATAGATGAAAATTAATTCTTAGCTAATAGAAGTGCATTTATGAAAAAAATCGTTGCGCAAATAAAAGCTGGATTGGTGTCAATTTGATTAATGAATTCCTGGTAAAGCCGTAGTTTACGTAGTTAAATCAATTTAAGCTGTAAATATAGAATGGAAGATGGACTGATGAAAAATAATTGTTGGCTAAATGGAAGTTACATTGATGAAACGGTAACATAATACTTCTTGGATGTTGTCCAAAGTTCACGCACATTAACACGTTCATAGTCGATAAAAGTGTAAAATAAACACGAGGAACAGGATACAGGACAGATCCAGGTCGAAGCCTTCTTCCTGAAACCTCCTCTTGTTTTTGCTAACGAATCCTTTGATTTTATTAGCCATAATAATAATACTTTCCGTTGACACTGTAACCACTTGCTGTAACCCTACATGTCGCCACAGTCATAAACAGAAAATCTCTCTTTATAGATCGCACACGCCGCTCGAATGTCAATTTTGCATATTAACAATATGTATTCCGTGATCTGTCAGAATAGTATTTTATGTCGAAGCTCACAGTTGCAAATCGCTGTCATTAAAGAAAATCGGGAACTGAAAGAAATAGAAAACATATGCACCCGATGCATCCGCCATGCCAACCACTGCTGCCACTCTAGAAAATGGAAAAAACCAAGTTGGAGAGTTGAAAAAACCCAAGAAAACCCAAGTTCAGTAGATCTTTCGAAAAGTCCAGAATTTTCTGAATTTCCCGCCCGAAAATCTCAAATCTTTCGAAAATGTTCACAATTTTCGTCCGAAATTTGACATTTTTTAGTCATCCCGGCACAAATCGTAAAAAATGTCAGAAATTTTCCGAAATGTCAAAAATTCCCGAAAATGTTAAAAAAATCGACACTGTCAAAAACCCAAGTTCTTCCTTAAAAACCCCATTTCCCAGGTTCGGAACGAAAAGCCCAAGATCTTGTGAAAAAATCCAAGGAGTGGCAACGCTGATGCCAACGCCATCGCCGCTGCGCCACCTGGTGAATTGCGGAGCAGTTACAGGGTGCGTTTTTTAATTATCGTAATCTACAAATTTTCTTAAACGTTACTGTAGCGCAAGGACTATAAAGTCTTCAGTCAACCCAAAGACCATAGTGAAACTCTATGGTCTTTGGTCAACCTGTCATTTAATATGGCTAATTAATTAAAAATCCAAAGGAAATTATGGCTTATCTAACAGAATTGCTCCAAATTCTGTGAAAGAGAGCGTGATGATCGCGGTTCGCTTCCCAAAGGTGGCCAATTTCAGAGATTTAATAATACTCAAAAGAGACCAACAGTCAGGGCCGGATTTACCTGTAAGCCAACTAAGCCCGTGCTTAGGGCCTCCGGAGTCTGGGGGGCCTCCAAAAGTGAACTATAAAGAAAAAACTCAGTGGCTTTTAAATTATAACTTATAAATTATAAGCCACTGATTTTTTTCTTTAGTTCACGATTGATAATAATCAATCATTTTATCTTGCTTTTTAGTAGGAATTTATGCGGCTAATGCGTAAGATCGAACACACTTGCTCTTAGTCTCAGTTCTTTAATAATTAAGTTGAGCGCTTGCGTCTCATCGATATTTCGTCTGGTAAGAACCTGCGAGTCTGCGACAGGCGATACAATGTCATCAAATTGCACAGGCGAGCGATCGTTCTCGCAGCTCAAGCGCATAAAAAAGCGAACTTCGCTCCACAATGCACCAAAAATAAACTCGATCTGCTCATTGAGCTTGCTTTTCATTGAATGCAAACAACTACACAAAAGTCCGTTTGATGACATTATCGCAGATTATGCGATGCAGAAATGCAGGAAAAGTTGATGTAAAACTTCATTGTGATTTTTTGTATGTATACCATAAAAAGGGAATAAAACGAGTGTATCAATTAAAAAATTTCGACTCGTTATAAAGACTAGCAGTAGTTGATCAAACATGGATCACTGGCGCAATATGCATTATGAATATACTTAGATTTAGCAATATGCATTTTGTCTGTTTTTATCCTTAATTGGGGCCTCATAATTGAAAGTGCTTAGGGCCTCACTCTGTTCAAATCCGGCCCTGCCAACAGTCACCAACTTAACGCTGGGCTAGGCATAGGCCCTAGTGATAGGCTATATTAAATTAAATCCGCCAAAGTCTAACTGCTCCTTTTGCTCCAGTGCCAGGTCAAAATCCGGGAGGTCAAATTTACCGAGGAGACAGCTTTCCGTATTTATTCCATACGGTACGTAGGACGTATTTCAGAATAAAAAAAATAAAGGCAACTTATAGAAAAATTAATAGTTTTCCAGTTAGCCAACTTCCCTATTATTTATATTGTAGTCTATTAGCATCATATGCCTATTAAGTTATTAGCAGAAGGAGGACAAAGCACGAGATCACAAATTACGATACTTCGGAGCAAAACCCATGGCATATCAAGACTTATGAGCCAACAAAATTAATTTTAATTGAAGTAAACGAGCAGGCAAATTAAGGTTTCTTTGGTTACTACTACGATTATAGTCATGCAAACAATAATCATTACTGGTTGTACAGTAAACTTGTGCAATAATCAATGACAGTTGCTAAGTGTTTGCCTCTTAATAAACAGATTTTCATTGATTTAATGTTTGAAAGCCAGCAAGAAATAGCTATGACTACACAAATTAACAACACAGAACGTAGTAATCTACCTGTGTGAAATTGACTCTTTAATATGATGACTTTATTGACTCAATTTACTCTGCTGTGAATGCTATATCTGTCTCTCTCTCCCCTCACCTCTGCCTATCAGTCAGTCTGTGTCTCTGCCACAGCTAATAAGTAAGTAATTCAGTCAGTCCGTAAATCAGTCAGTCAGTAATTCACATAGTCAGTCAGTCGGTCAGTCAGTCAGTAAATAAGACAGTCAGTGATTAAATAAGTAAACCAGTCAGTAATTCAGAGTCAATCTGTCAAAAAATCAGTCAGTCAGTAAATCAGTCAATTAATCAGTCAGTAAATCAGCCAGTCAGTGATTAAATCAGTAAAACAGAAACCAGTCAATCATTCAGTATGTCATTCAGTAAATCAATCAGTCAGACAGTCATTCAGTCACACATTTACTTTGCCAGGCCAATACACAACAGTTGCATCAAATACACAAACGTCCACACGTATCCACAAATGCAAACACAGTTCTTCAGCACATTTTCCACAAAAACGAATGTTGCGATGCCTCTCAGAGGTCCGTAAGGTGTCCTAATCTACGCGTATCATAATAATAACAATAATATGAAGAATCCGTCTCAGTCATTATCTGCTGTTGTTCAATATCGTCATTTCTTCTTCGTCGCGCTTCTCCGAAAGAACGGGAAAAAGATTCCCCAGATAAGACGTGAAATGATTCCTGATCTGGGCGATATCATCGTCGTCATCAGCTGACGTCGTCACCGAGTGCAGTCTCCCAAGCGGTCCAGCTGACAACAAGAAAGCAGTCTCAGAATTATTAGAAATGCTGACTGTGCAAGAAAAGAGTTATATTATTGTTGTTGTTATTACTATTATTAGCATTCTAATTATTTTTATTATTATCTGTATTATTATTATCTGTATTATTATTATTATCATTATTATTAGTATTATTATCATTATTAGGCCTATGTCATTATTCTTATTCTTATTCCTACTGGCTTAAACAGCTCATTTCAGAGTGCATGTTTGAACACTTGTTATAGCACCCCATAAAGATTGCTACTCAGAGGCGCTCCCGACTACAGCGCTGACACTGAATCGAAATTTCATGCCAAAACGCACGAGCAATTGCAAGTGAAGGACTTGCTCAGGGTCATCACACGGCGGTTTGAGGTGGCTTCGAACCCACAACCTTCTGGCTCCAAGGCAAGAACATACCCCTACACCACCGCACCCCACGAGACTGGTGGTGGCAGTGTAACAAAGAAGCGTACAGATCCACTTACACAGTGAGAGTCGTTGCTCAGCATCCTTCGTCTTCTGATGTTCAAACAAGACGCACTGAGTGTCACGCAGTCCGTGCTGTCTCACGTAGTAATTATACCTGAAAAAACATCGGAAAAAACATCTGTATTCATAAATTTATATAGCTCCACGTCAAGAGAAACTCCTCAGAGGTGCTCCCGACCTGACAGCACCAAGTCACAATCAAAGAGAATGGTTTTCAAACATCTACGGAAAGGGGGCTAAGGAATCTACGATCTGGAATGGACATTAATTCACCTGCATGCATAACAATCGTAATGAATAATTTGTGATCACACATTCAAACATTCACCTGTAATCATAATGCCATGTTTCAGTTTGAGATTAGATGAAAATTATTATCGTTATCACCATTATTTTTATTTTTAATTATGCTCCAGGATTGTTCCTCTAAAAACGGTTCTATAGCCTTGTAGAAATACTACTACAACTAATATTATTAGTATTATAATCATTATCAATATCATTACTAATATTATTACTATTATTATTACTATTAATACCACCACCACCACCACCACCACCACCACCACCACCACCACCACCACCACCACCACCACCACCACCACCACCACCACCACCACCACCACCACCACCACCACCACCACCACCACCACCACCACCACCACTATCATTATTATTATTATTATTATTATTATCATTATTATTATTATTATTATCATTATTATTATTATTATTATTATTATTACTTCTACTATTACTATTACTAACCAGGATTCAAGTTCCGTATCATGGCTGAGCTGATCTGGATTGTAGACAAAGATGATTCCAGATGCATCACGCGCCATTGCCGGCCAACAACTCTCAAACCTGAAATATTAAAATTATCAAAATATGAATTTATTTCATTGTACATCTTTCAAGGTAGGCTACTCAGAAGTGCTCCCTCCTCTGGGAAATAAGTGCACTGTAACAGTGAGGCCATTCCTGGTTGTGGGACAGCAACCGAGAATGAACGACGCTGTCAGATAGCAGGCTGCGAGTGGGGAACCAGAAGCTCAGCTTGGTTCACCGATCGAAGGGTGGAACACAATTTAATACCCAAGGTGGAACAACAGAGTTCTCGAAGATACCTAAGTATACATACATGTGTGCAATAATAAGAATTTAATGATATTAATAATACAAATTAAATTAAAAAATATATAATAATAATAACACTAGTTTACTATGCATTGTGTCAGTTGTAATTCAGTGCTTCAATGATATATAATAATAATAACACTAGTTTACTATGCATTGTGTCAGTTGTAATTCAGTGCCTCAATGCTGTTGGAAAAAACCACACTGAATTCACAATTCAATAATAAGAGTAATTAGAGTTTGAATGATAATCGCATGCTAAGAAACCTTACAACTAGACTCACGGGGCTGGTTTGGGGCAGTGGGACAGTATGGCAAGGTGCGGTAGGCCGGGTTTGGGTTGTGTGGAAAGGCCTGTGGGCTACAGAAGTGGGATGGGCTGGGTTGGGAGCAGCGATGGAAGAAGGTGTGGTGAGAAAGCGGAGTGGGAGCAGGGGTGAGGGGTGGCGAAAAACCGAAATCACCTGGGTAGCACCGGGTAATTCAATAATAATAATAATTCTTACTTGTGATCACCGCTGCAATCCCACAGCTCCACCTCTGCCGTCGCTTTCTTTCCGTTGACTTTGACATCCGGTACTTGAAATTCGAGTATGCGACATCCTTCAGTTGGGTGGTACTGGCCACTAGATGTCTCCGTTGCCTCTGCCAGGTGGTTGGCAATCACGGTTTTCCCACTCTGTAAGCATCAATCATTCACGCATTCTACAGTCTACAATGTTTGGCCACTGATAGGTTTTTTGTATTTTCATTGTGCCTAGCACTTTGGAGCAGGAAGAGAATTGCCAGGGGTGGTTTCAACCCTCAAGTCTTTCTCAGAGCCCCAAAGTTAAGTTTTCTTTCCATACCCCAACTTGGCAATTCACGTTGATCATAGTCTGACCCTCACCAGTAATTTTTTTATACAATTCTCATACTGTTTTGGAACGTTTAAAATTCGAAAAAAACAATAATGCTGTATTGGGCCATGCCATTCATGATGACCAATTTACCACATGTGAAATGCAGAAAGTATCACTTATGCTTAAGTACACTAGCTGTGTCTAGCATGTCTGCAGATGAAGGTTAGACCACAAATCTACTAGCAGTGATGGGTGCTTCCAATGGATAGCACATCTGTGTAAGGAAACACAGAAGCATTTGTGCGAACATGCGAAGTACCATTAAAATAATCTCCTGTCGCTCTTGCTAAACTTGTGTCTTGTATCTATAGTATAATAGACGCATTCCGATTTTAAATAGAATATGTTCTTAAAATCCATCGACTTCCCTGTCATAGTCCCTCTTAGTGGCTTACCTTTGCAGGACCAAGGACGAGAATTTTCACTTTATTCATCTTGACAAAATATTTGCCGAAAACGATACTTGAAAGAAACGCAAAAATGTCGCCGGAAGTTTAGAAATCGCCATTGACGACGCGTTCTGGGCAAGGATGCGTTTTACAATCACCCATCAAAAACGGAGTCGTCCGTATTTGGAATATGCCTTAGTGGAGCAATAAGAGTAAAAGTCCTTCAAACATCAATTATGGCCCGGACAGTCAAAATATGGTCTTAAACAACGAAACTACTACTGTTCAATGATATTGCTTCGTCACTCGAGCTTCATTTAGGACAGGCAGAAGAATCAGGCTGTTGTGGAAAATATAACCTTGAGAGTTATGGTGGTGATTTAATATAATAATGGAGAGCAATGTATAAGTCAATTTTACACACGTAGACTGTTGAGATCCGCGTTTGACTTGTAGGTTAAAATTTAAAAACCAAGAAGATCTCCGCATACTGGTTTTTCCAGGAAGACCTACTATGGTTGGTCCGTCTTTCTGGAATAAGTTACCTATTAGTCTTCGCAATGAACTTCTTTGTATTTCTTTGCCCCTTTTCCGCAAGCGTTTGAAAACCATTCTCTTTGATTGTGGTTAGGTGTCAGGTCGGGAGCGCCTCTGAGGAGTTCTCTTGTAGTGGCGCTATATAAATGTACGATTACAATTACAATTACAATTACAATTACAATGGCCAGAAGACATGTTGTAGCATGATAGCAATTTTACACGAATTGTCTACTGGCTCACTGCAGAATAGTTGGTAAACAAGCGAATGGAAAAGAAAAGTTAGCATGCAATTAGTGGGTGTTTCTTTAAAGCAGTAAACTCATTTAGGCTAATTTCAATCATGGTGTTTCCCAAAGTGTGTTTCTCTAACGGATGAATCATTGGTCAGTACTTGGTCAGCATGTTCCTGATTGTTGATTCTAAGTGACTGACACAGATTCCTTGATAAGATGGACTGATTGACTACTAGCTATTGCATGCAAACTTCGCTTACAGCTAAATTGAGGATAGAAAGTGGTGTAGGAAATTAAAACAGCTGTCTGATTATTTGTCTCATGGGGATAGGTAACTGACCGCCTACCTACCTACTTATGTGATGACACATTATGAAGTCTCGTCTAATTCTCGTTAATGGCCGTCGTTGGAATTCTGGGTAAGTCTCAACGTGTAGGAAGTTGTTTCCTTCTTCTTATCCAATATCAAAGATCATTATCTAGCGACAGAATAAAATCTACCCTTCAGCCCACGAAGTGCCACCTAATGTCTGTTATTAAGTGATCGCTGCACCCTGTGGCAATTTGAGGTAGCTTGTCTGGACAGCGTATGAAATGGAAATATTTTTAAGGCCCTCTATCCTACTTAATGGTTTTGAATTTCTGGCACGTCTAAAGAATTCCTTGTTGGACCATAATTATGACTATGAGAGTTTGCGATGACAACAACATTGAATTTAACTAATCCACTGCATTTAGGATGCATTACAGAGAGGTTTTTGATGGCTGTCTAAGTCGACTGTTGATAAATGACGTCACCACTTAGTGATTTTGCGCCGGATACGCAATACATACAATGCCTTGGTGCGCTCGGATAAAAGTCATGTATGAGTTGGGAGATTTGACTAAGTAGGATGAAATCCGAAAAGAACGATGATTTATAACCAGGGTCTGTTGGGTTGCAGCTTTTTATAACATTATCGTAATCATGAATTTGTATAGCGCCTCTCCAAAAGAAGCTCCTCGGAGAAGCTCCCGACTCGATGATACCAAACCATAATCGAATGGGGTTTGAAACGTTTTCAGAATAGGGGCAAAGTCATTGAGAACACAAATCACCAGTCTTTCACTACTGGTCAATGGCATTCAATTATTTATCATTAAACGTGTATTTTAGCGTCATAATTATTCGCCATTGCATGGGTTTCAGTGTTCGACTACAAACCAGAATGACGAAAGGAATTCTTGCTAAATAGAAGTTGGATTGATGAAAATGGTTTGAATAGAACACAAGTGTAATCTATTAAAACAATGTTGCTGAAATGGAAACTGGGTTGATGAACAGTACTTTTTAATTAAGTAATACCTATATTGATGAGAAATAATTGCAGGATTGATTAAACTGATTATTGCTTTAAGCAGAAGCTGGATTGATGAGAAGAATTCTTGCCTAAGTAGAAGTTGGATTTAAAAAAAAATAATGATGCTGCAACAAGTGAATAATTAACGACACTAAAATGCACGTATACCATTTCATCATCCTTGATGCTTTATGAAAATTGGTTATAATTCACCTGTGCTCGGAAGTTAAATTCTTATCATTCAGCTGAACGGCCACAGTTTGTTATCTCCTGCCTGAAATGGCCTTCGTTTACCTTCTGTATGCCTTTAGTTTTGATCATGTGCTATGTATTGATCACATGTGCGGCTTTTATTATCTTGGTACGAGCATTTGAACCTGAACACACAAATCTGTCCAAAAAGGGAGGCTAATTATGACAGATGGTTCATTTGAAGGCTGATCTGTGTTTTCATTCCTAGTGTGTGGTTATGGAATAAGAGTATATTACATATTGCACACACCTTATGTGCCGGTATTTTGTCTTTGCATTTATTTAGGATATGCCTATGATTTGCTTAGATGCATTTTATCATGGCCTTAAAACAGTACTTTTCAGCCGAGGTTGGGTCGGAACACTCCTGAGTAGTGGACCTAGTCTTGAAGGGCTGGTGGGGCTATATAAATCTAGAATGAATGAATGAATGAATCTATGTTGAATATTAATTTTATCACATGTCTCTTGTATCTTTGTTACTAATGTATCAATTTAATTATATTAATTATTATTGTTTTTTTAGTTATTCCTGCTGTTGTCATTGTTAGTGGTGATGTTGTATTTTTGTGGTTGTTGATGTTTTTGCTGCTGATGTTCCTATTATCTTTATATTATTTAATTCACTCAAACAAACGAGTTTCCTTCTTAAAATATAAATGGTTGTACTGTTTTAATACCAACCCTTCACTCTTCCAGTGAGTTTATTATTATCGTTACTCCACACAGAGGCAAAAATGTTTTGCTATTCGTACAGATTTGACCCACTTTCTCAATATTATTGGTTCCTCTGTTCGGAATACACTGGTCCCATCTGCTTCATATCAAGTACTAGCTGGTTATATAGATCTCATTTTTTCAAATCCCATTTATTCTCTCGTGGCTTTGCGCACTTGGAGTGCCTCTGACAGTGTGAGAGCAATGGTCCTGTACTCAGTGCACTGCCGGGTGGGGAGCCAGTGCAGAACCTTCCTAATACAGCTTGATGAATCGATGTTGCAATTAGAAAGATCTGCCGTGGTACTGTGAATTGATTTTCTGGAATTGAGCTTTGATTTTTCCTCGCACATTTCTTGGATTCATTGGTTTAACGAGGATGGCTGAACACACGAGCCAAGGTCGTGTAGAGAACGGGAATAGAAATTAGTTTTTGTGATTCTTTATGTGTATGCCTTTTTTCATTACATTCTCAGATGGAATCAGTGTGACCTGAACAATTAGGGTAGAGAGAGGGACAGGCAGACAGAGAGAGATATGGAAAAAGAAAGAGAGGGAGTGGGAGGGTAGAGAGCAAGAAGGTTTGGAGGAAAGAGGGAGAGAGAAATGAAGAGTCAGATATAGACAGCGGGAGAAGCAGAGAGAGAGAGGGAGACAGACAGACACAGACACTGTCAGACAGACAGAGTCGCAGAGAGAGAGACAGACAGAGACACAGGCAGAGAGAGACAGGCAGACAGACAGAGAGAGACATAGACACAGAGAGAGACAGACAGAGAGAGACATAGAGACAGACAGACATACAGACCATGACATTGACACTGAGCCATATTTGCAGGGGCCTGAGTTGCCCGCTGGCAAATCTCTTTTATTAGGACTTGCATTTAATGGATTCTAATGTCTTGCATTGGTCCAATGCTTTGCACTGCTCCACTACATCTTACCTTAATGCCTTAAGACACTTAACAGTACACTGATCAATCACACTCATACCTTGACACTGATCAGTGATCACTGACTGGTAACCACGTATATATACACACACAAAATCATATATACATGTATATACATATTGTATATATATATATATATATAACATTCATATATATATATATACATATATATTTTGCTGCAGATTTTAACGATTGATCTATCAATTTGCTGTTAAATAATTTTTTCGCTTGATTATCGATTAATTTTTTGGCTTTATTGTCAAGAGTCGATTGCTGGAGTAAACGAAGATAATGCGAAGCTTTTGATTTGATAATTACGTGATCATGTTCCATTTGATACGGAAATCCAAAGACGTCGAAAAAAATTAATTGAAACTGATGGATGTTTGTTGCATGACTACATGTTTTGATGCCAGCTCATTGCTTCTAGGATATATTTATACGATAGTTCACCATAATGAAGCGGGGACTCCTGTCTGTTTTAGGCAAGCCTTTGTTTGCGGAAAAGCTGTGCCCTTTCTTTTGTATACAATGTCAACTTCAATGTTCTGAATCAATAAATGATTGATTGATGAATGATATATAGACATACAATACCTGTATATGTCATACATATGTGTGCATTTTTATATGTATATTATTTATATTATTTGCTATTATATGTATGTCATATATATATACACCGTGTCTCAATAAAAACTGTGCCAAATTGTTTCTGTCAGAACTTCGTCAAATTTTCACCAATCTTAATAACTTTTGGCAGGTAGATGGCAAAATGGCTGATATTTTATGCCATATATGAATTTTCCACCTCACCTGACTCATACCACCGCACTACCTTGTTAAACACAGATGTTCCAATTTCTCATATAACGCTTAAATTTTAATACTTCCAACAAACTATCTGACGACTGAATTAGCACGCAATAAAATAAAATTGCAGAGTTCTTAATTGTTATGACAGATCTGCTTAAAGGTGTTAGAATTGGTGCTCGAAATGTGCCCCGCATGCACGGACACAAGCGCTAAGACGGCGACGCCACTGGTCGATAGCACCATCAACGATCGACTGGTCAAAGCGCGCCCACTCGTCGATCAGACGCGTTTTCAGTTCGTCAACACTGTCTATTCTGGACCGGTAAACCTTCTCCTGCAGCACACTCCATATGCTATAGTCGACCGGGTTGAGATCTGGTGAATTCGGCGGCCACAGAGTTGGAGGAATGAAGTCGGGCGTCTCTCGCTCCAGGAAAGAGACGGTGTCGCGCGCTCGATGCGCCGGGGCATCACCAATTCTAACACCTTTAAGCAGATCTGTCATAACAATTAAGAAACTCTGCAATTTTATTTTATTGCGTGCTAATTCAGTCGTCAGATAGTTTGTTGGAAGTATTAAAATTTAAGCGTTATATGAGAAATTGGAACATCTGTGTTTAACAAGGTAGTGCGGTGGTATGAGTCAGGTGAGGTGGAAAATTCATATATGCCATAAAATATCAGCCATTTTGCCATCTACCTGCCAAAAGTTATTAAGATTGGTGAAAATTTGACGAAGTTCTGACAGAAACAATTTGGCACAGTTTTTATTGAGACACGGTGTATATATATATATATATATATATATATATATATAAGTGTTTACTGGTTTGTGTCAATGTCTCAAGGTGTGTTATTGATTAGTACAGTGCATACATAAATATGATATATATATATATATGTGTGTGTATATATATACAGATGTTTGTAAGTGTACACATGTATACATGTATAATATATGTATATTATATATATATGTGTGACCCATCTGTCGTAAGGCGGTAATTTCCGTTTGAAGAAAACAAGCAAAAACTAGAGCAAGGTCAATATTTTCCAATTGTTAGATTATTACAGATAGTAATTTTAAAATATATATTTTGTGCAAATAACCAAAACGTTCGAATAAAAGTAACATTGAAGAGTATTATTTGGGTGATTTTGAACAAGTTATGATTTGCAATCAATATTATTTGGCCAACTTAGATGCATTTTTGTCGGTAAATAGTGTCCTTGAATACAAGTAGTTTTTCATCGATAAATTCAGTTAGGATTGAGGTAAAATGATAAAATTGGTGTCGTTTTAAAGAGAATTTGTTTCTCTTTGCAATGATATAAATTAAACTAAAAACAGTGAAAAATCCGACTTAAGACTGGTTTTGTGCAGATGGGTCACATATATGTGTATATGCTTTACGTCTGCCTCTAGATTGTTTGTAACCATCTATCCGTGGTTATCGACATATGACTACATTATGTCGTGACTACAAAACAGATGACAAAAAGAGCGAACTTGACTACTTCTATCCTCTGTAATGTATGTGTCATCAAACAGTCTTTCACCATCATCAGATAATGGTGTCATTGTTAATTGATACTCATGAGTTGTTGCCTGACATAATGTTTACAATGTGAGCTCAAATGAACTAAACTTGCCCTCATTTTGTCATGTTGATAATTTCTGCCTCTGGCATCTTCTGGTTGAGGTCTCCACCATGCAAAGACTGAGCTCTGCTATACACATTGTAGAGCTCTGATTGGTTAAAGCAGTGGTTTCCAAACCTTTCCTTGGGTCGGCACCCACTTGTAAATATCGTGGCATCTCGACAATCACCGAATAAATTGAAACATCGTTTACTAAAATTTGCGTTGCGAAAGTTTGTGTATCGCTGGTTTTTTTCTCATATATATAAATTTGTAGAATTTTCAAATAAATGATGAAAAAATAAATATTTAAGTAGTTTCCGAAGAACTATAGCAACCCACTTGACAGAGCTTCGCAACCCACTTTTGAGTAGCGACTCACAGTTTGGGAAATGCTGGGTTAAGTTACGACCTTGAGCAAGTTTTTCACTCAACAATTGCTCAGCTTTGATCAAATCTGATTGCTGATCATTTGTATTCAATGTGTATTTACTGAAGGTGTGTCTGTGTTTGTGTAGCGGATTTTAAGATCCTCTTAAGGCCCAGTGTAGTTTTATTATGTGCAGATTTTAGGGTGTTTGTTAACATAGGGTTTACATGCAGTTCGACAGCGTGGTTTGTGTTGACTTCATGTGATGTGTCAGTCTATAATTTTGGCTTGTGGAAATGTTTATCACCATTTATAAAGTGCTTCTCTCAGCAAAAGCCTTTCATAAATGCTCCCAGTGCGATTAATTAACTCCAGCGAGAAAAATGAGGGATTTGACATGCAAGAAAGATGAGGAAAGACTTCAAGAGAGAAAAATGGAGCAAACTGGTGGGAAGTCCATTCCATAGAGAGGGACCTAGGTGCAGTCAAAGCATCTGGATTAAGCCATTGCAGTCCTGATATCATATGCACGTGACATTGGGTAAGATAAGAGACCACTTGTCATCTAGTAGATCTGCAGGAAGGCTACTCAGGAGCACTCCTAGCCGAGCCACGGCAAAAAATACATGTGAGATTTATGAAACAAAGTGTGATTCAATTGATTTTTGCGTTTAACCATTATTACTGATCTTTGCATTCAATTAATAGAGATGCACCTTTAGCTAACTGCATAATTACAAACCTGATATTACCACAAATTATGTGTTTTGGGCAAATTATGTGATTTGTGCATTACTGGCCGACTCCAAGATATGGTAAGACCAACGGATCCAGGTTTCAAATAATAAGTTGAATGCTAGCAGAAGGACACGAGGTTTGGCAAGAGAGCTTCTTGTAAAAAATTCTAACCAAGTTGATGAGGTTCAATAGTAGACCTACTAGTGTTAATTAAAAATAGCATTCATTGAACCGACCAATGTAAGCCTAAATAAGCTGGTCTGCCTAAATAATTGGCTGGATAAATATTTAATTTCCGTATTCGGAAAACATCTAATTTTCACGTTTACGCCTAGGGCCTATATTGTTTTAAAGGAGGCGCAAGCTAAAACCAATTAACGATTTTGAGCTGTTGACTGATTTGAACAGTGTTTCAACTCTGTCTGTTATCCTAAATTGTTCATAAACTAAATGCAGCAATTCAATGAGCCTAAGCCAAAGGTTATTGAATATGTTTGCAATAGAAAGTTTGCATTTATTTATTCATTTATTTATTCATTTGTGACCCATCTGCGCAAAACCAGTCGTAAGTGGAAAATTTCCGTTTCAAGAAAACAAGCAAAAACTAGAACAAGGTCAATATTTTTCAATTGTTAGATTATTGCAAAAAATTATTTGTTAAATAATTTTTTTGCAAATAACCAAAAAGTTTGAGTGAAAATAACATTGAAGAGTATTATTTGAATGATTTCTTGCAAGTTATGATTTGCAATTAATATTATTAGGCCAACTTAGATGCATTTTTGTCGACAAATAGTATCCATAATGCAAGTAGTTTTTCATCCATAAATTCAGTTCGGATCAAGATAGAACGATAAAATTCATATCATTTTAAAGGGAATTTGTTTCTCTTTAAAATAGTATATTAAACTTAAAAAGTGAAAATGGCGACTTACGGCTGGTTTTGCGCAGATGGGTCACATTTATGCTTCATGGACTTTAGAAAAAATATTAACCCTCAGGCTACCAAGCTTTTTTTGTAACACTGACTACCAAGGGGGGGGTGGTTACCACCCCCCCCCCTGGATTTTGGGTTTCGTTTGGGATATCATAACTTGTAATACACCATTCGATTCAGCATTCATTTCTGCACAAAATGGCATATTTAGGTTTAGAAAATATGAATGCCCCTCGAAATTATGAATTTTTTACCATAGGCACCCGTCGATTACACGAAAACGTATGCTTACGCATAGGGAATATATTAGATTTTATTTATTTTGAACATGATTTATATATACAATAATAGTTTACATATAATAAAGTCCAATTATCAACAATAAAAACTAGTAATAAGTCAGTTTTATGTACAAACAAAACAAAAAACATGTTATATCTGCTGAAAAACGTTTACGCAGACATATCGGTTCGCGTTGCAAAAAAACCCAACATTTTTATACATTTTAATTTATTTTGAACACTTCCGGTCATCAAATTCCAAATTATTTAGTATAAAAAAATAGCCCTAAATGCCCTCTACAGAATGGCATAATTTATTTATATTAAAAAATAAATTATGGATAAGTTATAATATAAAAAACATGAACATTTTATGAAAATAAAACACCTTTATATATATTTTAATTTATTTTGAGCACTTCCGGTTGTCAAAAGACAACTCAGTGAGCATGGAAATGTAGCCCCACATTCCCTCTATAGAATGGTATAATTTGTGTCTCTTAATATAAAAGGGCGGAAAAATTATAGACGATATTCTAGGGGGGGGGGTGGTATCCACCCCCCCTGGTACCTTTGGTATATCGGGTGTAACTTTTGAACGGTAGGGGGCATCATAAAAAGTTTTGGCTCAAAATGTGTCCCAATGAACCCTCTACAGCTACCAATTTTTTCAAAATTTTATTCCAGACGGAACGCGTTTGATTTGCGAAAAACCTAGGGGGGGTGGCAACCACCCCCCCTTGGTAGCCCGAGGGTTAAGATTAATATACTTGAAGAAAATGTGTTGCGATTAATTTGCAGTTTATTGCAATTAAAAAAGTAATTGTGCGATAAATTTCGATTAAATTTTTTAATCGAACAACAGTCCTAATGATATTTTGTCGGTTTTTTAACAATGTTCTTGCACAACTTGATATCCTTTCACCATACAGTGCTTGCAGCTATATTAAACGCAATTTAGGCAACATTGCGGATATATTAAACGCAATTTAAGCAACGTTGCGGATATATTATTGTTGTTATGATACTCTATCTGCCTTGCCTGTGAAGCCGACTGTTTCCATTTTCGCTTCTACTGGTTGTGCCGCTCCAGTCTGCGTCACTGGTTTTGATTAGGATCCATAAAACAAAGCGGTGCGCAGCTGCATCTACTGTTTAGCTTCGAATTGACATTGCCTTGCAGCCGGGGAAAAGACGGACTTGAGTCTAGGCATCATATTGCATTTTGCACACTCATCATTAGGATGATAATATTATATACGCGTTTGGAGTTAGGATAATGTGTTTTTTGAACATTTGACTGTCTTGATCATTTCTGTTAATTATATATGTTTATTATACCACGTATGTACACGAAAATGCGGATAGCAATTGGTAGAATAAGGGATATTTTTATCTTGCAAGTCACTCAAGATTCCAATATGGCTTTTTTGGTCAGTGTGAATGTTGGTCATCTTACTTGTGTATTGAAGAAATGTAGATTCAATTTCAAATGGGCTACAGAACAGAACTTTATGTCATCAGATGCATTTAATGCTTCTGCTCCAAGAATGGAATCCAGATCTCAAATCCACTTAGAAATTTTATTTTTCAAATCAGCTCAAAACTCAATCTTTCTCTTTGACTTTCAAGCACTTGGATACCTAGTTACATCTTCTCCTGCTGATGACATACTATCCGCACCTCGGATTCATTCATACATCGGTGTAACCATGCATGCATATTCATTTGCGCATTTATTCATTCTGAAAATTTATATTGCATCTCTTCAAAAGACCTACCACACTTGTATTTGCTCCCAGCCCAGCCACAGCTAAAAACTTGTAAGATTTTAGTGATTTATAAGAAGCAGATGCGTTTAGCCTAGGCATCAATGGCAAGACTAATGGGAGTCTATTCCAGATGGTGAGACCCAAAATCGTGGTGCTGTTAATTGATGATGATGATGATGATGGTGGTGGTGGTGGCGGCGGTGGCGGCGGCGGTGATGATGATGACGATACAAACAAAATTGTTCATAGTTTAAAAATAATAGTGATAATAATTTTAGAGAGAATATTCATTTATGTTGCTTTTTGAATTTTGACAAAGAAATGTTTAGTTGAAGGTTGATTTTATCTAGTGACCTTATTTGCCTATTATTACCTTATCTATTTGTTATTGTATCATGACTTTTTTAACATGACCTATCAACTATTCTAAAATGACCCATGATATATGAACCTATCTGACATAACCCATTAGCATTCTAGCACAGCCTTACCTACTATACCTAGTATGAGCTATTAACTTAAACTTGTCTAGCCTGACCTATTAACTTAAGGAGCATGACCCATTTGATTGTCCAACCTGACCTATTTGTACACCAAGTGTGACCCATTCACTTGCCTAGCCTGACCTGGGACAGACATGTCATTAACATCTTATTGTTGTTTTTCTTACAATCAGCTGAGAGCACACTAACGGTCAGCCGGACAATCGCCTCTTAGTCACCAGCCACAACCATGGGACTTTCCCAGAAACAAAAGGAAGAGCTGTACGTCAATTTCTTTTTTGCTATTGATTAGTAACTGGACACCAATGACTGTCTACCTGTAATAGTATTATTAGTAGGTATTGCAGGGCTTGAGTCTCGTGAATATTTACTGTACGTCCATTTTTCTCAACCATTGATGTTGCCCCAATTAAAATTCAGTTTATAATACTAAAGATTATGTTTTGAATCTTCAAAGGCAATTTTTTACTTTGCAAATATAATTATTTGTCAATTTGCCTTCATAAATGTAATTGGTTGAATATTTTTATTTTGTAAACAAGATGTGAATTTTCTGGAGCCCCGATTATCGTCAAAAAACTTGTACAATGACAATAAATAAGAAGATTTCAGTCCTGTGTAAGCGTCTATGGCTGGACTCTAGTGAATGGGTATTTTGTTTGCGTCGTGAACCATTCATGTTTGCAAATGTGGGTGTAACTCAGAGTGTTAATACCGTAGTTTCTTTTCGTTTAAGGCTAAACTGCGTTATTATCTCGTTTCACAGCCTAGTTGGGTTTGCCTCGTGTGCACATTACTTGGCTAGTTAAGCTTTTGTTCTGTAAAAACTATATTCTGTGTATTTAAACCTAAACTTTTATATACTGATTACCTTCTTTTCACTATTTAATTCAATGATTGTTCTAGTGTGACCAATGTTGTTAGTGAGGGCTCAGGTCCTGTTAGGACTCTCCCTTTAAGCCAACATTAAATACATGTTTTACTTTTTGGTTCCAATAAAAATGACTGCGTTAAAGCACTGAATTAGTACTGTATGTCGCCCATGACAAGTGACCTGTAATGGAAAGGTTATTATTATTTTTTTTACCCAAGGTATCAATGATCCCTCAGGATTTATAAAAATTAGGGGGCAGTGGTCTGGAATGGCCATTATTATTATTATTATTATTATAAACTGAATATTGATTTTAAATAAATTTAGTTTTAGCTTTTAGAGATTGACCTTAGTTTTCTTAGAGTGGCCGGCCCATGACCCCAGGCAGCCCGGACAAAGTTCCCTGGTAGGCAACAGCAATGTAGCAATTATGATTAATTGTTATGATTATATGATTATTATTATTTGTTTTGATATTTCGTAGCAACCGAGCGATCGCCGACTATCTCATTTCGAATGGATATACGAAGACGCTCAGCGAATTTCAGAAGGAAGCCGAAGTGGTGAGCTTAAATATATATCTATGCATCGTTGTTGTTGTCTGTTCAACCCAAAAGTGGGGACATAACATAACTTAGACTAACACTAAGGGCACCAATGTAAGCACTTGTTATAGCCCCTTCAGGATTACTACTCAGAGGCACTCCGGACTACAGAGCGGACACTAAATCGGAGTTTCACGCCGAAGCACATGAGCAATTGCGAGTGAAGGACTTGCTCGGAGTCCATACGCAGCGTCTTGAGGTAGATTCGAGCCCGGAACCTTCCGGCTCCAAGGCACCGAACATACCCCTACACCACAGCACCCCACAATGGACTTGGTGATCATTTATTCATACCAAAATGGAGGGCTTGATGATGGTGATGATTATCTCGGAATTTCATTCTTTCATTCATTTCAAGAATTTATATAGCAACTCTTCAAGAAGCTCAACAGAGGCGCTCCCTGTTCAACTACGGTTGTACAAATAGGTCTTTTATCATAAGGAGCTTATAAAACACGGATGAGTCAACCCTATTACAACATTATTGCAGAGGTTAAAAGGTGATAAATCCGTTGTTTGGACTGCCCTACATAATAGACCAGGTCAACAGGCACCCTGGAGGCACTTATAGTTGAATACAGTGCCGAAATTTGGAAATTACGTTGAAGTGGGCCGACCCAGCAAGCAATGGCCTAGAGTACAGTAAGGAGTACACAGATGTTTTCGCCTCTGGCCAAACAGCTGAGTGTAGGCTGCCGTCGTCACCTCAAACTCACCTGTCGCCCAGGGTGTCTTCATTTATTGACAATCCTCACTAGATGTCTCACCTCATCATGGTTCATGTTGCATGAAAATAATTATGTTTGTTTGTTACTATTTGGCAGAGATGAGCTGGCAATTACCGTTGCCTATCTTAGGGCTCATCCATTATTACGTATGCTAAAAATATGATTTTTTACGCCACTCCCCTTGTTGCAGTACATTTTGTGGAACATCCTGCGTATGTACAAATAAATTTCTCTAGCCGCTTCCCTTTACAGTAGTAGTGTTAATTGTTTGATTTCAGGGTCATGAGTTTTTTAGAAGCTATGTTGCAGTGGCATCAAGCCTAATCCGAGTACTTTACTTATGAAGATTTGCTTTTTGAGATTCGATTTGGCTGTTGGAAAGCTGCTTTTGAGCTAATCTACTGGTTCCTAATCACTTTTAATCCAATCAATAAATTGATGACCTTTGGCTTGGTGTTCACAGGTGTCCAATACCCTCTTCACAATGTCTCCAACTGGATCTATTCAGAGCCAGATGGCTAAGTGTCTGTGGATATTTTCCACACAGTCTCTCTTCGATGTCGTCTGTAGATTTTCTATACTTGGTCTTCCTCTTCTGTTTCTACTCATCATTCAAACATGAGCGCCTTCACTTTTCTGATCTCTCTCATTCGCAGATATGTCCGAATTGTCCAAGTTTTCGCTGAATAATCTTAATTCATTCCCACTCTTCTGAGCCCACCTTTAATATCCCCCAGATATTTCTCTTTCAAAATGTTAGCACTCTCCTTTGTGATTCCTTTGTGTTTTTTAAGGTTCAAGGTCCTCCTTAAAGCCTCACCTGATGATGTCTTGTCTGCCCTGAGGCTGTTGCATTGAGCGTGCAGTGTTGATTTGTCAGTGTATGGATTGTATGCTTTTGCCTCTGAACCATTGTATTCTCAGCAGCCTATACGAAAGAGAATTGAATGCACATCTTGTGCCGCTGCAATGTTTATCATTGGCTGTTCCGACAATTTCCAGTTCCTTTGAGTTGGCAGGACACACCCTGTGTTGTGTCTAATCCCTCATGTGACTTTGATGCCATTGATCCATGTCGGTATAAGTTCATTCATTCATTCAGTGGACTTATACAGTGCCCCTTCAAGAAAACTATTCAGGAGCTCTCCCAGCCTTGCCACGGCAAAATAAAAAAAGGTTCGAGAGATTTATGAAGAAAAGTTTGATTGGTCAGATGTAATAAACACAGCTTTAAATGGAAGTCATTCCAGACGGACGGCAATGGTGACAAGGTCTTCCATTCATATACAGGACAGGCACAACTTGAGCCCAGAGAAAAACATGGCAATCCGAAATTAGCCAAATCTCACACCGGGATGGGAAAGCTGCCACGGGATAACAGTTTTTCATGATCTAGACAAGAGAAGAAAAAGTTGTCCCCATAAATTGCCCTCCCAAAATTTTTGACACAATGATGATGGTTTTTAGTTGGTATCTACATGTTTGCATTTACTGAACTTGTTATGATATTCCATTATGAAATTCACTATTTTATGACAACTGGCTGTGGTACCTGGTGTTGCCCGGGAAATTTTAGTTCTTCGTCCCTACTCTTGGGGCATCCAGCGTTCACCGCTAAATTTCGGGTTTTGGCCACCACCCTGCTCCCATCCAGGTTGGAAGGCTCCGCGTTGCCTGGCAAGCTATGTGTGACCGTGGAACTAGGAGTTGCTCCTTCATAGCAGAGCAAAGCGGGCGACCCGTTTCAAAAGTCAATGTATGAATGATTATGGATGAATAGACAATTGCATGGCTCAACACAGAGCAGTGGATGCATTGTCTTAAGTTGTCTTTGTCTTTAGTTAATGACCATTAATTAAGTGGAGGGTGATAACGCCACTCTTAACTGTGTGTGAGAGACCTTGTCAATGGATGTGTTTTTGAAGTGCTTCCTAATTTATGGTGTCCTCGCTTCAACGCAGCTACTTGCCAGAGTCGTCGAATGTCATATCAGCTACTTGTCACTGTACAGAAGACTTACTAGGTTAAGTGTGGATATATATAATATATATGTAATATATATATTATATATATATATATAAATAATATTTATATGTGTGTGTGTGTGTGCTTGGTGGCGTTGGTGTTTTAAAATGTAAGCACTTAACACTTAAACAATGAGTTTGGATTGTTTTGCTAGTCCCCTCAGCATGCAGTTTGTAATAATTATATGAATAGACCACATACGTAATATATGGCAGCCCCAAATTGGTCGCCGTGCCTCACAGTTTTGCACATTAAAAGCCTTCAGAAACGCATTCAAGAAATTGGTCACATTTTGATCTCAATGGAGTGATGACCACGAAAGCGTTAATGTCATTAAACAAATAAAATAATAGAGTTTGTGTTTCGGTTGCAGTCTAGTGAAATTGAAAACAAGTATGCCGGACTGTTGGAGAAGAAATGGACGTCTGTTATTCGACTGCAGAAGAAGGTAGGAACTTGCGTTAAATCCATAAATTGCCTTCTTCTCTTTTCTTGCATCGCAAGGTAGGAGCACGTCCAAAAGTGGGTTCTGTAGAATCCTATGGTTTCATGAAGCCATGGTGCCTGCCATACAGTTTCAGCAAGTCACACACGTTGGAGTAATTTGAGTTTTAAGCAGGTCAAAGAAATTAAATTCTAAGAAGATATTGAAAATTGTGAATTTTTTTGGCGGTTTATAAGTGACTCACGGTGGTGTCGTCAAGTGCTGCATGAAGGATGACTTCGGAGTAATACCCAATTGAGACTTAATAAGCAAAACAAGATTCAATCTGATCAATCAATTGTAATTTATATAGCGCCCGTTCTAGGTATCTACTCAGAGGCGCTCCCGGCCGAGGTCAAGCGAAAATAACAGTCTTCAACAGTTTGTGAAATTGAGAACAGCTTGGGAGGAGTTTGTGATGTATAGAATTGAGAGAGAGGGAGCCAGTGAAGTTGTTCGGTCATGAATGTAGAGATGTGGGAGAATCGAATTTATAAGACAGAGCTCTATGAAATAATCTGCAGGAACCTTTCAATAAAATAGACAGATCATGCACGCTTATACACAGGTTTAGCCGGAGTTTGCTTCTGAGTAGATATTTTGGTAGGGGGGTGGGGGGGGGGGGGGGTATGGAAATCGAATGAATGAATGAACGGAATGAACTAACTTCATTCATTGTTAAAGACCCAAGGCAATGAACACTTGTCAATTGTAATCGACCTAGTTTCTTTTATGACTCATGTGGTGTGTGCTTGTGTGTGTGCTTGTGCGTGCTTGTGTGTGTGTGTGCTTGTGCGTGCTTGTGCATGTGTGCGCCTGCCGTATGTTATCAAGAAATAGGTCAAGAGCGAATGCTTTAATGAATGCAGATTCTGATGTGTCATCACAGAGGAATTTTTTGAATTCCTGTTTATGTCAGACCAGCATTAATTTTGCATTGCAGTGATACAAAACTGATACATGTGTTATTCATTGGAAGTTTTTGTTCTTGTTGCTCTGCTCTCATTCTCATTATATTCGTAAGTTTGTGGGGCACTGTGGTATAGTGGGTGTACACGTTCATTGCCTTGCGGCCGGAGGTTTGTAGGTTTGAATCCACATCAATTAATTTATACTATTTCTTATCTTAATGAAGATAATGCATTGTCCCTCCCTATGGAATCGGCTTCCCCCATCAGTTCGCTCTGCCATCCTTTCTGGTAATGTATCCTCGTCTTTCTCTCGTCTAGAAACTTGCCTTTTTTCTTGGGGTTGAACGCACTGGGAGCGCTTCTGAAAGGGTCTTGCTGCGAGAAGCGCTTTATAAATGGTCAGATAAGATAAGATAAGAAGGCAGTTTTCCCCTTTTTGTGTATCATGTTTTTTCTGTAGAGATTTTGAATTTTATTCGTCGTTATCATAGTTTGCAAAGTTTGCAAAGTTCCAGAATTTTGTTGTTGTTTCGTCTGTTTACGCGAAAAGGTTTTAGATTTGGAAGCGAAGTTGTCCGAAACGGAGAAGGAAATTCAGATTGGTGGTTCAAATCGCGACCGCAACAACCCGTCGGACTGGATCCCCCGTCCCCCAGAGAAGTACAGCATGGTGGGGCATCGTGGTCCGGTGACTCGTGTCGTCTTCCACCCCGTCTTCAACGTCATCGTCTCCTCAAGCGAAGATGCAACCATCAAGGTTCATAACAATTTGTTTTCTCGTTTATTCAACAATCTGGTTGGCAGATCGCAACCAGTTACAGTTATACAGTTACTAACTGTGTTACCCGGCATCGCCCGGGATTTTTTTTTCGCTTCTACCTCCTTGAGGTAACCTACCAGTGTTGCTCGTTAAATTTCTACTCACGTCATGTAAATTTAAAATGTCCATATTTTCCATGATTTATCCTGTTTTTAAGAGCAACTTCCGATTTTTTATGTCTTTTTGAATCAATTATTGTGTACCGTTCCGAAGATATTTTGTTAAGAGACTTGCAGGCCATGATTTTGATGTTTTACATAAAATAACTTCTATTTATCAAATTCTTATATGCGGAAAGAAACCGATACTTGATTCTCCGATATAAACAAAACATCGATACTTGATTCTCCGATATAAACAAAACATCGTCTGCTCAAATACTTGGGCATTAACTCCATCTATGTCGTTTACCACCCTAGCATACCCTGGTATGTTTATGCATTGACTACGCCCATAACCTTGACCCTAGATGTTTATGCATTAACTATATGCCCACGACTTTCCCGATCATGAATATTAATGAAGAGTCTCATGAAATACTTGGGCATTAACTCCATCTATGTCGTTTACCACCCTAGCAATTGGAAACGTGCCTGCTTTAAATTTCAAATTTTAAATATTTCCCCATATCGCTTTTTCTTCGGATTTCTACCACATATTCTTTAGTCTATTTCAAAACTTTTCGTGCAAAAATTAGCCTGTAAATGAGAGGGTTTAAGATTTAATTGACCGGACTGCTCCATCGTTGCAGCGTAATGCAAGGTATGGTTAATGGCGTCCGAATTTCAACCAAAAAGTTTCCATACCGAAACTCAAATCAAATTGTCGATAATTCGTTTTAAAGTGAATTGAAACCTGAAAATAGTCGTGCTGACCCACAAATTTGCATATTAAAGAAGCAAAAAGAAAATGTTTTGTGATGGGAATAGAAGCTCTCTTTGAGCCTTTCTTGGGATGGACATCCATACACACAGAATCTCAGACTTATAGTATAAGATGCAGTTTTCTTAATTAGAACAGAAGGCCTGCAATACAAGGGCGCTAATAGCAGCCTACAAAGCATGTCTATCCTACGGGAGACTTCGGGAGTCAAACTTAGCTACGCTGATCTTCATGCCAGTGTGCTATCTGATGCGCCCCTCCAATGTGCCGCTGGGCCCTCAACAGAGTTTTTAATTGCGGTACAATGGTATGCAAGTTTGCACTACATGTGGGATATCCAAAACTGCCGTTCCCTTAGCTCCTCTGCACAAGGTGAACTTCGTGTACCCTCTGCATGTACTTCTATCAGGAAGCAACCCGCTTTCTCTGTTGCTGGTCCTATGGTTTGGAATGGGCAATCACCTCCATACCTGTGCCTGCTGCCAAGGGTCCCCTCTGCTCTGACAAGTTTTATCGCGATCTTAAAGCCATCCTCTTTCACCGAGGTTGGGTCGGAAACGCTCCTGCATAGTGACCTTGAAGCGCTCCTGAGTATTGACCTTGAAGGATCTCTATATATAATCCTTTTCTCTGCTAATTTTGCTTGACTACACAGTACACACCTATCAAGTCTCAAGCTGCTTGACTTTTTCTTGTATCATCACTTTCACTTAATACTACTACCAGTAGATCGAATCAATTCTTAGCTTGCCTCCCCTTTCTTTATGAAAATCCCAAATCAGGTATTGAGATTGTTTATGTAAACTACCTTAATTAAAATGATCAGATAATTTAGACTTTTGGTATCAATTGGTGATACTTGTATTGCTGTTTGTATTTTTTTTTTACTTTGCTGCTTGCTACTGTAAATGGACCAATAAAGAAATTGAATCTTGCATTTCAATATATGCAGGTATTGGGTTTTAGTTCCAGTACATGATGATTTAATCACGATGGTCTACTGAATATTTTTATGTACTGAGGACACACGTGAAACTGATACTGGCCAAGATGCTTATAACTTTTTATGATTTGCAATTTTCTTTTGTTATAAATATTCTAAAACAATTTACAGATTATTAACAAAGTAATATTTAAAAAAAATTAGTTTGTTTATGTGTTTTTCTGCTTATATTGTACTTCATAAGCTGTTAATTATTTGTCAGAACTTTCTGAAATTTCTTGTACTTTGAATAGAAATGTGCGACATTTTAACGTTGACTGAACTGTTAAATGGTTAAGAAATCTTTAGAAGCTTCTTACTTCTTCCGAGCTTCCTGTTGCCCAGTTATTGTCTGTTTGTGTTGTACAAGTTTATGTTTATTATTTTTCTGGTGCGATAAATAAATAAATGAATAAATGAGTAATATAATTATTAATGTCTATTTGATTTATGATTATTTATTTCCTTATAGAATTTGTTTTATCTTGGGGGTGAAACTACACAGGACACCTGAGAAATTTCCTTCACATTGTTTGTATATAAATATCTGACCATAACAAACTTCTTAAATTGCTTTCTCACTGTAATGAACTTTCAATTAAACTAAAGTATTTAATTTGCCAGCATTTGATGATTTAGTCACAATGCTGCTTTCAAATGAATGGTCTTGCTTATAATTTATGTTGGAATCGGTTGTAGGTGTGGGACTATGAAAGCGGAGACTACGAAAGAACTCTCAAGGGTCACACGGACTCCGTTCAGGATATCTCCTTTGATCATACTGGAAAATGGTTAGGTGAGCCAAGTGGATTCAATATAGCTGCTCATTTCACTCAGGTTTCTTCTCCTCTGTGTGTGCGCGTGCATAGGTGTGTGTATGTGTGTGTGCATAGGTGTGTGTATGTGTGTGTATTTACAGTTTAACGTCACTGTGTGTTAACAAAGACCATTAGCGACGCCGTCCTCCTTTATCCAGGCTTGGGACTGGCACTGGCAGAGTGCAACCAGTGGCAGAGTTGTGTGTGTATGAGTGTGTGTGCATGTGCATAGGTGTGTGCGTAGGTGTGTGTGTGTGTTTATGTGTTGGCAATTGTCTTTTCTTGAAGGTGATGTTATTGGTTTTTTTTCTGGTTATGTAGTCATATTTAATGAACAATTAACACAGCTTCAATTTGCTCACTTTTCAAGTTTCTCCCAAATTGGACTTTATATTATTATTATTTACTTTGCTTGATCAATAATTCTTTGCTTTTCATTGGCTGTTTATAGTATCATCGCTCTTATTACTTTCAGAGTATGAAATGCATCTGTGAATGACGTTTTATGAATGTTCTTTTGCAAATTACTGACAGGAGTTTATTCGTTTTCTGTTTTAGCATCGTGTTCGGCAGATATGACGATAAAGTTGTGGGATTTCCACGGCTATGAATGCGTCCGGACTATGAGAGGTAATTACTGGACTGTTGGTGATTTCTATTCCAAGAGAGCCAGACAGTATTGTATTGTATTTAAGCATTCATAAAGCACCTGTACTTGTGTGAAACTTTCAGAATTGCTCCCAGTGTTCAAGGCCCCGCGAGAACAAGTGAGTTTTGAGAAGAGACAAAGCAAAAGAGAGACTGCCAGACAGAAGTGTGGAGCGATCAGAAGGAGAAAGCACATTCCAAAGAGAAGGACCAATTGAGGCAAATGATCGAGACTGAGCAGTAGCAGTTTTAAAGCGATGAACCAAGAGATGTTGGGTTCGTTAATTTATATAGTGCTCTTTTTTGTCATACTTCTCATTGTCCTTCAACTTCGAGTCCACTAACATTGTCGGTCGTACTCTTGACTTGCACCCTCCATTCTTAATCAGGGACATGTGTTAAACCCACTCCTACCACCATTGAGGCCCCAGCCTTATTCCATGAGGCCAAGACTACATGACCGAATTATCCCTAAGACGGATAACCTAACGAGGAAATCGTTTTTAATGAGAATGCTTTATTGTATTTAAATGTATTACAATATAAATCAAAGAGCAGCATAGATTGTTGGTCAGTAAAAGAACACATTTTTATTGATTTTGGGATTTAGGATTTTGTGCTATTTTAAAACATATGACATTGAATTGATATAGAAATGATGTATGTTTGTGTATTTTAACATACCTGTACACCAAAATGCGGATAGCAATTGGTCCATTAAAGAATATTCTTAACTTATCTTCTATTTTCGATTATTAGTGAGTAAGTATGTATGTTTTTTTATTAAATGCTGGCGAACACTCAACGCTTTACATACAAGAGCTTGCCGGTTCGATTCTACCTCAGGTTCACTGCATAGCGACCTTGGACAAGTTGATAACAAGCGAAAGTGTGATGACGTTTAATGTTCTATTGTGTGTTGTCGTCATCGGCAGGTCATGATCACAACGTTTCAAGCGTTGCTTTTCTGCCGAACGGCGATTTCATCGTGTCTGCGTCTCGAGACAAAACCATCAAGATGTGGGTCGTCGCTACAGGGTGAGTGGAAGAAAAGAGACGCAGTCCCTAATGAGACAATGGTTTCTATGTGCACTTGTTATAGCACTCCTTCAAAATTTCTACTCAGAAGCGCTCCTGACTGCCACGTGGATGCTGAATCGGAGTTTCACTCTGAAGCGTATGAGTAGTTCCGAGTGAAGGACGTGCCCAAGGTCCATAAAAGGCGGCTTCAGGTGGATTCTGCTGTTTTTTAGTTTGGTGTGTTTATACATCATGCTAAAATTTTCAGAAACCTATCACCATGGATATGCTTACACAAATTCCCATTCCCATTGTGTAATAGATGTTTTAAGGAGCTTTGAAGAAATTGCGACATGTTTGAACTTGATGATTGGTTCCGAGGCAATGTCTCAGGGAAAAGGATTTGCAGAATTTGGTTGTTTTTCATCAACTTTTTGCTTACCTGCTTGTTCTGTAAATTTTTTATTCTTCATTGAAATAAATAGTGATATAATTTTTTTTCTGTTTGAAATATTTTGATGAAATCTGGCCATAATGCGTAAATATGAATTGCCTGTAGAATTTCATCTGGAAATTCTTACTTTTGGTCAAGATATTGGCAAAAAACCTAGGGGGGGTATTTTTTGCGCACCCTGTATAAAACTTCTGAAAAAATAATAAACAAAATAGTGATAATAGTAATCATAATGATAATGATGACTCTTGGTTGTGTTTTTCGTTGCATTCTGTGTGTGTTGGTCCCCATATTTACTCTCTTGCTGACATTCTGTTTTTTAGATACTGCGTAAAGACGTTGACCGGTCACAGGGAGTGGGTGCGAATGGTGCGAGTGAACGGCGATGGATCACTTCTGGCGAGCTGTTCCAATGACCACACGGTCCGCATCTGGGTCGTTGCGACGGGCGAGTGCAAAGCGGAACTACGTGAGCACGAGCACGTCATTGAGTGCATTGCGTGGGCTCCAGAAGCGTCGCATCCATACATCTGCGAAGCGACCAACATTGATGTGAGATGCAATTTCGTTGTGACATTGTGTTGTGTGTTACGTGCTTTTGTCCGCCTTTCTGGTAATTTTTATTTTATTTTTTCCTCGAGTATGATCTTAATCGTAAATTTGTTTAGCAGTCGGCTTCTGCTGCTTTTGTGGGCATTATTATTTTTTTCCCCATTAACCCGAGGCAAACGGCACAACAGAAAGCGCCACTGGCAGCTAACAGAAAATTCAAATAATTTTTTGCCCTGAGCGAGACTTGAACCCAGGCTGCAATAATGACTGAGCTCAGTAATTATCAATCAGCGCTCTCTCAACTGAGCTACGTCTAAGAGATAAAGATCGTAATTGTAATCATGAATTTGTATGGTGCCACTTCAAGAGAAACTCATCCCTCAAGATTGCAAAAATTGGGGGTGCTGTTCTGGAATAGCTAGACTTCTTCATAGATGGTTTTATCGGTGAGAAAAGTGCCAATATTGTTATGGTCTTTCCCAGGTCAGCTAATGTGCCTCGATAAGCTATTGAGTTGAACCGTTAGACAGTTATAGAGAGAGGCGTTGCAACAAGAAATATGGGTTTTTCTCATGTGTCTCTGTAGACAGCGTTAGGTGTGCGACCTAAATCTGAAATTAAGTTTTAATTAACCACTGGTGCTCACTGGACCTAAGGTATCAGTGGCTAGAGCACAAAGAAATGTGAATTTATTAAATTATTATCGTTATTTTTTTTATTATTGTTGTTTTTATTATTATGAGACTTGCCTTTTTATAAGTTGCTCAGTTCTTTTAAAAAAAACTGTTGCTGGTAGCGCATCTGAGTACGTCTCTTAACCCTTTACCGGTTCATTTTTAAATTTTAAGCCCGTTTTCAGCGGATATTCTTGGGGCAAAAGATTAAAGAGTTGCTATGTAATTTCTCGGAATGAATGTAGGTAAGTAGATGAAAGGATGGATAAATAGATTGATGGATGCAGAAAAATAGAGATATGTTTAGCAAGAGGGAGATAAAGATAGAGACCTGATGATACAACAAGTTCCTTCAGTCCTTGACTCGTAACATTCTGCATTTGTTTGTGATCTGTAGATGAAGAAGGTTCAGAGGGTCGGGCCGTACATCATCTCGGGATCGCGTGACAAGACCATCAAGCTCTGGGACATCAGTACAGGACAGTGTATGTTCACCCTGGTGCGTACGGCCTCCTGACTACCTACCTTCCGCCTTACTGCATGGGCACATTGTTATGATATAAAATATTTCTTATTTTTCTCTCCTGAATTGACGCTGGGTTGTCTCGAGTTTACTTTGACAAATAAAAACTTTGTCAGTTGTAGTGCAATGAAGTATTGTATTGTATCTATTGATTTATATGGCACATCTATCAGTACACACAGGGGCGGATCCAGGGGGGGGGCCAATCCGGCCATGGCCCCCCCATTTAAAAATTGCATGGAACGTGGCCCCCCCATTTGGTTTGAAGAAGCCATTAAACACATGTAGTGACAGAGAAAAACAGGACATTTGGCCCCCCCTATTACAAAATCGTACGGGACGTGGCCCCCCCCGTTCGAAAATGGCATCTTGTTTTCGCCCGAAAAATTGGTCGATGACTAAAAAAAAAAAGTAAAAAAAAAAAAGGTCATCAACTTTTTTGGCGGATGAGTTGGTATATTTTCCCGGAAAATTGATAAACTTTTTTCCACCGGCGAAAATCGCCAAATTTTTTCCCCTGTTCCACCCACAAGACCGAAAATTTTGGCCCTCCCTTCGAAACGTTCTGGATCAGCCACTGAGTACACACTAATCAGAGGTACTCCCAGTGTGAGAGACCAAGAGAGAGAAAAGTGGCAAAAAGAAGCACTTAGTCCACCAGTTAACAAGGAGGAACACGTCAAAAGAGGAATTATTGTTCCACAGTTCAGGGCCAATGAAATAAAGGCTCGCATTATAGTCATGATGTGTTTAACTAAAGATGTTTGACGAACCAGCATCAAACCGTAGGATGTCCGCTCTCTCTGGCTGCATAAAGAGCCTGCTTGTGTTAAGGGAACACTGCTATTTACAGAACTTTATACTTTTTAGAGAACTTCCTATTTAGAAATTTTGCTAGTAAACTTATACTGGTAATATTTGAGAATTTACTACTATAATGCAGAGAACTTCATACTGTTTAGAGGACTAATACTCTTTAGAGAACGTACCTACTCTATAGAGAGCTTGGTACTATTTGTAGAACTTGCTTAGAACTGTTTGGAGAGCTCACTAAGTACTATTTGCTACGCCTACACCCTGGGACTCTACCAGGATCCTTCCTTACTAAACTTAAAACTATTCTTTTTTGGCGCGCTGGAGTCGGGAGCGCCTCTGAGTAGTTTTTTTTCTTGAAAAAGCGCTATATAAATGTCCAAATGAAGAATGAATGAACTAT
The DNA here is from genome assembly GCA_949752735.1 of Lumbricus terrestris. Classification (NCBI taxonomy): domain Eukaryota; kingdom Metazoa; phylum Annelida; class Clitellata; order Crassiclitellata; family Lumbricidae; genus Lumbricus; species Lumbricus terrestris. The sequence continues at coordinate 21,225,117 of OX457049.1, forward strand.
AGAATTTACCATTTACCACTGTTCAGAGAACTTACTATTTAGATAACTTACTGCCATAATAGTGCAGAGGTAAAAAAGCTTGTTTGTACATATGCATGGGGGTTACACATAAATGTGTGAGTTGCAACAGGGGAAGGGGATCTGAAATTCCAATTTTTTCGTATGTAATGTATTGATGAGCCGTAGTGCAATAAATTTGACGAACAACAGTTGACACATCTGTGTGATTGCTACGTGTGTTTTAGGTCGGCCATGACAACTGGGTTCGAAACTTAGTGTTCCATCCGAGTGGGAAGTACATAGTCAGCGTTGCCGATGACAAGACCATCAGAGTCTGGGATGTAAAGAATAAACGCAACACGAAGACGCTGGAAGGCCATCAGCACTTTGTCACATCACTAGGTCAGTGCTCAGTCATTCATTCTATCAGTAAATAATGCTAAAAAGTTATTCTCATGGTCCTCTGCTGGTGTCCTGTGAAAGGGTTTCCCACCTGAAATAGATAGACAGGTAGATAGATAGTAGATAGATAGATAGATAGTAGATAGATAGATAGATAGGTAGGTAGGTAGATAGATAGATAGATAGTAGATAGATAGATAGTAAGATAGATAGTAAGTAGATAGATAGATAGACAGACTGTCCCATGACAGGGTTTCCCACCTGAAATAGATAGACAGGTAGATAGATAGATAGTAGATAGATAGATAGTAGATAGATAGATAGGTAGGTAGGTAGATAGATAGTAGATAGATAGATAGATAGATAGAAATAGAGAGACAGACAGATAGTGTCCCATGACAGGATTTCCCACTTCAAATTTCTCCCCCAGAGACAATTTTTAAATAGAATCTTCCCAGTTACTTCAGTTTACATGTCAAAACGAACTGGATGCCTTTTTTAGGGGGAGCTTAGTCCCCGGATGTCCTTGTTTAAGGGGGCTTAGCTCCCCTGTCGCCGCCATTGCTGGCAAATCTGTTCCTTCATTATGAATTCCCCCACCCCTCCTTCCTCCGACTAAATTCTTAAATGAAATCTCCGCAGAAAAGAATAGGACGCAGCGAGGTGGCAGAGAGGTAACGAAGTATCAGATCACAAAGCTACATGAATTGAAAGGTTTATGTGGTACTATTTGTGTTGCATTCGGATGTTTCTTCTTTTCAGATTTCCACAAGACAACTCCTTATGTAATTACGGGAAGCGTAGACCAAACCGTCAAAGTCTGGCAATGCCGTTAGACGTCGCAGAACATTAGCCTACGGTGAAGAAGAAGCAAAAGCAAAGAGAGAGAGAGACGCAGCCGTACTTGGCGTCTGAATTTTCAAGCATCATTGCACTTATATATAATAAGTGTCATCGTCATTGTTGTCGTGTTCCCATCTTCTACCGACTTCATATCGTTATCTGCAGCTCGCACGGCGTCTGCAGATTTGTGACTAGGTCGTCTTCTTGTCTATCGTTCTTTCTCTTCATTTCTTAGCCTGTATTCTGTATCTTCAATTTACGGAGAAAACGCATTTTATTTCTTGCAGAAACACTGAACGTTAACGTGAAACACTGAACGGTGTAGCTTTTGTGTGCCGTAAAATTTGCGCTGGTCACAGGCCGAAGCTGGTTTCGAGGCGGATGTAGAAGGCAGGGCCGCCGAGAGGGGGGGCCAAATGCCCAGGGGCCCTGAGACTTTTATGGACCTGGGCTAGGTAGTTATATTATAGACAAGTTTATGATTTACGCCTTTTAAATATAAGATTTAAGAGAATTGACTGCAATCAATTTAAACTTCAATTTTCGACTGAATGAAATCATATTCTTTAAATATTAGGTTATATACTGGTCTGCACTTTTTATTACTTTAAGTCATTTCACAACAAATTTCTTTCTCATTAACCCTTAAGAAAGTGTAGCGACCCGTGACTGCACTGCCTAGATCCCCGGAATTTCTCTCGTCAGACCGGGTAGAAAAAGGAGTGATGGATTTGTACAAGAGCTTCTGAGGGGCTGATAGGGAAGTTTGAGGGTGTGTGTGTGATTCTGGTTTCACACTTTCTGAACTTAAATAGAAAGTGAAGACAAAGGAAATGACGGAATTTGAAAGAATCAATTGTATTATTATTATATTGGTTGGGCAGATGATTTCGTACAATCTTCTGGTCTTTATTTGACCTTTTCTGTGAATAATTAACATTAGTCTCGCATAAATTTATGTCGGTTCAGCCTAGTGTGTGCACGATATGTATGTTATCGTCGATCGAAGCATAATTTCTCAAGTTCTCTTTCTTGGCCGTTAAAACTAGGGCTGTACTGAATATTCGCTTCGTATTCACTTTGTGGCTGAATAGCCGGCCAAATAGTTATTCGGCATTCGACCGGATAGCAGTGGTCGGATGAATGCGAATAGTGGTCACATGACATCTGTTTCTGCGTATGCAGTTGCAGTAGCGAGTGTAAACAGACGGGCGGAAGGATGCAAAAATCACAAGTAGTTAACTGTTTACGTTTAGTTTATGTATTAAATTTACTGAGCTGAAAATGTTTGCGACATTTGAAATGTTGAATATTGTTGGTCGGCATATTTTGTGCACTATTCGTATTCGGCTGAATAGTTGGTCGTATCGTTCGAATTCGGCCGAATAGTGATATCACCCTTTCGGTACAGCCCTAATTAAAGCTAAAATTGACGCTTAGGCCGATGCGTGTAACGTTGTTGCAAGTTAGTTGACAGTTGTTGGTCAAGTATTTGGATTTGTTGGCAAGTACCAAATTCTGTGAAGTACTTTGAATTGGCCAGACATTTAAAGTCTGCCCATATATTACGCACGCTGGAAGGGGAGTGTTCACGAGTTTGGACGATTTGCATACAGCTAGGGAGGGTTTTCGACAAATACGCAAAATAAATTTCTAATTGTGACGTCCACATATGCCGATTTATAACTATTGTCCTATGACAATCGTTTGATTGCATTAGAATTAGCCTAAATTATACAATACAATCTAAACAGTAAACCATAAGTTAAGAAATTTTAGCTGATAAATATAACTTTTAACAAACATAAATCGTAGCTAATGGTAAAATAAATTCATTCGAGATAAATAAATGTTTCATAGATGATTCTGGCTGATTGAATTTTGTAAGGGGAGAACAAAGACGCTTGTTTCGCAGCCTGCCTGCACATGGGAGGTCAAAAAATGTACGACTGCCACCGGTGGGAGGGTAGGTAAAAATTCGGGTTTTTTGCATACGTAATATACGGGTGGGCACTTAAACTGGTCTGACCGTTTGCAGTTTGCTAGGCACTTTCGAACCGGACAAGGCTCCCTCTCGGAGTAATGGGGGCGGGGGATGGGCTCAGGGGCTGGAACTACATGAACTCTTGAGGCCGTTTTAGCGCTTAAGCATTGCTGTGTAATTAACTTAGTGGCCTGTAGTAGTTGATGTTAGCTGATATGCAATGTGTCTTGTGTGTCATGGTTGTTGTTGTTAGTATCATGACTGTTGGATGTCGAATTAAAATTTCTGATGGACATATACGTTTCGTGCAAGTTTCAGTGCGCCCGCCGCCACGGCATTCAATTCTAAATAAATAAATATACCTGTTTGACGCTAGATTGTTGTAACTTAAAAGAGAAATACATGGCTTGTGTTTACAGTACACAAAGTGGTAGTATTGTATATGTCCATTTATAAAGTTATTCTCTTAGCAAAAGCCTGTCAGAAGGGCTCCCAGTGCGATTGACCCCCGTGAGAAAAGACAGGATTGAGGTGAGAAGAGTGAATACTACCAGAGTGAAAGGTGTAGCGAACTGATGGTGGAAGTCTATTTCATAAAGATACTATGCTAGCAAAGCATCTGGATTGAGCCATGGCAATCTACTTGTGTGGTGGAGAGTCTGAGATACAACAATTGGATTTTCAAGTCAACAGAGCCTGAAATAAAGGAGTCATCCAACTACTTTGGCCAAGGAGTTTTGCTCCATGCGGATTTTGGGTTTGTAAGGTCATTCCGTGTCAACAAATCAACCAATTTTTGTAACATTATCCCACCTTACATTTTTGCCGAGATTGTTACCATCTGTTTTTCCACCATTTTGAGGCAAAAATACGAACTTTTATTACGAAAAAAGTAAGAATTTGACTGAGATCTACCATCTTAAAGTTAGGTGGTCTATATAATAACTAACAAGGAACGTCTGCATGTTAGTTTCGCAAAAAATTACTGTCCTTTCTATGGAATGCCATCTTGTAGGTAGGCCTAACAACCATTGTTGTCATCTTGTTTTAAGGGCTTCTTTTAAAGTTATTTTTCTAACTACACACCCTATTTTCCTCCTTACCTTCCTCTCTGGCAAATTATTCTCAATTGGATTATAAATTTACAATGAACATTTTAATTATTATTATTATTACATAAATTTATAACGCGCGCAAAGTCACACCAAAGTGTGAATCTGAGGCACGGATAGTTAGCCACCAGAGGAAGATGCAGCTAAAGGTCCATGTGCTTGAAAGCCAAAGAGAAATAGTGAGGTTTGAGCCGTTTTTTGAAGGTAAGGAGTGAATTTGAGCAACGAAAAGAGAGTGGAAGTAGATTCCCTTCTTTGGAATGCAAGCGAGCCCATAACATTAACTGCATGGATATGCTTTCACAGCTGCACAAAATTAATTTAGAACTGCCATTTTTGAGTAGAACTGCATACTAAAAAACAGGGCTGTTTTTAGAGAATTTTTAGAACTGTCCCATTCTCCATGGTAAGCTACTTCCAATCGGAGGACAATTACCATTTTTTGGCTAATTTTAGCTGTACAGAAGTACTTCTACAATTGCACAAATCCATTTAGAACTATTTTTGTAACTGCACGTTAAAAAATCCCTGCTAAAAAAGGTCCTGCATATCAGTAGTAAAATGGGGAATGCATTATAAATTTCTATTGCTTAACTAGAGTACCAAATATGCGTAGACCACAAAGGTTTTGATTTTGTAGATTTAATTGTCGGTGGAAATGTTATTTGAAACAGTTCAGTATACGATAGAAAATCAATTGTATCCAACTGCTACAACAAATTTGGTGCAATTTTTATCTGCTGATTGACGCTGGAAGTGACTGCGGAACAATTTCTCCGTTTGCTTTTGTAAGCACCCGGCAACGTACGACTTGAGACAGTCGTGGATGTTGGATTAAAGTAATTTCTTTTGTGCTCAAAGTTCGTGTTCCCATTGGCTGTTCCGCTAAAACCTGCAACCATAGAATCTGAGTTGAACGTGAAATCTGTACGTTTGAATCGCTTTGAATGGTTTGACGAAGTCGTCGTTTCACTTGGACTTCTTGGTCTTCTGTTGAACTTCATCGCTTTTGTGAAGGAATTTCTAAGCACAAAAACCAAAGATGGGTATGAATGCTCACACAATCATATTCTAACTACTTTACAAAGTATATATGGTCATGCCAAAAAATTATGCTTTTTCCCACTCGTCCGACTCGGAATTTCTTCATTTCTTTAACAAAAAATTTCTTGCCACTTGATATGAAGAATTGAAAACTTTCAATTGTCTAGAGTCAAAACTGACCGAGAAAATGGCTTCTGAATTTGCTTGGGGTAGCATGAAACAAGGCTGCTTAGCAATGCCACTCTAACAAACAGTCTTCACCATCTGACCAACTGCCTATCCATCCCTTGTTCCTTTGACCATTGACTTTTTGTGATTGAGCGCCCGTGAATAAGCTGGTTCTCGCAACTCCCTTTTGCGGAGTTTACGATTATGTTTCGACAGACTTACTTATGCTGTATCACATGAGACTGCTACAACATAAACCTCTGCTTCCTGGGGCTGTCACCGAAGCACAAGTGTCGGGAGCACTTCTGAGTAGTTCCCTTGAAGAAGCGCTATATAAATTCCTGAATAAATAAATGAATGACGATCGATATGTCTCTTACTGGCCATGTTGACGACGATTCTTGCTCCAGACGCGACCAAAAGATGGCAGCCACGTTTCACTGATGTTGCCTTTGCGATCGAATTTTGCACCAACGCGAGTCGAGGGAAGCTTTCGTTTCTTCTGATTTGCCACTAAAACCAGACGGAAACAGTATGAAAAATCGTACAACAGCCAACAAAAACTATCCTATGATTCGTGGAAATGTGTACACAACACTAGAATGCTCTATAACATGGGTGCAAACTTAGGGGAGGACGGTCCCCCTCAATGAATGTGGTGGGGAGAATGGCCATGCATTTGTCCCCCACAATCGGTAATCGTGGAAAGGTGTACACAACACTAAGAATGTTCGATAATATTTTTAAAATTAATTCTAAGAGGATTCTAATTGGCTTGTCTTCACAGTATAAAGTGATATCCCATTGGTTTATATGACAAAGTCATAAATGTATGTATTGGGCAATTAATAATATCAAAAGAGATAATATCAAAAGAGACAGAAACATGGCAATCTAAAGTTGACACTAACCATGACAGTCTAAAAGATACTAAACATGGCTAACCAAAAAAAGATGCCAAACATGGCAATTTAAAACATCAAAAAGTATGTAAATAAGGTGTGGACTTACTTATATAAGCCTGCACTGTATAGATAAACATGCATTCGTTCACGTGTTAAAATCCTTAATAAAAAAAGAACATCTACAACAACTCTCTAAAACTCTGAATATTTTTAATAACTCCCCAAAGCTCTGAACATTCACAGTAACGAATTCCTGAACAGTTTAAGAACCACTTCAAAAGCCCTGAACATTTACACTACCGTAACTCTCAAAGACCCTGAACATTTTAATTAACTCTCAAAGACCCTGAACATTTTAATTAACTCTCAAAGACCCTGAACATTTTAATTAACTCTCAAAGACCCTGAACATTTTAATTAACTCTCAAAAGGTCCTGACCATTTTAAGTAACTCTCTAAAAATACGAAGCATTCACAGTAGCTCTCCACAAGTCCTGAACATCACCGATAGATTGCATTGACTGGTAAAGTATTTTCCTTAAAAAACTGGTGCTATATGAAAGGAGGAAGATCCATTAAAGACCCTTACAGTGCTTAGCAAAGTCATCTGCTGTCGGACCAATTGGATGAGTCTTTGCCTCCGCAGCTGTTGCCGCATCTCCATCATCATCCTCTTGCATCCACGGAGGGAGAGCGCTCGAATGGACATTCCCACTTGACTTAGAATTGCCCTAAATAATTATAATCACAACAATCAGCTGGTACCTCAACAAATACAAAATTAACACCCAAATTATTCATTATATATCATTTAATTGTGAGAAAAAAAATTAGAGCTAACTATTCAAGAATTCACGATGTAGCTAAATTTGACAATTTATATCTATATACAAAAATTACACATCAATGATATTGAAAGGACAAATAAACAATTACATATTATTCATTACATATCCTTTACTTAAGAGAATTGAGTATTATTAATCAGTTTTATTAGTAGTTAACTTTGACTATAATGTATTCTCAAGAAATGACATATTTAAAAATAAAATAAAAATTATTCATTAATCATCTTTTAATTACGACAATTGAGTATTTTAGTACAATTAACAGTTAAGGTTAATAAGAAGTAACTAATTAATTATGCAGATGTTATGAACAAAAGATGAAAGAACTTCACCTGAATCTTGATGCAGGTTAGGTTCGGACCACTTGCAGCAATAGTTCTCATTCCTCCTGTGTCGGGCACCAGTGATGTCTGTCCAGTTCTGCTCTTCTGCTGGTAAGGTCTCCTCGCCGGTGACAGGTGATATGGTTTCTGCCCCTGGCGCTGCTGCTGCTAAACAGTGTCTAACGTGTAATTCTTTGAACATTCAGGAAAACGCAAACAGAATGGAAGAAGCAAACCTCGAATGAATCAAGGTAAGCCATAGAATAATTGTATATTCCCCTTTAAATCAACAAGTACATAACCTTTCCAGAATTAAAACAAACTCCTTGCAGGAAAAGTTATGGACTACGAGAGACATTAAGCAAAGACACGCCCATATAAATCATGTAAAAAATCATATTTTCGATCCCCCTCCCTGTTGCAAAACGTACATTTTGAAGAACCACTTCTCATGTGTACATACAAATAAACTTCTCAACTCCTCAACGTTACAAAAGTCAATTAGCTAAAGTTATTTATAAAACATCTATATCATTGATTTTTGCTAAGCATCATATAATAATGATAACAATATTTGTTTATTCAACAATACGGTTGACAGAACGCAACCGGTTACAGTGTACGATTAGGCAGTTTAAACAATTCACAAGAATGGAGATCACAGAATACACAAATCTTTTGTACTCTACCGGGCTCCCCGGTAGAGTAATTTGCTAGAGCTCTAAAATATGTTAACTATTATGGTTTATGGCAGTCTCTCTTCCTCCTTCTCCCTTGTCAAAACCTGCTTCTTCTCGCGGGAACTTGCGCACTTGGAACGCCTCTGAATGGTTCATCCTACTATAGGCGTTTCATAAATGCATAAATACGATACAAATAACAAACAAATCTTTAACATTGCAACACAGCAATGTTTATTCAAAAACCGTTCTACTCTCACGTAGCACAACATATTGGATACTGATAAGATGTATCCGCGTAGTATCCACCAACCATATCTCGACAGACTTCCACCAGCCGAGTTCGTCGCTTCGTCTCCAGCTCCATCTTCTTCGCGGCCTAAATGAAACGTGAAATTGAAGTAAATCTGCAATTTTGTCTTTTCTGATTGAATCCAAATCTCAAAAATTGCTGCTAGATAGAAGTGTAGAGCGAACAGAAGAATAGGGGAGAAAAGTGCAATTCTACAAATTCTTTTAAAATGCCCTTGACATGGTACTGGTGACAAGGTATCAGTGAGGTGGTATAGGGGGCATTCCATGTCAAATCAACACACTTTAGGAAAAAAATGGACGTCATCGTCTCCAATTTTTTTAAAATTTGGTATGAAGATAAATCATTATGAAAAACGTTCAAACCCAAAATTTTAGATTTTTGGGTTGACCGATGTCCGAGATATGGGTCAACGAAAATGACCAAAATGGGTCGATTTTCGCTGACCGGTCGTTGTTCAAACTGCTATATCTCAGCTTCTACTACACCTAGAGATACAATAAAAACACCAAATTGAAGGTATTAAATAGCTCTATCTGGGCAAATCACTCAGAAATGTTCATATTCAGCACACACAAAATTATGAGCGATTGTAACATAGTGACACTGACCTTGGTCAGTTCGCCACTTCGGAATTTTCTCAAATTTTTCCCATGCAAAGTCATCATTGTTCTTAACAATTGGTGAAAATTTCAGCGTGGGCACTCTTGTAGTCTTTTTACAGTGATTTTTTAAAGGTTCAGACATGGTCGCGAATTACGACTATCGTACATGTGTATCGACGGCCAGAGGTTAGAACTACATTTTCCGTTGACCAAATCTTTTTAGAACTGTTTTGGAGAGCCTGGCTTGCTGCAGAAGTTTTCTTGCATGTCAGCAAATATGTTCTCCCAGTGAAATGGAGGTTGAACAGTTGTTAATATGTCCTGGCATGACATAACTAAGATGTCTGTCGGATGCGGATATCGATATGAATGAGCTGGTCCATTTGGGTGCAAAAAAAGATTTCCACCTCATTTGTGTCTGGAAACATTTGCAGGACACAGCCAAGCCACCAATGTCCATCATACTTTGCAATAATGTAGCCCTTAATAGCTGCAAGTTTAATCATGGTCTTGTTGTATATCTCTAAACACTGCGAGACATGTTCAGTTCTTGGAGAATCTGGACTGCTAGAGAAGTCTTTAACTTTAACTGACTCCCCTGATACTGGACGGATGCAGTGAAGCTTTTGCGTCCCTGCAATTGTTTGTGCAGATTCAGACTCAGCTATATGGCTGTTCTAATGATAAAAGTGTGTATGTGTATTGAATAGGGTTGCCTCCAGTTCAAAATCCTCAGTAGTTGAATAGTGATTGCTTTGATCTCACTCTGTGCGAAGGTAAACAATTGATGTGGAGTTATGATTTGGTCATTATAATGACCTCTGTAATAAATCCAACGTTCATTTTCACAACAGGAAACACTGAAATGGGAACTAAAACAAGATCTAATAATAAATAAATAAATAAATAATCATGTAAGTAAGCTTAACATTTGTTCAACCTGCTGCTTGAGAATTTAGTTTTCAGATGTGCTTTCAAACTTATTTTACAATTTTCTAAAAGGAGGGCCATCATTTTGACATAGTTTCTCACAGCTTTAGTTTTGATCAGATGATTTTGCTCACTACCATATTGTATTACTTTGTTGGTTCAGGAAATAGATAAACAAAATATAAAAAAAGTTCTTTTAAATTGTAATTTATGTCATGGAAGCATGCAGAAAACAGGAAAGACTGAAATTAAAAACTTAAACCAGATTTTATTTATAAACAAGTATAAAGATAGACAGGTAAGTAAGTCTAAATTATGTTCAGCATGTCAGAGCATCAATCACATCAAGATTATTGTTGCTTACAGAGCTCTGTGATTTAAGTTACAATATTATTCATGGCATATTCACTGCCGTGAATCACGATCATGACCATTGACCACCTTTAAAAATCACTGTAAAAAAACTATAAGAGTGCCCACGTTGAAATTTTCACCAAGTGTTAAGAACAATGATGACTTTGCATGGGAAAAATTTGAGAAAATTCCGAAGTGGCGAACTGACCAAGGTCAGTGTCACTATGTTACAATCGCTCATAATTTTGTGTGTGCTGAATATGAACATTTCTGAGTGATTTGCCCAGATAGAGCTATTTAATACCTTCAATTTGGTGTTTTTGTTGTAACTCTAGGTGTAGTAGAAGCTGAGATATAGCAGTTTGAACAACGACCGGTCAGCGAAAATCGACCCATTTTGGTCATTTTCGTTGACCCATATCTCGGACATCGGTCAACCCAAAAATCTAAAATTTTGTGTTTGAACGTTTTTCATAGTGATTGATCACCCTACCAAATTTTAACAAAATCTGAGATGGTGATGCAAATGACTGTGTTGATTTGACGTGGAATGCCCCATAGGTGGTGTTCTCAGTAATGTGTCTTTGTAACGTGGTCTGTGTAAAGTTCTGCCACAAGGATCGGAATCTTAATCCAAATATACTGCTGGATGGGGAGCCAGTGCAGAGTGTCCCGAACATATATATATATATAATCATATATGGTCACTGGCGAGTTTCTCTTGAAGAAGAGGTAATATATAAATCTGCGTTTACAATGTTATAAAATGGAAACATAGACAATACCAGATGAAGTGAGCAACCATTGAAGGAATGTCTTAGACTACAAACCTCTGCTAGGTTTTGTTTCTGCTCGTTGAGATATGTTCTCGCTTGTTCCTGAAGTCGACTCTTCAACCTGCCAAGAAACACATTAAACACCCCTAACAAAATAGACGAACAGATTGTGCATGTAAGCTGGGAGAAAAAACAGTATAGTTGGGACTGGGGAGTTTTATTTGGAAAGAATTCGCTTCATCAATCCAGCTTCTCTTTTAAGCAACATTTTTTCGTCAATACAACTTCTTTTAAAATAACTACAATTCATCATCCAATCCAGGTACAATTTAGGAAAGAATTTTTTAATCGATCCAATCGATCCCACCTCTATTCAAGCAAAAATTTTAACCCATTCGATACCTATGGCGTCGGATATATTCGGCGGTTTAATAACCTCGGTCACAGGAATTTTTTTACCCCCGGTAGCGAATGGGTTAATTATCATAGAGCTCTGAGTGGTTAGTGGGTGCAAATGGAGCAGAAATTTTGAACCAAGTTTCCAGTCCAGCAGAATATCAACTATGCTATTGAGCTACACACTTAATAACTTATCTGATGTGAACGAATCAATCAATCAACTAATGAGTTAATTAATGGAGTTAATTATTTAATTGAGAATCACAAACCATAATCTACAAGTAAAGGAGAGGAGGCAAATAAAATCACAAAGACTTGCTTCAAACCATATCAACTAAATGACAAATGCTAGCGATTATTGATTTACAAGGCAAATGAAAATAATTGGGATTTTTTTAGCCGCAAAGGGGCAAGTCCCACACTACTAATTGTACTCCAACAGGGGGGCGCCAAAAGGAAATCCCACAGATCTCACCTTTGAAAGTCTTCGTCTAAACAGATAAAAGGCTGCATCCGATTTCTGCTTATGTGGTTCTCGTTCCAGAAAGCCAAAGTCTTTTCCTTATGATCGAGGCTAAAATTAGACAAGACCAAAGTTGAAAAAAATTCTATCAAGTCATCCAAAAATGCCAATGTTCAAACATCCTAAATAATCCAGAAAAGTTTTCCATCGTATAATTTGCAAACAAATTCAGCAGACAATTATTCAGAATTAAAGAAAAACAATTATTATTATAAAATATTATAATATCAGAAAAGGGTTCTTGTTTTTTTTATCTGACCACCAAAATTTATAAATTCGATGAAAAATATTTCCTGACAAGATAGAGGCGGGATTTATCGCATGAGGGTCGGTTAGGGCTCAGGTTAGGCGTCGTGAGGGTCGGTTAGGATTAGTTTTAGGGTTAGTGCAGTCATTCTGCTGAAATTGAAGCTGGATTGATGAACAATAATTTTCAATGAAAAATTGATGAAAAATATTTGCTGACGAAATAGAAGTGGGATTTATCGAACAAATTCTTGCCTGAACAGAAGCTGGATCGATTAAAAGGATTCTCAGCAAACTAGAAGTTGGATTTATCAAAGATAACAACGCTGCAACGTTAGTTTTGGTGTCTTGGTGGTCGGATAAAAACAAGTACCCAGAAAATAGTATATATTGTTTGTATCAGAAAAGTAGAACATATAGTTTGTATCAGAAAAGTAGTATATATTGTTTGTTAATAATATTAAATTTTTTCTTTGAAGCAACGCCTGCAAACGCACTGCACTTTACATGTACAAGTTAAGCAGTTATCCCAATGCGAAACCAGTAATTATAATTACCTGGCTATGTGTGCAATGATGCCGAGACTCGATACACGAACCCCGTCCAATTGCATCTCTCTCGGCGCTTCAGACGAGCAGAAGTAGCACCAGAAGTTGGACGGTGATACGTCTGATAACATCACATGGAATACAGGCTTCCTCAATTCATCAGTCGCCTGCTCAATCTGTTACAAAAAGACATGTGCACAGACGTTTAAAGTGTGTGGGAACGCGTGGGAATGGTATTCCCACTGCTCTCAAATTTCTTGGCTTGCGTTCCCACTGCTCACCATGCAAGGAACCCTGGAAACATGGGTGTTCCCAATAAAACTTCATCAGCGTACCACTGCTCACAGTTGGCGTTCCCACTGCTCACCCAACCACTTTAACCATTGCATGCATATATCTTAAGAGGCAAGGCCGTAGTCAGGATTTTGTTTCGAGGGTGTTTATGCAATCTTCACCAAACCAACAATCAACTGACTAAGAGGTTTGGATTTTTGCTACCGAGTCGTCATTTACCTTTACCGAATATCGTTGTGTCTAGGATTCAGCGTCAACAGTTCTAAGCAAATCTATTGTATCGAATGACGACACTAACCCTAAACCTAACCTAACCGACCCTCACGACGCCTAACCTGGCCCTAACCGACACGTTAATATAATCATGCCTAGTTTTATATGAAAACAGTAAGCCTGTTACTCCGCTTTTCCTACTAATAAATATTAGCACTTACCTTGGCAGCGAACTTGGTCATAACATCGCTCAGTGTGTCGACATGTTTCTTCGAATATATGTGTTTCTTTCCTTTGTTATGATTAACGCGACATAAACTACATCTCTGATATTGAATAAACGAACTAACAGTCTTAGACGGCTCCATTCTTTAACTGAAGACGATAGAATAATAGTTTTTCAGACTTTTGAAGAGATAAATTGCTTAATTTATAAACAAACTGGTCACCGACGAAATATTACCACAGATGACCAACCATGATTAAAAATAATCATAGTCTTTGGTAGAGATTGACAGGCGCAAATGTACCGGGTATCACGACAAAAAATGGTTAGACCACAGAATACTGTGGTTAGGCCTGTACAGTGCCAAAAGTGTGGGAAAATAAGTGCCTGGACGCCCCTTACCTTTCTAGTCTGTACTCGCCAATAAGTTGCTGGACGGCGTTCTGATTTTAAAACAAGTGCATCGTGCCTGGACGCCGTCCATGACCGACCAGGCACACTTTAAGCCCTGGGCCTGTACTAGGACTAATATCGATATCAGTCCAAGGTTTGGCTAACAGACGAAATTAATTGATGATCCAACCACGTTGATACAAACAGATTTTAACAAAACACTGACGAGTCAACTCTGAGTAGGCTAACAGACGCATATCCATCGGGAGACCACTGCAGACAGGGAGGCCAACAATATATAGGCCTAATAATTATTGCAATGAGAAAGCATGACGCTAACAAGTTGAGGTTCCAACACTATAGTCCTAAGACATTATAGAATCCTTGGGCCTAAGGGAACAAAAGCTCCCCGCTAAAGGCAGAGCGAAGCTACATGGTCCAACCACTGCGATCAATGACAATTTTGGACAGCAGAGCTCACATAGATTGGGTGGGGCATATTCCCTAGGGCCTAGGGAGACAACGTTACACCGGAGCAGAATTTTTTTTTACTTGACGTGCTGGGAAACAGGAGTCAGTGTAGCCTACAGGGCTTTTTTAACGTGCAGTTCTACACAAAATGTGCAGCTCTAAATGTATTTGTGCAGTTGTAGAAACACTCCTGTCACAAGTTCTGTGCAGTTAAAACTAGCAAAAAGGTCATTGTCATCAGATTGAAAGTAATTTGCCATGGAGGATGGGAAGGGAAAGAAGGGGTTGTGCAGTTCTAAAATTCCTTAAAACAGCCCTGACAGTGTAGGGTGCCATACAAGCATACAGCTGGGCTACGCCTAAACAGTATGATGTCCGCTTATAAAGATTCGCATTATTGTAGGGTGCATTGGTGAATGTTTTATGTGCATGCTTTTAATTGCTTTATGTTTGTGCACATACATACATAAAGTATTCCCCTATGTACCACGAATGTATATAATTATTAGCCTATATGCAGTCATTGCGTAGGCCTATGTAGGCCTATGTAAGTGTACCTGTGGGCTAAAATAGCATATCACATTATGCGCTGTCCTTGCTCGATCTCAAGCCGGAAAAAGAGACAAGCTGCAAATTAGGTTATGTCTTTAAATAATACTAGACCTATAGCATACTTAAAATTAAGAACTCCGCCACTGGTTGTTCTCTGCCAGTGCCAGTCCCAAGCCTGGATAAAGGAGGAGGGCGACACTGACACTAATCATCTTTGATATGGCAGCGTCGTTAAACATGTAGCAAGCAACTTAAATTTAATTTATCACTTAGATTCATTCATTCATTCATTAGATGGCTGTGGAGGATCAGTGTAGGCTGCAGTTTGGAGGCAACTCAACTCTGTCGATGCAACTCGAGATACACAAACTCTTTATTTGTCATAAAACACAGATTTGATGCTTTGCACCGGTGGTAAAATTCAGCGGGAGCTCAAATCCGGATAGGCATACCACCTAAACTTGTTGGATCCACACTAACTTCGTCGGTTGTCCACTATAGATCTCCCCACGCAGTGGCGTAGGCAAGGGGGTTTCGGGGGTTAAACCCCCCCATTGGCTCCGAAAAAGGTTTTTTAGGTAATGGCCCGCTATTCCGAGGGTCCACTATTCCGAAGGTCCGCTATTCCGAATATCCGCTATATTTTGTTGGTTATCCTTGTGGTTAGGGTTACAGTGGGTTAGGGTTAGGGTTAGGGTGGGTTAGGGTTGGATGGGTTAGGATTAGGTTTAGGGTTATGGTTAGAGTTGGGGAGGGTTAGAGTTAGAGTTATGGTTGGCAGGGCCGTCTTATCCAGTAGGCACAGTAGGCACTGTGCCTAGGGCCTACGAACTTACCAGGGGCCTACGAAATCCTGAAAAAATACATTAAAAATAAATGCAGTGATTGGTCAATGACCGGTAAAAACAGAAAACGAAAACTTGAAAATTTAATTTTAACGAGGTAACTTTTTCAAGGCTATAGAGTTAGCTAATGAAACAGTAACATTGGCTATATGCTGTATTATGTTAACTTTGCGGCTCTTTGCATTCGCGAAATAGCTTAGGCTATAAAATTAACGTCTTCAAATGTCATTTCTCGCATTAAGTCGTTTTCAATTGAAAGTAGCCTAATGCAAGGGAGGATAATTGTGCCTGTCCCATCGTTGACCGAAGGTAATTTTTGATAATTTTCAGTTTCGAAAAAGAACGTTCACCTTCACAACTTGTTCCAAAAATAGAAAGATAAATTAGAAAAGCAATATTGACATTTGGAAAACTGGAGACCTGCAGCTTGTCAGCTATTCATTTGTGATCCAATCATTTCACCTACAGTTTTATTGGTTTCTCAAATCCAGACTCGTGTTTCCTCTTATAACCATCAGACGTGATTTTTTAAATAGAAATTTGTATTAATAATTTAATAAATTAAAATTAAAAAAGCCATAGCGATTTTTCATTAGAATTTAGACCGAAACGCCGCTAACTGAAAGTCGAAAATCGGAAATAGGCCTATTACATTTAGCGGATATCAAAAATAAATATTACAAAAAAGTAGATTGAGATTTAAAATCAAAACTGAATGCGTTCACAAAACATGGTTCAGCATATAATTTTGAGAAATAATGTAGGCCTAAATGTGCTGCAATTTGAATTAATTCAAAGTTGAGTTGGATAGGCCCTATAGGGCCTACGAATAGATTAATATGCAAAAGTGCCTAGGGCCTACAATGACCATAACACGGCCCTGATGGTTGGGGTGGGTTAGGGTTAGGTTTAGGGTTGGGGTGGGTGAGGGTTGGGTTTAGGGTTATGGTTAGGGTTGGGGTGAGTTAGGGTTATAGTTAGGTTTAAGGCTATGTTTAGGGCTAGGGTTCGGAATAGTGGACCTTCGGAATAGTGGACCCTCGGAATAGTGGACCCAAACCGGTTTTTTATGGTTATTTTTTCATTTATTTAAGAAAAAATAGCAAAAAACCTGATTTCCGGCCATAAAACCCCCCATAAAAAATTTATGGCTACGCCACTGTATCCATGCAGCCACTTTGTTCAACACGCAGCCCACACGTACTGCTCTGTCCTTCCATCACCTCGTCACTCAAATTTGCAAATCGCAAGTCGATAATAATTAATGTAAGACTTATTATTGATGTTTTTTATTCCCAAGAACATTACTACGAAGTTAATTACACGTGCCAGCAATTTGAAACAAGTAAACAGGCGAAAATAAATTAGGCTGAATAAAACAAATTACGACAAATTACAGCGAAAAGCATTGAAACAGTTACGTTACACAGAATTTCTAAATTCTAACAGACAGTCGAATGTAGATCTAGAGCAACTGATCAACCGTTTGTGCTTTAGAAGTTGAAGATTAATAGAGTAATATGATAGATTAATAGAACAATGTCTCTTAGATACTTGTTACAGTGCGCATCAGTTAATGGGGTTTGCAATCTAGACCCAGACATAATAGGCAAATGATTTAGGCAATTTGTGTTAATTTAATTGTATCCTATTACAATGTTCACACTGGTCCGCCTAATTGTAAGCTTCCAACCCAGGATGATCATGGGCGGAGTTTATCAGGGGCTAGGGGAGCTAAGCCCCCCCCCAAGAAGACCCAGATTCATTTTTTTCACCATGTAAATGGTATCTTTTCCCGGGCTTAGCCCCCCCCCCCAAGAAGGCTTTATCCCCTCCAAGAACGGAAACCAAACTCCGCCCATGAGGATGATAGAAACTATATAGCACGAGTTTTATATAGAAAATGGAAAACAAACCTTTCTTATGAGAACAATAATATTATGGTAACAAACAATCTTATTTATCATGTAACCTCTAACTGGATGCGGTGTGACATTAAGAATTGCCAACAAACGAAGATAATACTTCTAATACCAATGCACCTTATTATGCGTTACATAACCAAAAACTGAAGTAGGCCCACAATGTTAAAAATAGCAACCAGAGGATCAAGAAATACACTACAAACCAGGGTGAGAAATGCTGGTGGGTTGGCGGTTTCAATCCCCAGTCTTTCTTGGAGCCCCATAGTAAAGTCTGTTTTTCACATCCCAATTCCAAGTGGATCTAACGTACCCTCCAGTTATTTTTTCCACAATTCTCACGCTGCTACAAACCCAGTGTTGCAGCTGTCAAAAATTATAGCTGGTGAGGGGCAAACATTTGACAGATTATTAAAGCACTCGAACACAGGTAAAAATCTAATGGCATTAATAACTTAGTATATGTTGCACATGAAAACAACTGACAACACAAAGAGATATTTGGTTGCAAGACCATTGATATAATTTATTCTATACTGTATTATTATTGTTACTTCCATGCATTAGGCAAGGGACAATTTACAATTTCATTCTCCACAATAATAAAGGCTCCATAAACTTTATCCCAATAATGTTATTTAAAAAACATGTACCAGCAAATTCAACTATACATGCGAAGTGGCCCATACTGTGAATTATAATTGTTACTGTACACCTAAAGCATTTTGTCTGTTGGCTTTGGAATAAAACGAGACATACATACATACATACATACATGCATACATACATACATACATACATACATACATACATACATACATACATACATACATACATTCATTATATTTACATTATACTTATTCCAATGTCCCATTATGCATTTGCTAATGAAGTAGTAACTGCTATACTTACTTACTTACTTTCCAACATCTTTTCAGTTACTTAGCGGAGGGATTGCAACAAAGTTGAATCACCAACAACAAAAACACTGTACAGGCAACATGTTACACAAAACAAGTGTCGGACATCCCTGTTATATGTGGACAAACTTGTGAACCAACGGATATGGATGTTAGCGGAAAATGAATAATAATTAACTCATGCTACAAAGTAATACTAGAAACAAGGCGAATATATTTCATCTGCCATGATCGAGGTCAATATGCACAAGAGATAAAGTCAGATTTTCTATTGGCACATAAAGTTCTAACAATTGTAGAGGCAACCACAGCACAGCTCAAAAACAGCACACTTTCCCGCAAAATTGTCAATTTCATGTACGTAGCAACATGGAAGTAGGTTTTTATGCATTTGACCAATTAACATGATTTTGGGATTTTGCCAATGCTTGGATCATGAATGTCATACTGAATTGTCTCTCTTGAATTAATTCTGACTACGTTTCTGGTTAAGATAGGACCAACATGGGATCTACATATGGATCTCCTGCACATATGGATCCAATGTTGGCATGCTGGATTAGAATCCGTGCAGAATACCAGCAGATGTGAGATTGTCCGTTAATAACAACCTCAACTTAGGAATTGAGTGAACCATACCCCTATAAAGATGACACACCATTTCGTTCAGCAAGTTCCTTAGAACTATCTGATTAATCAATACAATTTATATATTATAAGTTATTTACATTTTTTACTGAACACCAAACTACAGTCAGACTACATACAGACCTAGTGCCATCATTTTCATAGGCACTACGGTGTCCAGATGAAAATGTCAACATAACAGATGGACAAGTCCAAAGGACGGAGGGACATGTCCAAAGGACGGTGTCCAGAAAAGGTGCCCAGCATAACACGGAGGTGTTCAAATGGTATGAATCTGTACAACACACCACAGGTAGGCATGTTGGCATAATGTGACAAAAGGGTATCCAACACGCCAGAGTGAAGTTGATTACATTGGTTTGGACCTCTGCACGATTGTCTGGTATAAGTGAACGATCAGTGTGGCTGTCAACAAGACAGTATGTGCTAAATATAGATTAGCAGCTACCGTTCATTGAAAGACGTAAACATATATTACACACTAAGTGCTCACATACATGGCAACAACTATGTGTCAAAACTAAACAATTGGTTGGAAAACATCACAAAAAACCGACACAACTGCAAAACTGACAAAATCTGGAATAATTCCGTGAATCAAACATCAAAGAAACTTTACAAACCAGAACCACACCTTCCATGCAAAGTTCTAGCCAGTCACATACTATCCTCTGAGAATGGTAATCAAACGCTAATCATGCCAATCATGTTTATATCCCAAGTGCATCTTTTTCCACTGACTCAAACCCACTTTCTTTTTCTGGATCTTTCGCAATGCAAGCACCTCTCACTAGTGCTGCAGCCTCTCACTGGTGTTGCAATGCGAGAGTTACTTTATAAATTTATACATACAATACAATATAATACAATTAAGCAATTCAGCAGATCATTTGCAACTTAGATTGCAGATCAGTGCCATATAAATTTTCGGATTCAGTGAACATATCAATTGTGTTGGGGAACTACCAAGAGGTTTCAATCAAGTGGTGCTACAAATTTGTTAACAACATTCACATGATCACATCGCAATATTATTTCTCCGTTAAGTGTTTGTTTAATGTAAATTGTGTCAATTCCAATTCTTTTGCATTATTCTCTATTTGCAATGGCATTGCGAGTGACGAAATATTTCAACATGATAACTGCAAAATTCAGTAAACTTTAAATAATTAAAAACAAATAATAAGATTCAAGATTGCCTACGCCCTCTTAGTCACAAGAACTAAATTAAATTCACACCAACACACACATTCCAAATACAACTACAAAGGTTCATGTCACAACAGAAACTTGGAATCGATAAGATGCAGAAACCAATCAAAGACCAAATATTAATTAATTAATTTACAGAATTAACTAAGGAATTCATCCACTGTACTAACTCACAGTGGTTCTATTGTGGCTGAGTTAAATTAAGTAAAAACCCAGACTAAAGTAAGAAAGACTGACAAAATCTGGAATAATTCTAATAATAACTAATTCTAATAATTGTTAGTTCCTACCAAGTAACATGCAATTCAGCATCATGATCACTTTCTTGTACGTCTATTATTTGAACAGGTCACATAATTGAAAAATTTACACATTACGCCTATGTACATAATTCAGAACATTAAAATCCAAATAACAATAGAAGTAAAAGCAACAATAACACTGCTTATCAGTCATAGTGAACACAATTTGAATATAACGTAGCATCCGTTAATTATTATTATTGTTAGTTCTGCTGTGAAGAAGGTGAGAGCATGCATGCAAACTGAAAAGTGTATTTGAGCTTACTTAATTATTCACCATTTCAAGGGTTTTACCGTTGACCAAATACAAGTTGAACTGATGATAATAATTCTTGATAACTAGAACTAGGATTCATGAAAAGAATCTTGCTTAAGTAGAAGCTGGATTACTTGAAAAATCATTTTGGATTAAATAGAAGTTTTTTGATGAAAATTAATTGTTGTTTGAATAGAAGCTAGATTGACGAGAAGAATTCTTAATTGGCAGGATGGGCAATTGGTACGCCATCAATTCATAAATTAATTGTCAAAATCCCTAATTAAAACCTGTTAATATGTTAAGCTACATTTCTCTACAAAGTTTAGACACTTATTCTGGTTAGAGCTACATTTTGAGCTGATATGTTGACACTACACTAAACATCCGATTCTACTGATTCTACCAGATCTTTGTAATATGTTTGTTCTTTGTGGGGACCATTGACACCACTGGCAAATCTTTTTGTACTTCAGTTTGACCGAAAGAAAAAATCTAACTCAATGAATCTAATACCATCTGGATAAATAACACTCTGCCCTCATTATAAACACGTTTAAAAGACATACAAATAACTTAACACATAAGAGCTTATATAGGCAAGACAGTGAATTCAAAAAATGCATGATAGTAAGCCAACAGTATGTGTACCACCCTACGCAATTCACTAAGGTAACCAGGTGGAATCAATATGGCAACCAGGTAAACACACCAAGGTAACCAGATAAAATCACCAAGGTAATCAGGTTAAACCACTATGTTAACCGGCAAAATCACCAAGGTTACCAGGTAAAGTCACTAAGGTAACTAGATGAATCACTATGGTAACCAGGCAAAATAACCAAGATAACCAAGTGAAATTACCAAGGTAATGAGGTAAAGCTGGAGCATTTCCAACACATCCCTCTGAACCCTTCTACACAGTCTACACCTCTGAGACCAAGACAAGCAAATACATTCAAGAAAGAATCCAGAACAACACTGAACTTCCTATTATCAAATTATAATAATAATCGTTATTAATAATCATTATTAATAATTATAATTAACCAATAATTTATTATTATTAATAATAATTATAATAACACTAATAAATATGAATTATTACCATTAATAATTAATAACAACAATAATTATAATAATAATAGTAAATATTAATTATTATTACTAATTAGTAATAATACTACTACTAATAATAGTAATAATAATAATAGGTTCAGATCAACAGTTTCATGAGGAGCATATAAAGCCAAGCAAGCACCATTTGCAAAATAAAAAAGTGCTGTACACTGAGAAATGCATTACACGTAACGTAATCATGCACAACGTAACGTAAGCACAATTACAATTACAAAGAACGGTTGAGATTATCATATTACGACGGCGATCAGAGACCTGTAGGTTTTGCCTGCGTCGTATCGTAGGCTCGTATCAACTCCGACTGTAAAGAAAACACAAATCTATTATTGCAATTATTTCTATTAAACTGTAGCCAGTAGTTTTGCCAGAAATTTGCACCAAAAAAGAATTTAGCACCAAAACAGAATTTTGAATCAAAACAGAATTTTGCACCTAAACAGAATTTTGCACCTAAACAGAATTTTGCACCTAAACAGAATTTTGCATCTAAACAGAATTTTGCATCTAAACAGAATTTTGCATCTAAACAGAATTTTGCACCTAAATAGAATTTTGCACCTAAACAGAATTTTGCACCTAAACAGAATTTTGCACCTAAACAGAATTTTGCACCTAAACAGAATTTTGCATCTAAACAGAATTTTGCATCTAAACAGAATTTTGCACCTAAACAGAATTTTGCACCTAAACAGAATTTTGCACCTAAACAGAATTTTGCACCTAAACAGAATTTTGCATCTAAACAGAATTTTGCATCTAAACAGAATTTTGCATCTAAACAGAATTTTGCATCTAAACAGAATTTTGCACCTAAACAGAATTTTGCACCTAAACAGAATTTTGCACCTAAACAGAATTTTGCATCTAAACAGAATTTTGCATCTAAACAGAATTTTGCATCTAAACAGAATTTTGCACCTAAACAGAATTTTGCATCTAAACAGAATTTTGCATCTAAACAGAATTTTGCATCTAAACAGAATTTTGCACCTAAATAGAATTTTGCAGCTAAACAGAATTTTGCACATAAACAGAATTTTGCACCTAAACAGAATTTTGCACAAAAACAGAATTTTGTACTAAACAGAAATAAGAAATCCTGTCTGTTGCACAAAGGCATGCAACAGAAAAATCATCTTTCTAGTGATTAGATCTTTAGAGAATGTGTTAGAAGGAAACAAGCGCAACTAAAGACTCCTGAAGACACATTTTTATCTCCGTCGTTGGACAAGAAGTGCCTTTGAGTGGCTTAGGGTGCTATATAAATTCCTGAAATGAATGAACGAATGAATAAAGAGAGCAGGGTAATTAGGGTTCAAAAAATTTGGTGGCAGATAAAAGCTGATCACATCATACCTGTGGAACAACTCCGTTTTCCTCTTGCGAAAAAGCATAACCATCTAAAGGAATATAAAAAAACCTGAGAGTTGAAAATTTGGAAACCAACCTTGCACAGCATAAGAAGACAGAAGGTTCTAAATTAGTCTTCAGTATCCAATTCTCATTTCAATCAACTTTTTCAATGCAAAATTTTATGTATCGCATTATGAAAAATATTATGAACACTTATAAATCACTGCTTACAGTAAAAGCTATTCAGAGACCTTTCACAAGCAGAGGATAAATGCAAGTGAACACAACCAAAATCTCACTGATAGGAGGTCTTTCCACATAGAATGGTCCATGTTGTACTAAATTTACAATTCTTACTATAAGTTGCATTATAAAAATTACAATAATAACTTTATTTGAAGAATTTAGAAGAGTAAAATCTTTGCTCATTGATTCAGATTCTATGCAAGCATAGAGCATTAACCAACAACCTGGAATGAACTTCCCTTGACTATGCGACACCTCCCAAGCTGTTGAAGACTTTTTTCCCGCTTGATCTCGGTCGGGAGCGTCTCTGAGTAGGTACCTTGAAGGGGCACTATACAGGGCTGTTTTTAAGGAATTTTTAGAACTGCACAGCTCCTTCTTTCCTTTCCCATCATCCATGGCAAATTACTTCCAATCGGAGGACAATGACTTTTTTTACTAGTTTTAACTGTACAGAAGTGCTTCTACAACTGCACAAATCCATTTAGAACTGCACATTTTGTGTACAACTGCATGTTAAAAAAGCTCTGGCGCTATATAAATTACGATTGATTGATTGATTCAATCCAATAAGTTAAAAAAGTTTTCTATTGTCTAAAATGGATGTCTAAACTCTACAGGAACTTAAATAAAATAATTTAGAGTACAGCAGGACACCTACTCCATCTAGGCTCTAGGCCAGCCACCAAGAAAGAGTCCCACTGCATTATTAGTAGTCCACAAGCGAGGGACAAAGAGTTCAGCTTAATCAGCGGATCAGTTGATCCCTGCTTGACAGCAGAGATGGAACAGCAGATCCTCCGCAAGTACATGCAATAACAGACCAATGCAGAAACCATATAGGTCAGTGGTTCCCAACCCTTTTTGTTTTAGGGCCACTTTTTCTAAGTTGGAGGACACGAGGGCCACTTTTTCTTAGTTGAAGGACATTAGGGGCCAAAGGCTAAAATTTAATTAACTAATTTTAAGCATATAAAATTGATATAATTGAATCACAATAAAATAGAATTTTGGTTGTTATTTATAGACGCCAAAATAAAATTATTTGTACTAGAAAAAAATTGTGCATTCCATCCTGTCCAAATTGTCAATTTTTTCATATATTTTTCTTAATTCTTTGAGAGATGAGGGCCATTTCTTAGGCCATGGGTTGAGAATCAATCAATCAAAGTTTTTTATTCTGCAACCAAAGTATAAATGACAGGTTTACACATCTTGCTCATTGGTTACAAAAAATGGAGGCCCTAAAGGGATAAAATAATCCTGCTATCTAGGGACACCAACTAATATATTAAGTTGACAAAGGGAAGCACTGCTATAGGTGATTCGCTGCAGAAATAGAAGCCAGTGGAGAACATTTCCGCATGCACTCCATGACTTGGCGATGAAGAAATGAACTTTCTTTAAAACTTACGCAATTGAAGCTCGGGGGCTTGTGTGTCTTGCATATGATTCGCCGATCGGCTGAAAACATTGCGCAACAGTCGCGCTGTCTCCGTCAAACTACAATAACAACAAGAATTGTTAATTAATAAGTCATCAATTTTATAATTTTCATTTTTTGCATCTGCTATAGCACCCCTTCAAGCTATCAACTCACAGTGCGGACTCCCCTAGAAAAATGACGCACGCCAAATTTTGGCTTTAGAATAATTCGATAGCATATCATCGATGCACTAAAAAAATAATAAGATATAAAAATTTACATTTCGGGGGAAATTTGGGACTAACACTAAAAAAATGTTCGGTGAAAGAATTATCATCAGTCCGCAGTTTTAATGTTGCATAGGATAAGACGACTTTACCGTCGCTTAGTCGCTTGTAGGACAGCGCTCTCAGGATCTTTGTTGACCAATTCCAGCTCCTGGATCTCCTCACGAAGGGATTTAAACAGCGTCCGGCGAATTCTAAACAAACACACAGATATCAAGCATGATATATATATAAATTTATCAAACAGGAAACATACCAAGGACTAAGTGAGTCAGTAAGTGAGTGAGAGAGTCAGTCAAATATCAATCAGTTGGAAAGGAAGTCAGTAAAAAATCAGTCAGTCAGAAAACAAGCCAGTCAAAAACCAGTCAGTCAGAAAGTAAGCCAGTCAAAATCAGTCAGGCAGAAAGTAAGCCAGTCAAAAATCAGTCAGTCAGAAAGTAAGCCAGTCAAAAATCAGTCAGTCAGAAAACAAGCCAGTCAAAAATCAGTCAGCCAGAAGACAAGCCAGTCGAAAATCAGTCAGTCAGAAGACAAGCCAGTCGAAAATCAGTCAGTAAATCAGCAGAAACAACAGTGCAGTATCTGTTAAACTGATACACATATGTTTTTTAGCAAAACTAGAAACAGCTGACCAGATAATATGTGACTCGTCATGGCGAAATGAGTCGGAAGTCGCACAATGCAGAATGCCGCAAATCGTTTTAAAATGTGTTCACCCTTCAAATTATTGATTTTTCCATTTTTGGAATCTACATTATATAATGTCTCAATAAAATATTAAAACTGACATTATTTTGCTGTTTTTAACAGGCTATTGGTGCAGATTAAATGACCAATAGGATCTAAAACCTATATAAAAATTTCAGAAAATCGCGTTTTCCCAACATTTTCTGTTAGGCAGGTCGATTAAAAATGTTTATAACTCAACAAGCACTTGGTCGATTTTGATGCGTAATATCTTATTTTGAAGGTAATTTAACATGGAATAACGTGGAATACATAACTCAAAATACTCAAAAATGGCCTAGCGACTCATTTCGTCATGACTGGTCACATATGACGGCCAAGTTGTTAGAAAGCGAGAACACCGTACACTTTCCAGGCGATGTCCCTGAGCAGAGAAGTCGTTGGAATAAGGATGAGACACATCCAGAAGATGCCACAGCCGTAGACGTATCGATCCTGGTGGACGACACAAAGCAATCATAACCAGTCTTACAAACAAAGGCTATTGTCATCAAAAGCTCTGTTGAACACATTGAAGAACTAAGGAGCACCTCTGAGTAGTTTCCTTGGAGAGGCGCTATATGAATTTTCGAATGAATGAATGAATCTGTGAGAACTCTGTTGTTTCACCTCAGGTGTTCAGCGTTGATTCACCCTTCTGTCCGTGGAGTTACCCACTCGCGAACTGTTATCTACGTTCGATTTTGACCTTTCTACCTTGGGTCCAAAAAAGTAATGAAATAAAAAATATAATAATAATAAAGCAGTAATAAAAGTAATAAAGCAATAATAAAAACATAAAATAAATAAATAAAATAAAATAATAAAAATAGCATTTTGTGGCCCTTTTACGGATGATGTGGAGGATGAAGCGTGATTTTCCAGACATTCAGCAACAGCTCCTAGCATAATTTTTTAGACTAATATTATGTACGTTGGAAAAAAATCTAATATAACAATAATAGGAGTAAAAATAACAATAGATGTATACGTACCATGCCAACCATGACAGGAGCGATGTCAAATGTCGGCCAAACATGAGAGTAGACGGCTAAGAAGAGGAACCAACTGGCAATGCTGCCCCAGATCGACAAATGAGATAACTATATAAAACAGATTCACTTTCTTATATTTTATACATATAACGATTTAAAATAAAAATGTTGTGGTCCTGCCCACCTTTCTTCACATATATTCTTCTTGTCCTCTGAAAACTACAGAAATACTAGACATGCAAGATAAAATATCTCAGCTTCTCAGTTGTAGGGCTGCCCATCTCCGTTTGAAGCTGCGTGTACTACATCCGGCCAATTAAACTTTGTTTCACATATCTCTCATGTATTTTTTCTTATGCCATGGCTGGGCTGGCAGCACTCCTGTGTAGGTTGCCTGAAAGTGTGCCATATAAGTCCATGGGATAAATACATGAATGATGAAGATGTAGCAGGAAAAAATTGGTAAGATCCACTGCAGAACGAACTGAGCAATAGTAGGTTCTAAGACTCACCCAAGTCCAGGCACCCATCTCCAGTCCGGCCTTGAAACATACAGTAATGACAACGTACTAAAACAAGACAACAACAAAGTTCAATTAAAAGCAGTTGGGTACTCCTACTCATGCAGCTAAGCAATCACTAAGTCCCTCCACCATCCGCCTCACCCGCCCTCCCTCTATTCATCCATCCACCTATAAAATCCCACCTACCAATCCATCCAACCATCCATGCTACTGTGTGTCCCTCAATGTGGAATCACCTTTCCACACACAATTATTATTATTATTTTAAAATAAATTTGCAACGCGCGCAAGGTCACACCGAAATGTGAATCTGAGGCGCGGATAGTCAGCCGCCAGAGGAAGATGCAGTCAGAGATCCATACATGTATGTGCTTGAAAGTCAAGGAGAATTAGTGAGTTTTGAGCCGCTTTTTGAAGGAAGGAAATGAAACTCGTAGCAGGATTCACCTACATCTGTTCGCTGCTTGAAGACCTTTCTCATTTCATGGCCTGTCACGCTGAGAGCACTTCTGAATAGTTCTGCTGTGAGAAGCGCTTTACAAATGTTCTTATTGGGTTAGATTAGATTAGATCCATCCGTCCGTCCATCCATCCAATCCATCCACTTATCTACCCAATTCCACCGTTATCTACCCAATTTCACCCAGATATCTACCCAATTCCACCCAGTTATCTACCCAATTCCACTGACTTGATCAACAAAATTCCGACTTAATCTACCCAATTCTACCGAATTACCTACCGAATTCCACCCACTTATCTACCCAATTCCACCCACCCATCTACCCAATTCCACCCATCCACCGTCTAAAACTTCCTCTCCTTCCTTTCTCCCTTCTTCCCACCCCGTATCCATTCATTCAACCAAACCAAAACCCCAAAACCCATCCTGTTTCCCCCAACCCAACATCTGTGCAACGCGTAAATCAATCGATGAATAATCACTAACCGTGTAGACCATGTTTCCAAGGAACAAGTAATCGCCAGCTTTGCCATCTTTAAAAGCAACATCTAGAAAACCATGAGAAACAACACGTTAACTAATTCAACTATCACATGTTTAGGTACTGCCTAAAACATTCTAAGGTACGTACTTCCTATCACATGTTTAGGTACTGCCTAAAACATGCTAAGGTACATACTTCCTATCACATGTTTAGGTACTGCCTAAAACATGCTAAGGTACGTACTTCCTATCACATGCTTAGGTACTGCTTAAAACATGCCAAGGTACATACTTCCTATCACATGCTTAGGTACTGCCTAAAACATGCTAAGGTACGTACTTCCTATCACATGTTTAGGTACTACCTTACTGTACTAGTGCAGCCTAACTTCTTCTATAGCTACTGAAATTCCATGTCTCTATACAAATTACCATGCTAGATCTAATGATAATAATGATAACAATAACAGTAACAATAATAATAACAAAAGTAGCAAAAACAAAAAAGAATAATGACAATACAACAACAACAAACAATAATAATAGCAATAACAATATTAAGAATAATTATCAATAGCCATTATAATAATCTGGAAAATAGAGTAAGCTTAGACTTGTCTAACCTTGTAGCAAAGCAGTAACAGTCAGCCAGAAGAGCAGAATGGAATGGTAAACAGCGTTCAAGCACCACAGCCAGAAAACCTGACAACAGCCACACAAAAAATTCATCACAAATGAGGTCAACAAGCTGCGCTAATAAAATGTGGCTCGACACACGAAAACCAGTATTAAGGTGATAAGGTGATCATACAACACAATGGGTCTGATACTTCATTACGATTTAAATAGCGCCGTAGCTCAGCCAAGGCCGAAGGAAAGGGCGCTGTACATGAGTTCATATGTTACTGTCAATTATACGATTGTTTAAGTGGCTGTGAACATAACAAATGGAGCATAACAAAAGTGAACATAACTAAATGGAGCATAACAAAAGTGAACGTACCCTGACATTGAAGAATTCAGAGTTCTGTGATGATTTGTAAAGCCCAGGAAATCGAAGCATGCTCTTGGCACTGCAGTATCGGTCAAACAAACCGATTGCCAATGGAGGGGCCGCTGTGAAGATCTGAAATAGAACACAATGTCAAATGAATCACCAGATATTCTAAAACCTGTACGAAACCATCACATAATGTCAAAATGAGAG
The DNA here is from genome assembly GCA_949752735.1 of Lumbricus terrestris. NCBI lineage: Eukaryota > Metazoa > Annelida > Clitellata > Crassiclitellata > Lumbricidae > Lumbricus > Lumbricus terrestris. The sequence continues at coordinate 21,255,227 of OX457049.1, forward strand.
CTCAGAAAGAAAGGCAGTATTTGTGAAGTTCATCTAATATATAAAGCAGAAAGTTTGTCCTCTGTTTGCATGTATGTATGCTGTTTTAAGAAAGGCTCCAAAACGGGAGTGTCTATTTTGACAAAATTAAAAAATTAAAAGCATCATTTGGACGAGTGTTGAAACCAAGGTAGTTATGCAACGAGATCATGTTATTGATACTCAATTATTGCAGTAACAACTAAGCTCTTTGAAAGAGGTCATAGCATTACATTACCTAGATATTTTAGGACAAGACCATGTTCTGCTTTGGAAGCAAGATAATGATTTGAATTTAACATGTACAGCGAGAGGAAGCAAATGAAGTTGTTAAAACATGAGGGCCAACAAGCAAGAGTAGAGCAGCAGACGTGGCTCAATACTGCTTCTGAGTAGAAACAATGAAGTGACACAATAAAAAACTTAAATTAGTAAAAAAAACTGTCGTTGAGACTCACAACGTTGTAGAGACCAATCGTCCATCGTTCAAAGACAATTTGGCCGGAAAAACAACTCAATGTGGCAAACCAGAACTGAAAGAAGAAAACAGAAACAACAATAGACAAACAAAATACATGCATTTGCAATAATTGCAATGTTTATAAATGTTCTAATGCAATATATAGTACAAGAGAAGTGCTCCCAATAATAACAATAATCACCCTGGGTCAAACTCTTCCTTCGTTCCTAGGGGACAGTTAAAGTACACAGAACTTGCGCTTTGCATGGTTTCAACTTTGTGATTAATGTCTTCTGTCATTTTGTATTATTGTTTGAATTACATAACAGTGCATCTGCAGGTGTTTCATTAAAAAATAATAATAATAATTAATAATATTAAGCAAGATAACAATACTCTTTAATTCACCAAATGCTACCTGCACATTGGTGCACAGACATGGTAATAAACATACCTCATCTATAGAGCCAATCAAAAGTCAAATGTATCAAAACAACACACACACACACACACACACACACACACACACACACACACACACACACACACACACACACACACACACACACACACACACACACACACACACACACACACACACACACACACACACACACACACACACACACACACACACACACACACACACACACACACACACACACACACACACACACACACACAAAATTCCAAATCCAATCTAAGGATGTTCATCATAGTATGTTCACATGCTGTAGTGCGCACGAATATCTCGATCAGGGAACATCAACTCGATCCTGCCACCGTGTCATCCAATCACAGAACGGGAATGCTACATACGATATCGACTTAAAACATTCTGGGATAGGGCGAAACGGAAAAGGTCAGGACCTTATAAGCAATGATTTCCAATTATCAATTCCATGAACCAAAATTTGAATAAATTCAACCCATCAATGAATTCATCAATAACTCCAACAGCCAATGAATCAGTCAACAAACCAGTCAATGAATCAGTCAACAAACCAGTCAATGAATCAGTCAAATAACCAGCCAATAAGTAAATCAATGGACCAGTCAATAAGTCAGCCAACAAACCAGTCAACAAACCACTCAATGAAGCAGTCAATAAATCAGTCAAAGAATCAGTCAAAAAATCAGTCAATGGACCAGTCAATAAGTCAGTCAATGGACCAGCCAATAAGTCAGTCAATGGACCAGCCAATAAGTCATTCAACAAACCAGCCAAGAAACCACTCAACAAAGCAGTCAATAAATCAGTCAAAGAATCAGTCAATAAATCAGTCAATGGACCAGCCAATAAGTCAGTCAATGGACCAGCCAATAAGTCAGTCAACAAACCAGTCAAAGAACCAGCCAATAAGTCAGTCAATGGACCAGCCAATAAGTCAGTCAACAAACCAGTCAACAAACTAGTCAACAAATCAATGATGCTATAGAATGAAGACTACAAATACAATGCTGATTTAAGCCTCATTCTGATTGGCCAACAACAGTTGACCCTGCTGACCTCGATGAAGTAGAGGCAGATGTTCTTGTAGAACGAGTAGAGAATGAGTTTCGTCAGACGATGGTAGCTCCACGCTCCGTGAACCAGAAGCAACTTATTCAGATACCGGAACTAAAAGCAAGATTCAACAAATCAACTACTGACAGAAAACCATCCTCAATCAGTCAATCAATCAATCAGTCAATCAATCAATCAATCAACCAACCAATCAATCAATCAGTCAATCAATCGATCGATCAATCAATAATTCATTAAACCAATCAATCAATCAGAAAGTCAATCAGTCAATCAATCAATCAATCAGTCAATCAATCAATCAATCAATTTGATTCATCTATAAACTATCAGTAAGTTATTCAATTAATTCAACCGTTGCAAGCACTACAGCCCTACTCTAATGGCTCGCCACTTTCTCCCACCGTACACTTTGCTCATCCAACAGACTTGACCTATTGGTTCCTCGGTCTAGAACTGCTTTGGCTCAGTCTCGATCTTTTGTCTCAATTGGTCCTTCTCTCTGGAATGCTCTTTCTCCTTCTGTTCGCTCTACACTTCTGTCTGTCAGTCTCTCCTCTGCTCTGTCTCTTCTCAAAACCTGCTTCTTCTCGTGGGCCTTGTGCACGCACTGGGAGCGCCTCTGAATGGTTGACCCTACTAAAGGTGCTTTATAAATGTTTAAATACAATACAATACAATACTTCTGCTTCCTTCACTCGGCTGAACAAAGTTGGCTTTCGTCCCTTTTGCTCCTACCTCGACTAAGCAAAACCATATTTTCTCGGTGATAGAACCCTCGACCTGGAATGGCCTTCCCTTGTTGCTCCGCTCCATTTCTAGAACTCCTCAAGCATTCCTCTCTCATCTTAAGACAGTTTTATTTCGCCACACTGGGTTTGAGAACGTCTCTGAGTATTCCACCTTGAAGAGGCGCTATAAAAATGATCAATTATCTAGTGAATGAATCACTGAATTCATCAACAACTCAATGAATCACTCAGTTAATGAATCAGCCAATGAATCATTCATTCAGTAAACAAAACGAGTAAACAATAGCCTAATAATTGACCAACTTTTATCTAATTTGCAGAAAATTATAAATCGAACTAAAAAAGTTTACTACCAGCAAACTAAACAAGTCAGCAATCAAATCACTTTGCAAACATGCATTTCAGTAACTCCTGGATAAGACAAGACGTATTCTTATGTTCCAGTACCTGAGCTATTGAATAATCGGACGCACAGGCTGCTTGCAACCCTTCAACACCTGATATGCCGATACCAACATGAGCAGCCTGAAAATCATCACAACACAATCAATCATCATTCAATTAATCAATCAATCATCAATCATCAATCAATCAATCATCAATCAATCATCAATCAATCTGGGTTTTTTCTTTATTGATCACCAGGACCATGATACATGCAATCAATAGATTAGACATTCATGGGGGGTCTTTCGGTCTTTCAGATTGCAGATTATTCGGCCCTAAGACTACAATAATAATTCTGAGCACCCCGTAGGAAAATGCTCTGGTTGCGTCCCTGTCCACACAGAGCCCATTCCAGATCGTACAGCCAAAGACAGAAAAGGCATGGCACCACAGAAGTACACGACTGGGGGACAAGAATTTCAGACTGCCCAGAAAAGAGAGAGAGAGAGAGAGAGAGAAAAAAAAAGACAGACAGACAGACACACAAACAGACACACAGACAGACAGAAACAGAGAGAGAGAGAGAGAACCAAAGCGCCTGATGGACTATCACATCAATTATCCAAAGCCAACGAACCTGAATCATGCCGACATCGTTCGCTCCATCTCCCACCGCCAACGTTATGGCGTGCACCTGCGTCCGCACCAGATCGACAAGCTCCGCCTTCTGCAGTGGCGAGACGCGGCAGCAGATGACGGCCTTGCATGACACGGCGATGTCGAGAAAGTCACGACGACATTCGTACGACAGAGCAAATTTCAGCGACTGCAAATAGAAATTACCCTGTATTAAAGCATATACAGAAACCACCCTATGGGACCCACGGGATGCGTCCCCCAACTTTTGAGTGGTCCCCCTAACTTTATTATTACTCCTACTAAAATTTCCATTTGGTCCCCCCAACTTTCAGGACGTGATTCATTTGTTCCCCCCAACTTTTAGGACGTGATTGCACCTATGCCTGTAGGCATATACAGAAACCGATGTGCTAATGGAAGGATAGGAAAGGTGAGAATTAACAATTAATAATATTAATATTAATATCTGCTATGTTATTTCTATGCACTCACTCTTTTCCAATATTAATACTTAAATCTATGTAAGCATACTCACTCTTTTCTGCACCTTTGCAGTTTTCTTTGTTCTGATTCATGCTTTAATGGTTAGTTCCATTGTATAAATTTAAAATAGAAATGAGAAACGGACAATAAAATTTATGAATCGAATGGAATTGAAAAAATATCAAAGCAACAAACGCGAACTTGGTGATAAGTCATGATACAATAAGTCACGATACAATAAGTCATGATACCTTTCCGTCAATGACAAGGCCAACATCGTTCTCTTGGTGAAGATGAACTCCAAACGTCTCGTCAATGTGCCTCTTCAATGTCTCTCTCATGCACTGTACACAAGCAAAACATGGCAAGTTACGCAAACCAGTAAACGGCATGGCAAGGTACAGTAAGTAAAATATGGCAAGGTGCTCAAATTAGTAAACGGCGTGGCGAGGTACTGTAAGTAAAATATGGCAAGTCATATTAACAATTGCGTTCGCATGAATTAAATAAACCTGTGCAATAAGATTCAAATGGGGTTTGTCAAGCGCATGTGTACAGGGTTGCCTTTGTACATTGTACAGTGAGGGCAGGGAGCCAATCGTCCCAGATTTCAGTGTGTTAACTAAAGAGATGATCCCTCATACATTGTTCTTGCCATATAAGTCCATAGAATGAATGAATTTATTTCCATACAAAGACAAATTAGATGAAAAGAAGCACACACACACAACAATGTCACATGTAGAAATAGTGAAATTCATACTTGCTACTATGCTATTAGCATTTGTTAGTCTGACAATGCTACAGAAATGTGATATATCTCCACAAAAGCAGTCATAAGTCACAATATTCAGTTTCAAGAAAACAAGGAGAAACCATATAACTTCAATATATATATATATTTTTTTACAAAAACATAAAAGTTGTTTATAAAACGTTACATTAGAGAGCATAGGATGATTTACCACAAGTTATGATTTTTTAATTTTATCTAAAAGCATCAAAATTGGATCATTTTACCAGCCTTTCTCCATTGTATTTTTAGAGCATAAATTAGCATAAATTACAAGCAATTCTTTTACCAATAAAATTGGTTACGATTGAGGCAGAATAATAATTTTGGTGTCATTATCAAGAAGATGAGTTTCTCTTTAAACGGAATGTTTTGTGCAGATTGTATTGAATCTATAAATTTATATAGCACTTCTCACAGATCAACTATTCAGAAGTGCTCTCAGCACGAAAAACTCCGGCGGAAAAAGAAATGCCATTTTTTACATGTAACCGTGTGCAGTGTGTCACCAGGAATTGTCTGATTTTAAATTAAACGAATATACAATAAAGACAGATCAGAGAAACAAGTCACTTAGTTTAGCCTTTAGTTTGGAAGGAAGTTCATTCCAAATTTAGGGACCAACCACAGCAAACCAAGTCACAAATGCTTGTAAGGACAAATTTAAAAAATATGCAAAGTTCTCCTTACATCAAGGCTATCTTCATTCAGAGTAATAACGAGCATCAACGGCGTGAGAAGGTGACACGAATAGCCGATGTTGACGGCCGTTTCCTGTTTGTCGCCTGTCAGAACCCAGATCTTAATGTCAGCCTTCGACAAACTGGCAATTGTTTCTGGCACTCCCTACCACAAACCAGAAAAAATAAGTATTACGGCCCAGACAATTCGAAGCGGACAATTCGGAGTGGCTTGACAATTTTTTGCCATAATAGAAGTTGGATTGATGAAAATATTGTCTAAATAGAAGCTTGATTGATGAAAATAAGTCTTGCATCAATAGAAGCAGGACTGATGAAAATATTGAACACTCCATAAATTTAAGTGAGATTTATTCAATCCAGTCCAGTTTATTGTAACCATCAACATTTAGTTAAAGTAGTATGTTTCACATAACAGAATGGTAACAAGGAAGTTCCTAAGGGATGAATATCCCGCTAACAGGGGAAAAGGTAAGGAAAGTTAAATGAAGTCAAAAGCAAATAGCAGTTGCATAAAACCTCTTGCAGCTTGTCCTCAATTGCGGTCGCCCCGAGCAGCTCCAAATTCTAAAACAAGATTTGAGGAAAAATTGATCAAAATAGAAAACGGAAATAGGATCATTAAAAAAATGTAATATAAAGATACAGCAACTCAAAAGATATAAAGCAATCAAATTCAAACGTTAAGTTCATAAAATAGAAGAGGCAGCAATTTTTCACTAAGCTAAACTTAGAATATATATATTATATATATATAGTTGTGTTTACAATTAAGCTATATCAATAAAATAAATTTAACACTGTTGCTTAATTAATCCAAATTCATAAGATATAAATAACTTCTTGTCTGCTCGAGCAATCAGCTTTTCTGCAGTATGAATATTCTCACATATTCACCATCTATGAGCCTATGAGTTGACCTATCTCAGCGCTGCATATTAAATATACATATATTATATATATCAGGGCCGGATTTAAACAGAGTGAGGCCCTAAGCAATTTCAATTATGAGGCCCCACTTAAGGACAAAAACAAACAAAATGCATATTGCTAGATCTATGTAGGCCCTATATTCCCAATGCATATTGCGCCAGTGATCCATAATTTATTTTATCAGCTAGGCCTACAGGCCTACTGTTAGTCTTTATAACGAGTCGAATTGTGATTGATACACTCGTTTTATTCCATTTTTTTATGGATTATCCGCATAAATTCCTACTAAAAAAGTAAGATAAAATGATTGATTATAATCAATTGGGAACTAAAGAAGAAACCAGTGGCTTATAATTTATAAGTTATAATTTATAAGCCGCTGAGTTTCTTTTCTTTAGTTCACTTTTGGAGGCCCCTCAGATTCCGGAGGCCCTAAGCACGGGCTTAGTTGGCTTACATGTAAATCCGGCCCTGATATATATATATATATATAATATATGTATTTATAAACAAACCAGGCATATATATAGGCTATATTTATCGTTTTATTGATAAAATAACCAGTCATCATAATGCAAGAGTTAACAAGCACCAAAAGAGCAGCGGATAAAGCCACGTAAATGTTTTTGAACAGCATTCGTGCAACAAAATAACACGATATTGCATGCATAACTGCGTGCAATATCGTGTAACGTGATATATCCAGCAAAGAAAGAAGGTGGTGAATATATGATTCTTGAAAATAAGAATCAACTAAAGTTCTGCTCAATTCAAATTCAACAAATAACTTCGAAAATCCCTATAATCTACCATTTCAATAAGTTCGGCAGCGTCTTCAAGTTTCTTTTCCCTGTCAATGATAGAAGTGCTGGCCATGTAGTAAACCTGTTTCCAGTTGTTGTAAACCTCTTCCGATACATCTGCACTTGCAATGCACAAAGTCCGAAGACCTGGAGTAAAATACAAACCCAAAGTTAACTCAATCAAGCAATCAATCATTCAATCAATCAGTCAATCAATAGATTGTCTCTGACAGAGAGAGACGAAAACTTAGACAACATTGCACAGGCATTACAGTCTCAATGCAGAGATAAAAGATGTTAATAGATGTGCTATTGAAGAACATGTGAAATATACCTTAGTTTATTATCAATCGGGATGACAAACCACATCCCTTTACAACGCATACCTAGTTATAGCACCCGTCAAGAAGCCTAATCAGAAGGAGAACGGAATCTAAGTAATACAAACCTAATGGTACTATTCATCCTCCAGTTGTTCAATCCTCATAAACAGAACTTCATTCTGCACTCTTTCTTTCCGTCGTATCTCCTTCTCCAGTAACAATTTTCGTTACGAAGATGATATAATATATTGTATTGTATGAAAGCATTTATAAAGCGCATCTACTAAGGTGAACCGTTCAGAGGCGCTCCCAGTGCGCAAGGCCATGAGAGAAGAAATAGGTTTTGAGAAAAGAAAATGAGGAGGAGGGAAACTAGGCGCTCAAGAGTCTTGGATAAGAAGGATAGATTGGAGATTGGTCGGTAGTTTTGACAGAGTTTAGTATCAAGGTCAGCCTTTTTGAGTGAAGGAAAGCCAAGAGCACGCTTCTGAGTGGATGGGATACAACCTTCAGCTAGTGACCTATTAAAGAGATAAACCAAAAAGGAGCAAGGTCATCTACCATGTCACTTATAACAAAGGGGTAAAGGGTCTAGTTCACATGATTTCAGATTAGCAGACTTTAGCACTAGACGAAGTTCGAAATCCGAGATGGAATATACCCGGTATACATCATATATATACACAAATATATACTACATATATACAAATAAATATATATTCGCTTAATATAAATCAGATTGAAAAGCACATATATAAAAACATGCCAAATATGTTTAGTAATTAAGTAGAGTGGATTAGTTGTTGAGATGCAATTTCTTAGCAGAGTAATATTACCGAGCGACGCAAATGCCTCAAGATGCTCGAGAGTTACGTCCTTGTATGGCTGCTGACCTTGCGCAAGTCGCTCATATATCACATTGTCCTACAAAGAGCAAAATATTTAAATGATTAACTGATAACAATAGCAATATTAATAATAATAGTAGTAATACAAGTAGCAGAAGCAATAATAATAATATCAATTATCTATTAGCTATCTTTATTCAAAGGTCATTTTGTGGTAGTGCTCAGAGACATCGTTATTCAAAACATTTAAGTCAGAAGCACCTCTGAGTAGTTTCATTGAGGAGATACTACGTAAACACTTGAATGAATGAATAACAAAGACTGAAATAAATAAATAAATAGAAAAATAGAAAATTACAAAAGAAAAAGAAATAAATAAATAAGATTAAAATAAATACTTGAATGAATGAATAAGAGAGCTTCAAATAAATTTTCAAAAATAAAATAAAAATACATACTTGAATGAGTGAATAAAAGAGACTGAAATAAATAAATAAATAGAAAAATAAACAAATTATAAAAAAATAAATAAATAAATAAATAATTGAAAGAATGAATAAAAGAGCCTCAAATAAAAAATAATAAATAAATAAATAATTGAAAGAATGAATAAAAGAGCCTTAAAGAAATAAATACTTGAATGAATGAATAAAAGAGCTTCAAATAAATCAATAAATAAAAATTTGAATAAAAGAGTCACTTTAAGTACGAACCGCTCCCTTCATCATAAGTCGGATGGTTCCGTCGGGCATTCGTACGATCACAGACATTCGCTTGCGTGTGCTCGTGAACTCAAGTACGTTCAGTATCTCGTACGTTTCTTCTACTCCCAGCTGAATGAAGAAGCAACAGAAATGTGAATCTGAAACAACAGCTTTATAAAACAATAGCTTCCTGAAACAAAGGCTTTCGGAAACAAAGGCTTTTCTGAAACAATAGCTCTCTAAAACAATGGCTTTATAATGCAATGGCTTTCTGAAACAATTGCTTTATAAAACCAGAGCTTTCTAAAACAATGGTTTTCTTAAACAATAGCTTTATGAAACAACGGCCTCCTGAAACAATGACATTCTTAAACAAGTTTTATAAGACAATGGTTTTCTGAAACAATGGCTCTATGAAACAAGAACTTCCTGAAACAGTGATTTTCAAAAACAATAGCTTTCTGAAACAATAACCTTATAAAATAACAACTTTTGGCAGGACAAGTAAAAGCTGATGCTTGCTCAACACTTGAATCTAGCTGGGTTTATTGGTGCATTAAATCTACCACCGTTTGTATTCTGGCAGAAAAAATGAGCTTTGAGCCATTTTTTTATGAAGGAAATAATTGTGATCATTATAAACAGTCGCCTCCATTTCGTGAGATCAGAGACATGGAATGCATGCGAGCACACAACTGTTCTGCATCAGAGGCACAGCTAAAAGAACCATCCTTGATTATTATCATTATTATTTCTATTATTGACCTTTTATATAATGCACCTTCAAGGTAATCTACTCAGAAGCGCTCCCAGTCCAACCACGGCTAAATAAGACATTTTTTTAAAGTTCGTAAGGAACATAGTGATGACCACATGGTATTCTTCTTCATGTTCTCTGCCCTACGGCAGGTTCGAACTTCCGATGGCGCCACTTCTCCCGGTGTTGAGCCTCTTCTTTCAGTTTCCCATAATTTTCAACCAACATCCAGTCCAGTAGTTTCTGTCTTTGTCTTCCTCTTTTTCTTTTTCCCTCCGTTCTTCCTTCAATGATCACTTTCAGAAGGGATTCTCCTCTCAGGATGTGTACATTTCATCAATTATCAATTTCAGTTGAAGCACATTTTTCCTGAATAAGAAACGTGACTAGCCCCTTGGCAATCCCGAGAATGTTTCCTAACTTAGGTGAATTGAAACTAACCACTTTTAAGGAGACGCGATCAGGCAGACGAGTGTCAAAGACAAATCCGAGATTCTTTGCTCCGAGGACCAAGGCAAGCTCATCTGAAAGTGAAACACAACAAATGAAGTCTCAATTGCTCTGAAGTATCCCTGCGATCTCATGCTTCGTCCACTCTCTGCCAGTTCGTTCCATCCTCTAAGATCCTCTGAGCGGCTTGAACTCTTTGTTCCTCATGTCAGAACTGCTATTTATACTCAATCCAGATGCATTGCCTGCATAGGTCCCTCTCTATAAAATGAATTTCCACCATCAATTTAGTTCCTTTTGCTCGTCCTACTACCATGAAGAATCGAGTTTTTTCTGTGGTTGGCCCATTGGCCTGGAATGACCTTCCTTCTGAGCTACGCCTACACCCTGGGTCTCTACCAGGATCCTTCATTACTAAACTTAAAACTGTTCTTTTGAGACGCACTGGAGTCGGGAGCGCCTCTGAGTAGTTTTTTCTTGAAGGAGCGCTATATAAATGTCCGAATGAATGAATGAATGAATGAGTTTGCTCTGCCATTCTCTCTTGTAAAAAGATTAGAAACAAATCACATTCCGTGTCGAATTTAATGTCGGCAACCATGCAAAGTGCCATCACGTCCTAAGTACTGCTGAATTGACCAACGCCAAATGGAAGTGGGCCAGGGTTTGTGGAAGAGACTACTACTAATCTTCATCCATTTTCCTCAATTAAAAGCCAAGGCCGTAGCCAGGGGGTGTTTTGGGTGTTTGAACACACCCCGAAATGAAAAATGTGAAAAATAATAGAATGCATTTATGAGCACATGATGTAAAAACCATGAAATAAAACTATGAAAACACCCCCGAAATGGAAAAAAGTAAAAAAAAACAGAATTAATAAATTGGTGACATTTTTTGAAGATTTCGGTCGGATGACTAAAAAAGGTCATCAGTTTTCTGGGAAGGGAAATTGGTGAAACACCCCCGAAGTCAAATCCTGGCTACGGCCTTGTTAAAAGCCAACCTTAACTAGAATTGCATAGAAACAAAATCACATTCCGAAAGTAGAACTTTTAATTCTCCAACCTGGACTGGATGCCTGGTATTGAATTTCCATCGTTCCGTCTGGATCTCTCTCTGGAACAACTGTGTGGCAGACAGCCAACAACGTCAGGAAGTCACGAATAACGGGAGATGTTACCTGTGAAGAACACATCACCATTTGACACAACACTTCAGGATATCATTCACATATATATATAGAAAATATATGAAAAACAAAATACATCTAAGTATGCATACACATTCACAGATACATAATATTTTAATGCACACATACACACATAGACACGCACACAGACACACATACATACATGCATGCATACACACACACACACACATGTGCATTGTGGCAGCGCTGAGTACACATACATGCATACATACACACACAATGAGATACATGTGCATACAAACACAAATATTGTGGGGATGGTGGTGTAGTGGGTATGTTCGTCGCCTTGCAGCCTAAGGTTGCAGATTCAAATCCATCTCAAGTCGCCGCGTAGGGACCTTGAGCAAGTCCTTCACTCGCAGTTGCTCAGCGCTTCGACGTGAAACTCCGATGCAGTGTTCGCTCTGTAGTCGGGAGCGCCTCTGAGTAGGGAGCTTGAAGGGGCGCTATAACAAGTGCACATACAAACAAACAAACACACATACACACACACATATACATGACACAAGTTGACTCACATGGCTCTCTAGATTCTCGACCAGGATTGGATCGCAGAATTTCTCTGTTGACTCCATGTCATCACTGAAATAAGAATTTAATCGTCAATCAATCTTTCAATCAATCTGTCAATCTCATCTCTGAATCTTGTCATTATAAAAACTCTTCTACATTAAAACACATTAAATAGAGCTAAAATATCATGGGCCAGACAGATATTTTTAAAGATGCCATTGATCGTTTAGTAAGAAATCAAAATGTCACAAAGCGATGAGACATACCCATAGCAGAGTCCTGCAATTGTGCACTTTCGGAATTCCATAATGTTTCGAGTCAATGTACCAGTCTTATCCGAGAAGATATACTTCACCTGTCAAGAATAGTTGTTTTACAACAGTAGCTAAGTAAGTAAGTAATTATTATTCTTTATTTACTCCAGTTGCCAAATGAACATTGAGACATACATCATTACAATACATTGACGCAATAAGGGTAATAAAAGATGCAAATTAAACCATAAGATAAGTGAAATGTCAGAAACACTAGTGTCCAAATGTCCATTATACAGCATTCTGATAATAAATCACTTTTCAATCAGTAAATAACAGCACGGTATCTTCTGCAGATCATAGGAGTCTATGGCCATTTGCATACAAACGATCATGCATACATATAAGTCTATCAAAAGAAAACAAAACTTCACCAAACGTAGCCACAACTTCGTCAAATGGAACCGTAACTTTTCAAGATGGAAAAAAACTTCAGCAAATGAAACCATAGCGTGGAACAGCAAATCTACCAAATGGAACCACAACTTTGTGAAATGGAATGACAACTTCTCTTAACAGAACTACAACTTTGTTAAATGAAACAAAAACCTTATCATACGGAACCAAAACTTTATCAAATGGAACCAAAACTTTATCAAATGGAACCAAAACTTTATTAAATGGAACCAAAACTTTATCAAATGGAACCAAAACTTTATCGAATGGAACCAAAACTTTATTAAATGGAACCAAAACTCTATCAAATGGAACCAAAACTTTATCAAATGGAACCACAATCATCACATGGAAGCCCTGACTCGCACCAACAAGAAATCTGGGTCGCATCTATGCAACCTGACCCAGTTAATTTAGCACCTGACCTGGCCCAGTTCTTCATTTAGATTTGAAGTTCGAGCGACGGCAGGCGTGTTACTCTCCTCGTGATACATTTCGATATCCTATAAATTATTCACAGAAAAACTCATTCAGAGAGAATTAGAAGTATTTCCAACATGGTGAAATGAAATGTCACAGAAATATATCCAACCTGGTAAAATGAAACGCAGGAAAAGGTCCAAAAATTCTAAATCTTCCAACTAAAGCAAGATATTCATCGGCAACAATTCCAATAGGTCTAATCAAATTAGAGAACAAAATAATGATTCATCATACCTGAATAACAAGGAGATTAGAGCAACAAATGATTAACCTTTAAATTAAACAAATTTCAGGAGATCTTTGACAATCTAATTAACAATCTTAAATGAAAGAAGATTATTTTACTAATGACTTCTCTAACAAAGTATGTGCACTCTTCAATTCCAAAACACCTGGAGTAATTTAAATAGCACAAACTTACAAACTTCATAAACTTTATCTATAGATAAGAAGTGTGTGATGCGGTGGTGAAGGGGTGTGTTCGGTGTCTTGGAAAGGTCAGGTGGGTTCGAATCCACCACAAGCTTCCTATGCAGAGACCCTGAGCAAGTCCATCACTCGCAATTGCTCATGCACTTCAGCGAGAAAATCCGATTCAGCATCTGTGCTGTAGTCGGCAGTGCCTCTTTCCACTACAACGTGATCCATTATATAACTTTAGAGAAAGGGCTCACAATTTCATCCTCCCCAATAAAGACTCATTAAATTATTAAATTATTTCTGAAATAAAGACTCATTAAATTATTACGAATATACATACATAAGAACCTTTGAAGGGGCGCTAAAACAATTGCTCTTACATACATAATATCTTTAAAATTATATATATGTATTAATTACATATTAATTATATATAGAGACAGAGGACTGGAAAAGATGGAAGATTAAAGAGCATGGAGTTCTTTTTGATTTGGTTAGACAGTACTTACAATCTTGGCAAATTATGACCGTTCTTGCTTTACAAAACTTAATGGTCAACTGCAGTTAGAAAGCATCCTTAGGCATAGGTTCCTTCCTCTCTCTACAGAATGAACTTAAACCATCAGTTCACACTGCCTTCTTTTTCTCTGCTATTCTTTCCTCAACTTTCACTCGCCTCAAATCCAGCCTTTTCTCTTGGGTTGATCGTACCAGGAGTGCTTCAGAAAGACTTCTGCTGAGAGAAGCACTTTATAAATGGTTAAATACAATACAATAAATTTTCGAGGACGAGGAAGGCCGAGGATATCTTGGATCGACAACGTTCTGAACTGGACATGACTCGCAGGCTCTAACTTAATGAACGTGACAAGGGACAGAAGACTCTGGGCATTAAAGGTCCATTCATGTAGCCAACCGTCACGATGCGACGATGGCGACATGACATGACAATACAACAATACAATACAATACAATGAATATGGTTCTGAATGTAACCGACCCAGTTGATGAAGATTGCCTGAACGAACTTGACGAGTTCGAGTGTAACTTGAAGACTGATCGGAATCAGGTTGTTGTACAGAATGATGAACGTCAGAAGACTGTAGAAGAAATTCGTCGGCTCAAAACCTGCATCAAAATAAGTTAGTAGGTAAGTAAGTTTTAAGTAAGTAAGCAAATACGTATTAAGTAAGTAAGTATTAATAAAATAAGTAAGTAAGTAAGCATTAAGCAATTAAGCAAGTAAGTATCAATTAAGTAAGTAGGTAAGTAAGAATTAAGCAATTAGGTATTGAGCAAATAAGTAAGTATTAAGTAAGTAAGTACTAATTAATTAAGTAAGTAGGTAAGTAAGCATTAAGCAATTAGGTATTGAGCAAGTAAGTAAGTATTAAGTAAGTATTAATTAAGTACGTAAGTAAGCATATAACCGGCTGCTAAACCGGACGCTGGTGAACAATTTAATTCAATTCGTTTATTGCTCCCTGTTCAAACAATCGGCCTTTACACAGTAAACAGCAACTCAGGGATACAACAGGAAGAAGACCCAGCTGCGACCAGAGTCTGCCTATGTATCATGAATTGAAATTTGAATGGCAAATGTTGACATTCATAAGTTCCACTGGACTATAAGTAGTCCAGTTTTGCATTGTATTGTTTGAGCGCCTCTGAGTAGTTTCCTTGAAGAGGCACTATATAAATACTCGAATGAATGAGGCATAAACAGAATGACATTGTAAAAGAAACACAAAAAACTCAAACATGAAAAAACTTAACTAATACAAGTATTACATTACAAAAGACACCACATATTTATATCGTTAAATCACAATTCGACAGATGAATCAATACTTTATCGACTTTACGTCAATAAAACAATAGTTTAAACTATTGTAATAATAATAATAACTTAAAATAGTAAAACTTTAAGCCTAAGATAAAATTGACTTGCCAAAATCAAATTTCCTTCTGCAGTTGGATAACTTGTAAAAAGTCTAGATACCCTTGTCGAAATGACATATTGTGGAATATTATTATTCAGCAATCATGTTGTGCTAGCATTGATATATTGCTATTATGGAAACGGAGATAGCACTACACAAAGGAGTGGAAGCAGATGTGTTATTGTTCAAAGGTTATATTGTGATTGCAGAGATATCGCTGCTCAAACTTCAAAGGTCCTATTGTGAGAGCCGAGACACCACTGTTCAACTGACATGTAGATGATATTGTGAGAGCCAGGATACCAATGTTCAAAGATGCCATTGTGGAAGCAGATATATATCTTTACTCAAAGTTCATACCTTGGAAGCCGAGGTACCAATGATCCTGCACAATGTATGCCGTCCAGATTTCATTGGCGATGGCACTGATGAGGGAAAGTGCGAGTAGGACAACAAACAACATCAAAGTCTACAACAACAACAACAAACAGTCTCGAATTGAGAACACAGGAGACAAATCCAAAGAACTCCATGGATGTCCTTCCTGTCTTCAATCCTCCATTTCTAGTCCTCTATATATAATTAATACTTTTTTGGTATGTTTGTATGTGCACTAGTTATAGAGCCCCTTCAAGCTCCCCACTCAGAGGCGCTCCCGACTACAGAGCGGACACTGCATCGGAGTTTCATGCCGAAGCGCTGAGCATTTGAGAGTGATGGACTTGCCCAATGAAAAAAATTGTTGCTCGAATAGAAACTCGTTTGATGAAACAAATTTGAACCGAAATGGAAGGAGTGTTAATAGGAGTGTTTCTGAGTAGCTGGTCTTGAAGGGACGCACACAAACATCTGATATGAATGAATGAATGACAAGATAGAGATGGCTGAAGAGACCTGGGTGTTGACGATCTTCTCCACAGTCGATCGTTTCAACGGAGCAGCCGTTGAGTTTAACATCAACTTAGATTCATGACCGGTGTAGACAACAATGCCTACGCACAAACATATAACACACAATGGAATCATTGGATCAACACAAAAACAGCACTGTACAGAACAGTGAAGCTAAACAACATGAAGCCCAATTAGTCTTATTCTATATACGTCAAGGGTGAACCATTGCAGGTCAAGGGGTCTAAACTCGATTCGCTGCTTGAGGGGAACCAAGGAGCCGTCCATAAAGTACGTCACGCTATTTTTGACCATTTTTGACCCCCCCCTGTCACAAACTGTCACAAATCTCGGACCCCCCCCTAAAGTACGTCACACTTTCGAACAAATTTTTTTTAAACATAACCATTTACCTAACCCTCTAAACCCTAGGATACTATCCCGAATCCTCTGATAGTGACGTGTGTCCCTAAACGCTTTGATAGTGACGGGAAATCAACTTTTATCCCGCCAGGCCAGGTTTTACACATGCCTGGCTGGGCCGGGTCGGATTTTAGGTACTAAGAACAAAAAATATAATAAAGAATTTAAAAAATAAATGTGTGACGTCACACATGGTCTGACCCCCTCCCCCTGTCACAAACTGTCACACTTTCTTACACCCCCTCCCCCCCCTGGAGCGTGACGTACTTTATGGACGGCCCCCAAGGATAGTGTTACACATGTATAATTGTATATAGCTGGAGATGTGGTTGAATTGGGTTATACGCGGCCAATAAGGACCAACAGCTCACTTTTGCTCAGCAGGAGATCTGAGCCATACTTGTTATTATCAATTGCACTACTGTAACTCTACTAATTGGGCTTCCTAAGGTTCGCTTATCATCTGTGCAAGCTGTCTTAAATTCTGCTGCTAGACTTATTGCACAACTTCCTTGATACTCGCACATCTCCACATTCATGACTCATGACCTTCACTGGCTTCCGATCTTTGCCCGAATCAGATACAAGGTCTTGCTCCTAGTTACTAAGTCTCTGCAGGGCTCAGATCTCGTGCTGAGATCTTATCTGGTGCACTACTGCTTTTGCCCGTTTTCCTAAGACGTTTCTTTTTGAGAGGTTCTTCGCACATTACTTTAAAGTAATTTCTTACCAAATATCCACCGTGTGTTCTTGAGGACGGCTCCCCTCAGCAGCAACTGTTCCGGACCAATTGGCAACGCACTGGACAAGAAGACAGAACAAGCAACAGTATTCATTGTCTGTTCTATCTTCAAATAAAAAGAATGAATATAGCGCCCCTTAAAAAAACTACTCAAGAGGCGCTTCCAGCCCAACCATGAAGAAAGATAAAAGACTTGAGAGACTTGCAGAACCCAACTGGATGGACCGGGAGTTCGTTCCAGACAGTAGACCCCATGACCGAGAAAGCACGCGCTGCTTAATAGCCAAGCGAGCCTGCGGAACCAGAAGCTCACCCGTAGCCGAAGAGCAAAGTACACGACGCGCTGCAACGTCAGAGACTGGACAGCAAAGATCACGCAAGTATGATGGAGCACAGCCAAGGACACAGCGAGAGACCACAGCAGCAATGCGGTACGAGATCCGCTGGGACACAGTTCAGCACATTGCGCGTATAAGCAGAGACAGGATGATTAATACCCGGCAATTATTCAGGTTTCAGTGATTTGTGTACTTCCTACGCACTGTACGCAGGGGCAAATCTAGAGGGGAATCCGGCCATGGCCCCCATTTAGAAATATCTTTATTTTTGACCAGCTATTCTGGCTCGAAAAGTTGACATGGCCCTCCATGAGTAGTTCCGCAGGCCCCTCCCCACGCCCACGAGGTCCGTATGACTAAAAAAGGTCATCAGCTATTTTGGCGAATAAAATGTTATCTTTTTCTTTGGAATTCGAGACAAATGACAAAAAAAGTCATCAGATTTTTCGGTGAACAACACGAAAATATTTCCTTGACCCAAGACCGAAAATTTTGGCAACCCCCTTCGAAAACTTCTGTATCCGCCCTTGTTCCTACGTTTACCATAACCATAGCTAAAAATAAAAAAGTATATGAGGAGTTACTGGTCCAAATCCCATAATACAGGTAAGTACTTGGCAAAAAAAATAACTTCTCAAAACTGACCCATTACAATGGAAAACCCATTCAAACTGAAACTCCCATTTGAATCGTTTCTTGGCTACTCTCTTGAATAAAGGATATTTGTTGAGACATGCTTACAGGCTGCCGAATGGGCGGATGTTACCGACAAAATCGTAGACATGTCGGTTGGGCAGTTCGCACTCGACGATCCCTTGCAGCTGAAGAATGTCGTGGTGCGTCAGAAGCGAGGAAGTCTGCGGAAGACCCTGCAAGAAAAAAGTAAGTAAGTATTTAGTTCTCAGCTGCAGACCACACTCTTGAGTTACAAAAAACCAACACTATACACTTTCATAGACATGCAGGTTCGAATCCACATCTTCCTGCGAAATGTGGATTTGAAGGAAGATGTTGAGAATATCTTGGACAGAGAAAAGAACGAACGAATCTATAAGAATGGAGATAGGATTGGAAAACGAAGAGTCGTTAAAACAACTCGCAACAAGATTGAAGCTAAGATTCTTCGGGCATGTAATGCGATCTGATGGTTTGGAGAAAGAAATGATGCTGGCTTGCGGTGAGGGAAGGAGAAGACTCGGCAGACCAAGGATGGACGAGATACACGATGAATTTGGAAGAACTGAGGGACTTGTCTGCGAACAGAGAACAATGGAGAATGTGTGTCAGGATGATCGCTAGAGCTCTACGAGCTGACAGCACAAGGTGACAAGGTGATGGACAAGAATAAGAATAAGCACAATATAGAACATGAATAAGACACGTCAATCACAGCCAGTGCAGCACATCGGCGCTCTTTCTCAGTGGCTGGCCCTAGAACCAGGAATGAGCTCCCTGTTGCACTCCGCCTTGTGCCTAGAGATCATTCCACTATGTTTCTTTCTCACTCAAAAACTGCCTTATTTAGCCGTTGTTGAACTGGGAGCGCTTCTGAGTAGTTATCTTGAAGGTGCGTTATATAAATAGTTAATAGTAATAATAATAATCCGATGAACCGATTCCCAATTGCACCTTTGTGTACAGACAATAATAAAATATAGCTAAAGAGCATGTAGCATGATCCTAAAATAAATGTCTTGTGCTTGAGACTGTGGAACAGATGGAGTTGTAGGTGGAATTGGTGGGGCAGTGGTTAAAGCCAGATGTGCATGAAGCAGGATCACATGGTATCTAGTAATCAGCAGGACAGTTAGCTGCTCTGACCAGTCTACTGATTACTAGAGCACCTAACTTGCAATGTATGTATGTATGTATTTATGTATGATGGCATTGTCATTAATCGGGTCAGATCAGTGGCCAATCAGAAGTGAGTCTGAATTATTAATCGGGTCAGATCAGCAACCAATCACAAGTAGGCCTTATCATTTATTGGTCAGACTTGCAGCCAATCAGAAATTGGGCATTTCTTGTAATGTATTTGTGAATGTATTGATGTCTATTCACATATGAACAAAAACAACAGACAAAATGCTTTAACACAATTGACAGTATGGCTAATAGAAATGGAGAAATAAATAAATAAAATAAAATAAATAAATAATTATTACTTATGGTTGAGTTTGTCGTAAAGGTTCGTCAGCCACTCATTAACGTGAGTAGAGCAGGGAGGAGACCCGACCGACGACCCCAATTGGGGCGTAGACTCGGAACCGACCTGGGCTGGCGAATCAAAGTCCACCGTGCCCACCTTCTCGTGGTGCGACCTGTTAGTAGCCTCTCCGTAAGGAGGGTGAACGAACGGGCACGGATGGCAAACGGGGGGAAGGCAATGGCAAACCACCCCTTATCTACTGCCAAGAAAACAGTCATGAGGTACAAAAAGAGTAAACAATGGAGAGGATACATCATGACTGTCGCCAGAGCTCCAAGAGCTGACGGCACCAGGTGACCAGGTGAGGTGACCAGGTGAGTTTGTCACTACATGTTTTAAAATAAAATTCGTGCGATAAAGTTCATCGAGTCTACGTTGGAATTGTGAACTATCTGTTGAAGGTTATATAACGGATCTTGCTGCAGTGGGCAGTAGAGGTCACAGAGTACATGAAGCTAGTTTCCATGAACAGTATTGTATCGAAAAATTACTGATTTGTGTAGATGAGTAGTAGTGAGGTACAGCAGAGAACCAGCCTAGGCACTGGTGTAGCCAGGAATTTATGTATGATGGGGGGGGTTATGGTCTGGCCGGATGCCATTTCTGACACCAATCCAACAGTATTACAGTAAATAAAAAGGGAATAGAGTAACAAAGGGAATAAAGTAAGAAAACAATTGTTACTACAAGCAATTGTTTTGCTTTATCTTATTCAAGTGGATAAATAACCTTTAAAAAGCTTTTTTCCTAGGCCAATGGTGGGAATTAACCCCTGAAATCCCCATTCTCTATGCCACTGAGCCTAGACCATGTGACTGATATAGAACTGTCACTCTACCCACTACTTATGCAGATGAGTAGCAGTTGCATGGTACCTGTCTAATCTTGAGATTCGTTTCTCCATCGAGATTCGACGTTTCAATGTAACACATGCCCTGCGGCTCACTACACGACACACACAAAACAATGCAAAGTGCTGAGCACGAACAACAATGCAAATCTAAAGACAACTGAGGCCTACACTGCACGATTGGATTATCGCTATGGCGGACAACCTAACGAAGAAATCATTTTGAACAAGCATGTTTTATCTAATTTAAATGTCATTTAAACCAAAGAGCGGTGTAAATAGTTGGTCATCATAAGAACATAATTATATTGGAATTCGGATCATGTGTGTTACTTTAAAACATTTCACTTGTGATTGGCTCTATGGATGAAGTGCGTTTGTTCTACCACGTCTGTACACTAAAGTGCGGATAGCAATTGGTGAATTAAAGAATATTCTTATCTTATCTCATCAATGCAAATTATATAAATATAGCTTCCAGTGTTCAACATTGTTTGCATCAACAGAAGTTGTGTAAATAAAAGATAAAAGGAGTTTAAGCAATAAGAAAAATTTCTGAGAGTGAAATTCTGATATTTTCTGAGTTAAAAGTTCTTCCGGAAACTTTCCCACAAAATATTTTTCCGGAAAAGCTACATCGCTAAGGTCCACTCAACCTTCCAATCGGAAGATGGTAAACTGAGCAGTGTGATGTTATGACGCCTTGCATGGCTGCCAACATTTAAATTCAACTCCTAATAACTTGTTGTAATCTGTTCATACTATTAATTGCAAACAATCCTGCAGCTTGTCAGATCAATATGATGTACCGTATCTGCATATCAGATAGAATACATGGCACCATAGACTACTGAGTTTATCAGATATCGAGTACCTTCAACACTTAGAAATTTCAATGCGTAGTACTTTATATGCACATTATGATTAAGGTCACAAGATTCTGACCTGGAAGAGAGCAGAACAAGGTCGGCTGGAAAGAACTGTGTGTTGGTGATTTTGACAATGTCCCCAACTCGAACCTCCGTCCAAGTCAATGGCCGCCAGTCGTTATCACGCAAAACTAAAATGTTCAAGTATTTACACATCTCGTCATAATTATCGTCATACATAAGGGGACACTCCGGTATCATGGTAAATGCACGGACGAGGTGCTTAAAATAGTTACAATATACTGTATGGTAATAATTAAGAGCCTCCCCCCTTATACACACTTTAAGCAGGTAGACTTGATGACTAAAAGCTAAAAACTAAAATGTCCAAGTATTTACACATCTCATCAAACAATAAGAAAAACTAAAATGTCAAAGTATTTACACATCTCATCAAACAATAAGAAAAACTAAAATGTCAAAGTATTTACACATCTCATCAAACAATAAGAAAAACTAAAATGTCCAAGTATTTACACATCTCATCAAACAATAAGAATTACTTATGACAAAACAAAACAATAATATGATATTCAGCATACATGAGTCCACCCTTACAACGTTGTGTCACATTTATATTAAATGGCATGAAATACTAGTCATAAAGTTTCTGTTATGCTATGATATACTTGAAGAAGCACCTCAAACTTTATCCTGGTCAAGCTAACAAAGTATTTACCACTGGGACAGATCGCAACACAACTCAAACGACATTAAATTTCATTCATTTTGCCAACATAAATATTATTGATTGTAAATCGCTAAAATACCAATTTCCAGTTTAAACGTGACGCACCTAATACTTTGCGGTTGTTGACCTCGTCATCAGCACGATGTCGTTTCTAGGAAAGAGAAACAACAAAAAGAAATATCATTATTAAAGATACATAAATTGTCAATTTTCTTCGTTCTTCAACATCTATAATTAATTAAAAAAGTAAACGAAGGCAATCCTGCATAAATTACAAAAAGGCTGTTCTAAGACACAAATTATGTTATTTTCCAACGTTTACTTAGACAGTACCGTACACCTCAAAGAAACTCACAAAGTCTTCAACAATTTCTTTTAAGGCGGAGACGCATAGAATAAGTAGAAGCGGAATGGCAGTCGTGTATCGACCCGTCGGAGAAACATTCGGAATTTGCTACAAATAAACAGAAATATGCATTAATTAGAGACATCCCATCACAAGCTGTACACGTGATAGAAGTAAGCCCAGCATTGGTAAAAGAGAGAACTTAGAGAGAATTTCGAAATACACTCACATACATCTTCACACAAGTACGAGCATGGCATATATATATTTTTTTGAAGGTAACACGATCTTAAGTAAGCTTTAATTATATGCACATTATTGTTGATATGGCTATTGCTATTATTACTATTACTATTACCATTAAGAAGTGTCATCTCAACACAGCTCAGGGAGTGGTCGCAATGTTCCAGAAAGACAGATGGCATTCCACATTGAATTGCCAACATGATCCGCTGGAACTGGCATGATGCCCCCATTGGAACTCATTATCATAAAATTATAATTGTCATTTTTTCTGTATTTCTTATTATTAAATAGATATGTAACGTGTGCAACTGTGCAAGGTCACTCCACAATGTGAATCTGAGGTAAGGATAGTCAGCTGGCAGAGGAAGATGCGGGGATCCACATGCTTGAAAGCCAAGAAGAAATAGTGAGCACCGAGCTGCTTTTTGAAGGAAGTGAATTAAAGTTATCAATTCCATTCCCTGGGTACAGTACAAACCACTTGGCAAAGTTCAATCATTCTCTGGACAACCGCAGTGTTGAACAAAGACATACATGCACAGATCTGCTTAAATCAATAACAATCAGCTACATGGCAACAAGTCGAGTAATCAGCTGATGTGAGTTGGATGTGAGATCATCGCACATCTCTACATACATGACTCATGACCTTCACTGACTTCCGATCTTTGCCCGAATCAGATACAAGGTCTTGCTCCTAGTTACTAAGCCCTCTGCTTAGCGCCTAAATACCTGTGCGACTTAATGTGTAAGCCTCTTTCTGCAAGAACTTCACGCCCTCTTCGTTCTGCTGACCGCCTTGATCTATTATTTTATACCTAGATCACGAACCTCATTAACCCAACATCAAGCTTTTGATGTTGCTGATCCTTTAATTTGGAATCACCTTCCTTCTGAAATTCGTGGCAGGATTCTTGTAGGAAATTCACCTGCATCTTTTCGCTGCTTGAAGACTTTTCTCTTTTCATGGGTCTATCACGCTGAGAGTGCTTCTGAATAGCTCTGCTGTGAGAAGCGCTTTACAAATGCTTTACTAGATTAGATTAGAGATGCAAATGAAAATGAGAGCAGAGGATTATGTTAGCAGACGTCAGACTCTTGCAAGGGGTCATTTGGAACATGAATCATATACGGCCTACTCCGAGGCGCATATTACGAAAGTGCACCTGGAAATTGATCCAAGAGAATCTTCCAGCCAATCAGAAGTCATCATAATCAGTAATAACATTCGCTGCATGAATTCATTATGCCCTTGCCCGTTGCTTAAACTATTTCATGGCAAAGATATAGATTATTGCAGTTGAACTAAAAGTTGGATGGGCGATGGAAACATTTCATACGACAAACAGAAGTTGGATGAAAGATTAAAATATCTTATAACAAACTTAAAGTTGGATGAATGATAAGAATGTCAAATTATTACGGTAACATTAGCCTAGATAAGCAATGAAAAACGATATTATTGCTAAATTATTTTAGTAAAAATTAAGTTATTTAAGAAAAAATAGAAGCTGGTCAAGTGATCACAATATTTATAGTACAAGTAGAAGTTGGATGAGGGACAAAAATATGCTATAGCAGAAGTTGGATAAGTATGGCTGTGTTAAATGATATACGACGCTAAACTACATGTTGACCCCATTCGCACGTCTTTAATACATCAGACGATCATGAATATTCATTAGGCATATTCATCATAGATTAGATTGAATATTCATTAGGCATATTCAATCTCATCGTCTGACTGGTCGCAAGACTCCCTTGGATCAATTTCTATGCATACTTTCATAATATGCCTGTGGGGATGTTTCCACCTATTGTTCAAAGGCCACTATGCTCTGCATTCCAGACCACATGACTTTGACATTTTAACTATCCATAAAAGATGACACTTCATCTCTTAAGTAATCTTTAGGAATGTTTGCAGTGCAAGCTCTAGGAACTAGAAAAAAACTCTTCTTCCCAGCCTAGGATTTTGCAGAAACAGAAACATAAACAGATAACCAAGTCCACTTCTAATTTTCTTCCTTATGTTATAAGTTGTGGCATGTCAACTTTATTATCGTGAATAAACAAAATAATGCGTTCCCACCCTCGGAACATGTCTGGCTCATTCTATAGATTGCTCAATACTTTTCTTTTTGACCGGGCTTGGGTCGGGAGTGCCTCTGAGTTGACTCCTTGAAGGGGTGCTATATAAATTACATAAATAGATAGATAGATAGATAGATAGATAGATAGATATAACATGAGTTACCTGCATGAGCGCGATAAAGAGGAAGAACACATTTGAGTATCGGCGGAACTGTTCGAACAGGAACTTCGGTAAAAACGATAAAAAGTTGTATTTGGCAGTGCTACAAGCAGAAAAGAGAAAAACAATTTGCATTGGGCCTAGCGTCGAATGCATGCAAGACCAGAAGTGTTCCGCATCTCATTAACCAGATCTCTGTGCTGAAAGCGCCTCCAAATAGTCCATGCTGTGAGAGGCGCTCTGTAAATTTCTAAATATGATACAATACCATCAGCGCAGCTAAAAGACTTTAGGCTGTACAGTAAACTAGCAAAATAAATGTTTTTTACATATTGCACAGGTTTACGGCTTTGTAGTTGTTGGATTTCATGGAAAAATAACAATCATACAAATGTAATAGTTTCTAGCTTCAACATGAAGATAATAACTTCAACATGAAGATAACTTCTACATGAAGATAATAGCTTCAACATGAAGATAACTTCAACATGAAGATAATAAGGGTTTTTAAGCAGTTCAGAAGATGAGTACCGGTAGTCTGTTTTGAAACCACTGCAAATGAACCTGGACCTTGGATGTTTAATATATAGATCAGTTTTCCCAATTCCTCTTAAAAGTCTCTGTAACAGTGGGCACTGAATGCTTGGAAGCTGGTAACGTTGCAGATCTTGCAGACATACATGTAAACAATCGAATTGGTGTCATGTTTCACGAAAAACCGAAATATGTCATCCGGGAACAATGCAATTGAAGACAAGAAATTTATACCTGCATTATTATTATTATCAGAAGCGAGACTGCAAAAATTGACCTTAGTCAAAAAAACCTCTGACCTCACATGAGAAAACATCCTCACCTAATTTTATTTGAACAGAACTTCTGAGTTTGTGGCAGATTGAGAAGAATTGTTCGGTGTTCTGTTGGATGAACCGACCCAGTTCCCCTCGAACATGACCCATCTTGCTGGCTCTGCATTGGCTGGTACTCTGTGTGGGCAGAACAGGTCACAGTGAATCAGATAAGTTAACAGTATACAATCCGCATTCAAAATCCAACAAAGTCTAAACAATGATCTGGAAATTGAAACTGAGAGTAGATTTAGACTTCACAAACAAGTGAAATTGCAATTTACATTAACAAAAGATTATGCACAATAAATCAATCAATCAATCAATCAATCAATCAATTTATTGAAACCATCATCCATCACCATCAATCAATAACAGCAACAGGATGGTAATAGTCACTCTGCATACAACTACAGATCTTCTTCTTTAGGTTCTCTGCCCTTCGGCAGGTTCCAACCTCCAATGACGCCACTCCTCTCTGTGCTGTGCCTTTTCCTTCAGTTTGCTGTATCCATTGACCATAATCCCTCCGAGCATCATTTGCCGCGGTCTTCCTCTCCCTCTCTTTCCTTCCATTCTCCCTTCTATGATTTCTTTCAGGAGGGATTCTCCTCTTAGCACGTGCCATACCCAGTTCTTTTGTCTCTCTCTTATTGTTGTTATTAGCGATCGCAACAGATACGATAACCATAATCTCATTATGCATGGTAAAAGCTCCAACCAATCAACGGCCATGTCAAATAATGTTCATAAAAATAATATATACAATACGACATGAATTCCGATAAATACCAAATTCAGTTCAGTCAAGGAATTAACTCTCATTATTATAAGATAAGAATATTCTTTAATTGACCAATTGCTAAATTCACATTTTTGTTTACAGATATCGTAATAAATGTACAGCATCCATAGAACTGATTAAACAGTCAAATATCTTGAAATCACATGCACATCAAATGGACGACTACTCACAATTCAGTTCTTGTTACAATGCTGCTCAGCACACATGAATAAACTGATGTGTGATGCCCCTCACTTGGCTTTCAAGCTAAAAGTTGGACTATGATTACTGTACAAAATTTTGGCTTTCAAAGACTGGAAGTTATTTAGACCTAAACTACGACCAGACAAGCAGGAACAAAAAACTAGAAATATTCAGACTCCAGCGCTCTGTTTCAAACAAACAAGTGACATGCAATAACTTGTTTATAATCAATCTACATGCCAGCTGGAATACAGTTACACAGTTCAGCTTAGAAAAACATGACCAAATAAGCATCTCACAAGTATCATACGACTCATATCACATTGTATCATATGGATAACGGCCAATAACTTTTTTAACTTCCGTTTTCTTCAGCCAAAATCATATTCACTACTATAGAATGGCAACAATTTAAAATAAAACAAATACAATAACAGTAGTAGCTTGGGAAACATGCAAGCAGATGCAGCCAGATACCTTCCCTCTGCCTTAACTTAAAATAAATAAAAAATATTATTTTAAAATCAATTAACACCGTACAAAATAGTGCCATCAAGCAAAAATAATACAATACGAAAAGTGCCATATGTAGTAACACTGTTACTCTAACAGTCTAACATTGTTTAGAATGTACCACAAAATTTCTCGAATCCTTTAATACGAATCCCATGCGACAGCATGTTGCAATATTAACTTTTATCAGCAAACCTACTAAATCAACAATAATTATTGATGTCAATAAACTCTGAAGCTGACCTAGTTGTCCAGGTCTACAAGTTTCTTGAAAGAAGGAGCCAAGGAGATTGAGCAACGGTATTCAAGCGCAGCTCCGTAAAGTGAAATAAGAAAAGAGCCTGAACTCAATGCAGAATGCAGTGGAGTGCGGTGGTGTAGTGGACATGGTCGTCGCCTTGCAGCCGAAGGGTTGCAGGTTTGAATCCACCTTGAATCGACCTCAAGTCGCCACGTAGGGACCTTGGGCAAGTCCTTCACTCGCAATTGCTCAGCGCTTCGACGTGCAACTCCGATGCAGTGTCCGCTCTGTAGTCGGGAGCGCCTCTGAGTAGGGTAGAGAGCTTGAAGAGGCGCTATAACAAGTACGCATACAAACAAACAAATAAAGAATGGAACATAATAATTTTGGCAGGTAATGCCACTATTACGACCACCATCACCACCACTACTCGGTGCTTATTTTAGCGAATTCGGACTACAGGGGTCATCTGCCACGACTAGGAGATCTGAAGTTGCCTTGAAGGGACATCAGTGGCGTCTGGGATCCGGCCGATAGCGAATTTAGGGTCGTTTTCTGAGGAGTGTCAAGACCTCACATTTTTTAACAAGTGACTTCACAGTGATGTCCAGTGGCACTGGAATCCTGTTTTTTGTGGGTGATGAGGGCTTCGACTCCAGAAAAAAGAATTCCGTCATCTTCAATTCTTTATTATAAACATTCAAATGAGATCGTTGTTTTCTTAAATTGATGATTGCAAATGCTCTCACTTAAACGTTCTTTTGAGATTCCGCTTAGATATTTGGCACAATGGTAGACCTCTACAAGGGGTACAAATCCTTTTAAAACAATTGCACTATCTTCATAAACATTCAAATGAGTGCGTTTTTTTCTTAAATCCATATGTTTTAAATGTCAGAATTTAAAAATACTCTCATTAGAAAGTTCTTTGAGATTTCACTTAGATATTACAATGTTGTGCTATAGGATGTGGTAGATACAAGATCTGCAATATGAGACTGGACTGCAAAATAACTTTCCATAGTGACCCCAAGCATACGCCTCTGAGGAGTTCTCTTGAAGGGGCGCTATATAAATGTACGATTACAATTTGATGGTAGAACAACAGTTAAGCGTTTGAAAACCACTCTCTTTGATTGTGGTTTGGTGTCAGGTCGAGAGCGCCTCTGAGGAGTTCTCTTGAAGGGGCGCTATATAAATGTACGATTACAATTACAATTACAACAGAGCAATGGCACAAAGGTCAACACATGATTGAGGAGGGAAAGAGTTCAGTTACTGGCGTTGGCCAAAGCATGACTGTGTCAGACTTGTCATGGTTGATGGCCAGACCATTGAAACACAACCATGCATGCTGTGAAGAGAGGAAATCTGATTGGTGGCAAAGCAATGAAAAGTTAAGTATCATCAGCACACCAACACGGTAGGCCTAATTGAACTTCAAAGCATTGCAAGCGTGCAACGACCGTTTTATACACACGACTGGAAACTCAATATCGACGCATTAAGTTGTATCCCACTGTTCCTAATTTTGGGGTAATAATTGTGGGTAATAGGGTGGCCCTTAGCACACAGGCAAAAATAAAAATCATAAAATTTAAGCTGCCACCCTTTCAATCTATTATAGAAATTAAAAAAATATGTTTATGAATATTTTTTGAAATTGTTTAACATTTAGAGGTGGCCCTCTAGTTTTGAAATTTGTTTAGTAATATGATTTTGCGGTTTGAATGACGAAATGCAGGATATGCTACCATAATTATTCAGCACTCGCCACACACTGTCACCAAGTCTTTCACTCAGTTGGTTAAGAAATACAACTTTCTAGTAATATAATAACTCATTCAATCATTCATACATACATTCTATAAATTTATATGGCACTCATTCGAGAAACCTCTAATCAAGAGCGCTCGCAGCTCTGTGGCCATAGTACTGTTGATCTTTTTTTCACGAGTAACCAGGCTTGTGATACAGATTCCTTGGCATGCATGTATTATGTGTGTTATGATACTGAACATCATCACAGCGCAGATGGTGAACTGCAGATGGTGAACTGCAAACACCAATAGCAATTCACTCCCAGAGTCTTTCAAAGGAATCAAACTCGAACATCCGTAAAGTCAATTAATTGACTGTGCATGATGCAATACAAATGAAGTAAGATTTAAAAAGATCTTGCTATGTATACATGTAAGATATAAAATTTTCCCCATAATTATGACCGACTCTAACCTTACGTCCTCTTTGATATACAATAACTACTCTATGTAATTAAAGTTTTTCTTATTGCTCCTATAAAACACAAGAAGATTTTTTTTAAAATTCAAGTCATGTCTAAGTTGAGATACAAACAGAGGACCTAACGGGACCGGAGTCCTGCACAAAAACTGCAATCAACTTCTGCTTATTTCAATAAAGAGAGTTACTTTTGCTGTCATCTTCGACTTTTCCATCAGTATTTACCTCAAATGCAATATAATCACTCTCAAAAATTTCCACTCAAAAGTTTCACATCACCGTCGTTCAACATGTATTGTTTACTTCGGAAAATGGTCGCTTGACATCATGAAATGAGACAGAAAATTAATTGGTCAAGTCAACAATTAAGCAATTGAAATTTTAACAATCAACTGTTAAAATCCGCGTATGCATATGCCTTGTTGCTCCAGGAGTATCCAAGTCATCACCCCGACGTTCAGCACAGAAGTCGGTGCTCTTGGTTCCAACCAAAGGAACTGCAACTATGCAGAATGAAACCTATTCCAAGGTGGGCACAGTGGTCTGGAATGTCTCTGAATTTGCTATAAAAGATGAAATAAAGGCAGAAGCAGAACTACCATATTGGCTTATATAAATCAGTGGAATTTAACATAGATGGTGCAGTGGTGTAGTGGTGGCATCGGTGCCTTGGAGCCAGGTTTCAGGTTCGAATCCACCTCAAGCCACCATGTAGGGATCTTGAGCAAGTCCGTTACTCGCAATTGCTCGAGTGCTTCGGCGTGAAACTCTGATGCAGTGTCCGCGCTGTAGTCGGGAGTGCCTCAGAGTAGATAGATTGAATGGGCACTATGGAAATGGGGAAATAAATAAAAAATAAAAACAACTTCCTGTGGGTCTCACCGAAGCATTTTTATTCAACTGAAATTTTATACATTTTGCAGTGCGAGAGTCGAGAGCGCTTCTGAGTAGTCCCCCCTTGAATACGTGCTATGTAAATTCTTGAATGAATGAATAAATTCCACAGCCCTCTTCATCTTTACACAGAAATTTGGCTCTGAATTTGCTATAAAAGTTGACATAAAGCAGAGCCACCATATAGGCTTAAACAAATCAGTGGAATTTAACCTAGATGGCCTACAACAACAACATTCTAAATTGTACAGGCCAACACCAATTGAATTGCTGAACAGGTGTTCAGAATCATGCAGGTGTGATCAATCAGTGCAGCTCATGCATAACTGGGGCTCACATAATTATTGGTGCGTGGGTGTAGAAGCGCTTTTGAGTTGTTATAAATATTCATGTATTCAAGTCTATGCATACTCATTAGCTATTCTTAGAGATCACACAGAGCTTCCTCTGGTTAAATATTCAGTTATGTACACACACACATGCATACATACATACATACATACATACATACATACATACATACATACATGCATGCATACATACATACATACAAACAAGCGCACACACATGCACACATGCATACACACACATGCATTCCCATACAAATACACTAAAAAAGACATGCCTACACACATATATGCAAACATACATGCAAATATGCATAACATTGCATATATATATATATATACATAGTTTGCATACATACACAGTTACACACAGTTATAGTTACACACACATGCATGCATACATGCAAACATATATGCACACATAAGCATGTTTAAAAAATGCATACATACAGGTATTACACATATGCGCGCATGTACACACACACACACACACACACACACACACACACACACACACACACACACACACACACACACACACATACACACACACACACACACACACACACACAGGTATACATAAAAAACACAAGCATGCATACATGTATACATACATACACATATGAATGCAAACACACATACATGCATGCAAACATACATGTATGAATACAAACACCTTTACACTGCCTCTGTCATTGTGGGGCATGGAGCTTGAAGATTCCAGGTTCGAATCTACCCCAAGCCGCCACGTAGGGACCTTGAGCAAATCGATCATTTGCAATTGCTCACGCACTTCAGCATGAAACTCAGATGCAGTATCTGCGCTGTAGTTGGGAGTGCTTCTGAGTAGCAAGCTTGAAAAGGTGCTATAGGAAATGCGAGAAATAAATAAATAAAATTCCATGTGGAAGGACCTATCACAGCAAAGGCAAGGCTTTGAGCGAAGGCACACTGAATACGAGGGACAATGAGGTCAAAACGGTGATTTAAAATACCCAGTGATTAAAATACCAGTGATTTAAAATACCCAGTGATCTAAAATACCGGTGATTTAAAACACCCAGTGATCTAAAATACCGGTGATTTAAAATACCCAGTGATCTAAAATACCGGTGATTTAAAACACCCAGTGATCTAAAATACCGGTGATTTGAAACACCCGGTGATTTAAAATACCCGGTGATTTAAAATACCCGGTGATTTAAAATACCCGTTGACTTAAAATACCCGGTGATTTAAAATACCCGGTGATTTAAAATACCTGGTGATTTGAAATACCCGTTGATTTAAGATACCCGGTGATTTGAAATACCTGGTGATTTAAAATGCTCAGTGATTTAAAATGCCCAGTGATTTAAAATACCCTGTGATTTCAAATACCCAAACATTGAAATACACGTTGACACACTGGACAGGGGCAGCTCAACATCACAAAATAACTAAGAACAATTCATCAATAAAACTTCTATAGAACTAGTCGATTAATCAATTGTTAAAACCTATTCTCTAAACACAACACTATTATATCATTTACATACACTGTACAATAATGAATAAGTACTGGCGTCATTGACGCACAATAACGAATAAAATGATGGGTCCAATTAAAGTTTGTTTTGAATGCAACAGCGCTAAAATAACTGGCTTTGCGTACAGTATACATTAGAGTGTTCAAATTTCCTATGTGGAAAAAATAATTTTGAATAATCACCTCGCATACCCTCTGGATTTGTGACATTTGGTGTCCTGAA
Organism: Lumbricus terrestris; assembly: GCA_949752735.1. Classification (NCBI taxonomy): domain Eukaryota; kingdom Metazoa; phylum Annelida; class Clitellata; order Crassiclitellata; family Lumbricidae; genus Lumbricus; species Lumbricus terrestris. The sequence goes on from OX457049.1 coordinate 21,288,824, forward strand.
CTACTCAGTGAAATCTTTTGGCTTTGGGATCATGTTAAGTGACACCTCAAAGCTAGTTAAGTTTTCAAAAAGTGCAATTTTTTCTTAAAAATAAAAAATCACAAATTTAATGCATCACATCATTTACTGTCACACAATACAGACTACAGTAAACAAACAACACTTTTTGCAGTGCTGTGTAACAATAAAAGTAGTAGTGTCTATGTTTTTCATATAAAAATAAAGTCTAGGCCTATAGCCCTATACTGTATCTGACAAGTGAAAATCTACGGTATGGCATTAGGCTTTCAGTGGCGTTCAGCTTCTCGGGAGATGAGCTGTCGTTGCTTGCTGCTCATCATGTGTGAGGACCAAGTTAAAATCAGTTGCCAACTTTACTGCAAGTCCAACAAAGTCATTAGGCATAATTACAGAAAGTGCAGCAACAATGTCCTTGGAATGTTGGTGTTCTTCTCGTCTTATCCACGTTTTGGCATCAGAAGAGAGCAAATCTTGACCGTCTTTGAGGGTAACAAATGGATGCATCGATTGCTGTATCACGAACTCAGATAAAGTTTTAACCTGAAATGTCCTGATGGTTTTGGATCAACAAACCATAAATCCATTTTCTTCTGTGGCTTGCAATATATGCTGCGCAAACTGTTCCTTTCTTCTCGTCAGCAGACCTTGTCAGAAAAAGGGACAATCCTGCTTATTCTTTGCTGACTTACCATAGATGCCTCTTCATTTTTAAGGGCTACATCTGAAGCTTGGGTCTCAATGCTGTGAAATTTTCCCATGTTCTATAGCATACACAGATCGTAAGGAGCATCCCAGGGGATGGGTACAGTGAACCATGCCTCAACGTACAGGGCTACAATAAACAGGCTGATCCTTCTTGTAAGCCTACAGTTCTTTAGTATTCGTAGGAAAAGATGTATCTTCAAGCAATATTATAGGCCATTTGATAAGCACCATTTAGACTGAATTGTATGCTGTCAACATCACCAATATGGGTAGCCTCATCAAGTGCAATAAGACTGAGCCTTTATGAACTCTAAGTGGTCTTGCACCGGCTGGTTGTCTGAACTCTGCTGTGCAGTGCACATAAAACTGAACCACAGCTTGGTGGTTCTGCTCTAGCCATACCCTCTCACTGTAAGCCAGGGAACAGCCTTTGTATCCTTACAGAGAGAAACAAATTTGTTCTTGTCAGTTAGACGCAACTGACATTTGGACATGGCGAAAACTGCAACTTGAGGCCCATTGGAGACAAAGAGTAAATCAAAAGTTCAAAACTGCATGCTGCAAAGCCTGCAATCAATTCAAACTGATGTCTGCAAACCAAGAATGATAGGCATTTTGTCAAAGGCCTTTTGAATAATGACTATTGTGCCACTGTGAACTCCTGTGTTACCACTGATTGTGTCAACCCAGCTAGCCATTTTTATACCCGATTCTTCCTTTAGTATTTAAGTGATTTTGTTCCCATTAATGAGCCAGTTCCAGGGCCAGGCAGTTTAGAATGGTTAGAAGCTTTTTTCAATTCCTAAGCCAGACACAACAACCACCATGTGATCAGCATTAACACTCTCATCACCTGGCTGCAGCTTACCATCGAAATGAACAATTGCCTTATGGCAGAAATTTTCTCTAATGCCTTGCTCTTTGGAAGAACAGGTCTCCTTACAGGTCTCATACTAAAGTTGTGCACAGAACCAGATCATTGACATTGATACCTACTGCTTTTAGGGCCGGGGCAACTGTGTGCATTGCCTGATGTGGCATGGAATTTTCTGTCCCTGCTACCCAATACATAGCAGTTCATCAATCAGCATTGAATATCAATGATAGATAATAATTATAACAATAAATATATAATATAAGAAAATAAAGAAGATAAGTATTATGAAATAACAAGAATTTTATTTGAAAAAACCTCAGAAATAGCAGATAACTATTTTCTTAAAAAAACTGAATTTTCCCCAAATATCGCTTTTCTTCGCACTATTTCAAGAAGTTACGCCCTCTTGAGGGGTCATTTGCCATTGCGGTATGGATGTAGAATTTTGGAGGGTTAATTGTGTACATAAATGTCACATTTTAAGCCTCTATGCATGTGATTCATACAAAATTATTTTTTTCTGAACACTCTAGTATACATGCCCTTTCAACTCATTCATTGTTAAAATATTTACATATCCTCAGCCATAGGATAATTCATAGATCTCATCAACCAACATCATCATCAGCTCCTGATGCCAACCATATATATATGACAATGATTAGTGCGAACTAGGAACAAATGATACCCATTGTTTTTGGACATTTGTCAACTTATGTCAAGTCCATTGCTTCCCTTAGTGTTTAATAATAGTCCAAATGATGTTATGTCCTCATTTGTGTTCTCTTTCCAAATAGTCATGCATGGTCGGCCCAAAGCCGTAGCTAAGGGGGTGTTTTGGGTGTTTGAACACCCCCGAAATGGAAAATGTGAAAAATAATAGAATGCATTTACTAGCACATGATGTAAAAAACATGAAATAAAACCACGAAAACACCTCCCGAAATGAAAAATGTAAAAAATGAAATGAATTGGTGACATTTTCTGAAGATTCCGGCCAGATGACTAAAAAAAGGTCATCAGTTTTTTCGGACGGGAAACTGAAGAAACACCCCCCAAAATCAAATCCTGGCTATGGCCTTGAGGTCGCATTTACCCAAACCCAACAAGTACAGCATCAAAAATGGTCATTCACGCTACAATGGAATGGGCTTCCTGTGCTACATTTCCTAGTGCCCAGGGATCACTCCACCATGTTCTTTTCTAGCCTTAAGACTGTCCTAGATTTAGATGAGATTGGGACAGGAGCGCTTCTGAGTAAGTAATTTTGAATGGGTGTTATATATAGGTGCTTTCAATAAATAAATTAAGAAAACTATTCAAAACATATTTGAGCCATGTCGTCATGGTTCATCCAACTTCTACTCCTACTGTATTAAACATATGACCCTTTTCGATTGACCAATTGACTTGGGCATTAATCACTTGAAAGTAATTGTGTTCATATGAAATCAATTGAGTTTTATTTAACCATTACCAGAGCAATACGTCTAAAAATAAGTTACTTTGGACAGAACATCTGCCACTGTTTATAAATACTGATTGCTGTTATTTCAAGGCCTATCCTGTGAGGCGCCTGAATAACGGCATGGCAGTGTTACAGTGCCATAGAAATCGTTTATTGTTCAGTTTTTTGGTTTTATCTACCTGAGGTACGAATGATCTCTCACGGTTTATCAGAATTATTTTAGGAGTAAAAGATTAATATCCAAGAAATCAGGCCTCATCGCAAGTTTCACAACCATATTATTATTATAATTATAATTATTATTATATGTCTTTGGCTAATGCTCTGTCAATAAACTACTACTTTAAAGTTAAAGTTATGCAACTATCAAAATTGACAGCACATTTTGTCAAATTGCCGTTACCCACGCTGAAATCAATTGCGTTTTATTCAACCATTATATTTTACCAGAGCAATACGTCAGCAAATAAGTTACTTCGGAGAGAACATCTGCCACAAGAGACGAACGAAACACTGCAACCACCGCATAAAATAACCCAGAAGACATGGAAATCAATAAATAAATAAATACAGCCATGAATCAAAATGTTCACACAGATGTGTATATCCTCAACCAGCAGTCTCGTAAGCTGACCCATAGCTATAGAGTATAGACAGTATATTTAGTAAGAAGTGTTGACGACTTCGCCTACTTGGCCTTAGCACATGAGGGCACATGAGGGTGGGTGACTAGCCTCCTTCTTCCTACCATCTCATCTTCCAAAAGAAATATTGTATTGTTATTGTATTGCAGTGGTTCCCAACCCGTAGCCTGCAGGTCAAAAGCGGTCCGCCAAGCCTAAAAAATGGCCCTCATTTCTCAAACAAATAACAAAACATATATGAAAAAATTGACAATTTGGACAGTCTGATAGAACACAATTATTTTCAATTATAAATTATTTTATTTTGACGTCTATAAATAACATAAAACATTCTATTTTGAATCAATTATACAATTTTTATGCTTTTAGCTAATTAAATTTTGGAATTGTGGCCCTTATAATATCCTTCAACTAAGAAAATGTGGCCTCGAGCTCTCCAACTTAGAAAAAGTAGCCCTAAAGTCAAAAAAGGTTGAGAACCATTGTTGTATTGCATTCAATCATTTATAAAGTGCCTCTAATAGGGTGAACCATTCAGAGGCACTCCCAATGTGCAATGCCCCATGAGAATAAGCAGGTTTTGAGTTAGAAAGGGCATTCCAAAGAGAAGGACAAATTGAGGCAAATGATAAAGAGTGAGCCACAGCAGTTCTAGAGCGAGGAACGAAGAGGCAAACTCTATTGGATGAACGAAATATACCGTAAATCTGAAGTGCAGATAATCAGCTGCTAGAGGAAGATGCGGTTATCCAGACCTGTGCTTTAAAGTAAAAAAGAAAATAGTGAGTTTTTAGAGAAGCTTTTTGGGAGAAGGAAGTGAATTTAAGCTGTGCAAGCCTAACAAGTGTCAGGACGACATTCGGATTTGAAAATAAGTGCATGGACGCCGTCCATGACCATCCAGTCACACTTTAAGCCCTGGGCAGAGTCAAGGAATTTACACGAGCCCATAACTGCTCTGCAAAATGGCACAGCTAAGAAAAAGTACCTGATGATCGCAGACAAAGAGAAGGGATGATACTCACTGAACAACCCATGCTCTAACTTGCAGGAGAAATTGTTTGCCTAATCGTATTACCGTTATCTCGAACGCATTGCACTTGGACAACGCACAAATAATGCCTCTGGCTCAATACCAGAAAAACTCGACTGATCTGGCGTAGAAAACAACATCAGCTCCAAACAATGGACTTGCTTACAACATGCAGTTCTGCATTTTTCACAAATGCTTAAGATTTCTCGACTTCTTCGTGTGACAATGAACCAGGATTTGACCTTCTCATTCATTCATTCATTCATTCATTCATTCATTCATTCACTCAGAGCATTTATATAGCGCCCCTTCAAGAAACTACTCGCTCCCAGCCCAAACACGAACAAAGAAAAAAGACTTGAGAGACTTATCGCACCCAGTCGGATGGACCACAAGTAGAGAGCGAAGCGCAACTGGGAGGTCGTTCCAGACAGTAGGCCCCACAACCGAGGAGCAATGAAGTCCGCACACAAAAAGAGCAAATGAGGAGGGGTCCAGGGTAATGGTACACACTCTGGCACAAAGAGCGCACAGATGTGGGGTCAATTCCTGCGTATACCCTCGTAAAAAGGTCCACTCAACCATCATTCGCAGTCAACATTGATAAATGTGACCTTTAATATGGGATGCGACAACTACAGGCCTACATCAATGGCAGAAATTGTCTAGGCCCAACCGCTGGTTAAAATTAACCATACAGAGTTAGGCTTAACTGTATATGTGACCCATCTGACCAAAACCAGGCGTAAGTCGGATTCTGTACAAAATGGGTGTCATGTATCTTCTAAAAGAATAAAGTCTCTTCTTTAAAATGACACAAATCCTATTGCTCTGCCATGTTTCTGTCCAAAGTTATGAGTAAAAATATGGTTCGACCGTTCAAATTACAATTCTGAGACAAATGCGTTGAAAGTTTTCTATAACTCAGAAATGCAAGATTCTTTAGAACCATGTTCATAATTAAATAAAATTTGCAACAAATAAACAGATTGCATAGTAGGCTAGAGGAAATTCTGGGCTTTTCACTGATACCTAATTTATTTTGTTGGCCACATACCGAATATGGCTACCAATGGCAGGAAAGTGGAAAATGGCGGGAAAAGTCATCGAATTATTTGAATAAAAACCACAAAATTATCAAAAATATCATTAAAAATAATACTTTTTCAAAATTTTTGGTTTTAATGTGTATAAAACATATTTATTTATCATTTTCTGTCAAAAACTAAAAGTTGAAAAAAATTCGCATTTTTCACATTTTGGTCATTATCTCAGAAGCGTGTGTTGCGACTTACTCCTGGTTTTGGTCAGATGGGACACATATAACTTGCATTATCAACTGAAAAAGCAGTAGGACGTAATGATCCCCATGCATGGCTGCCAACAACTAAATGCGACTCCTGCAAATAACTTGTGATTATCCGTTCATTTATATACTGATATTGTAATCATACTGCGCTGTGTCAGCTTGAAAACTAAACACACATTTTTATTATTATTAGTTGATTGAGTTCTGAACACTGTGATCTAAAAATGCACAATATTATCTGAATAACAAATGATACTGCACTGAGTTCTCTGCGTATGAAGGCAGCAGGTCAATTGACTAATATTACGCCACTCAAAGATGAGACGAGTGAGGTGGATTCATGTTGCTTTCCTCATGGACAGTTTTCGGTAATAGCAGCCTGTCCAGTAAAGCTGAAGTTAATAGGCTATGCAGGCTCCATGCTACTACCTAATATTTTTTTATAAAGTGCTCAAGCTATTAGCAACCACAACTTCCTGAGATGTCTGGTTCCAGTGATACATAATTCTTTGGAAAAACTGTATTTAAGTTTTCTACTATGTAATACCATTACTGACATTCATATTGATGGTATTAGAGCGAACAATATTACACTTTCGGTGTAGAAAACGTAAGAGTTGACGTCAGAAAGAAAAGCCAGACACTAACACAGACCTAGTAAACAAGCATTAATAATTTATTACGAAGTTTCAAATTACAACCAATTATAGAGTGCAGGCTGTTATTTCTAATTTCAGACACCATGGCATTCCATACAGCTGAACAAGAATATAGAAATCATCCTAACAATTACATTCTCATTAGTGGCAGAGCTAAACTTAGCTGACCATGCACTGCTTAATATGCATTAAACCCAGAATATTTTATGGCAGAGCATAGCATTTTAGCATTATACATCAAAAATACAAATATAACTTTGACTTAATGAACGCATTACAAGTTTTATAATGCATTTAAAATGCCAATTAAGAGAACTTGTTGCTTACAATGTAATGAATGAATGCATTACAACATATACAATACACAAAAAATGTTGCGAGAGAAGCTGTTGTTTAAAATGCAATATAACGAAAAAAAACAAATATTCTACATGCTGTTAAGCTGATAAAGGACCTATCAAAAGTCCTCTGAAACCAGCTTTGGCATCCAATTAACTTCCTAACTATTTAATCAGCAAACGCCTATTTTACACACAACTGTAACCTGGCACGTGATAAGTGATAACTGAGCTGGCTAACGTTAATTAAATTTGAGATGCTGCAATGATATTATACAGTTGAATATAGGGTAACATCAAAACAATATTTCACAATTATCTGGTACTAAAAAATCTACATAAAAATAATATGGTGATCCTGTAGTTTATGTTGCTAAATAATTTTTATATCTTCAATGTTGTAATTGATGTTGGTAAGTAAGCAGTCTATAAATACCATCAATCAAGATTCAATTTATGGAAACAATCATCATCAATCAAAATTCTGCTTTTAAAGCAATGATTATTGCCATTAAAACAACTTATTTTAAATGAAGAATTTTTCGTTAATCTAAATTCCATTCATGCAAGAACAGTTCCCATCAATCCCACTTCTATTTAGGCAAAAATCCAGCTGCTGTTGAATGAAAGAATTAGCTTCATCAATCCACTTCCATTCAGGCATACAATTATTTTCATCATTTTAGTTTCCATTTTATATTGACAACATAAACTAGTTCAGCAGAGGAAGCTATTGTTTGACCACATACCTAAGAGTGAAAACCTACATCGGTGCAGGAATAAATAGATCTGTAGTTGCTTGAGGAACGCATGTTAAACGGATACCATCTATATCTATAAAAGAGAGTCTGAATTATGTGTATGTGTATTTGCGTGTATGTATGCATAATGAATGTGGTCCATGGTGACTTAATGGTTCCATTCACTCGCTCTGCAACAATGCAGAGGCGTTCGTTCTCTGTGGTTGATCCAACAACCTGGAATGGACTTCCCTTGACTATGCGACACCTCCCAAGCTGTTCTCAATTTCACAAACTGTTGAAGACTGGTTTTTTTCGCTTGATCTCGGCCGGGAGCGCCTCTGAGTAGGTACCTTTAAGGGGCGCTATATAAATTGCGATTGATTGATTGATTGAGTAATATGCACTCCCACCGTTTCGCAGCTGTTGACCTGAAACCTGACACCGTCCCACCCCGGGCGGGGGACGGGTTAACCATCTGGAATTAGCCGGGTGAACCAGCAAACAAGAGAAATTTACCGGGCAACGCCTGGTGCTTAAGAAGTGTGGGGGCTAGGCCACTAGGTGTGGGGTGCCCAACTCTGCTCCTGAGGTGCGGGGTGAGCACCCCACCCACACTATACTAGTGTATAATCATAAATGTCTGAGACCGATACCTTCGTTGCCAGTTTCCACATCCCTTAGTGTGACGTTTCGTCTCGTCGCCATTGAATTCCCAGTAACATCCAGCAATTTCTATAGCGCCCAAAGTATAATGACGATTAAATCCGAAACGCAGTGTCTCCTATAACAATTATAAATAGCCGACATCCAATGCACGCGGCATAAATAACAATTGCTGCTAATAGTATATCCCCTAATTCAAATGATCACCTGTCTAGAATAACTACATTTATAAGTTTTCCGGTCTGATTTGAGTCAAATTACAACAGAAACACAGGTATTATCGTTATTTCGATTTGTTTATAATCGTCTTGAGCATGATGATCGCCTCATAGATCGTCTCAGATGTCGCTATTGTTATTGAGTACAACAATTGACAACGCGTCAAACATAGAGACAGAATTTCGGTAAGTAAGTAAGTAGGTAGGTGTTTTGGCTCATATTATTTTTTACCAGCTGCATACTCGCACGATGCCATATTTACGTCTAGATGGAGCGGACATATTCTTATCATAGGCGTTTTTCTCACTAGATTGTCTGCCATAGGTAAGGATCGAGCGGTGGTAAAAGTGTAATTTACATTGCTATTATTATTTTCATGTTGTCAATTTAAAATTCTTCTTCTTATTATATTCGTTTAATGTTAACAAAATCTTATAGACACACCGCTATCAGGCACAAAAAGCAGTTGATCAAATACGATACAAATTCATACAATAGGCCTACTTATAGAATGTCTTTACTTTTCTGTTGTAGCCTATTTGTCTTAGGATGAGAAATGGCCGGAAGCTCGAGTGATGGGAAAAATTGTTTGCCTAAATGGAAGTTGCCATAATGAAACTTGTTCTTTGGTTTAGATGAAGCTGGATTTCTTGGAATAGGAAGTGTTTCCGTGAATGGAATCTTGAATGATAAAATTATAATATTTATTAAGACTTTGCTTCAATAGAAGCTGAATCGACGAAGTCTTTTGCATAGCCTAAATACATGTAGAAGTGGCCGTTGTTTGAAGGGAAAATTGCTGAATAAATGGAATCTAGATTGTTAATTTTTTGGACAGATAGAAGTTGGACTGGTGACAATTAGGATGAGAATAAATAAATAGAATTTAGATTGAAGAAAATTTCGCACTAAAATAGAAGCTGGATCCATATCAATGATCGTGAATATAAAATTGGTGCGTAGGCCTATACATATATAGATTATACTTATACTTACCAGTCCCAATATAGGGCCTACGCGCTTAAGACGTTAAAATAATTTCTCGATCAACGTAAAGCAGCCTGTATACGATTTAATCGGAGCTTTTGTGAAATGGAAGCTGGAAGAAGGTTCTCGGTAGAAGAAATGGAAGCTGGATAAAGGTTCTCTGTGGGAGGACTAGGTGAAATAAAAGCTGGAATGACGAAAACGACGCTTGAGAAATGGAAGCTCGATGAAGGTTCTCTGAAGGTGAAATTGAAGCTGGATGAAGGTTCTCTGTAGGTGAAATATAAGCTGGATTGACAATTAAAACGACGCTTGAGAAATGGAATTAAGCTCGATGAAGGTTCTCTGAAGGTGAAATGGAAGCTGGATGAAGGTTCTCTGTAGGTGAAATAGAAGCTGGATTGACGAAAACGACGCTTGAGAAATGGAAGCTCGATGAAGGTTCTCTGAAGGTGAAATTGAAGCTGGATGAATGTTCTCTGTAGCTGAAATGGAAGCTGGATGAAGGTTCTCTGTAGGTGAAATAGAAGCTGGATTGACGAAAACGACGCTTGAGAAATGGAAGCTGGATGAAGGTTCTCTGTAGGTGAAATGGAAGCTGGATATACGGAATTCATTCGGAATTCAGAGGTGTAACCTGAAACCGGGGGTAGGATGAAACCGGTTTCAGATTACCCCTAGGGGTAATATGAAACCGGTTTCAAGTTACCGGGGGTGGGTGGGTAATGTTTAGGAGGGGTAATTTGAAACCTTTAGGCTACACCGGACATGAATTTGGAATCATCGGAAATTTCTTCAGGACAAAAGGGCATATATATATAGCAGCGGTTCCCAACCCGTGGCCCGCGGGCCAAAAGTGGCCCGCCTGGCCAACAAAAATGGCCCGCAGCATCTCAATGAATTAAGAAGGATAGCCTATAGGCCAGCGGTTCCCAACCCGTGGCCCGCGGGCCAAAAGTGGCCCGCCTGGCCAACAAAAATGGCCCGCAGCATCTCAATGAATTAAGAAGAATAGCCTATAGGCCTATGTAAAAATTGACAATTTGGACATGATAGAATATATTATTCTTTTCTATTACAAATTATTTTATTTGAACGTTAATAAATCACATTTTTTTATATTCAATTATAACAATTTTATATGCCTTTAGTTAATTAAATTTTAGCCTTGTGGCCCATAAAGTCCTTCAACTAAGAAAAAGTGGCCCTTGTGTCCTCCAACTTAGAAAAAGTGGCCCGACAGTCAAAAAAGGTTGGGAACCACTGATATATATGCTATATATAAATTAGAAATTATATTGTACCATGTCTAACCATATGCAGTTAATTGTTATCTCAATCCAACCGTCACGCGCATTAGCCTAACACGTACTCCTCTGCTACCAAGGCCGTAGCTAGGGGAGGGGTGTTTTGGGTGTTTGAACACCCCCCCCCCCAAATGAAATAATGTAAAAATGAAATAATGCATTTACTAGCACATGATGCAAAAAACTACAGTGTGCAACGTAACTTCGAAAAGAATATATAGGCCTAGTGGAAAATCGCAGAAAATAGTGTTTTTTGCACAGCCGTGAACGTATTACGAGCCAAAAAGGTTAGAAAAAGTAGACGATGATTAGAAAAAGGTCGTCAGGAAATTTCACCCAAAAGAAAAAGTTGGGAAAATACCCCCGATAAAAAATCCTGGCTACGACCTTGCCTGCTACGCTAATGTGCATCGGCGGAGTTTATCAGGGACTATAGGGGTGGCTAAGCCCCCATGCAAGAAGCCCCATATAGTCATGTGTTTGACCGTCCATTTTTCGGGCTTAGCCCCCCCCCAAGCACTTCCAACTGATGACTAAGAAAAGGTCATCAACTTTTTTCCGGCCGAAACGAAAAAATTTCGGCGCCGCGCCTTCTGGTCCAACTTTTTAGCCCCCCCAAACGGAAACCAAACTCCGCCCATGCTAATGCATTGGATAAGCTGCAATAAAGTCGACGTCGAGCTTCACCGATTGTTCATCTGGAATGACCTCCATCCCTCAAAGCTGCGGTTACTACATCTCACCAATCAATACAATACAATAGGTCTATATATAGCTACAATTAAACATTTATATCGCGCTTTGACAAAACAAAGTCTTGCACAAGAGCGCGCTTCACTACAGAGCTAGTGATCATAATGTAATGAAAATAAATGAAACCTTGTTTCAAGAATCTCTCAAGTCTTTAATCAAGTCTTGTTTCTTTTGTCGCTTAATTGGAGCGCCCCTGAGTAGTTTTCTTGAAGGAACGCTATAACAAAATGAATGAATGAATGAATGAATGAATGAATGAATAAGTCGGATGGATGAATGCCTCTGGTAAGTTTGAGAGAGCATATAATCAGTTGCTCATCATAGCTCATGTATGGCGGAGCTAAATAAATTTACGATTACAATTACAACTTTAGAGTTCAGCCGATAAACATGTAACAGAAGACAAATCACCGATTCAGTTTTAATTTCACAATTAAAACTTTCATAGTTTAACGATCAAACTGCAGCCTATACTTTCAAAGTGTCTTGCGAAGCTATAACACTAAAAAATCTACGTTTGAATTCTGAGAATTATTTAAACCTTGGGTGTTTTAAGTAAATTAAAGTAAGTATAATCAATTGCAACCAAGTGAAGTAGGCCTAAGTGTATCATAAAAGTTAAGAATCATTGTTGTATCATTGATAGCACGAAAGAGAAAATAGGGACCTACTGAACAGGTTGCCAGCATACAGGAGATGAAAATAATAGTAAAGAGAATCCTGATGAAACTAAGCAATTTTATAGTCAAGAATAAAATTATTGACGTCGAAAATCGTTGAATCGTTTCAGTAAATCACAGTCTTTAATTGGTAATAATACAGACATAAATTATTAGGTTCATTAAATTTAGACAAGACCGCATGAAAGAAAATGCTACGAAAACAATATAATGTTATAGCAATTAGACTTCGTATTAACGTGTCTTTAGATCTGGTTCATCAAGACGAATACAACGGCAGCCACGACTACATCGTTGGCTACACCAATGGCGACACTGGATGACGTTGCTTTGGCAATTTTGTCGATTTCATCGCCATTACAGAGATCTGTTCGGCAGGTGCAGATTTTAGTCATACCGTGAGAGTCTGGAAATGGTCCAGTGGAACATCCAGCGCTTTCATTAATTCGCCTAAGGGCGCAGCTTCGGGCAACCGTGTCCTTACCTGAGAAAAGTAATTTAAATCGTATTCAGAATAAATGTCTGACTCAGGTTGGATGTTATTTAACTGAACACAACAGTATACTATGCCAATCACAGTCATGGGCGGAGACCTAGGGGGACAGAGGGGACGGTCCCCCTCAATAAAAGTGTTGGGGGACGGCCCATGCATTTGTCCCCCCCCCCCCCCAATGTTTGAGCGTCAAGACTTTTTTGGCGACTAAAAAAAAAGGTCATCAACTTTTTGGGCGGTGAAAATAGAAAATTTCGTCGAGATTTTGGCCGGATGACTTAAAAAAAAGGTCATCAACTTTTTTGGCGGCGAAAATAGAAAATTTCGTCGAGATTTTGACCGGATGACTAAAAAAAAAGGTCGTCAACTTTTTGGCGGCGAAAATACAATTTCTTTCGAGATTTCGCCGGTCGTCAGAAATTTTACGGAAAATCTGGCGTCTTTCCGTCCCCCCAATTCTCGGCCCAGGTCTCCGCCTATGATCACAGTGGAACTGTCGAAGACATAAAATAGGGAGAAGATGTAGGCTACGTGCCGCTGACACGAAACGGAGTATCCCCCCTGAAAGCTATCCGGGGAGATGAACTAATCTATCCCCCCGGATGGAATTAACCGGTGTAAAGGTTTCAAATTACCCCCTCCTAAACATTACCCTCCCGGTAACTTGAAACCGGTTTCAGATTACCCCCGGAAATTAGATTTGCATCGATCATCGCATTTATTGCACTAAAAAAATCAGAAAAATCATCCCGCTTCTTGTTTTGGCCTGAAAAATATTATCCATCATTCCACTTCGTGTTTTGTTATCAATATTTTGATCCGAAAAAATAATAGCCTCAAAGCCATTTTCTCCATTGTAACTTCAGCGGCGATTTGTTTTTTAGTTACAGATGAAAATATTAATAACAAACCACGAAGTGGGATGACGGATGAAAATCTTCGGACCAAAACAAGAAGCGGGATGATTTTTCCGATTTTTTAGTGCAATAAATGCGATGATTGATGCAATTTACAGTTTGCAGGGGGGTAATGTTTAGGAGGGGGTAGGCCTAATCTGAAACCTTTACACCGGGCTGCACAGCGAATTATTGCTCGAACCACTGTTTCTACAATAAGCGGGCATTATCGCACCGGGACATAATCCACCCAGACATTATTCCCCGGATATTAGTCAGGAACAGGGGCGGATCCAGGGGTAGGGGCAATCTGGCCATGACCCCATTTAGAAATTTCTTTATTTCGGAAAAGTTGACGTGCCCTCCCCCTATGAGTAATATCCGCAGGCCCTCCCACACCCACGAAGTCCTCACACGAGGTCCGTACCGTACGACTTAAAAAAATCAACTTTTAAACTTTTTGGCGGATAAAATGGTATCTTTTTCTTGAGAATTGGAGACAAATGACTAAAAAAAAGGTCATCAGATTTTTCGACGACCAAGACGAAAATTTTTGGCTCCCCCTTCGAAAATTTCTATCCGCCCTTGGTCAGGAAGGGTTGGACATTAGCCCGAAGCTATAATAAAAATGACTGAAAGTGAAACATTAGCGTCTATGAGAATAAGACCTATGTTAAGGAGTTGTAGCCTATAATTTTACGTAACCGTATATTAGACATCACACGAATATTGCAAGAATGTGTTAAGGTGTAGGGCTGCATGCCAATATTTGCATATTAAAATACATGAAAATTATGCAACCAACATAATTATCGATAACGCTGTGTTAATGTGTAAATAAGTATGCTAGACATTGAGACTATACATCCAACAATATCTGTAAGAATAGTTCATTACACTCCCAAAGTTCATTATAGCTGCCGTTCATTGAAGCCAGAATTCCAGATGTCTTAAATAAGATCACACTTAAACAAGGGCGGATACAGAAATTTTCGAAGGGGGCCAAAATTTAGGGTCTTGTTGGTGGGGCAGGGGAAACATTTTCGTTGTGTTGCCGAAAAACTGATGAAGGCGATTTTTTAATGGGGGCCTGATGTCCTCTTTTTCTCTCTCCACTACATTTCTTCAAACCAAATGGGGGCCACGTCCCATGCAATTTTTCAATGGGGGCCATGGCCAGATTGGCCCCTGGATCCGCCCCTGCACTTAAACGACCATAACTAGTCTTAAATGTAGATGTAGCCTATAATATATTATATCCCATTAGCTAGTAGTGGCGAGCGATATGCATTGCATATATCTGATCGACTCTAACGAGTCGACTCTTATGTTTATATCTGAACTGTGCGTAGCAGGTCTTTACCTTGATGGCAGTAACAAGTTTAAACAGCGAACAAAGAAAGATGACAATTTAATTAAAGCTATTGCAAGCATTTTCAATTAAACGCAGAGGAATGATTTACTGGGGGGAGTATGTCCTACGGAAAATCGGTGGGTTTGTCCCTGGGCGGAGGTCTGGGGATAAAATCTAGGGGATCATGCCCCACACCAGTTTCCCCTAATACCATCCTCTGGTATCACTGCCTTAGAATTCTTGAAATGTCTTCAAGGCTCGACCCTTTTTGCAAGAAGTCGAATGCATTAAAGCGAACCCTAAACAAGAATATAAGGCTTCATAAATTATATATAGTCTATATAATTATATATACATAGGCGTACGAGGCGGGGGTCCAGGGGGCAAATGCTCCCCAAATTTCGGGCAAATGTGTTTTTCGGGCAAAAGAGGCACGGACGGGCAAAAAAAATTCGGAAATTTTTCCGGGCAAATCAGGTACGAGAGGATTTTTTCGGGCACGAATAGGGTTAAAAAAAGGTCGTCAGATTTTTGGATGGGAAAACCCTAAGAATTTTAAGAATTTTGGGCGGATGACTAAAAAAAGGTCGTCAAATTTTTGGGACGGGAAAATGCTTAGAATTTTGGGCGGATGACTAAAAAAAGTCGTCAGATTTTTCGGGCAAAATTTTTTTGTCCCCCACTGTGTGTATATATATATATATATATATATATGCAATTATATATGTAGTTGTCTATATATTGTCAATCTTTTCGCGTAACATAAGGGGGTATCTATAGGCATCAAGAGGGGCATGTGATTTTTATATCTATGGAAGCAATGTAAGATCCTGGGCATGACGTTAAACTGCATCCATCCTCCGCCACAGGGAACCAACAACGTCCCTGCGCCGGTCCTAAGCCCGAACAAAAGGAGGAAGGTTTGCCAGATGGGTGGCGATACGCTGGCAGTAAAAGACCCAGACGATTGAAATCCGCAAAAACCACTACACAAGTGACATAGCGGCCCAGATGCTCCAAGGTGTCATGATGTGGAGCAGGCATGCACAGGTCGGTCAGGACAGACCGGTGGAGAGAGTCGGAGAAGAGAGCATGGGACACATACGGGCATTGACCCAGTTGTCCTTCATGCCTCTCTCCCATATTCTCTTCAATCAGATAAGGTGGTCCAGCTGCTTCAAGATGGTAATGGTATGGGGCAGACCTGCTGACCGGACCGGTTGAAGCTGGGTAACATGACGCGAGACAGACTCAGACAGAGAGTGGCGTCGGACTCCTACGGGCACTGTGCCTATGGATATTGATATTGATATTGATTGAATGTAAGATCAGGCAATGAGCCATCGAATAGGAAATTTAAAGCAATTGGGAGCGAGACTGCGAGTGATAGGAATACCTGCAGCAGAACAAACTTGATGTTCCTACCTTCCCACGTCATCCAGATTTTACTGCATGCATTGTCCGAATTAGTTTCGCAAACCTTCATTCCGTCCGGGCTGAACGGTTCCACGCAATTTCCGTCCTGGGTGCCAATACCGCAGCTGTAACATTTGAGACTGGAACGATCGGAATCCCTTGCAAACACCGCAGCAATCACTCCAATCACGATGAGAATGAGTGTTGAATCCATTTGGCTGAAAATTATGTCAATAGATAGCAACATTGTTAAAACTATTTAGGTTATCTTGGAAACGTGATTGGAGACATTTGCTGCAAAGTCAAACTATATGCAGGGTTTAAAGTGTGACTGGACGGTCATGAACGGCGTCCATGCACTTAATTAATTAATTCATTCATTCATTCACTCATTACGAAAATTATACGGCTCTGGCGGACAGTAGTTTTTGCTGACGTGGGTTGTGGATTAGGGCGTTAGGCCATAACGGTGCCACGGATTACGAGTGGGATATTATAGCCTACCCAGCGAACACGCAGCCAGGGGACCCTTGCCGGTTTCTCCCGGGTAGCCTATCCGGTGCGGTTTTCTGACGGGTTTTGATCGGGGTTTCCCGATGGGACCCATACGGGTTAGCCCGCCAGTTTACCAAGATCCTTCCCAAATGACTGAAAAGCGATGCTAGAGCATGCAAAATGTACTGTAAATTGTGCTCCACACACCAAAGGCACCGTTAATGTTATTTTGCAACATATTGAGTTTGATGTATAATTTTTAAGGTCTTGGATTAAGCCTCAAAATAGGTCAATACTTTTTTCTTTCCTTGTGCTAACTAAGCATGTAAAAGCAGGCAACCCAATGATTTAATTAAGTAACTTATTGAAAATGAAATAATAGATTGCTTGTAGCCCAAGAGAAAAATTTACCAAGAACATGCTCATAATAGATATGTACATGGGCGGAGTGTGGTTTCCGCTCTTGGAGGGGCTAAAAAGAACTTGGGAAGAACTTGGGCTTTGTTGGGGGGGGGGGGTTAAGTCCGGGGAAATATACCGTTTACACGGTAAAAAACTGAATCTGGGTCTTCTTGGGGGGCCTTAGTCCCCCTAGCCCCTGATAAACTCCGCCCATGGATATGTAAGTGAAGTCTATAGCAAAACTGTCATTCTATTATTATAATGCACAACGTTGTAGGCCTATAATATGTTTCATAACATAAATTACAAGTCATAATAATACAATTAAGTTATTGTTTACCTTGTCAGAGAATCTTCGGGTTGCGTGCAAGGCAACGACCTCTTACATATAACTATACAGAGCTTCTTCCTACGTTGAGCTGCCAGTGACGTTTAAGCAGCGGAAAGAGCAAGAAACATGAGTATAATATAAAATATCATGACGTCATAATTATGTGGACTGCGGAACAATGTAAACAAGTCACGTCATCAAGCACGTCATTTTGTCTCCAGCAAACTTTTATTCATATTCGCCATTTTCCTTACCCCAAGAGCCTCAAGAGGCTTCAGTATATATGCAGCCGCATTTAACACACGTAAGAAGAAAAGAACCTCATAACAATAAAAAAAATTGTATTCCCTCGCGTTATATGAAAGCATCTCACATCGCTAGATATAAGCTTATGCCTGTTATGCATTTTCCGCCGCGAAAGTAATTTCTGCATGCTTAGTTTGGTGGAACCTCTCGCAACGGATGCACCACGTGCGGTACCACGTACCCTAGCTGATAGTACAATCAAAGATATTAGAGTTTTACTAAAACTCTAAAAACTCTAATACAAAAATAATAAAACTCTAATATCCTTGGTACAATTATGTGGCGCTGGGCTCAATCGATTAGTTCTTGTGAAAACATTGGCGCTAAATAAACTACAAAGAATGCATACACTATAATTATTGCTATTCCGAGGGTCCACTCTTCCGAAGGTCCACTCTTCCGAAGGTCCACTATTCCGAATATCCGCTATATTGTGTTCGTTATCCTTGGTGGTTAGGGTAACAGTGGGTTAGGGTTAGGGTTGGGTAAAGTGGGTCAGGGTTGGGTTAAGATTAAGTTTAGGGTTATGGTTGGGGTTAGGGTTGGGAGGGTTAGGGTTATAGTTGGGGTGGGTTAGGTTTAGGGTTATGGTTAGGATTAGGGTGAGTTAGGGTTATAGTTAGGTTTAGGGTTAGGTTTAGGGTTCGGGATAGTGGACCCTCGGAATAGTGGACACAAACCATATGTGCACGGGTAAAGATCATGAGAGTGAAGAGAGAAGTTAGACAGACGCCGGCTATGGTGGAGAGCTGAAATCCTGGCGCCGCCACTGAGCCTGTCATGAAAATGTTAATTATGTGGTTGTTGCTGGCTTCACCGTGCGACCTCAAGATAAAAAATAATTATAATCAATAGGTTACACGCTTCGTAGCGGATCATGCGAATGTGGAAAACGACTTAATGTATATTAACCCTGACCTGATCATAATAGGCCATAATATGTACATTGTAGGCTACACAATCCTGCCTCTGCATGTCACTTATGAACTGCACGATTCCTATCGGAGTATACGTTGAGAATAAACTTCTAAATAAATCTTGCGATAGACCGACCACATGTCCAGAACCATGGAATTCGTCTAGACTATGGAATGATGGAAATGAGCGACACATGCAACTCACATGGGTTATTGAAGTCTTAATTTATCCAACAAGAGAGCAATTTACTTCTACGAAAAATTGGCCTTTATGCAAGACAAAGAAAGCACTGATTACTCTACCCTTATTATTTTGTCAACAAAGAAATATTTCATGACAGAATGTTGGCATCAAAAGATACTTTAAACAACAAATCGTTTAAAAGACAGAAAGATTGTTAAATATATAGTGATTCAGAAAATGTATATTTTAAATGTTAATTTACAAATTTTAGATGAGGGCTAACCTAAAATTATACAATATTTTCGCGCATAACTATGTACAGTAGGTGTCGCGACAACTGGTCCACGACACTGTGGTCCACCGGCATGGTTATTGCAGGTGAAAGAGAAGTTGGATTGATGAAAACAACTCCTTATAACGTCGATGTGACCATCGATGCAAAAAACAGACCGATGTAACTGTCTTCTTGTAACGCTTGTTTGGCGATGCCTTCTTGATTGTGCTCCATCATACTTGTCAGATCTTTGTCGACCTGCCCCCGACCTTGCAGGCCGTCGAGCTCTTCGCTCTGCGGCAACGGGGGAGCTTTTGGTTCCGCTAGTTCGCACTGCTATAAGACTAGAACCGGGTCTTTTCTATCTCCTTACGACTTACATGCATGCTTTTTATAAGTCACTCAAATCCTACTTTTTTTTAGCTGCGGCAGGGCTGGGAGCGCCTCTGAGTTGATTTTTTAAAGAGTTACTATATAACTTCTCGAAATGAATGAATGAATGAATTAATGCAGTAAAAAGTTCCATTCACGAAGTTTCTTCTGTGTTTTTCGCTAAATTTGCACCCGTCATGACTCACCAAACCATCTGTACAAAAACCTTATAAAAATGAGTTCCTCGCTAACGACGAAAGTTCTAAGATGTATATAAAATGTTTGCACGCACAAAATATAATATCACCAACATCGGGAACAACGCGATAAATAAATTCGAAAGATCTGTTTTAAAAAGCTGTTGAAAGGGGGAACATAACCAGGGATGGACACGGTGTTGCAGGTAGGACAAACTGAGGGAGAACCGGAAGTTAGAGAACTGAGTTCGATGTACAGATGAAGCGTAGCATGATTATAATATATCGGTGGTGGTGTGGTGATATCGGTGGTGGTGTGGTGATATCGGTGGTGGTGGTGTGGTGACGTTGCATGTTGCATGGAATGGGAGGAGAGACTAGACGACCTCGTCCCCGTTGCCCTGCTGACGACCTCCTTGACCCTGCTGCAGCTTTCGACGGTGGAAGTAACGACAGCCTTTGTCCAAGGCAGTTTCCTAACAACAAGTCAATCAATCAACCGGTCAATCAAACAATAAATAAAGCAATCAATCAATCAATTAATCAATCAATCAATGATGATGATGATGGTTCTCTGCCCGAAGGCAGGTTCATTGGCTTACGCCCCTGGGGATGAGATGAGTGAGGTGGTTTCCCGTTGCCTTCCCCACAGACAATGATGGGTAAGCAACTTGCCCAAGGTCGCTCCACAGGAGCTTGCGCCTCTGCGTCCCACGCGTGCTAGCCCGAGATATCTAAATCTCTGAATGTCAACTCCCAGCCCGCAGTCCGCTGCAAGCAACAGACGAATGTCGCTCGAGCTTACCGGTGTAGCTAACAAGGCCAGTCAATCAATCAATGTCAACCAATAAATAAATATATCAATCAATCAATTAATCAATGCATGTCAACCAATAAATAAATATATCAATCAATCAATCAATCAATCAATCGATCCTTCAACAATCAATCGATTAATCAATCAATCAATCAATCAGTCAATCGATGTATCAACCAGTCAGTCAATAAATAAATCAATTAACAATTAGCTTAAAAATAATAAGTCAATGAAACAAGAAAGTTTCACAAAACTTCAAAACAGTGATTTCAATAATTGTCGCTTTACATTTTCAGCAACCTGCCACATTCTTAAGTCGTAATTAGGCTATAACACTGTACAACGTTGTACGACATTCATTGTGCACTTTTGTGCAACCATGCAGGTTTGCAGAATAATTTCAAAGCGATAATTTGAATATTATTTTCCTCTTACGGTTATGACAGCAACAGCGGAGTGCTTCTGTTGCTGTTGTTGTTGTTGTTGTTGTTGTTGCTGCTGCTGTTGCTCGATTTTCTCTGACTTTGCGAATTGGATGATTCGCGATGCAACCGACGAATGGATGTCGTTGTCGCGAGCGACATCCTCCTACAATAATAATAATTGAAATAAATAAATAAATAATATAATATAAAATATTATATATATTATATATTATATTATATATAATATAATATATAATATAAAAGTTCCATTCACGAAGTTTCTTCTGTGTTTTTCGCTAAATTTGCACCCGTCATGACTCACCAAACCATCTGTACAAAAACCTTATAAAAATGAGTTCCTCGCTAACGACGAAAGTTCTAAGATGTATATAAAATGTTTGCACGCACAAAATATAATATCACCAACATCGGGAACAACGCGATAAATAAATTCGAAAGATCTGTTTTAAAAAGCTAGTAATAGTAATAAAATAAATAATAATAATAATAAATAAAATAATAATAATAATAATAATAATAAAAATAACAATAATAATAATAATAATAATAATAATAATAAAATAAATAATAATAATAATAAAATAATAAAATAATAATAATAATAATAATAATAATAATAATAATAATAATGACGACAATTTCTATGGCGCCATAACACAGCACATGCCGTTACAAAGGCGCCTCTACAAACACAAACGCAATATATTGAGACAAAGGTACGCCTTAGAAAACATATTTGTCTTCAGTCGAGATTTGAAAACATAAACTGAGTTGGCCGAACGAACTACAACATCGAAGATCAGCAAAATCGAAGATAAGCAAAATCGAAGATAAGCAAAATCGAAGATCAGCAAAATCGAAATCGCATGAGCCATATTATTTTGTGAAGTTGCTGCTCTGAGATGATCGTAGGGCACTAGCTTACTCACCAGCGCTGCGATGTATCGGAGTGGCTGTTCAGAGGTCAGTGTCCAGTGGAGATAGGGAGACAGACAGACAGACAGACAAGACAGACATACAGACAGACAGACAGACAGACAGACAGACAGATAGACGGACGGACGGACGGACAGACAAACAGACAGACAGACAGAGTGACATTTCAACATGTAAGTAGAAAAATTACAAGAAAAAGCAACTTCCTTGAAGGTCGTTATCGTAAGTGAGTTCTGAAACCCATAAATTATTTCTGAAACTCATAAATTATTTCTGAAACTCATAAATTATTTCTGAAACTCATAAATTATTTCTGAAACTCATAAATTATTTCTGAAACTTATAAATTGCCAATTCGCAAGCCAACCGAAGGTCACCAGTAAAAAACCAGAGTTGGGTGAATGCAGCGGTAAAATCCTGAGCTGTTGTTGACAAGTAGCCTATATAGAGCTAAGCATCATTGCCAACCATCCCCACAAAAACATGAAACATCCCCTCCATGGGGAAGAATGTATAAGGCTTACGTGAAATTGGGTATGTAAAAAGAATTGGTAGGCCTATGTTATTCGGAAATTTAGAGAGAAAGACTTTTAAAAGGTGTTTAGAAAAAATGCCCGGTCAAAGGGTGCCGTCGGTGTCTGGGCTCAGCAACTGAATGGGGGAAATGGATGAAATGTGATAGATGAGATTACGTTATGTCCGGGACGCCGGGGTACTTACAGAAGCCCCCCCCCAGAATTCTGAATCGTCCCCAAGAAGAGGGACCAGATGAAACAATGCCGGTTAGCGTTATCTTACCGCAACCCATGGGTAGTCGAGAAGCTGTTCGGCCGAGAACCGTTTCTTTACATCGACCTCAAGAAGGTGAACAATCAACTCCTGCAACATAATGTAAATAATTCGTCGTTGTGAAGTCGAAACTTCCATAGCGCCGACTCTGCGAGGCCCGTGAGTGGTGATTTTTAAAATTGCAATTTTATTTTTCATACAAGCCTATCCTATCATGATATTAGAACTATTTTGCATTAGATGCCTAATTAAGCGTACACAGGAGTTAGGTCAAAACAAAATTGATAGGCAGGAGGTGAAGATTAGGAGAAGCAGGAGATAAGAAGAAGCGGGAAAAGAGTTAGGCAGACGGTTAAGGTGCATGATGTTTGAAGCTGAAAGTTGAAACGGCGTGGGAGGTTGGGGGAAGTGGAAGAATAGGATCTGTAAAAAGCCATGTTTTCAGTTTTAGGTGTACACGTAAGACCCGTCAGTTTCAAGTGAAAGACCCTTGGAGATAATTATCAAGAGGCGGAATTTTCGTGAGCTCATAGGATGGGTCAAACTCAAAACTCTGCTTGCCTGCGTTCCCCACTGCTAACTTTTCTCGCTGTTTTGACATTGTTTACAAAAGTGTCACATTTTTCTTGATACCAGACATCAGGATTATAAAGAATACCCCAGAGATATCGATCGTTCCCGATTAGTTTGCTCTAAAGATTCACATCACAACTTAGCGATCACGAGAACTCTAAGTACTCAAGTGTTTAAGATCAGAGAGAACTTGACATTGTGGTGATTATAGAATGCTGGACCATCATCCAGTGGCGAGGCCAGGAATTTTTCATGGGGTGAGGTTTGGTTTTTTTGCCTGGCCGGATACCCTTTCTGAAACCAACCCAACAGTATTACAGTAAACAAAAATGGAATAAAAATAACAAAGGGAATAAAGTAAGAAAAACAATTGTTACTACAAGCAATTGTTTTGTTTTTTCTTATTTAAGTGGATAAATAACCTTAAAAAAACTTTTTCCCTAGGCCAATGGGGTTCTAACCCCGAAACCCCCCCTTGGCTGCCCCACTGCCATCATCAGAGAGACCGGGGACCAGTCCACGCATGAAGGGACAGAAATTTTCGTTAAGATTTCTCTTTCACGTACGCCCATAATGATAGTCAACTCAATGACCTTAATAATTGTATACTGTTCGGTCGGTGGAGAGATGGGGCGGCAAGGGGGAGGACTGATCAACTGCACGTGTTATGGGCCGATGCCAAGAAAGTGAGGACGCAAACATGGCTTCTCAGAGATAGCCTAAGAGACGTTTTCCTCATCTCCTTCCTCTTCCTCTTCCTTTTATTTATTTCTTCTTCCATTTCTTTTGCTTCGTTCTCTTCCCCCCTCTTCTCGTCCTCCTCGTTCTCGTCCTCCTCTTCCTCTTCCTCTTCCCCGCCGCCTCCTCCTCTTCTTCTTCTGCATCTTCTTCCTCTTCCTTCTTCTCCTCCTCCTCCTCTTCTCCCTCCTCTTCTTTATTTCCCTCTTCCTCCTCTTCATCCGCTTCCTCCTCCTTCTCCTCTCCTCCTCTTCCTCTTGGTCTTCCTCCTCATTCTCCTCGTTCTCGTCCTCCTCTTCCTATTCCTCTTTCTCTTCCCCGTCTCCTCCTCATCTCCTTCTCCTTCTCTTCTCCTTCTCCTTCTTCTTCTTCTTCTTCTTCTTCTTCTTCTTCTTCTTCTTCTTCTTCTTCTCCGTCTCCTTCTCCTCCTCCTCCTCCTCCTCCTCTTCTTCTTCTTCTTCTTCTTCTTCTTCTTCTTCTTCTTCTTCTTCTTCTTCTTCCTCTTCGTCTCCTCCTCCTCTAATTCCTCCTCCTCCTATTCTTCTTGGTCTTCCTCCTCATCCTCTGTATGGATTGGGCCTACATTGATTCATAATTATAGGGTTTAAAAAGATACGAATTGAATGATGTATACCTTTGCGGCGTTGGAAATACCCG
This sequence comes from Lumbricus terrestris, assembly GCA_949752735.1. NCBI lineage: Eukaryota > Metazoa > Annelida > Clitellata > Crassiclitellata > Lumbricidae > Lumbricus > Lumbricus terrestris. The sequence goes on from OX457049.1 coordinate 21,313,823, forward strand.
TCCAGTACGGCTCAACGAACACGAACTTTCCGCACAGAATTTGCTCGAAGAGTTCCTCAATGTCATTGATTTTACTGGAACACGTGTAACATAATGTAACATAATGACATAGTGTAACATAATGACACAGTGTAACATAATGACATAGTGTAACATAATGACACAGTGTAACATAATGACATAGTGTAACATAATGATTACGTGACATATCAAAATTGATGGATAATAATGATTTTCAGTAATCAGCCTCCATTTTATTATAGACAACATGAAATATCTTAGCAATGTAAACAACGGAATTTTGACCTCAGCCTCGTTTAGAATGCTCCTCAAATCGATAAATGACATTAAGCCCCTAAATGACCTTGACTGAAATTGCTTACCTGGAAAACGGTGGAAAGCCGCACAGAAGAATGTAGACGATGACCCCGGCCGCCCAGACATCGACCTTCAGACCATACCTGGAGAAAACAATAATTGAGTGACAATATTGAAGATGAATGATTTAATGATAACACTTTTATTGTTCACAGAAACATGAGTGAAGAAACAATTGAACATGAAATCTCAAATGATATTAAGTCAAACGACGATTATTCATATTTTATTCGTTGTTAATCAGGGATTTATATAATGCACCTTCAAGAAGTTCACTCAGAGGTGCTCCCAGTCCAACCACGATGATACAAATGGGTTTTAAGCATGAATCAACCCAAGACAACAGGCGTATATGCAACGGCAGATGTTCAGCTGAGAAAGCACGACACCGCTAATATATTGACGTATTTCTAAGATGAGGGACCAACAGAAATTTATTATTCCAACCAATTATTTTATAAACTCACAAGCCGTATGACCGACTAATCGTTCCCTGGTCTCTGTCTCTGTCTGTATCTCTCTCTCTGTATGTTTGTATGTCTGCCTGTCTGTCTGTGTCTGTCTCTGTTCTCTGTCTCTCTGTATATCTCTCTGTATGTCTGTCTGTGTCTGTCTGTGTCTGTCTCTGTCTCTCTGTCTGTCTGTCTCTCTGTCTGTCTCTGTCTCTCTGCCTGTCTGTTTCTCTGTCTGTCTGTCTGTCTCTCTCTCTCTCTGCATAATTATGGGTGTAAAGAATTCTAGAAGTATCTTGCCGCTGGCGGTGATATAGAAATCATCTTCAATGCATTACATTACCTTACATCACATTACATTGCCCATCTAGCAGAAGAAGAAAGACCATTGACCAAAGAATCCACCACACAACCGATTGGATCGACTACTCACCCTACTTCAGCGAGAACCTCAGGGGCGACATACGTGGGGGTGCCACAGACGGTGAAGAGAGGTTCCCGAACGTCCGTTGCCAGACCAAAGTCACCGAGTTTTAGAGATTTAAAGCCATCGGATCTCTCGTGCACCTAGCAATGACAACAATGAAAACATTGGCCAACGACTTTCATTTGAATAATATGACTTTTGACCCATGGGAACTAAATGCAATGTAACGGGAGGCAATTCTCTGCAGGTTGTAGGACCAGCGACAGAGAATGAACGACGCTGTCGAATAGCGCTTAGTCCGCGAGCGGACAACCAAGTGTATCAAATTGTTTGACAAATCGGGATACCGTACTGCACTACATGTACAACTGCACATGTATTGTATATCTTATGAAACATTCTCAGAAAGAGAGAGAGAGAGAGAGAGAGAGAGAGAGAGAGGGAGGGAGCCATTTAAATCGCAGTTGTTCAGAACTGTCGGGTATAGCTACGTTAAGCGCCTTACTGAGGCCATGGTAAGGCGCTATAAGCTTATAAATATTCAATTGTTCATATTATAATAAACTACCTACAAAGAAAACGAATGAAGGAAAAAACAGGTTTTGAGAAAAGTAACAGAGGAGGAAGATTTACTGCCAGCTAGAATGAGATCGAGTAGATAGAACGGCGTATTCTAAAGACGGAGTTAAATTGAGGTAATTAAAGCAGTGGCCCCCAACCCGTGGCCCGCGGGTCAAAAGATGGACCTCAGCCTCCCAAAGAACTAGCAAAAGTATATGCATGAATTGACAAAATGGACAGGAGATAATACATAATTATTTTCTATTACAAATTATTTTATTTTGACGTTTAGGACTTTAGGTTATGCATAACATCAATCGTTCTATATTGATTCAATTTTAACAATTTTATATACTTTTAGTTAATCAAATCTTAACCTGATGGCCCTTATGTCCTCCAACTAAGAACAAGTGGCCCTAAGCTAAAAAAAGGGGTTGGGAACCATTGAGGTAAAGGATGGCCGATCGTTAATTAGCAGAGGGAATTAGTTTAAAGTCACTGCACATTGTGTCAAGAACTACACGCCAGTGGTGTAGTCCTAAAAAATGAAGTGGGGGAACGCCTGGAAATTTAAGTAGCAACTGTAGGAAAAAGTGCAATCTTGCAAGAATTTTGCATAGTGTGAGCGCTGCTGTTTTTGAAACTGTTGAATGTAAAAAAATAAAAAATAAAATAATAAATGTAATTATGTAAATTTATGCATAGGAATTTGTTATTTGTAACATATTTGTCAACACCCAATTGACCTTCAAAGTTTTCTCCCGTTTTTTTCCTTGTGTTCAGTAGCGTAGCCTATCCCTAGCCTAGTCACTGTGTTTCGTTATCTAAAGCTAGGGTATAAATCTCTAAAGTTCTTAACTTGTTCAATTACAACAAAGCTCTGTTTCTTGTATTTTCTTCTTCTTCGTTCATAACACACGCAGATAACACAACAATAGATCAACGACGACAAACGCTTGAATTCTACGACAGCAACGCAACTATTATTATCTAAACTCCACTGTTCTCTAAAACGTCTTCTACTCTCTCTCTACTATCAACGCCATCCTCTACAACTTCTTACACTGTCTGGGCGTACACTCTTCCCCTGGCCGCTCTGTCCTTCTATCTGCCTCTCTCCGTGTATCTGTCCGTCTGTCTGTCTATCTCTCTCTCTCTCTCGCGCTCTCCGGCGACGGTCGGCCGAGCCGCGCTAAACTTTCCCGCCAGTCTGGCACCTGCAGGCCTAACTGTCTAGACGCTGACCTTGAGCTGGTCTAGTCGTACGCCTAAACATCAACTGACTAAATAGACTATACAAAATTAGCTCACATTACCTCCTTCCTTTCTTTTAAAGAGAGCTAATTACCTATAAAAATTAGCGAACGTACCTTAACTAAACAATGCAAATAGTCCATAACATAATACATCATAAAATATCTTATACTACAATCTAGACAGACAATCAGCTACTACATTCAATTTACCTTTCTTATAGTTCAATAGAATGTCAAAATTTTGCAATGATAAAGACCATCTGACTAATTTAGCAGATTTCGACATTGATTCAGTCAAATAAACTAAAGGGTTATGGTCCGTAAACACATTGATTTTAGAACCAATAAGAATTTCTTTCAACTTGTTTAAAGCCCATATGATCGCATAGGCTTCCTTCTCAATCGTCGCCCACCTCCTCTGAGTATCTGTCAGCTTCTGACTGATAAATGAAACGGGACGTTCTATCCCTTCCTCGTCCACCTGAGACAGGACCGCTCCCACAGCAAAATCACTGCTATCACAGTACAAATTAAATGGTTTCCCAACCTCAAACATATATAGAATCACATTTGACAAGACAATCTGCTTAAGGGAATCAAAGGCTTTCTGATGTGCATCAGTCCAAACAATGTTATCAGGTACTTTCTTGCTAGTCAAGTCTGTTAATGGTTTAGCAATTTCAGCAAAATTACAAATAAACTGTCTGTAAAATCCAAAAAATCCTAAGACTTGCTTCACTTCCTTCCTAGTTTCAGGTTTCTTCAAATTAATTAAACTGTCAATCCTGTCTGGATTCATCATCTTCTTCCCTGATCCTATGAGGTGACCGATGAACTTCACCTCACTCTTACCAAACACACATTTCTTCAAGTTCAAGGTTACATTATGCAGTCTTATTTGTTTCAAAAATAATTCCAAATGTCTCAAATGAATGTCCCAATCATTCGAATGCACTGCAATGTCATCAACATAAGGTTCCGTAAACTCATTAATCGGTTGCAAAATCATATTTATCGCTTTTACAAAAGTCCGTCCTGAGTTAATCATTCCAAAAGGAACACGCGTAAATTCATACAGTCCATTATGTGTAACGAACGCAGTCTTCCATTGGTCACTCTTTTTCACAGGACAAGTCCAATATGCACTGCGACAGTCCAGAACAGAAATGAACTTGGATTTTCCAACTTTGCTCAAGACATCGTTGACGATTGGCATAGGATATCGACAATTTTCAGTAAAAGAGTTAATGTACCTGTAGTCACAAGCCAATCTCAAGGATCCATTCTTCTTTTTGACGATGACAAGTGGACTTGCCATTCTGCTTGACGATGGTTGAATAATGTTTTCTTTCAGCATCTCTTGTATTTGTTTTTCCACTTCTGCTCGGTATATTAATGGTATTCGATATGCCATGAATTCTTTTTCGCGAAAGTCTGGTCTCAGCACCACTTCGTGTTCTACCAATGTACATAATCCAGGTTTGTCTGAGAATCTGTCTGCATATCGATTCAGTACATCAAGTAATTGTTTCTGTTGTTCGCTGGTCAGATGTCCAATTTGTTCGTAATCCAATTGAAGTGACTTCTGTTTTGTCTCTGAATAGTCTTCCTTCAGTGGTATTTCTACCACTGATCCAAATTCTTCATCCTCTTCCACAATCAGACCACAAGACAATGTTCTCGTAATGAACTTCCTCATCTTGTTAGCATGAATAATCCGTCGACCGTTTTCGTTCATGTCCACCAGATACGAATATTTGGATCTTCTTTGCAGGACCTTGCATGGACCATGCCATCGTGAGATCAATTTATTGGTTGACGTAGGATACAGCACGATGACGTTCTCTCCTGGCTCGAATTCTTTATCTTTTGCTCTTTTGTTGTATTGACTGGCGTACTGTTTTTGCTTTTCTCCAGCACAACTCTCGGCGAACGTCAAGGCCTTTTCCATGTCGGCTCTTAAATTTTTCAGGTATTTTGCCGGTTGCACTCCAATGTTCGGTGGTAGATTTATTTCTTTGGTCCAGCTTTCTTTAAGGATGGTGAGTGGCCCTCTCGGCAACTTTCCATAGACCAGCAAATACGGTGCCACTCCTGTAGTTGCGTTAGGCACTTCTCTCAATGCCCATACTGTAAATGGAATAATTTTATGCCACTGTCTCGGATTTTCCACAACGACATGATGAATCATTTTCTTGAACGTTTGATTCCATCTCTCCACCAATCCTGCCGCTTCTGGATGTCCTGGCGAATCGAATCGAGGACAACACCCCATCAGTTTCAGAAATTCTCTTGTTAGCCTGGCTGTAAAATTCGTCCCTCTGTCGCTCGTGATCACTGACGGAACTCCCACATCCATGAACAGCTTCATCAAAGCTTCGCATACAGCCTTCGCGGTCAATGACTTCATCAAGAATATTGTCGGCCATCTCGTACATGAGTCCACGATGCACAAACAATACTTATGCCCTGCTGCTGAAGTCGGTTCGATCGGTCCTACGACGTCCATGGTCATTCTTCTGAACGGCACATCCTCTCTTGGTATTGGTGTAATCGGCACTCGATCCATCACCAAACTTCGTGCTTTCAGCTGACACTTCTCACAGGACTTGCAGAACTTCACCACATCTCTACGCATTCTTGGCCACACAAAGGACAACTTGATACGTTCCCTTGTCTTCTCTTCTCCCAAGTGTCCGCCAAATACTGACTCATGTGCCAATTCCATCACCTGAATTCTTCTTTCCTTCGGCAACACCAACTGATACACCAACTGGTCCAACATTTGATGCTTCTTATACATCAACCCATTCACCACACTAAACTCTGATCCTTTGTCTTCAGCTATCTTCCACCACGACCTCAGTGACTCGTCATTTCTCTGCTGCTCTTCAAATTTCATTGCGTCTGCCAATTGTCTTTCATCACTCGTATTCTCGGCAAACAAATCCCTCATACTCGTGTCCATTTCACCATCACTTCCAGAATCATCATAATCATTATCACGTTCACATGCAACCATCTCTTCTTCAATTTCATTGTTTCCGGATGTTATTCCTTCTTCTTCTTGAATGCTTTGTTCATCATCGCTTTCTGTATCCTCATCTAGCAAACTTTCATTTGACTTTTCCTCTTCTCCTTCTTCCACTTCATTTCTCCGACTCTGTGCTCTTGTAGTCACATTCGCTTGCAATTCTCCTTGTAATACATTCACTGGTGGAACCTCTTTCAGTTCTGCGATTATCTCCGGATGCAGCAAGAACTTCTCTTTGTTATCTTTGCACAAGACTGCCGGAATGCTGGCACACACTAAGGTTAAATATGGCGCGATATTTACTCCCTTGTCTTTCCAATCTCCTCCTTCGTTATGACAACTCATCCGCACTTCGATTTTCACCAACTTAGCTGGAATGGGTTCTCCAGCCACACATTGCAAATGTACTCTGCCAATTTCTTCCACTGTCGCTCCTTTCAACAATTCCTCATTGATTACTGGAATCTCAGTACCAGAGTCGATCAGCGCTCTGACTTGTACGGGATGACAACTGTCATCATTTCCACGTATCTCTACATTGACATGCTGTAGTAAAGACTTCTTTGTACGTTGACACTCATCTTTGCTTTCTGTTTCTCGACCAGCATCTTTAATTGGAGTAGAATTTACTATTTCTCTCTGTATAGCAAATTGAGGCGTGCACTTCATCACTGACTTCACTTCCGTTTCGCGGTTGTCTTGTTCTTCATACTGATTCGGTGCATTCCTTACTTGTATCTGATTTACTCTGAGATTTTCTGCACTTCGAGTAAATCTATTTCTCAGATTTGTCGTTCTTGGTGGTGCTTTGCAATCCTTTATCAGATGTCGGTCTGACTGACAATTATGGCAACGTTTCTTAATAATCCCTCTCTGTTCAGTGTTCTCCCGCCTGTAATTGTACGCTGTATTGTTTTCTCTTTGGCGTCCCATCACTGGAATTCGACTGTACATTTGTCTGTCACCCGTTGCTTCTCTTCTATCTTGACCAAACTGTCTTCCAGGAGCACCATCATTCCTTGCTTCGTTATTTCTGGCTTGGTTTCCTGTTTCTTTGTTATTACTATTCCACCTGGGTTGCTTCGAACTATTACCCCATGCTTCATATCTCGGTTTGTCTTGAAACATTAGACCAATTCGATTGTTCACGTGCACGTCTGCGAGTTCTGCAACATTACTGGCTTCCAAGCATTCAGTACCCTCTTTTGCTAGTACGAACTGTAGTGGACCCGGTGGTAGACATTCTTTCAATTTATCCGCCACCAACAGATCAAATAACTTCTCGTAGCTTTTACCCACTCGCCTACTTCTGACATAATAGTTCAACAGGTTCTTTAATCTTGCTGTAAACATCGTGTATGTTTCTTCCGCCGTTTTCCTCGCATCTCCAAATCGTGATCGATATTCTCTCGCTGTCAATTTGAATTCTTTCAGTAAATGTTCTTTCACTATGTCGTAATCGTCTAGATCATCGAAAGACAATCGATTCAACACCGTTCTTGCTCTTGGCGTCATTAGTGGCAACAGCAATTTGACCCAAAACTGCTTTTCCACCGTAAAACTGTTGAATGCATTCTCAACTGTCTCAAAATATAATGGCACCTCCATCATATCATATGGCATCTTAGGTAATACGTGTTTCATTGCATCACCTATCTTTTTAATCTTGGACACCATTGTCTCACTTTCTCTGACCCTGGTTCGTTCTGACTCTTCACGACTTCTTCTTTCGTCTTCATTTCGTTCCCTCAGTCTATTTTGATCTTCTACCCTACGCAGTTCTTCTTGTTCTATCTTTTGCTGCAACAATTCTAACTGTCTTCTGCGTTCCTCCTTTTCTATAGCCATTTCTCGGAGCTGAGCTTCCTTAAGAGCGAGTTTCTTTTGTTCTAATTCTAATTGTTCTTCCCTTTCTCTTTCCGCTTTTTCCAAATTTTCTTTCTCCATTTTCAATTCTTCCTGTCGAATCTCTTCGGCTCTTTGTAATTCTGCCAAACGCATGGCTTCTTTGTCTTCCTCACGCATCTTTTGCTCTTCGATCTGTTGTTTTCGTATTTCTTCATCACTTTTCCTTGCCCTCTCGTATTCTATCATCAATTCCATTCTTCTTCGTTCTGCTTCGTCACGATCTTTTTTCATTTGTTCTAGCTGAAGCTGGAACTGCTGCTTCTGCATCTGTATCTCTTCTTGTCTCATCCTTTCTGCTTGTTCTGCTCTTACTTTTTCCTCTTGTCTCCGTTCTTTCTCTTCTTGTTTCCTTTGTTCCTCTTTCTCTTTCTCCTCCTGTCTCCGTTTCTCTTCTTTCTCTTTCTCTTCTTGTTTTTGTTCTTTCTCCTCTCGTCTCCGTTGCTCCTCTTTCTCTTTCTCTTCTTGTTTTTGTTCTTTCTCCTCTCGTCTCCGTTGCTCCTCTTTTTCTTTCTCTTCTTGTTTCCGTTCTTTCTCTTCTTGTCTGCGTTGCTCCTCTTTTTCTTTCTCTTCTTGTTTCCGTTCTTTCTCTTCTTGTCTGCGTTGCTCCTCTTTTTCTTTTTCTTCCTGTCTGCGTTGCTCCTCCTTCATCATCATAAATTGCATCAACGCCTCCATAGACACAACCTGTGGTTTCTCCTCAACGCCACCTACAGCGCCTTTCTCTTCAGCTTCCTTTAGCCACACCTCTGCTAGGGCTCTCATCAAATTTTCCCTTGACATCTCTTCGACTTCTTCTATGTCGAGACCCTCTTCAATTAATAACTTTATTAATCGAGCAGAAGACATCTTCTTTATACTGGCCTGCTTTTGTTCCGTGAGCTTCTCCATCTTACTTTCTTACTTCAACTGATTTGCGTGAAGAAATCGAGGGAGTGACTATGCTTTCTGCAATTAGCTGACTTTACTTCTTATGGCTTGTTTATACAAGGAGCGAGTTTTGTATACCTCTCTCTGGCGTTGTCGTAATGTTATTCGTATACCCGTTGTATCTTCTCACCAGTTGTTCGGATGCTCCGTTTCCTTCTCCCGTTTGGTCAGCTCCTCAGATTGATTCGATATTCACCTTCAATTTACGGACGGTGAATATTCCGAAAATTGACGTCGAAAATGCTTCGTAAGCAAAATCCACCGTAGATATTCCTCCAATTGAAAATATTCCTCCAATTGAAAATATTCCTCCAAATGAAAATATTCCTCCAATTGAAAATATTCCTCCAATTGAAAATATTCCTCCAATTGAAAATATTCCTCCGATTGAAAATGTTGCTCCAACTGAAAATATTCCTCCGATTGAAAATATTCCTCCAAATGAAAATATTCCTTCAATTGAAAATGTTGCTCCGATTGAAAATATTCCTCCGACTGAGTTCACTATCCCAACGTCCGTTGCTTGAATTCAGTATCCCACCGCTGCCACCAAAAATGTCAACACCCAATTGACCTTCAAAGTTTTCTCCCGTTTTTTTCCTTGTGTTCAGTAGCGTAGCCTATCCCTAGCCTAGTCACTGTGTTTCGTTATCTAAAGCTAGGGTATAAATCTCTAAAGTTCTTAACTTGTTCAATTACAACAAAGCTCTGTTTCTTGTATTTTCTTCTTCTTCGTTCATAACACACGCAGATAACACAACAATAGATCAACGACGACAAACGCTTGAATTCTACGACAGCAACGCAACTATTATTATCTAAACTCCACTGTTCTCTAAAACGTCTTCTACTCTCTCTCTACTATCAACGCCATCCTCTACAACTTCTTACACTGTCTGGGCGTACACTCTTCCCCTGGCCGCTCTGCCCTTCTATCTGCCTCTCTCCGTGTATCTGTCCGTCTGTCTGTCTATCTCTCTCTCTCTCTCGCGCTCTCCGGCGACGGTCGGCCGAGCCGCGCTAAACTTTCCCGCCAGTCTGGCACCTGCAGGCCTAACTGTCTAGACGCTGACCTTGAGCTGGTCTAGTCGTACGCCTAAACATCAACTGACTAAATAGACTATACAAAATTAGCTCACAATATTGTATTCAAGTATTCAAACAGTTTCCATACCTGTACAGATAGTACAGGCTTAATGCTAAAGTGAGTCTTCTTTGTTCATTTATTTCAGCAGAAATGCTGCAAAATAGTGAGGGATCGCGTTCCCTCCCTGGAAAAAAGTGCGGGAACGGCGTTCCCCCGCGTTCCCGCCCCACTACACCACTGCTACACGCTGAAAGTAACTGAGAACCCAGCAGATAGCCATTAATAGCATTGGTTGACCTACCAGAAGGTTTTCTGGTTTGATATCCCTGTGAACGATGTTCAGCGAATGCAGATAGCAGATGGCGCTCGCCAAGTGATACGTCATTCCGCTCGCATCCCTCTCGGAATATTTAGTCGCTGCTGCGATCGAGTCGAACAGATCGCCACCCTTCAAAAGTCAACAACACAGACAAGAATAACTTAGTAAGTAAGTAATTGGGTAAGTAATTTAGTAAATAAGTAAGTAATTGGAAAAGTAAGTATGCTGAAAAGTAAGTAAGCAAGCAGGCCAGTAAATAAGTAAGTTAGTAATTGGGTAAGTATTTAGGTAAATAATTATGTACTTAGGAAAGTGAGCAAGCAAGTTAAAAAGTAAGTAAGCATTTGAGTAAGTAAGTGTCCGCGCTGAAGGCGGGAGCGCCTCTGAGTAGGGAGTCTGGTGGATCGCTATAGCAAATGCAAGAAATAATGAAAGCGGGAGCCACCGACCATAACGAGATCCATGATGAGGTAGTTAGACGGACAGACAGACAGACAGACAGACAGACAGACAGACAGACAGACAGACAGACAGACAGATAGACAGACAGACAGACAGGCAGACAGGCAGGCAGGCAGGCAGACAGACAGTCAGACAGACAGACAGACAGAAAGACAGACAGACAGACAGAAAGACAGACAGGCAGAAAGACAGACAGACAGACGGAGGAACAGACAGACAGACAGACTGATTGATTGATTGATTGATTGAAAGAAAGCTTCCGCATCAACCAACCGTAACGAGCTCCATGATGAGGTAGAGGATGTTGGGCGTGTGGAATTCGTCAATGAGTTGAACGATATTCGGATGCTTGATTCGTCGTAGAATGGAAACCTCGTTGTCGATCATCCGCTCACGACCTTGGCATTTCGTCTTGTTGACCATCTTCAGAGCAAACTGAAGCTTCCGTGCTCTGCAAGACGACAAGCACGTAGGTAACAAAAGAAGCAAGTCAGGGCGCGGTGGTGTAGTGGGTATGCTCGCTGCCTTGCAACTGGAGGGTTACAGGTTCGAATTCACCTCAAACCGCCGAGTTGGGACCTTCAGCAAGTCCTTAACTCGCAATTGCTCATCGCTTCGGCGTGAAACACCGGTTCAGTGTCCGCGCTGCAGGCGGGAGCGCTTCTGAGTAGAAATCTGTAAGCTTCCGTGCTCTGCGAACAAGTGCGCATGCATACCTAGACGAGTAAGTAAGAAAATGAATAAGCAAACAAGTAAGAAATAAAGCATATGCAAGTCATTATGAAAGTAAATACGAAAAATGTTTAAGTAAGCTAATAAATAAATGAGCGAGTCACTAGGTAAATTAGTAAATCAAAATAAGTAAGTAGCCTAAATAGGAAAGTGAGTAGGTAAGTAAACAACTAACTAAGTAAATTAGTAATTAAGTAAGCAAGTAAATAAGTAGCATTTAGGAAGGTAAATAAGTAGCATGTAAGTAAGTAAATATGTAATTAAATAGAGAAGCAAGTAAGTAAGCAAGAAGCTACAGACCAAGATCAAAAAAGTAGTTTTAACACATCGGAAAGATGTGCTTTGTGTAGCATCTAAGAACGAAGAATGTGACAATAGAGAGAATCGATTCCTAGGTGCAGGACGAACAAAGGCCAAAGCTCGACTCTATTTTATTCGGGGGGGGGGGGGGTGTTTTCCCGACATTTTCATTTTGGGCGAAATATCTTAACCACCATTTTTTTTAGTCATTTCCTGCTTTTCTTACCGCTTTTGGTTGGTTATACGTTCACGAGGTGCCAAAAACACTATTTCCGCGATTTTAGATTATTTTCTCCTCGAAGTTACATTACCCACTGCACCATGCTATAGTCAATGCATTATTTGATTTTTACATTATTTCGTTTCGGGGGTTCAAACACCCAAAACACACCCTAGCTACGACTTTGGGAGAGACTGCATTGCCCGTTGTGCAGATCTGCAAGAGAACGACTAAGGTCTAAGGTGAGGTAATCATTATAATGGTTAATATATTCGCGTTAGGGGCCTATTCATATGTGAACCTACTTCTCGGTGCATTCTTTCACGACAGCGAAGTTTCCTTTGCCAATGATCCGACCAATCTTATACTTGATCCTAAGCTGCTTCGGTTCAGTTTCTGCGAAGAAAGAAACAGGCAGAATAACAACAACAACAACAACAACAACAACAACAACAACAACAACAACAACAACAACAACAACAACAACAACAACAACAACAACAACAACAACAACAACAACAACAACAACAACAACAACAACAACAACAACAACAACAACAACAACAACAGCAACAGCAACAGCAACAGCAACAGCAACAGCAACAGCAACAGCAACAGCAACAACAACAACAACAACAACAACAACAACAACAACAAAAACAACAACAACAACAACAACAGCAGCAACAACAACAACAACAACAACAACAGCAGCAGCAGCAACAACAACAACAGCTGCAGCAACAACAGCAACAAAAGCAACAACAATGATAATAGGACTAATAATTATTATTATTGATTGATAACATCCGATTATTTATCTGACGCGGTCTATTGTTTGAATGTCACTTATCGTTTCTCAGAATCTGCTGACTATATAGGCCTATAATAATAATAATAATAATAATAATAGGCGATAGTTTAATGGGAGACTTGTAAAAGTCTATATTTGTTTACAACCGGACTGTTGACATTGCTTAGAAATTCCATCGCTGAATCAGTAACACGTTTTACCCTTCGCTTTTATTCATCATTCTGTTGGCTGATGCACATACAGTTTTAGTGAATTTATTGATACTTGTAATGCCATGGGCGGAGTTTATCAGGGGCTAGGGGGTCTAAGCCCCCCCCCCCAAGAAGACCCAGATTCAATTTATTACCGTATAAATTTTATCTTTTCCCGGGCTTAACCCCCCCAAGAAGGCTTTAGCCCCTCCAAGAACCGAAACCATACTCCGCCCATGTGTAATGCTGTTTAAAATGTTCTTGACTTTGCTGCTTGTTGCTGTAGGCCTACATGTACATGGACCAATAAAGGAATTGAATTGAATCGATCTGTTAATGTAATAGAATGGAGCTGACCTTGTGATACCGCGTGCGAATGTTTCGTGTCAATTCGACTGGAAACCTAAGTAAAGATAAAACACGGTTGAGCAAACGTTGGTTAAAAATAGAAATGATAAACAGACAGACAGACAGACAGACAGACAGACAGACAGACAGACAGACAGACAGACAGACAGACAGACAGACAGACTGACAGACAGACAGACAGACTGACAGACAGACAGACTGACACTGGCACAGATTGACACATACAACAAAACATCCTAGAGCATAGTCGCTAAAACTTCTTTCTTCTTTCGTCTTTTATTTTTTCCAGACACATCAAGTTTTTCGGTTGCAATGCAATGGACACTCAACAGCCACTTGCAACATCGTAACAATATTATTGTTACAATAATAATAATTCCCCTTCCCCTTCCCCTTCCCCTTCCCCTTCCCCTTCCCCTTCCCCTTCCTCTTCCCCTTCGCTTTCCCCTTCCCCTCCCCCTGCTTCCTCCTCCTCCTCTTTCGATTCGCCTATTCTTCTTCCTCGCTCTCTTGCGCTGTGGTACGCCGAGATGT
>OX457049.1:21335293-21624341 GCA_949752735.1 Lumbricus terrestris
GACGATGCTGTTGCCCAATGGCGTCAGCGCCTCCAGGCTTGCGTGCAAGCAGGAGGAGGACATTTTGAGCATCTTATTTAATTAAATAATATAATCAAACCATACTGATGGAATCATATTGTTAGTTCAATTTTCTACATATCTGGAAAATTTTAGAATGATTAATCATCAGGCCATAAAGATAATGAAAAACAGTATGACTTAATTTTATTGAATCTAACAGAAAATTGCTTGTAAACTGAAATTTCGGCATATGAAGTTGAAAGATTCATATCTTTTTATCCGTTCAACTTTATCTCATGAAATTTTGGAATCATATTCTTGGTCCACTTCTCTAAATATTTGGTAAATTTTAGCGTGATATGTCATCAGGCATTGGAGATATATGAAAAACAGTTTGGCTTATTTTTTTTTGAATCACGGTGTATAAGTATATTTAAGTATTATATGCACACGCATGCAAGAAGATCGGTTAAATTGTTTTACATCGAAAAGAAAAGTTAAATAAACAGAAAGTTAAATATAGTTCTGTGGGTCTACTGTATTATTCCGTCCGTCTGTCTGCCTGCCAGACTCTTGAGCCTCTGTCCATCGATTTTGTTTTGACTAAGCGACTGTCAACAAACTGGTTCCCGTCATTTCGCTTTGTCAGCGCTGTAGAAATCTCTGTAGATTACGATAATGATTACGATATTGCATTGTATTGTACGGTATTGTACGACGTAATATTGCCTTGTATTGTACGGTATTGTACGGCATCATATTGCATTGTATTTTACGGTATTGTACGGCATCATATTGCCTTGTATTGTACGGCACTGTACGGCATAATATTGCCTTGTATTGTACGGTATTGCACGGCATCATATTGCATTGTATTTTACGGTATTGTACGGCATAATATTGCCTTGTATTGTACGGTACTGTACGGCATCATATTGCATTGTATTGTACGGTATTGTACGGCATCATATTGCCTTGTATTGTACGGCATTGTACGGCATAATATTGCCTTGTATTGTACGGCATTGTACGGCATAATATTGCCTTGTATTGTACGGTATTGCACGGCATCATATTGCATTGTATTTTACGGTATTGTACGGCATCATATTGCCTTGTATTGTACGGCATTGTACGGCATAATATTGCCTTGTATTGTACGGCATTGTACGGCATAATATTGCCTTGTATTGTACGGTATTGCACGGCATCATACTGCATTGTATTTTACGGTATTGTACGGCATCATATTGCATTGTATTGTACGGCATCATATTGCATTGTATTGTACGGTATTGTGCGGCATCATATTGCATTGTAATGCACGGTATTGCATGGCATATGGGCATTAACTTGTATAATGTATGTGGGCTTCTCTCGGCAAAAACCTTTCAGGAGTGACACTAGTAATAATCTATCCACAATGCCACTAATAGTATGTACCTATAATTCTTGTCATAATCTGTCTCTAAAACCAGTAATGTTTTTGCAATGATAGTAAATACCTTTAGTCCTGCATCTCATGCAACTGATAATAATTTATAAGCTATAGATCTGTTACAGTACAGTTCAGATTTCTTGAATAAAAGTCAGAATTGTATTTTATTGAAGCCTATAATTATATACGACTATTTATAGAGCGCTTCTCTCAGCAAGAGCCTTTCAGAAGCGCTCCCAGTGCGATCAACCCCGAGAGAAACGGCAGAATTTGAGGTAAAAGAATTATGAAGAGAGAAAGATGGAGCCAACTGATGGCGGAAGTCCATTCCATAGAGAGGGACCTATGCAGACAAAGCATCTGGATTGAGCCGTGGAAGTCCTGATGCGCGGAACAACTAGGTAAAGCCCATCATGGGATCTAAGAGGACACAGCGAACTGGCCGAGAGGGGGCGAAGATCACAAAGGTCTATTCTTCAAACTATACAAGGAAAGGAACACTTAATCCACAGTCAAAATGTTCAGTAAAAATAATATACGACGGGAGAAAGGTTAAACGTACAAAAAATTATTGAACAGTTGGGAGCACATACATGTACAGCCAGCATTCAACATACAACGACAGAAAAAGTTCCTTGTATACGACTACAACGACAGGAAAGGTTAAGTATGCGACCACAGACAAAGCTAAACACGCATCTACAATCAGGGCTTTTTTTAAAAAGTGGAGTAGTACACAAAATGTGCAGTTGTAGAAGCACTTCGGTATACAGTTAAAACTAGCGAAAAAGACCATTGTCCACCGATTGAAAGTAATTTACCATGGATGATGGGAAAGAAAAGAAGCGGTTGTGCACTTCTAAAAAATCCTTAAAAACAGCAATATAATTATGTAGGCTACAATCCCATCAAAAGTTAGCGGTAGTGCAATAGATAACACGCTGGCGCAGAGAGCATGTCTTAGAGGTAACGAGTTCGCGCCTGCAGCAGGCGGACGGCATATACCCGAATCCCAAGCCTTATAGCATCGTAAAATTATTTAAAACATGTTTTAGTCATCTTTTCATCGCTCATCCAACTTCTAATTCTACTATATCACAGTTCCGTTATTCATCCAACTTTTACTTCAACTAAAAATATTTTGATCGTTCATCCAGCCTCTAGTCTGGCGGTTACAATTTAGCATAAAACCATGATTTCGTCGCTCATCCAACTTCTACTTCTGCTAATTAATATGCTCATCCAGCTTCTAATGATACTGCAATACGTCAGCAGTAATATCATGTTTTCATCGTTCATCCAACTTCCAGTTTACGGAAATAAAATATCTCTGAAGTGTTATAAGGCTTGGGATTCGGGTATATGCAGGCGGACGTGCTTACTGCTTAGTAGGCTGCTATTAGCGCCGATTATTGCAGGTTGTCTGTTCTGTTAGTAGTTAGATTGATGTTAATTGAGATTGTTGCATAACTTGTACATTAATATTCTTACTTGCTAACTTTTTTATGCACAGCGCAGTGCGTTTGCAGGCGTTTCATAATTATTATTTTTTCTATTTTAGATAATTATTATTATTATATTCGTTTAATGGTAACAAAAACTGATAGACACACCGCTATCAGGTAGGCCTACAAAAAGCAGAAACAAATACAATATAATAGCTATAGAAATATAAGCTGTGCACCGACGGGAGAAAATCACCCTCAAATATCACAATCAAATAATATCACCTTCCAACATCACCCTCAAATATCACCATCATAATAATATCACCTTCCAACATCACCCTCAAGAACTAGCATACCCTTAAATATCACCCACAACTAGCCTACATGTGTCACAGCACGTGGCCAGCCATTATAGAAGCCTCTGCTGATGGCAACGACGATCTATGATAAAATTCAACAACTTCTCCACAACAGTGAATCACCTTCCAGTGCCAAAGTCGTCTTGAAATCAATACAAGTCATCAATTTTGCACATAAATTATTATGAACTTCTCTGTTATGTCCTAGAATTTTTTGTTTGCAGGTTTAGGCGTATGTTCGGCAATGAAGATATGTTTATTGGGAATTGTAGGAAAAACTGGGTGAGTGAGATTGTGATAAACAGCTGGGGTGTGAAAAGAAGATTTTACCATTGCGGCTTTAAGAAATACTGGGGGGAATTGAATACATCCACCCCCTGGGAACTTTTCACCCTGTTGAATCGCAAAATGATTTATTGTGCTGCATGCGTTTAGTATTATTTCGAATCAATGTTTATTTGTACGACAGTGTATTGAGTGTGTGTGTGTGTTGATCGAGTGTGTTATGCGCTAAATAGGCCTACGTATGTAAATTACATGATTATTATAGGCCTACATTTTACAATTATTATGTATTCAATCATCATGTCAAATTTAAATTATATGCGTTTTATACCATCAAATCAATTTAATGTGTGCATTCAATACTGATGTGAATTGCATGTTCAAAAAACTAGTTAGAAACCAGTTGAACGCATTATGTCAACTGAATAGGGTTAGGGTTATTCCGTGCAGGCCTATATTAAAATGCTTTGCGTTAGGTGTATAATGCTTAAACCGCTGCGCTAAATACAGTATGCTAACTACAGTATGCTAACTACAGTATGCTAAATACAGTATGCTAACTACAGTATGCTAACTACAGTATGCTAACTACAGTATGCTAACTACAGTATGCTAAATACAGTACGCTGAAGACAGTATGCTAAATACAGTAGGCCTACAGTAAATACAGTATGCTAAATGCCAATATTAACAGCAGCTCAATGTTTGTGCTGTTTAGGCCTACTTGTTCACGTGTGTGTATTCATTCATTCATACATTCGGACATTTATATAGCGCTCCCTCAAGAAAAAACTACTCAGAGGCGCTCCCGACTCCAGCGCGCCCAAAAAGAACAGTGTTAAGTTTAGTAAGGAAGGATCCTGGTAGAGTCCCAGGGTGTAGGCGTAGCTCAAAAGAAAGGTCATTCCAGACCACTGGATGTGTATGTGATAATCACATTGATGAAATACATGTACAAAGACCACTGTGTTAGATGCATTATGCTTAGGCTACATACTGTGTACATGTATGCGATATCTGTTCGTGCATGTGCCCGTGCATTCGGGTGTTAAGCGCATACGTTAAACTCAACATAATTTATATTGAGCCATAATGTTAAATGCATGATGATAATTATGTGTGCATGCGTGTGTTAGGCTACATCCATTTAATAACCTTGTCACCGCTTCTGCATCCAATGATCCTCCAACGTCCATTATTCCTCCTCTTCTTCCGACCGCCATTTTTGCCATGTCACGTGTTCCGCCGCATTTCCACACCCACCAGGGCCACCAACATCGTCCCTCTCTCCTGCACCCTCAGTCACATCGTAGGGCACGGCACACGCAGCAGTAAATGGATGTAACCGATATATTCCACAATGTTATATTGTCCATCGTAATATAATAATTTATCAAAGGTTGACGCATTTTCGTACACCATCATGTCGGTTGCGCCATTGCTATATTTAGATGCGTTGACTTTCGAGGCGAGCAATATGCTGCCTGGTCATTCTAACTAGGTCACTCTTATTGGGTCATTCTAATTGGGTCAAGGTCAGACGGTCTTGACGTCTCTGCCTTGGATCTGTCTGCATCCGTGTGTCTGGATCTCTCTCTCTCTCTCTCTCTCTCTCTCTCTCTCTCTGCCTTTCTCTGCATGTCTGTCATTATCTGTAAGTTTGTCTGTCTCTATATCTTTATGCAAATTATGCCTGTCTATAGAGGTCTCGATCTGTCTTTCTCTGTTTCTCTGTCTGTCTTTGTCTCTCTATCTCTCTACATGTATCTCTCTATCTCTTGTCTATCTGCCGTCTACCTGTCTGTCTCTCTTTGTCTGTTTTTCTGTATTTTGTTTCCTTTCTCCTTCTGTCTTCTGGTTTATATCTCTCTGTCTCTGTCTCTGTCTCTCTGTCTCAGTCTCTCTGTGTCTCTGTTTCCGTCTCTATCTCTCTGTCTCTTTCTCTCTATCTCCATCTCTGTCTCTGTATATGTTTCGATGTCTCTCACTGCCCACCAACCGTCGTCTTTTGCTGCTGCTGCTGCGTTCCTCTTTCCAGTGGATGCTTATCACGTGACTGTCCATCTCCGCTCTTCATTCGTTCCATCCTCCATCCATCTATTCTCAGTTTTCCATCGTTTCCACAGAGATTCGATTTGTGTTTACTTCTCCTTTCCTTCTTCTCCTCTTCCTCTTCCTCCTCCTGCTCCTCCTCCCTCCTCCTCCTACTCCTGCTCCTCCGCCTCCTCCTCCTCCTTCTTCTTCTTCTTCTTCTTCTTCTTCTTCTTCTTCTTCTTCTTCTTCTTCTTCTTCTTCTCTTCCTCCTCCTTCTTCTTCTCCTCCTCCTCCTCATCCTTCTCCTCCTCCTCCTTCTCCTCCTCCTTCTTCTCCTCCTCCTTCTTCTCTTCCTTCTTCTCCTTCTCCTCTTCCTCCTCCCCCTCCTCCTCCCTCCTCTCCCTCCTCCTCCTCCTCCTCCTCCTCCTCCTCCCCTACTCCTCCTCCTCCTCCTCCTCCTCCTCCTCCTCCTCCTCCTTCTTATCCTCCTCCTCCTCCTCCTCCTCCTCCTCCTCCTCCTCCTCCTCCTCCTCCTCCTCCTCCTCCTCCTCCTCCTCCTCCTCCTCCTCCTCCTCCTCCTCCTCCTCCTCCTCCTCCTCCTCATAAACAGATCGATGTTTGGCACACAGTAATATCGATAATAACCCAGAGGCGTTAGTTGCAATACATGGTGTTTAGACTCCGCCCCATCATCTGGTGCACTGCTGCGCTGCGTATGAACATTTGTATAGCGCCTTTATACGTGTAACGATGACGCTGAAGCACGGCTGAGTACTGTGCATTGCATTCTAGTGGAAATGCTGAACTACAAAGGTTGCATAGTTTGGATCAAGATCTCCAGTTCACACGGCAGATCGACTAATTTGTTCGCTCGTAGTTGCTGCTATCAGCTTCGTCAACTCCGAGTTGTCTCTCTCTCTCTCTCTCTCTCTCTCTCTCTCTCTCTCTCTCTCTCTCTCTCTCTCTCTCTCTCTCTCTCTCACTCTCATAATGATAGGCCTACCGCAGACGTAGGTCTACTAACAGAATTGATAGAATTGATCAAATTATTGATAACTGCAGTTCGATGCTCGAAGGTCTGCCACTTGGACTAATAATATAATAAGAAATTTGGCGTCTTGATCGACTTCTTCGTTCAGCTGCTCGACTCATTTGCCGCATTCCTATCGTGTCCTATCTTACCAAGTAGCAATTTTTATTCGACAAGAAATAGAGACACAGCAAAATGGGTTCCACGACAACTGATCCACCGTAATAAAAGTCGGATTAGTGAGAAAGCGCTTGAGAAATGGAAGATGGATGAAGGCTCTTCATTTATGAAATAGAAGTTGGTTTTATGAAAAGACTTTCATGGTTTTCTAGCCTAATTGGAAGCTGGATTGATGAATTCATTCATGTACTTCAACATGCATCCAGCTTCTATTTCAGATCTAAAAGAACCTTGATCCAGCTTCTATTTATTAAACGTTTTTTCATCAATCCAACTCCTATTTCACCTGTAAAAGAACCTTCATCCAGCTTATATTTCCCAAGCGTTCATAAGTCCAGCTTCTATTTCACCTGTAAACCTTAATTTATCCAACTTCCATTTCTCGAACGTTTTCTCATTAATCCAGCTTCTATTTCAGCTGCAAAAACCATCGACTAAAAAATTCCCAGTTAACATTTTGTCGTTAACCATTTGTCGACGAATCAATATTTCGTGGACGAGTTGTCGTTGGACCATTTGTCGTTGGGCCAGTTGTCTGGGACCAGTTGTCGTTGGACCATTTGTCGTTGGGCCAGTTGTCTGGGACCAGTTGTCGTTGGACCATTTGTCGTTGGGCCAGTTGTCTGGGACCAGTTGTCGTTGGGCCAGTTGTCTGGGACCAGTTGTCGTTGGACCAGTTGTCTGGGACCAGTTGTCTGGGACCAGTTGTCGTTGGACCAGTTGTCTGGGACCAGTTGTCGTTGGACCAGTTGTCGTTGGGCCAGTTGTCTGGGACCAGTTGTCGTTGGACCAGTTGTCGTTGGGCCAGTTGTCTGGGACCAGTTGTCGTTGGACCAGTTGTCGTTGGGCCAGTTGTCTGGGACCAGTTGTCGTTGGACCAGTTGTCTGGGACCAGCTGTCGTGGGACCTGTTGTTGTGACATCATCAAAATGAGCTGCGCCACTTGTGTCATCTAGCGAGCAGCAAGAAGACACCGATTCGAACGCTGAAAGCTGCGCACTTTATTATAATACCACCGAACGAATGCATTTACACAAAGTTCGTTATACGCACAGAACTCCGTAAATAATAGTGTGACTGGACGGTCATGGACGTCGTCTAGTCACAAATTTTCAATTCTGAACACCGTCCTGTCGCAGTGTCACTTATTAGGCCAGCAGAGCCTGGAGAGGTAAGGGGCCTCCAGGTACTTAGGCCTAGTTTTTACACGTTAAGCGCTGCCTAAAATATTATAACATTATAGTAAAAATAGAAGTTGGTTGAGCGATGTGAACAGAGTAGATCGAATGGTGATAAGTTATTGCAGTAACTTAGACTTGGATGAGAATATTTGTATTAGAATCAGAAGTTGGATGAACGATGAAACCATTGTGCTTATGTGCAATTATTGCAGTAAAATAAGAAGCCGAATGAACGATTAAAATATTTAAAGCAGAAGTAGAAACTGGATAAGGTATGGAAGCGTCTTATAATAGAAATGGAAGTTGGATAAACGACGAAAACGTGGATAAAACAATCTTTGAATAATTTTAGACGACGTAGGTAGCGTGATTATGGCATGACCAATATTATGCTAACCGTGCACAATGCATGTACAAATGTTTTGAGGGACGGTTGTGTAATAGAAGAGGTTGCAATGAGAACCTATACCCGTAGCCCACGGTTCTGTTAACTTCCGCAACTCTAATTTACCCAATTCCAAAGCACCATGAATCATCCATTTTAACAACCTTCCGCCAGGGCCGGTGTCACGAAATAGAGTATCCCCCGTATTAATTGTATCCCCCAAATTAAAAAAAGTCGAAAAAACCGCTTCCACGTACGTGTATTCTGTTTTGCAAATTAATTTTCATCTGCTTTGTTTTGAACAATGACACTGACAGGTATGTTTATTCCTACTAAATAATTTGTTTTGCCCTGTTTTTAGAGCACTTAAAACATTTAAAACACTTAAGAACACTGAGAGTCACTAAATAAATTCGAGTTGCCTTTATCTGAGCATTGCTTAGGACACTTAAAACAATTGGAGTCACTTTAAATTTTGATTACAGCATAAATATTTTTTATGCGCATTTTTCAAAAAAGGGGATATAATGGTTTATCCACACGGATAGTATAGACAGGTTAATTCCATCCGGGGGGGGGATAGATTAATTCATCCCCCCGGATAGCTTTCAAGGGGGATACTCCGTTTCGTGTAACCGGATTTAGGGTAGCCCACGAGCGCCCAATATGGCGAGGCCCTATTTTGCAGCGGATATCCCGTTCGTTAATGATCGTGCAGTCTCCGATAGGCGCAATATCTGTACCTAGGGCCACATTAAGACCAGTGCTGTAATTATCCTCCAATGCCCCTATATCTGCCAACCCATGGGCGGAGACCTAGAGGGGGACATAGGGGACGGTCCCCCCAATAAAAGTGTTGGGAGAGACGGCCCATGCATTTGTCCCCCCCCCCAATCGTTGAGCGTCAAGACTAAAAAATAAAGGTTATCAACTTTTTTGGCGGCGAAAATAGAAAATTTCGTCGAGATTAGGGCGGATGACTAAAAAAGGTCATCAACTTTTTGGCGGCGAAAATATTTTTTTTAGAGATTTCGCCGGTCGTCAGAAATTTTCCGGGAAATCTCGCGTCTTTCCGTTCCCCCCTAATTCTCGGCCCAGGTCTCCGCCTATGTGCCAATTAACCCACCGGTTCATCACGCACATAGGCCTATTTATTAATGCGGGTCATGTCAAAACTGTGCAACCACATAAACCAGTGCCCATACCAATTTATAGATATATAAGATTTTTACTGATTTTGACTCATAAGGGAAGAAATTCCAACGCCAATGTTGAGATTGTAAGTTTATTTCTGAATATTATTATTATTTGAAAATTTACATAAATTAAAGCTGTCAATCATTTTTATTGTTGATAAAGTGTCTTCTATTAAATTTATACGCTTAACTATTAATTATTTTCAAATACAAAATAAAAGCGTCAACCTCAGACTTCTTTTCCTGGTCAGGATGTCTATAAGCTGTAGGCTACATTTAGACTAAAAGCGGGCAGCTTGTGTCAGTTATTATTCGTTCATTCGTTCCAAATATTTATATAGCGCCTCTTAAAGAAGCCTACTCAGAGGTGCACCCAGCCGAGCCACGGCTAAAAAGAAAGGTACTGATCGACTGGTAGAAAGTAGGCAGATTATTCGAATCATAATTTTTATAGCTCATTTACGCCTAGAGAGATGTCTAAATTTGAACAAGCCTATCATTTCAAGACTTCGCACTTTCCATTGGCAGACGCCAATAAACTGATTGAAATCTTATTGGCTAAGAATATCACTCTGTGCTCAACAGTGCAAGGTTACCGTACCAAGTAAGTCTCCCATGTGTCATAAGTCTACTTGGACGATGCCTCCCTCTGCCTCAGTCTGTATTTATGTATCTGTCTGCTTCTGTCTATCTCAGCCAGTCAGAGAGTCAGTGAGTCAGTCAGTGAGTCAGTGAGTCAGTGAGTCAGTCGGTCAGTCAGCCTGCCTGCCTGTCTATCGGTCTGTTCGTCTCTCCTTCTCTGTCTGTCTGTCTTTCATTGTCTCTCTCTGTCTCTGTCTGTCTCTGTCTGTCTCTCTCTGTCTGTCTGTATGTCTCTCTCTCTCTCTTATTCCTTCGGCTCAATTTCAGTATAGGGGGGGGGGCAAAGCATATGCAATATCTTTACACAGTAACGACACTAACCCCAACCGACTCTTACGGTTCCCGGTAGTGCAATTATCTCTTACAACCTATGCCCCTCCCTCCACCCCTCTCTCTCTGTCTTCCTTTACTCTCTGTCTGTTTCTCTTTCTCTTTTTTATCCCTGTCTCTGTCTGTTTGTTTTTCTGTCTGTCTGTCTGTCTCTCTTTGCGATGTCGAGGCTAAAGAATCTATAATTATAGGCCTAGATTCGCTTAATATAAATCTATTAACGATTTTCACTGAATCTGACTTGTCAACATTCACCAACCTTCGTAGGCAGCGGGTCAGATATTGAGGCTGACATGAAACACGGAGAACGAACGGGCGATGGAAAGTTCTGATCGTAAACAGCGAAGTGTTTTAACCAAGACGCAACTTAGGCCACTAAACTATTTATGCACGGCCGCCTTTACCAATCCTTTCGGTATAAATATTATTACCGAGTAAACTCCGATTGCCTATAACACCTCTCTATATTAACGATGTAAATATACGTTGACTTGTTACGCTTACAAACTGCTATCCATCATAACCGGATATTATTATTACGCACGAAAACAATGATCACTATGACAACGATTTTGTCGTTGCCCGGGTAACTGAAACTGTGGGTTTATTTCGTGCGGTAAGGCGCGTGATCTTTGAGTTTGCGTAAGTAAGTAAAACGACCGGCATTTAGTCTGTGCACAGTTACGCACTCCAGAAATCTTCTTTAGGTTCTCTGCCAAGTGGCAGATCCAAACATCGAATGTCTCCACCTTTAACGCTGTTGTGCCATGTCCTTTGGTTCTCTGTAGGCTAACCCTTCTCCATCATCCCATCCAGCAGTTTTTGTCTAGGTCTTCCTCTGCACCTTTTCCCCTCCAATCTTCCTTCAATTATTTCTTTCTGCAGTGAGTTTCATCGCAGCAAATGTCCTACCCAATTCTTTTGTCTTGTCTTTATTGTATCTAGCAGAGATCTTTTCTCTTCTACCATCGTCAGCACTTAATTCCTCGTTCGTAACATGCTTTGTCCAACTAATCTTCTCCATCTTTCTCCAAACCCACATCTCAAAAGCTTCCAGCCGCTTGGTGTCTTCTTTTCTCATTGTCCATGTCTTTGCGCCATATAACGTCACACTCCATAGCAATTCATTATTGTAGCTATTGTTGTGTTTTCATGCATGTATTATCGCCTGATTTATCGCCCCCCTTAAATCATCGCCTGTCTATCTCTTATCCAACTTCTACTTCTCCTATCAAGATTTTCATCGCTCGTTCAGCTTCTTGTTTTACTGCAATAATTTTACACAGTACCATGGTTTCATCGCTCATCCAACTTCCACTTCTGCTTTAAATATTTTTTTATCGCGTTGCAAACGTCCACTTCCAGCATATATACATGTCCCGTGCGGGTAACGGCCCGCTATTCCGAGGGTCCACTATTCCGAAGGTACACTATTCCGAATATCCGCTATATTTTGTTCGTTATCCTTGGTGGTTAGGGTTACAGTGGTTTAAGGTTAGGGTTATGGTTGGCAGTGGTTAAAGTGGTTTGGGTGAGCAGTGGGAACGCCGGATGAGGGCAGTGGGAACGCTGATGAAGAATTTCATTGAAATGCATGTGTTTTGGAGTTCCATCATGATGAGCAGTGGGAACGCAAGCCAAGATTTTCGAGAGCAGTGGGAACGCCGTTCCCACGCATTCCCACCCACTTTAAACCCTGATGGTTGGGGTAGGGTGGGTTAGGGTTGGGTGGGTTAGGATTAAGTTTAGGGTTATGGCTAGAGTTGGGGAGGTTTAGGGTTATGGTTATGGTTGGGGTGGGTCAGGGTTAGGTTTAGGGTTATGGTTGGGGTTGGTTAGGGTTAGGGTTAGAGTTCGGAATAGTGGACCTTCGGAATAGTGGACCCAAACCCCCGTGGGCGAGCGTGTGTTTGTGCATGTTTGTGTGTGTGTGTGTGTGTGTGTGTGTGTTTGTGTGCGCGTGTGCTACTTACACCGTTTAAATAAAATATACTGTATCTCTAATCGCCTTTTGAGAGAATTTTAGCTTACACATGAGGGTTAAATTAACCAGGTATAATGTAGTAGGCTAAGGATAATCGTCAACACTTAACGTTAATACATTTATAATGCCTCAGAATAATAACAACAGCTTATAATAGATCCGTGTAGGTCGGTAATGGTTATGTCTCCGCGCCAGTCATGGGCGGAGACTTAGGGAGGACAGGGAGGGGACGGTCCACCCCAATGGAGGTGTTGGGGGGGACGACCCATGCATTTGTCCCCCCCAATCGTTGAGCGCCAAGACTAAAAAAGGTCATCAACTTTTTCGCGGCGAAAATAGAAAATGTTCGTCGAGATTTGGCCGGATGACTAAAAAAAAGGTCATCAACTTTTTTGGCGGCGAAAATAGAATTTTTTTCCGAGATTTCGCCGGTCGTCAGAAATTGTTGCCGGAAAAGCATGGAAATTTTTCTGCGACACTCAGCCATTCGTCCATCAGAAAATTTCGCGTCTTTCCGTCCCCCCCAAGTCTCGGCCCAGGTCTTCGCCTATGCCGCCAGTCATCGTAGATGGCGCTAAACGCTGCATCCTAATATTTTAACATTGAGAATGACAAGTATGAAGAAATAACCAGATGAGTCATAGAACAACGACGCAGAGTCGTCGATTAAGATCAATGGAGTTTAGAATTTTAGAATCACTAGAAACTAGAGAAATCGAACACTCAGTCTAAAAAATTAAATTAAATTTTCAACAATTTTAAATAAATAAGATAGTGAAACTTTGGCATAATTATGCCAATATTAACAGTACCGACGTAATATTTATTGCATGGTGTGTTGCCAGAGTTGGTTGCAAGTTAAGGTATGTCGTGTGCCGGTGACACGAAACGGAGTATCCCCCTGAAAGCTATCCGGGGGGATGAATTAATCCATCCCCCCAGATGGAATTAACCGGTCTATTCTATCCGCGGGGATAAACCATTCTATCCCGTTTTTTTTAAAATGCGCATAATAAAAAGATTTATGCTGTAATCAAAATTTAAAGTGATGCTAATAATAATTGTTTTAAGTGTCCTAAGCAATGCTCAGATAAAGGCAACTCGAATTTATTTAGTGACTCTAAGTGTTCTTAAGTGTTTTAAATGTTTTAGGTGCTCTAAAAACAGGGCAAAACAAATTATCTAGTAGGAAAATCTGTTAGTGTCATTGTTCAAAACAAATCAGATGAAAATTAATTTGCAAAAAAACTACACGCGGAAGCGGTTTTTTCAACTTTTTAAATTTGGGGGGATACAATTAATACGGGTGATACTCTATTTCGTGACACCGGAAAAGGTTAAGGACCTCTGAGTCTGATCTAAGCAACATAATTTATCCAGCATAGACTATCTTTTTTGGATCACAGTCTTGCGGTACGGTAACCGGATGTCAATGCAGCACGTCACGCAGTAATGGCGTCACATGATCGTATTTCCGCAGATCACACACGATCCTTGCTGCTGCATTCAACACAGACTGTAAGCTCAGTCGATCACGCAGGTACTTAGGCGCACTAGCCAATAGACTGTTGCGCCGGTCCACCTGAGAAACAACGAAACAGAAAACAGCTGTTTTTGCAGCCTCGAAGGGCAGTGATTGCACACAGCTTTTGATTAATCGCAGCTGGCAAAAGCATTGGCCACCTCCAGTCCTTCAATCCCACTTGGCACGTCATGTACATGTCCGCATGGAATATAATTCCGAGGTCACGCACCGCAGTCGAAGGCCGCACTGATATCCCACAGATATCCAAAGACACACCGCTGATAATGTGTGTGAGCTTATACTTCCATGTGCATTCAGTTTTCGTTTGTATGTCTAAGTTTAAGTGTGTCTGTGTATGTGCGCATTGTGCCTGTTACATGCATATTTAACGACACTGCCATATCAGAGATGATTATTGTCGCCCTCCTCCTTTATCCAGGCTTGGAACTGGCACTGGCAGAGAACGTGTGTGAGCTTATGCTTCCATGTATATATGCATTCGTTTGTATGTCTAAGTCTAAGTGTGCCTGTGTATGTGTGCATTGTGTATGCATGTGGATTTAAGCGAATGTGTGCGTGCATAAATTAATGTACCAGTATTTGCGATTGTGCGTATGCACGTGAACCAATGCGCATGGGCGAAGTTTATCAGGGGCTAGGGGGGCTAAGCCCCCAAGAAGACCCATATTCATTTTTTACCGTGTAAATGGTTTCTTTTTCCGGGCATAGCCCCCCCCAAGAAGGCTTTAGCCCCTCCAAGAACGGAAACCAAACTCCGCCCATGCCAATGCGTGTATGCATTTAATATGTATGTTTGAATGAATGTATGCATGCATGTTTGTATGTGTGAATGTATTACATGCATGCATTTATGGATGTATGCATGTACATATGTATGTATGCATGTATGCATGCATTTATATATTTATGTATTTATGTATGTACGTCCACTTGTATGCATACATGTATGCATACATGTGCGCATGCAATCATGCCTATCCACATGTCTTCTGTCTGTCATTTTGTCTGTGTTTATGTATGCTTATTTGTATGCACGTTTGTTTGTGTTTTTTGTTTGTGTAGGACAATGTAAATGAGTGCATATGTAAATTAACTTGTATGAATTTGATCACCAATTTTGGGCCATAATCAGTTCTTCTGAAAGACGGATATATTAATTCCTGAGAGATCCGCTCTATAACTCCACACCCCCTCAATTTTCGAACAATAATCAACTTCTTCTGCATGATCATAATTATTATATTACAAAGTAGACTTGCATTCTAACTTTGTCAGATCACATGTGACGCCCACTTAATGCGAATAAATTGTTCATAATAGAAGTTTGGTAATGAATGCTTTATTTTGCGGATGTTTTCGCATGGTTTAATTATGTTACCCTCGCAGAAACATCCACCAATGCACTAACTGATGTCTACCCACATCGCCCCCATAGCACCCGTCATGGCATCTGGGATTTGTCATATTTGATAAACCGGTAATAGAATTGAGTTGAATTGACAGGTAGATTATGGACCTCTTTTTTCTCTTCCTATTTTCCTGCTCTTTATTCACTCTTATTGTTCTACCCAAATATGTCTATCCATCCGTCCGTCCGTCCGTCCGTCCGTCCGTCCGTCCGTCCGTCCGTACGTCCGTCCGTCCGTCCGTCCGTCCGTCCGTCCGTCCGTCCGTCCGTCCGTCCGTCCGTCCGTCCGTCCATAATACCCGTATTTCCCTTCGTGTATCATCAACACTGCCTTCTCTATCTACCAAAGTCGTTTGATTGACACCTCGAGCTGTCTGCACAGCGCATGCATCTCAAGCCGCTTCAGATTACCCCCGGCACACTATATTTGAAACATTCATCGCCTTTATTGCGCTAAAAATCGTGGTTTGTTACCAATATTTTCATCTGTAACTAAAATACTAATCGCCGTTGAAGTCACATGAAGAAACGACCTCGAGGTTATTATTTTTGGGGGATCAAAATATTGAAAACAAACCACGAAGTGGGACGACGGATGAAAATCTTCAGAGCAAAACAAGAAGCGGGATTCTTTTTTTGGATTTTTTAGCGCAATAAAGTCGATGAATGATGCAAATCTAGTGTGCAAAGGGGGGGTAATCTGAAACCGGGGGTAATTTGAAACCTTTACACCGGGACCGTTGACATCACCAGTTGCACCAACTCCTCCTCCTCCTCCTCCTCCTCCTTCCCCTCCTCCTCCTCCTCCCTCCGCCTACTTCTCTTTAGAAGCCGTTGACCTGGAACACTCTCAACCACCCACGTATGCAGCATAATTCATCCCCGGAACAACAAATTATAAAAAAATGGCACGAGCAATTACTTGGGTAATTTTCCATCAAGCGATTACAGAGCTATTGCCAGAACCTATTGAAGCTCGAGTTGACGGGCAAGTATTATAATTATAATTATAGCCGCCTATTTGGTGAGGGCAGGGCTACGTCAGCCACTGAAAGCAGGGTTGCCAGATTTCGGAAAAACTTTGTCGCGAGATTCCGAAAAAAGTCGCGAAAATCGCGAGATCATTGAGCTTTTCTATTTTCCGTCGCAAAAATTTCTGACTGACGACTAAAAAAAAAAGGTCGTCAGAAATTCTGACGACCTTTTTTCTTTTAGTCATTCGACCGAAATCTCATGAAAATTTTACAATTTTAACGTGAATTTTTAAAAAAGGTCGTCAAAAAAGTCGCCGTCGCGACCGCGAGGCAACTCAAAAGTCGCCCAAAAAGCGCGAGGTCGCGAGGACGAAATTTTCAGTCGCGAGCGCTTTCAAAAGTCGCCCAATTCGCGCTTTTTGCGACGACCTGGCAACCCTGACTGAAAGGTCCTGCCAGGCTAAGGGCCGGATCTCGTTGGTAATTCGGTCGTGTTTATCTATAAACGTGTTTCGCCTGAAGCGCTTCAAACGCCAAGTCGTTCGTTGGTGAGAGACTCAGAAAATCGAAGAAGATGGCGATGTGCAAAGTGTTCTGCGTTGTTCTACTCGTTTTCACCGTCTCAGCCATGGCAGGTAAGTGTCGTCCAGGGTTAAACAACACAACTTTATCTTGCAAGTTAATTGTAGTTAATTATTAACTCTAAACAGCACAACTTTATCTTGCTAGTTAATTATAGTTTATTATTAACTCTAAACAGCACAACTTTATCTTACTAGTTAATTATAGTTTATTATGAACTCTAAACAGCACAACTTTATCTTACTAGTTAATTATAGTTTATTATGAACTCTAAACAGCACAACTTTATCTTACTAGTTAATTATAGTTTATTATGAACTCTAAACAGCACAACTTTATCTTACTATTTAATTATAGTTTATTATGAACTCTAAACAGCACAACTTTATCTTACTAGTTAATTATAGTTTATTATGAACTCTAAACAGCACAACTTTATCTTACTAGTTAATTATAGTTTATTATGAACTCTAAATAACACAATTTTGCTATCGAGTTAATTGTATGAACTCTAAGCAAGACAACTTTGCGATTAACTTAAATGATAGTTAACATTATTTTGTGGGAACTCTAGATAACACAATCTTGCTATAGAGCTAATTGTATGAACTTTAAACAACATAACTTTAATAGAGCGTGAATTGCATGAACTTTAAATTAAATTACTTTACTATAGAGTCAATTGTTGGTACTCTAAACAACACAACTTAACAAGAGGGTTAATGGTTGGTACTCTAAACAACACAACTCTGCTATAGAGTTAATTATTGTATGCCCTATGAACTCTAAACAACGCTACTTATCAATAGAGCATAGGCGAGAGGAGGCAATTGTTTCTTTATGTATTTGACCAATGACCACAATTTTACGATTATGCAAGTTGTATGTCTCGCCTGGATAATGGATTTCTTCCGGAGTTGCCCTCCGGAATTGAAGTCTGGCAACTCTCCTGCTATTATAATAGATTTGAATTCATTTCGCGAGTGCTGTAGTCGCTTCTGACTTCAGCCAATTATAGATTTGAATGAAATAATAGATTTGAATGAAATAACTGTAAACAGCATAGCTTTCTGTGGAGTTAATTGAATTTGCTTGGTATATAATTAGGTTATGTATTGTATAGCTCATTTTAATAAATTTAATTAATGCATTGATTGCATTCGCTTTGTAAATGGTCAAATAGTAAGGAAATGAACGTAAAGATAAGAATCAAGATATATTATGTGTGAGGAAATAAACAATGATTTTACTCGTGCTTCTGTGATGGTATCTAAATTATTTTATTAACCTCTATCTATTTATTTCTTATTCTGAGTTAGGACAGAGGGAAGAAAGCAGATCCTGAATTTCCGATACAACTGCATTATTTCCCAAGCTATTGCTCCACATCTAGCTAATTTCGAGAAAAAAGTTCATTATAATACTAATAATATTTTTTTCGATTTGTTCTTGTTGCGCGCTATTGTCTGCGCGCATTTGCCTGCGCGCATTTGTCGGCGCGCATTTGTCGGCGCGCTTTTGTCATGCGCGCTTTTGTCGGGCTCCTTGTATCTTGTTTTACTGTTACCATCACATAAATTTTGTTATAACATCGAATATAACGTGATAGACTATGTTTTGATTCGCTACACAATGCAACAATACATTGAATTGCAGATTTGACCTGTTTTCTTATTTTCGTTTGCTTCAGGTTTCTACGATGAGCTGCTGTCGGAAGAAGACCGCGACTTTGCGTAAGTTCTTCTTTGTTAGTGGTAATCGATATAGTAAAAACTTTGATCGAGATCAATCAATCAATCGTAATTTATATAACGCCCCTACAAGGTGCCTACTCAGAGGCGCTCCCGGCCCAGATCAAGCGAAAAAGCAGTCTTGAACATTTTGTGAAATTGAGAAGAGCTTTGGAGGTGTCGCATAGTCAAGGGAAGTCCATTCCAGGTTGTTGGACCAACCACAGAGAACGAACGCCTCTGCATTGTTGCAGAGCGAGTGAAAGGAACCATTAAGTCACCATGGACAGCAGAGCGCAGTGCGCGGCGGCCTATGCAAGTGGAAAGGGGGAGGCAAAGCTCACACAGATAAGAGGTGCCCAGCCCGATAAGCATCGCCACACCAAAGATGCAATCCTAAATGAGATGCGCTGCGAGATATATATCTGAGCTTGTTGCATCACTGAACCAACTCAGCAGTTATGAGTATACACAAAGACTTTTAAGAACTTTTTAGAACTGTTCAACTTTTCTGCCACTTGGTAAATCACCCTCATTCGGGGTGGTGGAATGACTTTTCTATTATTCTCCACTGAGCTGTTGCCCTTTTCTTGAGAGAGAAGGGCACCAGCTTAGCCGAGATCGGAGACACAATCAGGAGCAGAGAAGTTTGGAGAAATTTCATAAGGGCCTCATCGTCATGTTGATGATGACGGAGGAGAATAGGGTCTATAGAAGAAGACACATCCATTAATTTTAGAACTGCACATTTTGTGTAGAACTGCACGCCAAAGAGTCACGGAATCTTTCCTCATCACTGTTGAGTTGGTTAGGTCTTGCAGTAAGCTCAGAAATAATCTCGATCCCAGTTTCGACCCTGAACTGTTCATGGGAAGATGAGACGTACGGTGATGGATAGGACTGGAAAAATTTGGTCTTGGGACAGGGGAAAAATTTCGTCTTGGTCGCCGAAAAATCTGATGACCTCTTTTAGTCATTCGTCCAATTTCCAAGAAAAAAGATATCGTTTTAGCCGCCAAAACAGTTGATGACCTTTTTTTTAGTCAGTCATCCTGGTCGGAGTAATAGCCTCTCTAGTATCCTGCTTTTCTCTCCCGCTGCATCGAGTTAATGGCGTGTTGAAAACAAATGGGGGGCACGTCCCATGCACTTTTAAATGGGGGCCATGGCCGGATTGGCCCGCTGGATCCGCCCCTGATGGTTGGCTCAGGACTATAGCGCAATTAATCGGCTGCTCTTCTATCTTCTGTTCGTCTCCTGGTAGACCAAGCCAAGCTGGGCTTTTATCGTCTGCAGTTTTTTTTAAACCAAAATAATATGATGTTCTAAATGGATATGTGCAGTTGTAAGAGCAGTTTCGTGCAGTTAAAAATGGTAAAAAAATGCAATTGTCATTCGATTAACTATGGAGGACGGGAAGACAAAGGTGGGGTTTGTGCAGCTCTAAAACATTCTTTTAAAAAGAAAAACTTGAGCTATGTTCTTTGGTTTGATTAAAAATTATTTAAGCAGTCTTAAAACTCATTCTGAATAAATTCTTTCTTAATGAACTCGATCGATGGCTAATGGATGAAAGCTGTCGGATTTAATAACCAATGATTCAAATACAATCGATTAATAAACATCTAACATCAGATCTCGCTAGCGGAACATCCGGTTTGCTCCGATTTTCGCTCGGAAAGAATATGCCGGTTTATTGGGATTTTTAGCCGTGTGATTGCAAATGTCGCGTCTATTTGAGTGTATAAAGCGTCCGAGTCTACTTCTGTGATGTTTGTTTGGACTTACGCGTGGAACATTTTGATTTCGACGATTTAACACCATCTACGATATCTCCGCATGATGACTGCCATCTGGGTCACGTGGTGTGTAACAACTAAAATCGAACTGTCCGGATCCGAATTTCCACGCGCTTCTCCTTCAAGTCCTCCAGAATGGATTATGAAGATTCTAACAACAATTCCGCTAAGTCTTCAATCTTATCGGGCATTATATAGGCCTACTTTGAATGGATAGACTTTGTAGCATCGGCTGGACCTACCAATGAACTGGCGATTCTTCGAACACACACCATCGTGAAGCGAGCGTCAGTAGCGCTGAATATAGCTACTAATAACTGACGGGCCGTTTTGGGCTTATCCTGATCAATGGCAGTAATTCAACATCAACTGTCTAGTTTAACATCAACAACGTAACGGACGGATGCAAGCCCATGGCTGCCGCAACTTTATTTAATTATTATTACTATAAGCTTTATTATTATTTAACTGTGTATTATTTTATATCTCCGACATGTAACTTGGTGCGTTCTGTCACCCTGATCGTCTTACCGTGAAATTAAACGAAGATACTGAACAATCTCTGCTTTAGACTTTTCACAGCGCTTTGACTTTATTGATTTCGAGTCAAAACGAATACAGAATTAATAGACTATGACATGAGTTTCTCAGTGCAGTTGCACACAACAATGAGTTCGTGCAGCTGTCGGAAGAGCATTTTTTGTCAGCCAAAAATAGTTTTAAATTATCAATGTTATCCGATTTGGAATAATTTACCGCATAGCCTAATTGTTCCAATCCCTTCTCAAGATATTCACAAAAAAACGTTGGGGTCCGCGCGGACCTCCCCGTTAGGCCTTCGTGTACCAAAAAATACCTTGGGCACTCGAGTGCTAAAAAAGGTCATCAACTACATGTCATTAAACAATGCAGCGGGAGAGAAAAGCAGGATGTGTCCGGGCTTTTTTTAAACGTGCAGTTCTACACAAAATGCGCAGCTGTTAATGGATTTGTGCAGTTGTAAAAGCAATCTTGTGCAGTGAAAGTCATTAGAAAAAGGTAACCGCAGCTGGTTTGCCACGGAAGAGCGGATTCGACGAAGAGGTTGTGTAGTGAAAAATGCGCAGGAAGGTCCAATTTAGGTCACCATGCAGACTTTATCACCAGCGATTTGCGACATTTTGGGGACAAATTTCTGACGAATGACTAAAAAAAGGTCATCAGAAAGTTTGGCAGCCAAAGCCACACCAGATTCAAATTGCTGGCACCAGATTCAAATTGCTGGTTGTGCAGCTCTAAAGATTTCTTAAAAACAGCCCTGGGATATATTGTATACCAGAGAGGCCATAGTATATTATTTATTATTGATTATTGTTTGTGCAGAGATTGCTTCGACCGAGATGACCGAAAAAGTCATCAGTTATTTTGGCAGATGTCGTGGCCGACTCTACCCTTAATAATGATAATAATAAGGACGACAATTTCTATGGCGCCATAACGCAGCCATGATAACGACAAACACACATTAAGAGACAAGCGATTGATGGACTCTATAGACTAGTATAGAGGCAGCCACATATGGAGCCAAGAGAAACACACCTGTCCCTCCACCACCACCACCACCACCACCACCACCACCACCACCACCACCACCACCACCACCACCACCACCACCACCACCACCACCACCACCACCACCACCACCACCACCACCACCGCCGCCACCACCACCACCACCACCACCACAAGGATGCAAAAATGATTTGCAGTGAACGTCTACTTTTAGCTTATGCTTAAATCTACTGTTCAATGCACCCGAAGAGAAAAATAGGACACTAGAGAGGCTAAAACGTTTGCTTACATCTGAAATTTTGAATGTTGTCTGTAGACCTATTTTATACACTATTTGTAATCGTATTCCTGTTTGGCCAAATTAGTGATAATCACCTATTCGCTTGTTGCTGCTTAACGACCCTTTGTCATTTCAAAGATGATTATTGTCGCCCCCCTGCTTTATCCCGACTTAGGACTGGCACTGGCAGTTAATAACCTATTCGATACTCTTACGGGCATTGAGCCCAATGGTATTGATGATGATGATGATGATGATGATGATGATCATGTATGTATGTATGTATGTATGTATGTATGTATGTATGTATGTATGTATGTATGTATGTATGTATGTATGTATGTATGTATGTATGTATGTATGTATGTATGTATGTATGTATGTATGTATGTATGCATGCATGGATGCATGCATGGATGCATGCATGCATGCATGTACAGGGTGCGCCAAAAAAAGAGACCCCCTAGATTTTTTGCCAATATTTTGACCAAAAGTAAGAATTTCCAAATGAAATTTTACAGGCTTATAGACAATTCATATTTACACATCATGGCCAGATTTCATCAAAATATTTCAAACGCAACAAAAGTTACATCCCTTTTAGTGAGGTCACCTTCTCCGTTTTTTGACGATTC
This sequence comes from Lumbricus terrestris, assembly GCA_949752735.1. Lineage (NCBI taxonomy): Eukaryota > Metazoa > Annelida > Clitellata > Crassiclitellata > Lumbricidae > Lumbricus > Lumbricus terrestris. Next base: position 21,358,294 of record OX457049.1, read on the forward strand.
AAAAACGAAGCGCAACAAAAAATAGGGTTTTTGTCAATATCTTGGTCAAAAGTAAGAATATCGAAATGAAATTTTACAGGCTTGAAAGCAAATCATATCTGCACATGGTGGTCAGATTTCATCAAAATATTTCAAAGAGGACAAAAGTTATACCACTTTTAGTGAGGCCACCCACCGTTTTTGGACGATTCAGAAACGAAACACAACAACAAGTAACAAAAACACAATTTTGTTCAGTCTCAGTCTCATTCCATTTCTATTGCGTTTTTTCATCAATCCACCCTCCATTTCACCTGTAAAAACTTTCATCCAGCTTCCATTTCTCAAGCGCTGGATCGGTTGTCTGTAGACCAGTTGTCGTAGACGAATTGTCCGGAGACCAAATAACTGTTGTCAAATGAACTTGGTAGTGCTTCACAACTTGTGTTCAATGTGCCCACCACCTGTGCCAAAACTTCTTTTGAGTCTCTTTGCAAAGTTCTTGATGGACCTGCTGATTAATCTGACAGATTCCTTATTTACCAATTTTATTGTCATCTTTCTAAGTGACTACTAAGTGACACGCAGCTACGCTGGTACCCTGTTTCTCTTTTAAATAGTAATAATAATGATCATCTGGCATAATCAAGGTTATTTGATAACAATTATTTGAGATGAGACTTAATAAAATCGTGTTTTTACTACTTTTTGCTGCGTTACGTCTTTGAATTGTCAAAAAACGGTGGGTGGCCTCACTAAAAGTGGCGTAACTGTTGTTCTGTTTGAAATATTTTTGATCAAATCTGACCGTCGGATGCAGATTATGAATTGTCTTTAAACCCCTAAAATTTCACTTCGAAATTCTTAATTTTGACCAAGATATTGGACAGAATAATTAGATTGATTTTTTTAAACTTCTTGTTGCGTCGCGTTTTTGAATCGTCAAAAAACGGTGGGTGACCTCACTAAAAGTGGTGTAACGTTTGTTGCGTTTGAAATATTTTGATGAAATCTGGCTATAATGTGTAAATATGAATTGTCTATAAGCCTGTAAAATTTCAGTTGGAAATTCTTACTTTTGGTCAAGATATTGGCCAAAAACCTAGGGGGGTCTTTTTTTTGGCGCACCCTGTATGTACATGTATACATGTATGTATGTATGCATGTATGTATGTATGTACGTATGTATGTATGTATGTATGTATGTATGTATGTATGTATGTATGTATGTATGTATGTATGTATGTTTATATGTATGTAATATTTCTGTTCGTGTCACAGGGAGGAGGAGGAGGAGAGGGCGTTGGCTGTTCAACTGCGCAGTTTGAGAGAGAAACGCATCAAAGCTTTCGAGTGCAAGACACTGAACTCGAACTGTGGTGGAATCGTCCCTTGCTGTGGCAATCTACATTGCTATTGGGTGGCTGGACACAGCCTCACAACTGTAAGACAACCTTATTCTTATTATGGACAATTTATATAGCGCACCTCCAAGATATATATCTACTCAGAAGCGCTCCCAGTTCAACAACGGCTAAATAAGGCAGTTTTAAGTGAGAAAAAGAAACAGTGGTGTGACCTCTAGGTACAAGGCGGAGTGCAACAGGAGCTCATTTTTCTCAGAAGCGCTCCCAGATCAACAACTGCTAAATAATGCAGTTTTTAAGTGAGAAAGAAACATAGTGGTGTGACCTCTAGGTACAAGGCGGAGTGCAACAGGGAGCCCATTTGACTCAGAAGCGCTCCCAGATCAACAACTGCTAAATAAGGCAGTTTTTAAGTGAGAAAGAAACATAGTGGTGGACCTCTAGGCACAAGGCGGAGTGCAACAGGGAGCCCATTCCAGGTTATAGGGCCAGCCAATGAGAAAGAGCGTCGCTGCATTATAGCAGTTCGACACTATCATTTTCTGTTTGGCTTTCAATCACATAGATAACCCATACCTTCTTCTCTGGACGACTAATTATTCAGATTTACATTTCAGAGTGACCATGCGCACGTTACAAATTTATTACTCTTCTTCAGTCCTCTGCTGTTGAGCAGTTTTGTGACATGGACGACCTCGTGTTTCTCTCCGACCTCCTACAACCTTCTCTGTCCTGCGCCCTCCTCTTGGTGCGACCATAATATGTATCTCCATCATCGAGATCACTCAGCATATTTAATCTTCTTCTGCCTCTCGTTGCCTTCCCCTCCATACGACCCTCCATAAACGTCATCAACATACCCTCTCCTCTTAGTATGTGGCCCAGCCACCGGTGCTTTATTCTGCTTATTGATTGTTGTAGTTCTCTCTGCACCCCTGCATTTTCCAAAACTGCCTGATTCGGGATCTGTCTCTCCAGTTTATTTTCAGCATTCGTCTCCGCGTCCACATTTCAAAAGCCTCTATTCTCTTCCTATCCGTAGGCTGTCCAGCACTCTGCACCATATGTTGCAACTGTCCATACCAAACATTTTGCCATTCTTATCTTCAGTTCTACATTCATATTACCCGTAAGTATCTCTTTCTTTTCCATGAAGGCACATTTACCCTGAGCTATTCTGCTCTTAATATCAGTTTTACTACTAATAATGAAGCTCTGGGTTGTCCGATGTCTTCAATCTATAGGAAGGCAAGTGCGTCGAGTGCATCCAGCGCAACCAGATCTGCCAGCGCGACGCTTCCTGCTGCACTGGTCTCGTCTGTCAGAAGGAGAAGGCCCTCTACACCGACGGTCGCTGTGACAGTCCTCGTGCGGCCGGTGGGTCATGCCACGAGGACGACCAGTGCGCCAGTCACAACTGCAGAATCAGCGTGTGGAGCCAGATCACGAGAAAGGAGGGCGCCTGCGCATAAACGACGACGATGACGACGACGTTAGATTGGCGACGAGAATGGGATGGGGCGGATGAGAAGGGGCAGGAGAAGGAAGAAGTAGGGGAGCAAGAGGTGCTTTAAATTAAAGAACTATCAAGCTCGTGTGTAATGTAGACTCTAACATTCATAGGTGTAGGGGACATTTCGCCAGTGGGGGGAAGCAAGATTTGACTTTTGCCCGAAAAATAAAATAGACTTTGACAATTTTTGGCGGAACGCGAGTTTTTACATTTGTTCTTCGGCCAAATTTTCTGACGACTTTTTTTAAAAGTCATTCCGATTTCCCAGGCAAAATATCTGAGTTTCCAGCGACCGAAATAACTGATGACCTTTTTTCAGTCATCTCGTACGGTCTGTGTGCCCGAAAAAATCCTTCTATGCCTGTTTGCCCGAAAAAAGTTTCAAAGGGTTTGTCCGTCCATGCCTGCTTTGCTCGAAAAACATATTTGCCCGAAATTTGGGGGGCATTTGCTTCCCTGGGTCCCCGTCTCCTACGACTATGCTAACATTGACTCTAGAGATGCAGTATATATGATTTTATATATATATATATATGCATGTATATGTTTGGTATATCATAATACTGTGTGTAATTAATTACACACGCTCGCTAACGCACGCAAGCAAACACTCGGTTATAGCTCTTGCTTTTATCCTGCCGCATAGCGAGTAGTTTTATGCTCTCTGGGCTACATGTCATGCACCCAGCGTAATGGCCATAGAATAAGTAAGCTTACACCAGCCGTACACAGTCGGTGAGCGGATCTTAGAAAGAATCTCGGGACCATAGGTTAAAGGGTTGATCTTACTTCGCCATTATCATAATCGTCTTCTTCAGCAACTGCTACTGATGTTGTAACCACGGCTGCTTCTGCAAGTAGATGTAATGTTACGGGAGAAATGCGAATGGACTTAACTGTGCATGGCTAGAATGTATTGCCTCTGAAGACTTTCCTAACTTCATTCAAGCACATTGTAACGCTGATAATTGTAATTCATATGCAATAACAATTTGTGTGAATTAATTAAATCTGGTATATGTTGTTTGACAATTCTTGTGTTCTGTTTGTCGAAATCATCATTCATCATCTGTATCATTATTGACCATCACTTTTCTCAGGTTCATCCACATGGCAAATCACGGACTTCCACCAAAAACTGAAGTCTCCTCACCCTTCAAGAATTCACACTCCAGCTCATCTGATCATAAACTTCAAATGCTAAACTGCACTCTCCTCTACAGCGACTCTAACCCCTCTTGCAATCTGAATCATCATCAATCTGAATCTGAATCTGACTTAGGCCTCCAACTTCTACAACTCCTCTGAATTGGCGCAGTGCCTCTAAACAAACTGGTGCCCTGAGTCTGGCCTTCGAGAGGCACTATAGAAGTTTGGACATAACAATTACGATCACAATCACAATATGTAGGGAAAATTAGGTCTACCAGGCTAGAAGAGACCTACTTACGAGCCCACGCAATGTGCTGTTGGTTAATAAGGTCTCTAATGTTGCTGGCTTTGGCAACGTCCGGCATATTATTGTTGACGCCTATGTGCGGTATTTTGTGTCATCCAGTCTATCAAGTTAATGGAATATAATTGGCGGATATGAGCGGAAATTATGAGCAGCCATAATGACTATGCACTCCAAGTAAAACCATATAATATGTATCCACAATTAATATAGGGTACGGTCGGCCTACTTGTGCACACTCATTTACATACCAACACCAATACATAGAAATAAAATATATATACATGATCTGCACATGCATGTGTATACAATTCAATACAATACAGTACAGTCTTTGGAGATACGCCTGTTACCTAGAGTTATAGCTTATCAGTATTTTGCAGATCCCTATTTGTAGGCCTATCACCGTGGTCGGACTGCGAGCGCCTCTGAGTAGGCTTCTTGAAGGGTCGTAAATAAATTCTTGAAATGAATGAATGAAAGAATGAATGAAAGAATGAATGAATGAGTGAATGAACGAATGAATAAATGAATGAAAAAATGAATGAATGAATGATAAAAAAAGAATGAGAAAATGAATGAATGAGTAAATGAATGAATGAATGAGTAAATGAATAAATGAATGAGTAAATGAATGAGTAAATGGGAATGGATGAATGAATGAATGAGTGAATGAATAAATGAGTGAATGAATGAATAAATGAATGAGAAAATGAATGAATGAATAAATGAATAAATGAATGAAAAAATGAATGAATGAATGAATGAATGAATGAGTAAATGAATGAATGAACGAATGAATAAATGAATGAAAAAATGAATGAATGAATAAATGAATGAGAAAATGAATGAATGAGTAAATGAATGAATGAATGAGTAAATGAATGAATGAATGAATGAGTAAATGAATGAGTAAATGGGAATGGATGAATGAATGAATGAGTGAATGAATAAATGAGTGAATGAATGAATGAATAAATGAATGAGAAAATGAATGAATGAATGAGAAAATGAATGAATGAATGAATAAATGAATGAGAAAATGAATGAATGAATGAGTAAACGAGTAAACGAATGAATGAATGAATGAATAAACGAATGATAAAATGAATGAATGAATGAATAAATGAATGAGAAAATGAATGAATAAATGAATGAATGAATGAGTAAATGAATGAATGAATGGGTAAATGAATGAGTAAATGGGAATGGATGAATGAATGATTGAGTGAATGAATAAATGAGTGAATGAACGAACAAATGAATGAGTAAATGAATGAATGAACGAACGAATGAATGAATGAATAAAAGAATAAAAGAATGAATGGATGAAAGAATGACTGAATGACTGAATGAATGTATGAATGAATGAATGAATGAAAGAAAGAATGAATGAATGAATGAATGAATGGGTAAATGAATAAATGAAAGAAAGAATGAAATATTGAATGAGCGAATGAATGAATGAATGACTTAATTTAGATACAAGACTTGACGTGTTCAATGGAGCAACATGCGGATGTTATGATAATAATATGCAATCATGTAGACTCCAATTGTGTCTCTATGCGGTTAAAAACACATTATGAAAAGACTGCACAGTCTTACGGATACATCGCTAATGATACTTAATGATACTCCATCATGTGTAGCTTATTGATGACCTATTTTCATGCATGCCATCCAAAAACTCATCCGAATCTGCATTTACCAAAATTTAGTTTCCAAGTCTGAGATGTGGGTCACAGTTGAATCTTTCCGCAACTTTAGGCCTAATCATCAGGAAACATGATTATGGACTCCTCATGTCGGATGTTGATTAAGTGTAGAGATCCAACGGTATCCTGCTTCGACATGCCGGTGACACGAAACGGAGTATCCCCCCTGAAAGCTATCCGGGGGGGTGAATTAATTTATCCCCCGGATGGAATTAACTGGTCTATACTATCCGGGGGGATAAGCCATTATATCCCCTTTTTTGAAAAATGCGCATAATAAAATTTTTATGCTGTAGTCAAAATTTAAAGTGACTCTAATTGTTTGAAGCGTCTTAAGCAATGCTCAGATAAAGGCAACTCGAATTTATTTAGTGACTCTGAGTGTTCTTAGGCCTAAGTGTTTTAAATGTTTTAAGTGCTCTAAAAACAGGGCAAAGGAAATTATCTAGTAAGAATAAACATACCGGTACCTGATAATGTCATTGTTCAAAACAAAGCAGATGAAAATTAATTTGGTAAAAAAAATACACGCGAAAGCGGTTTTTTCGACTTTTTTAATTTGGGGGGATACAATTAATACGGGGTATACTCTATTTCGTGACACCGGATGTTGATGCAGGAAAAGAAGGTCACGTGGTTCATATGCCGCTTCGCAGGGATAGTAATTGAACAACTGGTCTGCAAAGCTCATAACAAGTGCATTTTTTACAGAAATTATTATCACCATCTCCACGACAACCACCAATAATATCATCATCTTCATCATCATCGTCGTCGTCATCATCATCATCATCGTCGTCGTCGTCATCGTCATCGTCATCGTCATCGTCATCATCATCATCATCGTCATCGTCGTCGTCGTCGTCGTCATCGTCATCGTCATCGTCATCGTCATCACCATCATCATCATCATCGTCATCGTCATCGTCATCGTCGTCGTCGTCATCGCCGCCGCCGAAATATAAATATGATGATAATTAATATATATTACTTTAAAAGACATCAAATTCCATAACCGAAGTAGGCTATACCAAACAGCTATTATAATTATCAGAGCAACTATCATCACAATCAAATAGTCGTGATATTATGCACAATAACCATGATAATAATTACGACACGATAATGATTAATCAATTCAAAGTTATGACATCACGTCTATTATGTGACGTCACAGCCTATATGTTGTCCAGAGTTCCAGACGTCATCATCTATTCGAGATCAGAAGCAGTAAGCTTACTGCTTTAATTTTAATATTCTAATTAATTGAAAATCATCAATAAGCAATTATTTACTTTTGAAGTTTGGTAGGGCCTATAACTCGTGTCGCACGCGCTGTTCTTCTGTGTTCACAGTCTCCTCAGCAGACTTTACCTACAACAACTATTTTATAATTATAATTACTGTTAATTTCTTGTACGCCTTATGTTTACTCTGAGTGTGACAGAAGTGACAAGTTTCCTCTTCTGCTTATGATAATATTCTTCCATGTGGATCATGTCAAAGAACATCAACTGAATTCAACAACGACGAGGCTGTAGGCTAACAAACGAAGACCCAGAATGTGAGTTTTTTCTAAAACGTTTCTCATAGCACGCAGTTTATAAAACTCTGTGGCATAACTGGGGTGTCACCGTGTCGGGGACATGAGTGTCGGTTGGGATCAGGTTAAGAGTCGTGAGGGTCGACTAAGATCAGGTTAAACCTCATGAGGCCAGTTAGGGTCAGGTTAGGCGTCGCGATGGGCGGTTAAGATCAGGTTAGACCTCGTCAGAGTCGGTTAGGGTCACGTTACGCGTCGTGAGGGTCGGTTATGGTCCGGATATATAGCCTACACGTCGTGACTAACCATAGCCCTAGCATTAGAGCTAGGGTTAGTGTCGTCATTAGGTACTGTCCAAAGATGCTGTATATAATATTACCGGGGTATTATTTGCTTCGGTCCTCGATACTGCAATTATGCAAATCTTATTTAGTTTAAATTAGTAAATCGGATTTCTTATGATGAAAGCCTTAGGTTGCAATACAAAGTTTCTCTGCCAATTCTTCGTACAGATTATTGCAGGCTGTCTGTCTTGTTGGTATAGGCCTTGTTAAGAGTTATGTATTCTTTGAACTGCGTACTTGTGAATTGCTTCAACTGCGCAATTGTGCACTGTAACCGGTTGCGTTCTGTCAACAGGATTGTTAAATAAAGGAAAATTATCATTATCAGTAGGTCTAATTCTTCTATTCATCCTGGCTTGGGACAGGCTCGAAGAATAGTCTGAGGCGGAGTTTAATCCTTGAGAGTAAGGTGAAAACGCATGGAATATCAGACAAAAAATAAAATTAAGGAAAATAATAATAGACAGTAAATAAATAAATAAAGTTACATAAAAATCAAAAACGATAAAAAACGATGCGAAAAATAAAAAAATAAAAACCGACGTTTTTGGAAGAGAATAAAAAACCATTTTTTTATAACTATGTTTTAGTCAAGCCAACTTCTAGTTTAGCAAGATCCTCCCCATGGATCCAGCTTCTGTTTTGACTAGAATTTGTTTAATTAATCCCACTTCTATTTAGGGAGCAACTTTTTTCATCAATACAACTTCTATATTAAATTTTAATTAAAAAATTATTGTGCATCAATACAGTTTCTATTTAATTAAACATAATTGTTCATCAATACAATTTCTATTTAATCAAACATAATTGTTCCACAATACAGCTTCGATTTCAGCTTGCATAACCCGAGATTGCATTAATCCTACTTCTTTTAACTAAAGATCAATTTAATCTATCCGACTTGTATTTAATTTTTTTTTCTTCATGTCAATAATTTTGCTACACATTAAAGAACTCATTCCACGGCCTGGAAAGTACCCAGAATGCATGGTGGCTTGCGTCGTGTCAAACGGTTCCACGACAACTGGTCTACCGACAACTCGTCTACCGACAACTCGTCTCCGGACAATTGGTCTAACGACAACTGGTCTACAGACGAATAGTATTGATGAAATAGAAGCTGGATTTATGAAAATGGTTTTTTAGCTTAAATGGAAGCTGGATCGATGATTTTATTCAGGTATTTTGACATGCATCCAGCTTCTACTTCAGATCTAAAAATACCTTCATCCAGCTTCTATTTCTAACTCGTTATTTTTGTCAATCCAGCTTCTATTTCAGATATAAAAAATACACTCATCCAGCTTCCATTACTTAAGCGTTTTATCATCAATCCAGCTTCTATTTCCGATCAAGAAATACTTTCATCCAGCTTTTATTTCTCATACGTTATTTTCATCAATCCAGCTTCTATTTCACCTGTAAAAGAGCCATCATCCAGATTCCATTTCTATTGCGTTTTTTCATCAATCCACCCTCCATTTCACCTGTAAAAACTTTCATCCAGCTTCCATTTCTCAAGCGCTGGATCGGTTGTCTGTAGACCAGTTGTCGTAGACGAATTGTCCGGAGACCACTTGTCGTTAGACGAGTTGTCGATAGACGAGTTGTCGTGACACCGTGTCAAACTGCGTGTATGTTGGCTTGGAATGCAAGTATCACGACGGGCTTACAGTGCTACGCATTTCAAGACTACCAGAGCAGCACGAGTATGCAATAACGCCATGGATAACTGATCAAAGAGTACCAATCTATAAGCTACGCACATCCGCAAACGGAAACCTACTTGTCCTTTCTTCGTACTGTGTAAATAGTCCAGGGCTGTTTTTAAGGAATTTTTAGAACTGCACATCCTCTTCTCTCCTTTCGCGTCCTCCATGGTAAATTACTCCCAATCTGAGGAAAATGAACTATTTTTTTTACTAATTTTAACTGCACGGAAAATGACGGAGGTGCTTCTACAACTGCACGAATCCATTTAGAACTGCACATTTTGTGTAGAACTGCACGTTAAAAAAGCCCTGAAGGAGTCCAATTATAATATAATTATATATTATAATTATATATTATATGGATCCATAGCGTGGTAAGCGTTAATTATGAGCCTTCAACATGAAACTACGCTGGCTCGAGGTACTCGTGCACTGGTATTTGACAGCGTTGTTCAGAAATCAAATTGAAATCTGATATTGTCTCATGGCGATGACGATGACAATTTCAAAACAAATTTACTGGAGATCGATACAAGCGGGAGAATTGTTCGATGATGCCTGGCGACATTCTCCTCTGCTTTGTCTCTTCTCAAAACCTGCTTCTTCTCGCGGAGACTTGCGCACTGGGAGCGCCTCTGAACGGTTCACCATACTAGAGGCGCCGCTTTATAAATGTCTATAATTATACAATACAATAAATTTCTGCGAAGAGTTTGTGAATTCTGCCGATGATTATGGTAGAGTTATGATTGCTTCAAAGTGGAAAGGAATAGAACTTTTTGCTTCTGAATTCAATCTCCTTGGTGTTTATGATCTTCCTGAAGACGATCTCTGGAGGTTTTCTATCTTGGACTTGCAATATATGACGATGAGAGGAATGAGATCGTACGTATCCATAGCGACCGGTGTATACTAAGACAAAATTTATGTTTTAACTATCTTCCGTTTCACAGAAGAATAACCAACTCAAAAGGTTGCTAAAGATGAAGTAACATCAATTAATATCTCTTGAACTGGTTTTGACACGGGAACCAACATCTGCAGTTTAAATAACCGAACTTTTTAAAATACGATATACATTGAGAAATCATTTAAACACATATCGGGTAACCTCTACGAAATAGTTATTCCATGAATCATTGCTTTTTATTGTAATAAAAATCTGTTCTATAGGTCTATAGGCGTACTGCAGCAGTTAGCCTAGGCCTATATAAAAACTATGGCTTCGTGTGGCTATCTGTCTTTCCAGGCAAGTGCGTACACGTCCAATGGCGCTATTCGTCACGATGTCCAGAAAAACCAAACCAATTCTATTCTACCCAACAACGCTCCACTCCGCTACAGCGGAATGGAGCGGAGTGTTGTGGGTAGAATAGAATAAGGTAGAGTAGAGTGGAGGAGAGTTTCCTCTACTTTCCTATTCTCTACTCTCCTCTACTCTACTCTGCCCTATTCTCCTCTAAACATCTGTCCGTCGTGTTATCTTCTGATGAATGTCTCCTATACCTATGATTACAGCAGAGTAGAGCAGAGTATAGAGCAGTGTCGTCACTGTCGTGCAGAGTAGACTCAGTAGAGCAAGGAGAGTAGAGAAGAGGAGAGGAATGGGGGACAATAGACGAGGGTAGAGTAGAGCAGAGTAGAGCAGTATCGTGCAGAGTAAAGCAGAGGAGAGCAGAGAAGCGGAAAGGAGAGGGGACAGCGTAGTGGAGCAGAGTAGGGTAATAGAATAGTGCCAGTAGAGTGGAAGAGAGTTTCCTCTACTTTCCTCTACTCTACTCTACCCTATTCTCCTCTAAACAACTGTCCTCAGGGGCGCCGTTAGGCGTACGCACTTAGGCAAGTGCGTACAGCGCGGAAAGGCAAAAACATAACAAATTGTAAATTAAAGCGTGAAATATTATAAGCGATGAAATTCTATTGAATCTACTTTAGTAGTGGACCACGTACACTTCTCACTCACTGCATGCCCATTAAAAATCGTCATAACAGTTCATAACTTCATTTCGCGTATTCTTATTTTGTGCAAGTTGTGCGTACAGAAAAAAAGTGCGTACAGAAGTTGTGCGTACAGAAAAAAAGTGCGTACAGAAAAAAAATCTTGGCGGCGCCGCTGACTGTCCTCCATGTTATCTTCTGATGAATGCTTTTCTATTTGAACGATCAATTATTCCGAGTGCAGTATTATTATTATTACTGCAGCATTTATGGATCATCCTAAATTGTTTGTTGGCATTTTTCTCCATTAAGAGTCTGAACGGACAGCGGTTGATGTTATAGTCTCCTGCTGCCGCTGTGCATCATGGGAATAAAGACCAAATGCACATAGCCCCGATCACTAGATGATGCTGTTGACGACGATGATGATGATGAGGGCGTTGTAAATAATAGTAGATAGATTAAGACTATTCTGGGACATTTGACCACAATCATGGTTAAACTTTTCCAAACCACCCATAACCATGGTTCAAAAATATAACCACCCATAACCATGGTTCAAAAATATACCTACCCATAACCATGGTTCAACTTTTTTCCAACACACAAATTTATTTTTTTTCCTACTTTATAAAATAACAAAAAAAAATTTTCTTGCCAACTTCTGCCAATCAACCCAAACCATGGTTAAACTTTTGCCAATCAACCCAAACCATGGTTAAACTTCTACCAACCAACCCAGCCCACGGTTCAACTTCTGCCAACCACCCAATCCACCCCAGCCCACGCCTTTGACTCATCATGCGGGGAATTTCCAGTAGTTTCGATGATGAGTCACCCGATCATAAATTTTTTTTTCTTGTGTATATAAAATAACAAAAAAAATTATCTTGTATTAATATAAAGATAATATCTTGTATATAAAATGAACTACTATACGTATAATCTGAAACAATTGCGACAAATTCCTAAACAGAGAGGACAAAAAGGATACTCAAAACTACCAAAAACGGAACTCATCGCGTTCATAAAGCAGGGAGATCTACTAGGCGCTCGGGCACCAGACATCAAGACTCCAACGCGTACTCTGGGTACTATACGAGAATTGCGAGAAATTGCGAAAAAGAGAGGCACACGAGGATACTCAAGATTAGGAAAAGAGGAACTTACAGCACACGTGTCTACTATTTGGAAATTTGTGGGGAAAAATAAAGCTACTTTCCCAGATTGGTTGACTAGTGAGATTAGTCAGTTACCACCTCAAATAAAACCACCCATTCATAAGTTCAAACTTCGAGAGACTGCGACGGCTATCAAAGGATTTACAAAAAGATACACGATCGATGGCAACAACAGGATCGATGTTGAATCTTTTCTCAAGGCTGTAAGATCGCAGGTAGTTAGGCTGTTAGCGAAAAATCGAGGGGTAAAAGTTCAACTCAATCTCATGTGTGTAATGGAGAAAGTAGACATAAAATCCGGTGAAATAGCAACGGCTGAGCCTAATTTCAAATCAAAGACTGATATTATTTTAGAAGCAACCGATGTGAAGGAAATATATACCAACGCAGTGGATAAAATTAAGGAGAGCATGGCGAGTTATCAGATGCGGGGTAGTAATTGGCGATTCAAGGCCGTTTTGAAGTTGGATATCGATACAGTGGTATACAAGCCATTGAAAGGTAGTTCATATATTCAGCTTCCCGAGTATTTAGCCAATAAAAAGGCCATTATTAACATGAAAAATGATGACGACGAATGTTTCAAATGGTGTATTACTAGAGCGTTGAATCCAGTTGATGAACACCCTGAAAGAATCACTAAAGACCTAGTAGAACAATCTAAGAAACTCGATTGGGGTGGTATCGTGTTCCCAGTTGCTGCTGATGCTAATATTATAAATAAGTTTGAGCGCCGTAATAACATTAGCGTTAGCGTATTCGGCTTTGAAAAGAGCGTATACCCATTATACATATCGAAGCATGAAAGTGATACCTGCGTAGATCTACTGCTTATTTCCGACGATGAAAAGAAGCATTACTGTTGGATCAAGAACTTTAATAGATTGATGGTGGCACGAACAGAAAAATCTGTAAATTCGATGCACTATTGTAGAAGATGTTTAATCGGTTACAGAACGAAAGACTCGCTTAAAAAACACATCGAGTACTGTTCGCAACATGATGCCCAACGAATAGAACTCCCAGGTCTAGGAACTATGTTGAGTTTTAACAATTATTATCGAAAAATGCGAGTACCTTTTATTATCTATGCGGATTTCGAATCCTTCATTAAACCGATCGATACATGCCAACCCGATCCCAGCACGTCTTACACCAATAAATACCAGAAACATACCCCTAGCTCGTTTTGTTACCACATAAAATGTTTCGACGATGACCTATATTCACAAGCTCCTGTAACATTCACAGCGAAGAGCGAAGACGATGATGTAGCGCAGATATTTATTGACAGTCTTGTTGAGAAAGTAAAAGATATTTATAATCGATTTAAGTTCCCAAAGAAAATGATATTTGGAAAGGACGATAAGGAGCTATACTACTCGGCTACTGTTTGCCATATATGCGGGGGTGAGTTCTCTGATGGTGATGATGATAATGACATACGAGTAAGAGACCACTGTCATCTTACTGGAAAATTTAGAGGCGCCGCTCATAAAATTTGTAATCTAAAGTATAGAGTCCCCAAGTTTTTCCCAGTAGTATTCCATAATCTAACCGGCTACGATAGCCATCTATTCGTGAAGAAATTACGGGGTGGTAATAATGAACAGATTAAATGCATTCCCTGCAATGAAGAAAAGTACATCTCATTTAGCAGAGAGATCGTAGTTGATAAGTTTATTAACAAAGAAGGGAAAGAGAAAGTGGTCAAGCGGGAATTACGTTTCATCGATAGTTTTAGATTCATGCCAGCGGGTCTCGACGCCTTATCGAAGAACCTAAGCAAAGACCAGTGTAAAAATATAAACAAGTACTACTCCAGCAAACAGCTCGATCTCTTGCTTAGAAAAGGGGTTTATCCATACGACCACGTTAGTTCCATCGATCAACTGAATGAAACAGAACTACCGCTAAAGTCAGCATTCTATTCAAAACTAAACGACTCGGGCATCAGTGACGAAGACTACGAGCATGCAAAAACGGTATGGAACGAATTCGGTTTCAAAACATTCAGAGAATATCACGACTTGTACAATCTTTCGGATGTTCTCTTACTAGCTGATGTCTTTGAAAACTTTAGAGACGTTTGTATGAAGAACTACAACCTAGATCCCGCCTGGTATTACACTTCTCCTGGACTAGCATGGGATGCCTCATTAAAGTTGACTGGAGTAAAGTTAGAATTATTGAGCGATTACGATATGATACTAATGGTCAAGCATGGGATAAGAGGTGGTGTTAGCACAATTTCACATCGTTATGGGCAAGCAAATAACAAGTACATGTCCACGTTTGACGAAAGCAAGCCCTCATCATTTATAACGTATTTAGACGCCAACAATTTATATGGGTGGGCAATGTGTAAGAATCTTCCAACTCACGGGTTTCAGTGGATGACTGATGATGAGCTAAACGACTGGAGATCAATACCGTGTATATTGGAGGTGGACTTGGAATATCCCAAACATTTACATGATCTTCACAACGACTACCCTCTCGCTCCAGAGAATATTACACCCGAATCTTCGACTGTACCTAAACTCATCCCAAACCTGAATGATAAAGTAAAGTACATAACCCATTATGAAAATTTGAAGCAGTATGAAGGCCTAGGTTTGAAGATTACTAAAATTCATCGAGGAATTAAATTTGAAGAAAGCACCTGGTTGAAAAAATATATCGATCTAAATACAAACCTGAGGACCAAAGCCAAAAACGATTTCGAGAAAGACTTTTTCAAACTTATGAACAATAGTGTGTTTGGCAAGACTTGTGAAAATATAGAGTCTCGCGTAGATATTAAACTGGTTTCAAGCGAGAAGCAAGCCATAAAACTAGCGGCTAAAACGAGTTACGGCAGTCGGACTATTTTTGATCAAAATTTAATTGCTATTCACATGAAGAAGACTTCGTTGATCTATAACAAGCCGATATATCTCGGTATGTGTATCCTAGACTTGAGTAAAACTTTGATGTATCGATTTCATTATAATTACATCAAGACCAAGTATGGGGATAGAGCTAAACTGTTATTCACCGATACAGACTCGTTAGCCTATGAAATTAAAACCGAAGATTTCTATGCCGATATAGCTCCAGATGTTCGAAGCATGTTTGATACGTCAGACTATCCAAAGGACCACCCGTCTGGTATTGAAACTGGAGTGAATAAGAAAGTAATAGGTTTGTTTAAGGACGAAGCTTCAGGTAAACAAATAGAAGAATTTGTGGGTCTTAGATCTAAGTTGTATTCGTATAAGATGGCCGGCGTAGACCATAAAAAATGCAAGGGCGTTAAGAAAAACGTTGTCAAGAAAACCATAACCCACGATGATTATAAAAACTGTTTATTCACCAAACGAGAACAATCGAGACGCATGAATGTCATCAGATCCCATTTTCATGATATCTACACCGAAGAAGTGAACAAGGTGGCCCTCTCAGCAGACGATGACAAAAGAGTGATACTTGCTGATGGGATCCATACTTTAGCTTACGGCCATTATTTTTTGAAAAATACTTAAGAAATAAACATATATAAAATGGATCTCACCAAAGTGTGTACTAAATGTAAAATGGAAAAAAGCTTCAACGAATTTCATAAAAATAAATGTGGCAAGAACGGGTATGAACCCAGTTGCAAAGCGTGTAAAAATAGCAAAGCGAAGGAGCGTAGACAAAAATACGCGAGGCAAGAGACTAGGGAAACGAAAGATAGAAAAGTTTGCAGCCAATGTAAGAATGAAAAGATCATCTCAGAGTTTGTAAAAAATAGATGTTGTAAAGACGGGTTTGATAGAGAATGTAAGGAATGTAAATATGCGTATACAAAAACCCGCAAGCTATATAATCCTGAGATTAGACTACTTACAAACATGAGGACCAGGCTTGGTATGGCATTCAAACGCAAGTCGAAATCACAAACGACGCGGCAACTTGTTGGCATTGACTTTGAAATATTTACTAAATGGATTGATTATCAATTGGAAGAAGAAATGACTATGGAAAATTACGGTCCTCTTTGGCATCTAGACCACGTTCTACCAATATCTTCATTCAACTTGCTAGATGAAGAAGAGCTACAAAAAGCTATGAATTGGTTGAATTTACGCCCGTTGCTTGCACAAAAAAATATGCAAAAATCGAACAAAATAGATCCCTGGTTATATGTAATGCAGCAAGTAAAAGCGGATTACTTTCTGAAACATTTAGATGAAATATAATTTTTTATTCTAATATAAAAATGGAAATCCCAGCATGTCTCAAATGTAAAATCGGTATCGGTCTTAAAACATTTACGGAATGGATTGAGTTCCAATTTGAGGAGGGTATGAATATGGATAATTACGGGTCAGTTTGGCATCTCGATTTTGTTTTACCAATATCATCGTTCGATGAAAAAGAACTTCAAAAAGCTGTGAATTGGATGAATATATGCCCTGTGCTATTGGAAAAAAATATGCAAAAAGCGAACAAAATCTCACAGATGGAAAAAGCGTATTGTTTTCTAAAATATTTAGGCGAAATGTAAAATGAGCTTTGAGACAAACAAAGATATCAGCGTTGAAGGCGTAGTTCTTCCTAATTCTCCACTTTCCAACATACAGTTGATCGACACCGCGAAGAAGTTGAATATCCCAAACTTCCGTGGCGTATTTCTCAGAGATGAACTACCAAAGAAACCTAAGCGAAACGAATGTGGAATACTGAACTTAGATGACTCGAACGGAAGAGGGACCCACTGGTGCGCTTTTTTAAAGAACGGCAAGGATAAAATATATTTCGACAGCTACGGTCTACCTCCTCCTACCGAACTGATAAACTATTTACGCAGTCCCGTGTACTACAATAGTGAACGAATTCAACCCGACGGGGAAGTGTTTTGTGGTCATCTATGCTTGTACGTTTTGAAAAAGACTATGACTGATGGTTGTAAATTTCAAAATGTTATCAATAGTTTGTATTAATATTATCGCGTAATAAAATGTCTGTAAACATATTTGGTCAAATGGCTAGCGAATCAGCGCCACGAGTAATATCGGGTGGCGTCACATTAACTCAAGCAAACAATACTTTCCTAAGACGAGATGGAGCAAACCCTGTTACTGGAGATCTAGATATGAATGGCCGCGTGATAAAAGGTCTACCTACAACGAATACTTCAGAAGCGGGAAAAGACGAGGCACTAAGTCGAGGGCAGGCTATAGATTTAATAACGAATCACGATAATGTACCGACGAACGATAATCATTTGACTAACAAGAAATACGTTGATGCAACAGCTGAAAAATATGTCGACACGAAAGCAATCGGGCCCGTGATTAGCATGTACTCTACAGCTACGCAAGCCATAAGCGCCAATACATTCACAAAAGTTTCTTTAGATATAGAAAGACTCAATAGAGAGATCTACTTTCGCTTAGGACGGACTGAGTTCTGCCCCAGTAAAGCCGGTTGCTATATCGTTTCGACTCATATAGAATTTCGTACATACCGTGCTGCTACTTCGGGTTTCGTTTACCTGTATAAAAATGGAGGGGTGCATATGCTAATTGCGGGTGGAGAGGGTGCGTCAAATGCCGATGCTATCAATGCAACAGGTAGTACCATACTTTATCTAACCGAACGCGATAGCCTCGAGATAGGCGTTCTTTCAACCGCCGCTGTAGGTATAGTAGCTAAGGACTTTTCCATCGCATTCTTACGACCATAACTAATTTTTTTGTACTAAAAATATTAGCGTAATAAAATGCCTGTAAACATATTTGGTCAAATGGATGGTGGATCAACACCACGAGTAGTAGCAGGTGGTGTCACATTATCCCAAGTCAACAATACTTTTCTAAGACGAGATGGAGCGAATGCGGTTACAGGAGATCTAGATATGAATGGTAAATGCATTAAAGGTCTACCTATAACGAATAATCCGGATGCAGGAATGGATGAGGCTCTAAGTTATGGACAAGCCTATGATTTGATAACGAATCACAATGGCACTCCATCCAACGATAATCATTTAACAAATAAAAAATATGTTGACGAACAAATTGCTTCAACCAACCGATTCTTTGGCCCGGCGTTTAGTGCTTTCACCTCCGCTGCCCAGGCTATCCGCGCTAGCACCTCCACGACAGTAAATTTTAATACAAAAAGATTCGATCCGGATAATTGTTTCATCAATTTGCAACGATTCTTTCCTCAGAAAGCTGGATGTTATATGGTTTCGGTGTTTGTGGAATTTCACGCTGATACTGTTAGAACTTCTGGTAATGTTTCCTTGATCAAAAATGGGAGGGTGTACATGAAGATGCCCGGCGGTGGAGGTGATTTCGGTGGTGGGGGTACGGCTGGAGCGAATAATAATGTATCGGGTACTTGTCTAGTTCGATTAACTAATACCGACTACCTCGAGATAGCTGTTATAGCAAACGCTGCTGTAAACATTGAGGCCCATGACTTTTCAGCCGCATACTTACGACCCTAAATTCGAAACCACATTTAGTTTTGAATTTAAATTTCTACCAAATCCTCCTTTCGCTCATGGACTGTAATTTCGTATCTATTTCTCCATACTCGACCATCGAACGCTAAGATTGTTCGCGCGCTTTCCCCGTGTGCTTTACCCGCCTTGTAAATCGATGAATACGAGCTTACTTCACCCGTTTCTCGGTCTAATATATCTACTCGTCTCGGTTGGTTTCTGATTTTTTTCAATCTGTCATATTTAGGGTCCGTGCTAGGCACCTTCGGTTCTCGCCGTTGTTTCTCTTTTTCGGCGATATCACGCGAAAGTACACCCTTCTCGCACAATAGATTGATAAGTTCGGACTTGTTGAGATAAGTTTTGATCCCATGCTCTTTCACCAGCGTTTTCAATTCTGTCAGTTTCATTTTTATAGTACAAGATATTTTTTTAATACACCGCGGTCAATTTCGTGCCATCCGATTGAAAATTGAGTAACTTGTCGTAAATCAGCACCGCGTACGCATCTGTACCAGCCGTCGGAGCAACATTAAAAGTAGCTTTGATCCTAATATCGACAAACGATGACTTTAGACGCTCAGCTTGATTGCTTACATCAATCACCATAATCGGGAACAGGTCTTTGAAGTCTGACGGTGTGATATTGCTTTGCGATACTAGTTCGTCCGTTCCGTAGAATTTTTCGCCAAACAAGGCCGCTTCTCTGTAAGCTCGTGAGAATTGCTGATTCGGGAATGATAGGTTGTAGCCGACAGCTGGGAATTGTTCCGTGTTTAACATGACTAAGATGTCCGTTAGATTGCAATGATCGAAAACCGATGGGTTTTTTTCTTGATCACCGCCACGAGCGGTTTGAAATCCAATGATGATGTACCTTGGTTTCTCAACCGATGACTTAACGCCAAGTGACCATTCAAAAGTAGTCGACGGAGGGACGCCTATATTATCGCATTGGCGAGCCCTGTATGCAACTGGTAGCGATACTTTCGATGCGATCGTTTTGGCCAATTCATTCTTCTCCTCAAGGGACGGAATGACATGCGGCATAAACCACGCGATTTTGTCTAATCTGACTTTCCCAGCAGCCGCAGTGGTGGCAGCGTGTCTAAAAATTGCGTCATCGTCGCCTTTACGAGTAAGAGTTAGCTTGTGATTCATTCCAAAAATAACCTTATCGTAATCATCACAAAATCCGAAAATATGGCTCAATGGAACGATAAAACTAAACGTGCCTTTGTCTCCCGGTTTTCTAATTAGATACGACTGTCGAATGCTGAAACCTTGATTATCCGCGATAACAGCAGTCGCGCCACTGTCCTTATACCACAGCTGATTCAAACCTTGAGCTAGTTGAAAATCATTTGGGTATTTGAGTAAACCAAGCATCGTAGTCGCTTGACCCGGGTTACGTAATGATTCAACGACTTTATCTCCTAATTCGTATTTAATGTTGTTGAAAAGATGCATGAGTCCATTATTTGTGAGGGCAACAGCATCGGCATTAGCGTAGAAGGTGCCGTCAGCCTTCGTCAATCTACCCTCGAATAATAGGTAAGATTCCGCCGGATGATTGAAACCATCGTGAGAATAAATGTTGATTACTATCTCTCCCCCTGCGGTGTTTAGATTCGTTCCCTGAATCGGTTCATACTGGTGGTATTGGTAGCGCTCGATACCCTCATCAATCAGAGGTTGTTCGGTAAAGTTTAGAATATCTGATTTCATTTTATTATACGATAATATTTAATTTTTACGCGACCTTCATTCCCGCGCCGTTTTGCATACGCACTAAATCTTGGATCGACGGGACATTTTTCAAACCATTCCCCATCATCAGATTATTAATATTCTCCGAATTCGTCCCGACGCTACTAAGTCGATCAATAATATCTCTACTTTCTTGCGTAACCTGTTTCTTAGGAGCAGTCAACATTTTAACCGCAGCTTTCTCTACTAATCTTTTGCCAGCGTCGGTTGCGGCTATTTTTCCGACATCGATAGCCTTTTTCCCAATTTCTGTTGCCACGTCTTTACCCGCACTAAGAGCTCTAGTCGCTAACTGTTTGGCGGCGTTCGATGTGACTAGTCTTTTGAAAAATCCGGAAATAGTGTCGAATATGCCGGATCCGCCGATAACGTATTGCTTCCTGTAACTCCTTCTTTTAATGATCAGCATTTTTATAATGTTGACATTATATTTTTATAACCATCTTTACTCAGCGCTTCTTGCCGTAGTAACTCGTCGCATATCGCCACGATCTCGTTTCTTACTCCGGTGCCACCCACCCTGTAGCTCTGAATTCTAAGCTCTAGCTGTTTCGCTAATACATTTGGGTCTTCGGAGATGACTATTACGTCAACGCCTTTACCTACCGTACCTAGGGCCATCTTTTCCCATATAGGTTTGATAATTTGTTTGTATTTATAGCCTGAAGATGATATAGGTCTGTTAGGATTTTTTCCCTGTCTCATAGCATTCGTTGTGGTGAGAATCTCGGCGTAATCAGCCATGTTATTATCATCGTATATCGCGGGGTCCGGCTGTTTCATCGTCAACAACTCCCAAAGCCCGGGTGTTCCTGTGTAAGTCTTATCCCCCACCGTCACGTCATCTCCTTGTATCGAAATCGGAGTGTCACCGATATAGAATTGGTTATTTTTTTCTTTTATTCCAAACGTTGTGTCGGTGATTTTTTTATCGGAGGCGTATTGACGAAGGTACTTTGTCGCCATATCTCCAAAATACAGGGTTTTGATATCCTCAGTCGGATTGGAGCTATACGCTTCTATCGCCGGACGCTGAAGACCCTGTAACGAAGGAAGTGCTTGTAACGCATTTGAAGTAGCTACCGAATTTTGATTGATAGCGGACAATAAGACATTTTGCTCTTTGGAAATTGCGGATTGGGAATCGACGATAGGTTTGAAGAACTTGGTTAAATCTTGCTGAAGCCCCGAATCTCCTAATTTCTCCGATAAAAAGTTTTGTTGGATATTCTTCTTTGTTTTCAGATATTCTGCAACTAAATCGTCTCTTTTCGCTGGGTCGGTTATTTTTACAAACGACATTTTAAAATTAGGAATATAATGTTTTTAGACGTGTTTTTGAACGTGTGAAAACATAAGTTGGACGTATTTCCAGACAGATTCGTTATTTTTCTCAAACATAGATTGCAAGTACCTCCTGACTTATTACTTGATTGCGTAACGATTCCGCTATGGTTGTAATCTTATTACCCCAAATTTCTTTAATATCGCTTAGAATCAGATAATATTCCTCAACTGAAATGATATCATCCACGAGAGCTTTTATAATATGGTCGCTGATCGTGTTGAGTTTCGCGACAGCTTGCGTTTTGATTTCTTCATACATCTCAGCTTTCATCATCTGATTTTTATAGCTGTCGATTAAACTTCCCATCTCCGAATCACCTATTAAACCCCATAAAATTTGTTGATTATGTTCATCGATTATTTTCAGATTTTCTACAACGAAATCGGCTCTTTTCGCGGGATCGGTTATTTTTTGAAACGACATTTTAAGTAAGTAAAAAATATAATGTTTTCAGACGTGTTTTTCGACATAGGTCTACATGTTCGCGTTAGTCGTTTTTTGATAGATTGAGTGTAAGGACTGCCTGACTTCTTCTGTTGCTTGATTGAGGCGTGAGATTTTCGCTTCCATGTTGTCTATCATGACTTTCTTCTTTCTCCTAATTTTTTCAATCTCGCCCAGCATCGAATCAATCTCAATCTCGCTCAGCTTCGAATCAATCTCAACTGAAATGATATCACCTATGAAATCTTGTGTAATAAGATCGTTGATCCTGCCGTGTTTCATGACAGGTAGTGTGTTGATCTTTTCAACCATCTCAGATTTCATCCTCCGCTTTTTATCAATATAGCTATCGATTATACGTTGTGTCTCCAAATCACGAAATAAATCTAATAAAAAGTTTTGATAAATACTCTTTGTTTTCTGAAATTCCGCAACTATAAACTCTTTTTCCGCGGGGTCATTGATTTTTAGAAACGACATTTTAATTAAGAAGAAAAAAAATATTTTCAGACGTGTGAAAAAACATAAGTTGGACGTATTTCCCAACGTAACGACATACGTCTACATGTTTTCACGTATGTTTGCGAATGTTAGACGTATTTCCAGACGTAACAACATACGTCTACATGTTTTCACGTATGTTTGCGTTAATCTTTTTTTTTCTCAAACATAGATTGAAAGTACTGCCGGGCTTCATCTTTTCCACGATCGATGAGTGATTGTTTCGTCACCTCGTCCATCGCGTCGATCGCAACTTTAATATTACTCCTAATTTCTTCTTTCATGCCGTTGAATTTTTCAATCTCGCTCAGAATCAGGGAATATTCCTGGTCTGAAATGTTATCATCCATGAGAGCTTTTGAAATATGGTCGCTGATCGTGTTGAGTTTCGCGTCGGCTAGCGTTTTGATCTTTTCATGCTTCTCAGCCTTCAACGCAAGCTTTTTACTGATGTAGATACCGATTATACTTAGCAACCCCACACCTAATGCCGCTCCTTCCAAAGCCATAGCAATGGGTGCGGCGATTATAGTGGATAATACTCCGATTCCTGAAACTCCGAGTCCCATCGTGACCGCTGAGAGTACTCCACCTACCGCGCCGATTACGCTTACACTTCTATGGTACTTTTTACTCAACGCTGCTCTTTTGTCTCGTACTTGCTCGATTTCCTTCTTAATTTCGCCAATCTTTTGGAGTCGATACGTTTGCGCGGACCCTGTGACGATATGTATTTCTCCTTCCGGTGCTGATGGTAGCTTCGGATAGAGTGATTGTGTTGTTTTGATGCCGTCGTATTCCATTCGGTTTTATTTACGCGATATATTTTTTAGATTAGATAATTTACACGACATAGCGAATCTCCCGCGTTAATGGTTACCACTGAATCGGAGTTGTTTTGAATAGTGACTATGATATCATCAACCACATCATCCGAAACCACTTCGTTTTGTAGACTGCATCTTAGTTCTTTGATACTCTGTTTGAGGGAAATGAGACAAAGTCCTGCACTCATTTCTACACCGAGTCCAAGAGTTAGCGTAGTTGTCGTCTTTGGTTGTATCGTTATAACATTTTGCGCAAAAATCTCCCACCTTACACCTCCTAGTAGCCTAACTGGATTGTGGGTAACGCCCCTCGTAATCTTCCAATGGACTTGCAGGGTTTGCGTTCTAACCTCGGCCTGCCTAGTTGGTTTAGTTCCAAATTTGTGTAATGGTCTCGACATTTTATAAACACTAAATTATAATATCTTGCCGATAAACGGAATATTTTTAAACGGGGAATCAGGACCTAGTAAAAATCCTTTACCAACAGGCACATACCCCGACCCTGTTTTCATATACAGCCCGGATCCTGCTATCGAGGCGCCTTTTGGCCATGGGGTTATGTACAAACCAGACCCAGCTGCTCTTATCTTCCACCCCATATCGTCTTTCTTCAAGTACGCTACTCCAGATCCGCTGATTTTATCCACAATCTTCGATGTGGCCGCGGAACCTAAGCCACTCATAGCCCCCGTAACTAAACTAGGTATAAGGAATTTAGCCGCTGTTGCTAGAAACGGAAGAATGGCGCCTATGAATCCTCCTTCGACTTTCTTATTATGCTCCAATTGCGTTTTACTCATTTTGATGACTACGCCTGTTCCTTTTTCGAACGCCTTGGTCATTTTATTGATTTGAGCCTGTGTGAAAGCGAACATATCGTTACCGTTAAAATCATCGTGCGTCAGTTTGATACTCACACCAGTTCCCGCTTGAAGAGATTTTTGAATTTTGTCTCGTTGCCCTTCTGAAATATTGACTTTATAGCCTATGTAGCGACTCATTTTAGTTTACAAAAAAAACTTTCAAACTTGTCTGATATGAAAACGAATCGTCAATTCTTCTCCTCTAAGATTTACCTCTTTCCCATTTTGGTCTGTGAGCATCGTTGTCATCGTTGAAATGGTAGATAGCGTAATGGGGAGATAAATTAAATTATGCGGCACTTCGATAATTTTGTACCCCGGGGCTACGTTCGGGAAAAAAGAATGTATTACGTTTACCGTCGTTCCGTTAATGTACGAAGACCCGATAATGTCGTTGGTCAGTAGTAAATTGTTGATACTCATTATATCTACTATGTTCTTCGATTCATTATATCCTTCAAGATAGATATATTTTATAAAACCTAGAACCTTTCCAATCGAATTCTTAGACGAAAAGTCAACCGCATAGTGGTCTGCTATATTTAACACAGTCTTCAACGTATTGGTGTTTGGTTCTATTGAGATACAGTACTCTGAATTTACCCTGTCGTAATGCCCATTCTCCTTCATGATTCTCTGTATGTGGTCGTTGATATCTGTTATTTCATAGCTTCCCTCCGGTATTTCTATATTAAACCAAGGGCTCACACCAGTCGGTGAATACCTAAAGTTGTTGTTTGTAGCGTCGATATTTGGAAAAGAATAGTATGTTGCGAGATTTACTAAGGCCATTTCGTATTTTTTATTTTTGTCTAGTTCAATAGGCGGATTAAACTTTGTTCTGATTTTTGTGCTCTTTTCGCTTAGCAGAATGTAAAATGACGTTTTTGGTTCCGTGTTACGAGCCGTCTTTTCCGTATTATCAGCTATCTGTTTGAGAAGCGATGTTTCCATTTTGATTAGATTAAATTTTACTACAGTGGATCCTCGATTACATAAAATTGATCGAATCCGCAGCGATATTTGCCATTGTACTTTTCGCTACTGTGGTCGATGACAAGGAATCCGTGAGGTTGTTCCCACACCGTTTTGCATAGTTTTCTAAATTCCTCTCTGCGCATGTCCGTACTAGCATGATCGTTGTAAATATAGTTGATATTGTTCTGGTCCTGTTCGAACAGACAAATAAAGTTTGTATTCTCTCTGATCGTTTGTCGTGGTAGTTTGAAATAATTCTGTGCAAGGTAAAAACAGTCCACGTTACTATGCCTTCCCCGAATATAATACATTTCACACTTTTTTTGTTTTTCCAACTGTAAATCGTCAAAAATCATCAGATTCTTCTTTTCACTACTCAGATCTCTCGGGTCCGGTACGTCTTCGGCTTTTTCAAAAAACTTGGCAATTATATCGGATTTAGCTTTTGAGATTTTTGCCATTTCTTCCATAACAAGGGCTGGTGATATATTTTGTCTAGCGATTTCCTCCTGCTGCTCGAATAATCTAACGATCGATTCTTTTGGTAATTTTTCTTCGAATGCCTTTTTAATAATGCGATATTCCGGTTGAAACAGAGAAGTACCGAATACCTGGAGGTTATTATAGTCCAACCAGCCTGGTCTGAGCAATAGATTCAGAAGAAGCGTCGTTTTTCCGCAGCCGGACTTTCCTATTATCAACCCCCGTATACTTTTGGGTAGCAAAGGATTATTAAATCTTTCCGATAACGCAGATCCCCAACTCATATCTTTGATTTCCATTTTATTTATGTATTAAAAAAGCGAGATGTATTGCGTAAAATGTAAAAAACAGACTGAAACGAGAGATGTGCAGAACGCCGTAGCTAATAACGGGAGATCCATGCTTAGGGGCGTTTGCGTTGTATGCGGGAAAACTAAAACTCAATTCGTAAAAGGAGCTAAAAAAGGTGGAGATTTAGTTAGTTCGTTGAATGCAGCTACTAGTAACATTAAGCTACCTTGGGCTAAGTTTCCCGGTGAGATGCATTTGCCAGGCCATCAGTTTCTCGGTCCCGGTACTAGGCTAGATTTGAGACTGAATCCTGACGGGACTTACAAAGAGTGGAGTAAACCTGTGGATAGGGTAGATAACGCCGCTTATCACCATGATTTAGCTTACGATCAACACACCGATACAGCTTCTAGGAATATCGCAGATAGAGTGATGATTAATGATTTGAACAACATTCCTAATCCGAGCTTGCGGGAGCGTGTAGAGAGGGCCATAGTGAAACCTATATTATCTACTAAAGCTAGTCTCGGGTTAGGTTTACCTTCAAAAAACGGCAAAGTTGTGGGGAGAAAGAAAAAACGCTAAAGTGGACTGATGAACTGGCGAATGAATTGCATAGACCCGCGGTTAAACATTTTCGAAAGAGAAAAGTGTATGTTAGTGGGATAGATGAGATTTGGGCCGCTGATTTAGTCGATATGCAGGCCTTCGCTAAAGATAACGATGGTGCGAAATACTTGTTAACCGTTATAGATGTGTTTTCCAAGTACGGTTGGATTGTACCATTGAATGATAAGAGTGGGAAATCAACAGCTAGTGGTTTTGTGAAGATACTCAGGGGTGGGCGAAAACCGGGGAAAGTTTGGGTGGATAAAGGGAAAGAATTTTATAACAAGGACGTCAAGAATTTGGTTAAGTTGTACTCTACTGAGAATGAAGAAAAATCTTGCGTCGTTGAGAGATGGAATAGGACTATGAAAGATAAAATGTTCAAGTACTTTACAGCTAATTCAACGAGAAGATATATCGATATATTAGACAAAATGGTGGATAATTATAATGAAACAAGACATTCTTCCATTAAAATGACCCCCACGAAGGCTAGTTTGAAAGTGAATGAAAAGACTGTATTTATGAATTTATATGACAAAGAGATTTCTGAACCAATTATGCCTATATTCACGATTGGTGATAAAGTCAGAATAACTAAGAAGAAGAATATTTTTGACAAGGGTTATACACCTAGGTGGACGGAAGAAGTTTTTACCGTGTCTGGAGTTCAATACACGGTTCCTCCAACTTATAAGATTACTGATTCAAATGGTGAGGAAATACAAGGTAGTTTTTATGAACAGGAGCTACAGAAAACGACTCAAGAAATATTTAGAATAGAAAAGATTATCAGGAAACGTGGGAAGAAATCGCTCGTGAAGTGGTTAGGATACCCAGAGTCTTTTAATTCGTGGGTAGATAATGAAAACTTAGTGGCCATGTGATGATTAGTTTTTCCCACTCACCCTAAATTCGAAACTACTGGAAATTCCCCGCATGATGAGTCAAAGGCGTGGGCTGGGGTGGATTGGGTGGTTGGCAGAAGTTGAACCGTGGGCTGGGTTGGTTGGTAGAAGTTTAACCATGGTTTGGGTTGATTGGCAAAAGTTTAACCATGGTTTGGGTTGATTGGCAGAAGTTGGCAAGAAAATTTTTTTTTGTTATTTTATAAAGTAGGAAAAAAAATAAATTTGTGTGTTGGAAAAAAGTTGAACCATGGTTATGGGTAGGTATATTTTTGAACCATGGTTATGGGTGGTTATATTTTTGAACCATGGTTATGGGTGGTTTGGAAAAGTTTAACCATGATTGTGGTCAAATGTCCCAGAATAGTCTTAATCTATCTACTAATAATCATTCCGACCTCATTTTCGCTAACTACTTTGAAAAAACCTTTGGCAAACATCCTCTCCTCTCATGTCCTCTTCTTTCTTTTCCCTTTCTAACCTTCTCCTTATCATCGTGTCTCGTTTCCCTCTTCTCATTAAATTGTTATCTGTTCAGTTATGTAGACCATGGGCCGGAGTTTGGTTTCCGTTCTTGGAGGGGCTAAAGCCTTCTTGGAGGGGGGAGGCTAAGCCCGGGAAAAGAAATCATTTACATGGTAACAGAATGAATCTGGGTCTTCTTAGGGGGGGGGGGGCTAGCCCCCTAGCCCCTGATAAACTCCGCCCATGCTGTAGACTCCAGGGCTGTTTTAAAGGAATTTTTAGAACTGCACACCTCCTTCTTTCCATTGGCATCCTCCATGGTAAATTACTTCCAATCGGAGGGCAATGACCGTTTTTTGCTAGTTTTAACTGTTACAGTACAGAAGGGCTTCTACAACTGCACAATTCATTTAGAACTGCACATTTTGTGTACAACTGCACGTTAAAAAAAGCCCTGGTAGACTCTGTTTTCCTTCTCTATCCTCTCTTCTTCGCCCAGGCCTCATCGAAGACCTTCTCTGATGACACAGTTCTTTCACGCGGTCTCTCTGTCTCTTCAACTCTCTTGCCTTTCCCGTTCGCATCGTCGCTTTATTGTTATTACTTATTTATGTTTATATTTCACTATAGGCCTACTTTATTTCTTGTGTGTGTGTGTGTGTGTGTTTGTCTGTCTCTGTCAGTCTCTGTCTGTCTTTGTCCGTCTCGCTGAATCTCCCTGGTTCTCTCGATTTCTATCACCGTCCGTTTGACCGTTCGTTCGTCGTTCGGCCTAACCGATGTAGACCTGTCTCTGTGTCTGTCTGTGTCTATCGGTGTACCTGTCTCTATCTCTTTCCTTTTCTCTGTCTATCTCCGTGTCTGTCTCTATCTCTTTCTTTTTCTCTGTCTATCTCTGTCTTATGTGTCGACTGTACGCTGTACTTTTGTTTCATTGTTGCACTCTGTTCCATTCTCCCTTTCAATCTCTCTGCCGTGCAGTTTTTTTTTAAATTTCTTTTGCTCCAGGAACTCTTTGACTGTTTGTCCTTTTTTCTGTTTCCTTTTCTCTTTCTCTTCATATGTCCATCTGCATGCTTATCATGGACGGAGTTGATCAGGGCTAGGGACTAAGCCCCCAAGAAGGTCCAGATTCATATTTTTACCATGTAAATGGTATCTTTACCCGGAGTTTTACCCCCCACCCCCAAAGAACTCTCAATCGAATGAATAAAAAGGTCATCAACTTTTTTGTCCGGAAAAATAGTCATTTTATTGAGATTTCAACTTGACGACTAAAAAAAGGTCGTCAACTTTTGTGGCTAAGAAAATATTCTGGTCCAAGTTTTTCAGCCCCCTCCCCGCCCCCAAGGACGGAAACCAAACTCCGCCCACGCCCATGATGCTTACCCGTCATTCGCTGTTTGATTCGACCTAAAAGACCAATCAGGAAACGTGTTTATCATTATCGCAAATCGTTTCCTCAATTACCATAATCGTTGTCATCATCATCATCACCGGCTGACACAGATAATTCTTTAACATGAGGCATCCCATACAGCTGCAGCAGCAGACAGAGAAATAGTCTGCTTCATGAGCAGCAGCAAAAGCCTTTTTCATGATCGACCTAAAACATTATACCAAGAGATGACATTGAGGATTTGTTTGGTTGCTTGGACTGCAACCGTCATCATCTTATCAACAGGTAGGTTGATGATGGGCAGCCTTTAAAGTAGCTGCAGCGTTGAGTACATTTTCTAGGGTTTTGAGGGCACGTGCCCTGCATGGACGTGGGTGGGGGTCAGTGGTGCACTTACCTATCCCAATGGCATGCATTTGGCGACATATGACAATATACACACGGTCATCCCGGGGGTGGGGGCAAAAACTAGATAGAAAGGTCATGGTCAACCGATTGGAGAGAAATTTAGGCTTGCCATAATTTGCCTATGCAGTGAACAGCATTCTCGGTGGCGAGTCCAGCTATCTGGAATGGCCTCCCTGCGACTCTCTGCTCACGTCCCCGTGACTCTACTGGCTCTTTCTGTCGTCTTCTGGGGGCTTTTCCTTTTAGCAGACCTGGTCTGGGAGCGCCACTGAATAGAGATCTTGAAGGGGCTCTATATAAAAATGTATGTGATTGATTGACTTATTGATTGATTGATTAGATGGGCAGTGGCGGCCCTAGGGGTCTAGGGGCTAAGCCCCCCCTATGAAAGGCTAAGCCCCCTAAAAAGGCCATGCAAAACTGAAATATTTCTACGATTTTCGACCGGATGACTAAAAAAGGTCGTCAGAAATTTTGGCGGATGAAAATGGAAATTTCCGTGACGAGATATCGGTCGGATGACCAAAAGAAGACGTCAGAAATTTTGGGGAATGAAAATGGAAATTTTCCTCCGGAAGCTTCAGCCCCCCAAAGCTGTAATCCTGCCGCCGCCACTGGAGATGGGAATGGAATGGATGGAAGGGTTGTGTATTTCTAGAATTCTTTAATTGTTAGCTTAGGCTAATACTGTGTTTTCATCATTTTAACGTTTTCGCTAACTTCGTCTAATCACATTAATTAATTAATTAATTAATTAATCAATATATTAATTAATTAATTAATTAATCAATCTATTAATTAATTAATCTGCTTATTTATTTACATATCTACATGTATAGCAGCAACAGCGAATGGATTCTGGATAAATGGTGGAGGATGGGATGAGAATGATCTGGAAAGACGAGATGGTCTAATAGAATGCAAGGACCTTGGTCAAAAGTGCAACGCTCTGTTCAGATGCTGTGGACGAACTCATTGCTACTGGCCAAATGGATTCACTCTCCGACAGGTATAAGCTTATTAAACATAATAGATCTATGCATTATATTATGTATAAGCCAATAGCAATGGTTCTCAATTTTTAAAACTCTTTTTCTAAGTTGGAGGACACGATTGAGGGCCACTTTTTTAGTTGAAGGATATTAGGGGGCCACAAAAGTAAAATCTAGCTAGCGAAAAGCATATGAAATTGATGTAATTGAATCAAAATAGTATGTTTGGTGTTAATCATAGACGTCAAAATAAAATATCACGCAATAGAAAATAATTACCGTATGTGTTCTATCCTGTCGAAATTGTCCAATTTTTTCATATATTTTTTTTTTAATACTTTGAGAGACGAGGGCCATTTTTTAGGCCTGGCAGGGTCACTTTTGGCCCGTGGGCCACGGGCTGGGAACCACTGGCCGACACCACTCGACCTCTCTGTGCCCCCACGTCAGGACAGCTACGGCTTAATGCAATCAAGCTCACTTGCCTGCATAGTTTCTGCTGCTGGAATGGACTTCCCCCGCACTCATCAGTTCGCTCTGTTATTCTCTCTGGTGGTACTTCCTCATCCCTCTCGCACCTCAAAACTGGCTTTTCTCTTGCCTAAGGGTTTAGGGCTACATGCACTGGAGCGCATCTGAAAGGCTCCAGCTCTGAGAAGAGCTTTATAAAATGGTGAGATACAATACAACACAAAACCAAACACCGCAATACAATACAATACAATACAATACAACACAACACAAAACGCTGCAATACCATACAATACAACACAACACAATACAACACAATACAATACGACACAATACAACACAATACAACACAAAGCAATACATCAATCGTTCATCTTCTGTTTACATTTCCAGTCGGGCAAATGCGTCAAGTGCATTGAGAAGACGCAGAAATGTCAGCGGGACGTGCAATGCTGCGAGCCTCTGATGTGTCAGAAACGAAACGCCTACCACACGGATGGGATCTGCGAACCAAAGTACCCACCGAATGCGGATTGCCACGACAACGATCAGTGCCTTAGCAACCGATGCAAGATCAGTTATCTCAACGATGTTCTCGGATACGGAGGAAAATGTGCTTGATGAAGGGTAATCGGGTTTAAAGGGCACCCGGACATAGGGACGAGATCGAGGGGCACTTGCTTCCCCTCAAAATTTACACCTAGATTATTTCTAAATAGGCTCAAAACTTGAAAAAGCAAATTTCTATGCTGATCCGGTTTCAAGGGCGGGTTTCAATCAGGTCATCGAGTTCACGAAGATTCTAGACCTCTAGACATGGTCTGTCGCAATCTGAAATGTATAACCACGCATTCGTTGTTATTTAGATAGAAGTTGGATTGATTATACACAGTTATTGTTGAAATAGAAGTTGGATTAATAGAATGAAGAGCTTGATACACGCCTAGAACAGTAGGCTACGTATAGACTTGCCTTTTCTTTCGGGGTTGAACGCACTTGTAGGGGCCGTCCATAAAGTACGTCACGCTCCAGGGGGGGGGGGTGTAAGAAAGTGTGACAATTTGTGACAGGGGGGAGGGGGTCAGGCCATGTGTGACGTCACACATTTATTTTTTGCATACTTTATTATATTTTTTGTTCTTAGTACCTAAAATCCGACCCGGCCCGGCAAGGCGTGTCTAAAACCCGGCCTGGCGGGATAAAAGTTGATTTCCCGTCACCATCAAAGCGTTTAGGGACACACGTCACTATCAGAGGGATTAGGGATAGTATCCTAGGGTTTAGAGGGTTAGGTAAATGGTTATGTTTTTAAAAAAAAATCGAAAGTGTGACGTACTTTAGGGGGGGGGGGGTCAGAGATTTGTGACAGTTTGTGACAGGGGGGAGGGGGGGGTAAAAAATGGTCAAAAATAGCGTGACGTACTTTATGGACGGCCCCGTAGTGCTTCCTTGGGCGGAGACTTAATTGTTGGGCGGAGACTTGCGGGGGACGAAAACGAGCGGCCGAAAAATTTTGGACGAATGGCTGAGTCGCCAACGAAATTTTCCGTCATTTTGCCGGGCAAAAATGTCTGACGACCTCTTTTAAAGTCATCCAGCGCGCCGTCCGAAATATCGATGAAAAATCCAATTTTCTCCGCAAAAAAAGTTGATCACTTTTTCATTAATTTTGTTCGAAGATCTTTTCTTCTATCTTAATTTTGTAGCGTTACAACCTCACAGTGTGTTTCTTCGTGAAGTGTGCACGGTACATGTTCTAACACTTAACGATTAGGGGGGGGAAACAATGCATATGGGACGTCCCCCACCACATCCATTGAGGGGAACGTCCCCCTAAGTCTCCGCCCATGAGCGCTTCTGAAAGACTTTCTGCGAGAAGCGCTTTGACTATTCTATCTCGTATAGTTTCGTTATCAGTCTTCGATAGTATAGGCTACTGTTACCGACATTGACACGTTTGAATCGTCAAAGAAAGTAAACAGATCGTCGTTTTACAGACTATCGAATTAAACAGAGCAGGATATTCTCGTAGTAGCCTCACCAGTTGAACTGTCTGACGATTCATGGCAAAGTAATTAGAGCGAGGAATCTCAGAAATGTTCAATTTGACAATCTTGTTTAGATGACGTAACAATAAGTTGTTTTAGACGACATCACAGTCTTATAATAAAGTTCACGTCATAACAATATCGAATAGGCCTACCGGTATGCGAATGGTCATTGTATGTTGAGTGACGCAATTATTGATTAATTATAGGCATATTAGTTAATAATATTATTATACTAGCTGGGGTACCCGACGTTGCCCGGGAAATTTAGGATTCGACCCGCTCCGGCCACAGCCCCACCACACCACACCACCAGTGGTGGCGCTATGGGGGCTAAGCCCCCCTAAAAAGGGCCATCCATTTTTTTTCCATGTAAAAATTTAAAAAAATGGACGATTTACCCCCTTTATCCCCCCAAAAACTGAAATCCTGGCGCCGCCACTGCACACCACACCACACTCCGACCTCCACCGGTACGCCACCGGAGAAATTTGGGTTTGACTGCGCTCGAGAATAAACTGTCGTTCTGCGCTCGGTTTCTATAGTGGTGCTATAATTTGAACTTTGAAGATAACGAATAAGATTACGAATGTCTCCATTTAGCGACTCATCTAGCGACTTTTGGCCTACGTCTTGCGAGATTTAGGCCTATGGCGCTGCTTTGGCGCAAAAGAAAACGCTAAAACACAGCAGATTTAGCCTACATTTCTAAGTAAGTAAATATTTTATTTTATTAGGCCTACAGCAAATCAGCATTAGAAGGAAATGGTGATCTATCGTTTTAGCGTGTCTTGTTCACGTAGGCTACTATAATTATCGTCGATACTCTATTTACTGGTAAAATCTTTGTTTCGCAGAGCTTTATTTTATCGATTTCCTGGGCGGCCATACTGTTTACAAAACTAGACCGTAGTCTGCACAATTAGCCATGAAGTTTAAAATAGTACAATTTTGTTCAAAGTGTAGTTCAGTGTCGTAAACTTTTCGCCATTGCGGTTAAACCGTAGTTTAGGCTGATAAATTATTTCCGTTTTCGATATCCCGTAGTTTAGGCTGATAAATTAAGAAACACAACCAATCATGAATATAGCGCGCCATACAACGCACTATTCAAGTTTCCGAGCATTCGCAACCGGAAGTAGCAATATAAACTGAAAACGCGAGAAGAAAAATTGCAGTATATAAATGGAAGCTGGATTGACGAAAAACGCAAGAGAAATGGAAGCTGGATAAAGGCATTTTGGTAAACGTGTATTTTAGCGTCGTAAATTATTTTCACGCTTATAATGGCACAAAAAGCGTCTTAAAATACTTCTGCCAACGTGCCATTGCCTAACTGATGTATTATTGTACTTATAATTTCTTAAAAAGAAGGAAATCGATTGAAAATTTGTAATATTTTGTCATAACAAACCGCCGATCGAAGTTGTTATTCAATTCTGACCCTTTCCGGAAGTTGCGTGCGGCAAGTGTGCAATAAGACAGCAGGCAAAAATAAATAAGTAAGTAACATTCATCCAGCTTCTATTTCTCTAACCTTCATCCAGCTTCCATTTCACCTATAGAGAACCTTCATCAAACTTCTACTTCACTATAGAGAACCTTCATCCAACTTCTATTTCACTATAGAGAACCTTCGTCCAACTTCTATTTCCATATAAGTCCAGCTTTTTCAATTGCATCAGCTGTTTTATGAATCCAACTTCTGTTTCAATCATGATTCTTTTTCATCAATCCAGCTCCAATTTAAGCTAGAATATTTTTATTAACCCAGCTTCTATTTCGCGCCCGTTATTTTCGTCAACCCAGCTTCTATTTCAGATATAAAAATACCATCATCCAGCTTCCATTACTTAAGCGTTTTTTTAATCAATCCGGCTTCTATTTCAGATCTAGAAATAACTTCATCCAGCTTCCATTTCTCATTTTGAAGTTAGGACCGAAGTATTGACGTACACGTTATTTATAGTCACATGGACCAATATACATGTACGTCGATGGTTTGTGCGCGTATACCCCAACTTCCGGGCAAATGTTGTGGTTCAATGGCGATTCGAACTGCGATTTCGCATGGGAATTGTGACATTTTAAAAACACATTTTCTGTCAATACTCTTGTCCTTACCAAATTTTAAGTGTGCTGTTACATCGGTTGGTGAAATCTACGCTATTAGAAATAATTTGCGGTCATTTTTGTGTTATTAAAATCGTGAAAATAATTTACGACGCTAAACTACACGTTTACCGGCATTTTTATAGTTGAAATGGAAGCTGGATTGAACCTGGCGATCCAGAAATTACTTGTATATACATTTTGCAGCCTCGGATAATGTCCAAATAATTTATCAGCCTAAAATACGGTACAAAGAATTTATCAGCCTAAACTACGGTTTAACCGCCATTACATTGAGTTTCAACGTTGGTCGAATACAAATTAGATTCACTAAACTAATTCTTCCTAAATAGAAGGATGATTGATAGAATAATTTTTACTTGAGTAAGAGTGGGTGGGATTTCATAAATCGAAGCAGAATCAACGAACAATATATAATTTTAAAGTTTAGGCCTATAGATTGCATTAATGGAAGACAATTGCTGCTTAAATAGAAGTGGAATTGACAAAAAGTCACAAACATAAGCATGGATCGACCAGAATGACTGAGCTTGCCAAACTAAAGGATGGGTTGATTAAGAATAATAATGCTGCAAAGAACTAATAGTTTATTACACTAAGATGCACATATGCCCATGAATCCAGAACACTGAACTGCTGTCGATGCGTGCTCATTGCCCAATAATACTCTTAGGAAAACCTGTTGATGGCTCTATATATGATCTTGGTTCATTTTAAAATTGCAACATTTCTTTATTTCCAATGTTTGGTTAAAATTTTCTTGTGTTCTACAATAGATTCCGCTGCAACATTTTCATCTTGAATCATTAAAAGTGTGAACCGTTTCGGACAATATTCTGAACAGTACAGTCAACGGTAATCTATCGTTTTAACGGAATTAATTTTTTGCCATCTTGTCCACTATCGTTTTAGCGGAATTAATTATTCGCCATTGCATGGGATATAGCGATGATGGCATACAAGTTGGATTTATGAAAAGAATTCTTGCTAAATAGAAGTCCGATTGATGAAATAATTTTTCACGCAATAGAAGTGAGATTTGCGAAAACATTACTGCTGAAATTGAAGCTGGATTGATGAAAAATAATTGTTATTTAAATAGAAATTGAATTGTTAAAAAACTGTTATTGTTGAAATAGAAGCTGGATTGGTTAAATGAAATCTTGACTAAATGGAAACTTGATTGATGATAATGATTTATGCCAAATTAGAGGCCGGAATGTTGAAAAATAATGATGCTGTGACTGCCCAAAAATTTCGTATAATTTATTCCGTTATTCCGTTTTACGAAATGAGAAAATAATTAATTCCGTTAAAACGATAGATTACCCAGTCAACAATGGCAGCATACAGATAGGCCTATAGAGAAACTGCAGTAAAAGTCGCACCAAGTTATGTGTCATCTATAGGCAAGTCAGTTATGACAACAACTGTTGCTTACAGAGAAATTCTCAGTGCATGACGTTTATAGAATGCGAGCAAAGATTTATGCAACATTATAACACGAAAATACAGTTAATGTGAATTTTATATCCAGTTGTTTGAATAGAATAAGTGTATTGGCTCTCCATGTAAGAATAACTGCATGCAATGTATGTCTCAGAACAGCAAACCGTCATCTGCGAGAAGAGAAATGCAATCAAATTGTAACGTACGTGTGATCACGTTTGCAGAGCCATGACTGTAAAGTCACATGGGGGACGTTTACTGGATTAAAAACAAATGCAATGTTATTTATGCGACATGGCATTTCAGATATTGATCAACTGACAGATCATACAAGAATGTATACTGGAGAAAACATTTACATGTGCAATATTTGCAATCTTGAAATAATTTTCATAAAGAACAATCTAAGCTGCCATGCTGGAGCAAGATCATACCTGTAAATGCACTTTTTGCCAGAAATTGTTCGAAAGTAGGTGCGCTCTGGACCAGCATAAAAGAACCCACGCTGGGGAAAAACCATTCAAATGCAATTTGTGCAATAAATCGTTTACATCAAAGAGTAACCTACAAAATCATCTAAGGATACACACTGGAGA
This sequence comes from Lumbricus terrestris, assembly GCA_949752735.1. Lineage (NCBI taxonomy): Eukaryota > Metazoa > Annelida > Clitellata > Crassiclitellata > Lumbricidae > Lumbricus > Lumbricus terrestris. The sequence continues at coordinate 21,396,518 of OX457049.1, forward strand.
ACAACCACACACGTGCAATTTGTGTCATAAATCATTTTCACAAAAATTTAATCTGAACCAGCATGTGAGAATCCATACTGGAGTAAAACCAAACAAATGCAACTTATGTGATAAATCATTTACACAGAAGAGTGACCTTGACAAACATCGAATGACTCACTCTGGAGAAAAACCATTCAAATGTAATTTGTGCCATAAATCATTTTCACAGAAAAGTCATCTAGACAAACACGGCAAGACCCACATTGGAGAAAGACCATTCAAATGCAATTTATGCCACAACGCATTCCAAGATAAGAGTGTTCTCTACCGACACAAAAGAATCCACACTGGGGAAAAACCATTTAAATGCAATTTGTGTCATAAATCATTTTCACAGAAAGTTAATCTAGACCAGCATGGAAAAATCCACACTGGAGTAAAACCTTATCTCTGCATTGTTTGTCCGAAGGCATTTGCACATTCTAATACTCTGAAATACCACATGCAAACCCACACTGGAGAGAAATCATATAAGTGTGATTTATGTCAGAAATTATTTATACGGAATTGTGACCTAGAGACACACAAAAGAATCCACACTGGTGAGAAACCACACAAGTGCATTTTGTGTAATAAATCATTTTCACAGAAAAGTAATCTACGCAAGCATTGGAAAACCCAAAGGCATACTGGCGCAAAACCACACAAATGTGACTCATGTGAGAAATCGTTTACAAAGAAGAAAGACCTAGACAAACATCTGTGGACACACAATGGGGAAAACCCATTCAAATGCAATTTGTGTAATAAATCATTTTCACAGAAAAGTCGTTTGGACCAACATGGAAAAACTGAAACTAGAGAAAGACCATTCAAATGCACTTTATGCCACAAAGCATTCGGATTTCAGTGTGTTCTGGACCAACATTTAAGCACGCACACTGCTGATAAACCATTTAAATGCAATTTGTGTCATAAATCATTTTCACAGAAAGGTCATCTAGACCGCCATGGAAAAATCCACTCTGGAGTAAAACCTTATCTCTGCATTGTTTGTCAGAGGACTTTTGCATTTTCTAATGCTCTGAAATACCACATGCAAACCCACACTGGAGAGAAATCATATAAGTGTAATTTATGTCAGAAATCATTTATACGGAATTGTAACCTAGAGACACACAAAAGAACCCACACAGGTGAGAAACCACACAAGTGCGTTTTGTGTAATAAATCATTTTCACAGAAAAGTAATCTATATCAACATTGGAAAACCCATATGCCTACTGGAGTAAAACTACACAAATGCAACTCGTGTGAGAAATCATTTACACAGAAGAATGACCTAGACAAACATCTATGGACACACTCTGGAGAAAGCCCATTCCGGTGCAATTTGTGTCACAAATCATTTTCACTGAAAAGTCATCTAGACAAACATGGAAGAACTGACACTGGAGAAATACCTTTCAATTGCACTTTATGCCACAAAGCATTCGGATTTCAGTGTGTTCTGGATCACCATTTAAGAACCCACACTGGTGATAAACCATTTAAATGCAATTTGTGTCATAGATTGTGTACAGAGAAAGGTAACCTAGATCGACATTTGATGACCCACACTGGAGTAAAACCATATAAAAGGAACTTATTGGAAACATCATTTGCCCGGAAAGGTAGCCTTGAAAGACATAAAAGGACCCACACTGCTCGAAAGACACTTCAGTGTGTTGTATGTGACATGGTATTTACATGCAATGAGAACCTAAAAAAACACAAGACCATATGCAATGGAGATAATTCATTGAAATGTGTTCCGTGTCAGAATTGTGTTTCCTCAAACGAATGCAAGTGCCAAATTGCTACGTCAAGTAAGAGATTAACTGACTCTGTCGACTGTCTTGATGGAAAAGAGTTGTCCAGGTCCTCAACAGAAATGGCCAGTAAGCGCGTTTTATCATCTAAGTCCAGCATGAAACCAGTTACAGATGATAAACAACTTTCCAAAGATCGATCCGCAACCTGTGTTAGCCATTTTATTTTGAGAACTTTTGGTTGTGGAATGTGTGATGAAATGTTTGAAATTGAACATGAATTCATGGAACATTGTGTCCATCACTACAACAATGATCTTGAAAAAGACACTTTTTCTTAACTATTTGGAGCCACCTTTTGATTTATTTTCCTTGAATACTGGATGATGCAGCAGTTTCAGTTTTATATGACATTGTGATCAATTTTTAGTATGGTAGCCCCAATACACAGAAACCATTTATCGACGTTTCTATTCTTATTTGACGTTAGGTATATAAGGTTTTTGACATGCTACATCTTGGAGTCGGGATTATCCTTGAAAGCCATTTATTTGAAGTTCTTTGTTAAAATTCCTCTGACAATCCGCTCGCATTTCGTATTTTTATCATCGCTAATTAAATGTTTTGATTTCGTTTTGTTACAGCAATCAACTTAGCATGTCGCCCTTGCAATAGTCTGAAATGATGTGATAAAGAGCATGAGATCCAGAAAGTTAAACTGTTTCTGTTTATGTTTCAGTTTATCGAGTATAATCCACCTACATGATTGCACGTTTTGTTCCTAATTTTTGTAGTCTAATAATTATGTGAAAGGCGTTTAATCAGGCTACGGCGTAGATTTGCTGGTGGTTATCCGAAGGTACTTCTGCAGGTTGCCAATTATTGTGTCCTCGTCAGCAATACGGGACCATCCTGAGCAACAGGGATAAGCTGTGTATTTTTGCTTCGAAGTATGCTTATAATACTGTACTCCCGCCTGCAGCTTTCATTATTGTAGCAGCAGAACTGAGTTGCTCAACTTGATAAATCAAGAAATTATTGCTGTACAATGTACATATAATTAGATATAATTATATTATTGAATTCTTAAGGAACTTATTTTTATCAACACTGAAATAATACGGTCTATTTGCTAAGATGACATCTTAAAAGTTAGAATGTAACTATTACGATGTGAAAACTCAACAGAATTTTATTATTGAGAGTATAATGCATTGAAGTCTTAGACCATTCTTATCGCACTGAAACAGTAGAGCAATTTTGTTAAGATGACAGCAAAAAATGCTGTCATGTGGAAATTTGAAGAAAAAAATGGTGTTGAGGGGCACATATTCGGCTCTACGCGCTTTGCCGATCACCCTCGGGTTCTCGTTTCTCCCAGAAAGATTTGTTTTCCCAGTGGAGGGGACTAGATCAAATACTGCATACCCACATGTCCAGTGGTTCACAGGGTTCCACATGACCGCGGAGTCGACCTAATATGAGTCGATACTAAGCTTTGATAGCGATGAACATGGGCAGGAATATTATTGTGATTCAAACATCCAGCACAGCTGTATTTAATGATTCCAATTAGAAATGCCTAGATGAAATCTATCGTCGACTTGCATATGAACACCATTTGTATGGTCACTTTCATTTTTATAAGCAATAAATCAATTAATGTTGTTTAATAACAATTGAGTGAAAACAAAAGAGGAAAATCAATGTTCAAGCAGATTATTTTACAAATGTCTGAAACGAAGCTGATTAGACTTACAAATAGATCTGAAGTTATCCACAAGCTATAGATATAATATAATATAATAAGAAATCAAAACAATTATCCTAAAATGAACTTCTTTATTCAACTGCCAATGATCGATATTGTCAGATGCTTACTGCTCTGGAATTGTTTCCTCATATAAAAACTGGTGCAGATAGAAATAATCAGAAATACCGTGTCAACCAAATTTAAATAAAATGTCTTCGAATAGCAGTAATAAGAGAAGTTCAAAATTAAAACAAAATGGTTCGGCAGGATTTTCACTCCGAAGGTTAAAGATCGAGTTACAAAAGACACAAATAGACAGATAGACCCAGTCAAGCGAATGGTGTTTGGAGGAAAGCAATGGGAAGACCAGGGAAGTATATTGAAAAAAGGATAACTAAGGATAAAGGTTGCTAGCTGAGGTTTGGAATAAGCACATATGCACTGAAATTACAATCAAGAGCAGCAACATTGGCGAGATGCTGGTTTCAGTGGTTTGTGTCAAATTATTGTCCTACCTGGTTTCCATTCCATTGTCGGACTTATTTATTTCATAAAAATTAGTAGCCTATTGTTTTGTTTAGGCCTATGCCGTTCGAGATGACAAACCGCAACTGCTACATTGGTAACGGAAATCAATAGTAGGCCCAGAAGGACGAGTTCACAGTAGGCTGCTTGTTATAATGTTAGCTGCTTGTTCGTCACAGTTGCTTGGCTTTGTCCATTTTTGCCAGACGAAAATAATTAGCCAAGGGTAAAAAATAAGTAAATATTCGTACTATTATTTCCTATTTATGAAAAATTCATCAATTACTGGATTTTGCTAAATCTTAACGTGAGCATTAAAAACATTTCAAGATCTAAATCAACTTAACGTTCGAGTATTTCGGGTAAGATCACCAGTCTACACGTAGTTACACTGTTACAGGAAAGCAAGTCAGCGAGTCATATTCTCATATAATTATAACAAGAAGCAGTATGTTGAGGCGCTAAATAAATTCCTTTGACCTTCACTCGAATTAGTCGAGGTCAAGGTCGAAGTCGCTGCTCCCTCTTGACCAGTGACGATTGCTTCCGATGGCTGACCTCGCTCTGATCCCGGAACTTCTCGTCTGGATGCGACACACACAGGAGACGCCCGTACTGACCGGTCTGTACCCTGCTCGACAGGTCACCCTGGCGCATGGGTCGGATGCAGCGGGAGTCGCCGCCGCCCCCGTCAGAGGGGGAGCAGTCAGCAGTTCACCAGGTGTCCCTCGCTGACAACTACAGAACAAGAATGACGTTGGTAAACAATCAAACCAACGGCAACATCGGTTGAACCGTAGTTCACGATGCTAAATAATAGTTATTACGTTGTCGAAATAAAGTGGAAGCTGGATTAATGAAAATAATGGTTGCCTAACTAGAAGTTGGATTAATCAACCTCTGATGATCATCCGTAATATTATACCCAAATTCCAATAAGGATTGATGAAACTTTATTAGGGTTGGATCGATGAATTACATTAATACACATAATCCATTCATCTGATTTCGAAACGAATTAACTGTAAGGACGGAACCAATTTATCTGTCATGTTGCTTAAATGAATAACCTTCATGACCTCAACCAATTCACCTGACTTCAATATGAATTACCTGCAGGGATGATGCTAATTCATATTATTTAAATGAATTAAACCATGAAGAGAACCATTTTACCATAGCTTATTGAATTACAGTAGACTTAATAACCCATTGATCTGACTTGAATGCATAACCTGCAAGAACTGAATCAATTCATCTTGCTAAAATGCATTACATTCATGAACTGAACTAATTCATCTGACTTGTAGAGATTAGGTAATTCGTGAACTGAACCAAGTCTCATCTTTCCATAAGGAACTACCTTCATCTGGCTTGTTTGTATGTTTGTTTGTATGTGCACTTGTTATAGCGCCCCTTCAAGCTCTCTCTACTCAGAGGCGCTTCCGAATGCAGAGCGGACACTGCATCGGAGTTTCACGCCGAAGCGCTGTGCAATTGTGAGTGAAGGACTTACCCAAGGTCCTTACGCGGCTAGGTGGATTCGAACCTCGAACCTTCCGGCTTCAAGGCAACGACGCCACAACTACACCACCGCGCCCCACGCAATATGAACTGCCTTCATGAACCGAACCTATTCATCAGGCTTGAATACGAATTACCTTCGAGAACTGAACCAATAATCATCTCAATTAAATCTTGGATATGAATTACCCGCACGAGCTGTAGCTGAAGAATTCATCGTCGAGACAGTTAAGTATCCTCGGGCACACGCACGCGCACTCCTTGTCATCCCATCTCTTCTGCGATGGACAGGAAGTAGCCTCGTTCTCGTTGCGGCACCTGCAGCTGCAGCTCTGCTCGTTGTAGTCCTGCTTCACGGGGTTGCAGTGGTGCGCCTGGATGCGGCAGCGGCAGTCGCATTCCAGGTGCTTCGTCAAGGTCACGTCCTCCAGGCCGACGAACTCGAAGTTACCGGAACCACTGTCCGAGTAGATGACCTTCATAACCTTCAAGGAAGAAAGTCAGACACACACGGTGAGAATTATCGGGGACAGGGCCATAGGCGCAACCACCCTATGGGACCCACGGGACGCGTCCCCCCAACTTTTGGGTGGTCCCCTAACTTTATTATTATGGTCCCCCAACTTTTAGGACGTGATTCATTATGGCCCCCCAATTTTTAGGACGTGATTGCACCTATGGACAGGGCTGTTTTAAGGGAATTTTTAGAGCTGCACAACCTCTTTCTTCGTTTCCCATCCTCCATGGTAAAGTTCTTCCAATCGGAGTTAACGACCTCTTTGCTATAGTTTTAGCTGCACAGGAGTGCTTTTACAACTGCACAGATCCATTTATAACTGCACACCCCCGAAACCCCCCTCTTGCCTACACCACTGATACCAGATGAATTAGAGTTTCAGTTCTTGAAGGTAATTCGTATTCAGGCCAGATGAATTAGAGTTTCAGTTCTTGAAGGTAACTGCACGTTAAAAAAGCCCTGATAGGAGATTCGGGATTCATACTCCCATAGTGTTGCTTAAACTCCAAATGGAACTGTAATGCCCAGGGTGAGAATTGCCGGGTGACTGGGGTATTCAACCCATTTAATCTCTCTTCGGACCCATCATCGCAACCCCAAATCCACATAAATCAATACCATACCATACAGTGGCGTAGCCAGAATTTTTTGATGGGGGGGTTTATTGCCGGAGACCCTGTTTTTTGCTATTTTTCTTACTTAAATGGAAAAAGCCTTAAAAAACCTTTTCCCGGAGCCAATGGGGGGGGTTTAACCGCCGAAACCCCCCTTGCCTACGCCACTGATACCATATATCATACCATACCATACCATGACATAAATCAATACCATATCATACCAATCCATACCATGAGCTTCAGATACTGCAGTCACGTTATTACAATGTCATTATTATAAAAACAGAAAGCAGGTTTTATCGTGACTGCGGCGAAGGGATTGGTCTGCTAGATAGAACTAGACTATAATTATTTTAGAATCGATTATTCTAGATTAAAATAGATTACACTTGATTGGAATGAATGAAACAGGATTATAATGGAATATAATTATTGTGAAATAATCGATTAGGATATAATATTAGATTCCAGTTTAACTTAAAATCGATCATAATTACATGTATAAGATTAGAACACAAAACATTAGAATGATTAGATTATAGTAGATTATAATAGATTTGAATAAGTAGGCTACAGTAGATTTTAAAAGATGATGTACGATAAGCATGGAATATATTCAAGTGGAATAGACCACTTTCTAAAATAATAGAGTAAAACAAAAACAAAAACAATGGAATACATTCTAATCAAATCAAATCAAATTTTATTGAATCGATTCAGTGTAAACATACTATTATCACCATGCTTTAGTATCTTAGTACATGGAATGAAAAAAAATATAGACATGAAATATTTGAGGTATGCATTCGGCAGTAGATAATTAATAGATCAGTATAGCAAAGAGAATCGACTCGTGGAGAGAAGAAGCTAAAGCTTATCTAGTCATTAGATAAGAATAGATGACATTGGGTCAAAGCAGAGTATATAAAATCAGAATGTACTATATTAGATTGGAACAGTGTATAATGTATATTGGATTAAAACGTAGGTTAGAGCAGATGGCATAATAATCAGAACTATATAACCCACAATATATTGGGCCAACACTGTCTATGAAGTCTTTGTTTGTTTGTATGCACACTTGTTATAGCGTCTCTTCAAGCCCTCAACCGCTACTCAGAGGCGCTCCCGACTACAGCGCGGACACTGCATCGGAGTTTCACGCCGAAGCGCTGAGCAATTGCGAGTGAAGGACTTGCCCAAGGTCCTTACACGGCGAGGTGGATTAGAACTCCGAACCTTCCGGTATACTTTCGCAGTATAGGGAAAGAACATAATGCACGCACCCCTACGTATGTGTACTTGCTGTAGTCCCTCTTCAAGAACCTACTCAGAGGCGCTCTCGTCTACACCGAGCCCCACATAATAGGAACAAATGATCCACTGGTCACGAAATGGAACTCAAAAGCGACACCAAGGTTTCGCTGACTAGAACCACCAACTAAGTCAGAACATAGATTAGATTAGAATAGTTACCTGGATTGTCGCTGGTTCTGTCCTGATCGCCGTGCACTCGAGAACATCTGTCCCGCAGCATCCACCGCACTGGGCGAGCCTTGTGCATGGAGGCCAGTGTATGATCCTTGGATCGCTGTTGGCGGGAATCGCCACTGCTTGCTCCTGTGGAAGACATCCTTCCGGTTCAGCTACTTGCCCAGCCACTATATCTTTAAAGAAAAATACCAACAAACTCGATCGTTGCCTAACAACATATATGGCATGGTTGCGTGAAGTATTCTCTTCATGGACTTTTGTTTGACCATTTGTGTTTGATCGCAGTTCTGTGCGGGGGTAGGGAGGGCCCCTACGAGTTTATGTAGAATTCGTGGCATCAGTGTTGGTGGTGGTGGTGGTGATGATGATGATGATGATGATGATGATGATGATGATGATGATGATGACGACGACGACGGCGACGACGTTGACTATGAGTTCTAGGCTATATTCGAAGCGCGGATGAAAGTGGTTTAGAAAAGTTGCCGGGTCTGAGTGAAACGGTCGTTTTGGGGCTTTGGGCCGAAATTTTTTTATGACGGTTTTTTCTAGTAATTCGCACAGTATTTAACGAAAACTGTACCAATTTCCCTCTATATTTGGTGATTGGTATAGATGGAATGTTGACCATTAGACCCGTCTGAGACACAGCAACAGCAGGTAACGAAAATTGATGCCGGGTCGCCGATCCGGAGAGACCCGGTTCACTTTCAGCTCTGATTCGAAGACAGGCCAATGAGCGTTTTGAGGGATGGGATGAGTGAAGTACGTTTCCAATCGCCTTCATCAGCGACAATTATGAGTGAGCAAATTGTTCAAGGTCGCTAAGCAGCAGCATGGGATCGAATCTGACCTATACGACCCTAGCTGTTACAGTCAGACCGTGGTTGATCTACAGCAGGACATTCCAGGTTGAATGCCCTATAGTAAAAGGTCATTGTCCTTGTCGTACCCAAACAGAATTAAGGTCGTGTGGAATTTTATGGAGGGTATCAATCAGCGGCGCCCGCAGGCGTACGCACTTACGCAAGTGCGTACAGCGCTGAAAGGCTAAAAAAGGTCATCAGCTTTTTCGGCGGATGGAAAAAGGTATTATTTTTTGGAAATTCGAGGTTGACGACAAAAAAAGTTCATCATTTTTTTCGGCGACCCTGACGAAATTTTTTTTGGCCTCCCATCGAACGTTTCTATATCCGCCCTTGGCTGTGCATACAAGAAAAAATCCTGGGGGCGCCGCTGGCATCAATCACCAATCAGTAGTTACTCCCAATGACTGCACGTCTCTGACCATGCCCTGGTTTATAAATCTCTGCGGTCATAGTTACAGTCAGTGTGAGAATTGTGGAAAATAACTGGGGGGGTGGCCTATGAAAAACTTGGAATTGGGGTGTGAAAAACAGATTTTACTATGGGGCACTAAGAAAGATTGGGGGGGGGGGATTGAAACCCCAACTCCCCGGCAATTCTCACCCTGGTTACAGTTGCGTAGCGGTGACATTATTTTCCATTTGTCAACAGAGAATCAGCGCATAATTATAATTATCGTGTGTGTAGTTAGTGAATTTCTTGCGGTAATTTTACACACAGTTCTTATTTATTTTATACTAGCTGGGGTACCCGGCGTTGCCCGGGAAATTTAGGATTCGACCCGCTTCGGCCACAACCCCACCACACAACACCCGACCACACTCCGGTCTGTACCAGTACGCCACCCGAGAAATTTGGGTCTCAGGAAAATTACCACCCCCATCCCACCCCCACACCCAACCCAGCCCTCCACCCCAACCTCCTCCAACCCCACCACCCCACTCCACCCCCATTCCACCCCCACTCCACCCCTAACCCCCTCCGACCCCACTCCACCCCAACACAACTCCCACCCCATCCCCCTACATCCCACCCCTCCACTCCCCACCCCACCCCTCCATCCACCCTCACCCCAACCCCACACCCCACCACACCCCAACCCCACCCTCCACCCCACCCTCACCCCCTCCACCCAAAACCCCCACCCCTCCACCCCACTCCACCCCGACCCCACCCCTCACCACCCTCACCACACCTCTTACCCCCACCCCATTTCACCCCACCCCCAACCCCACCACGATCCCAACCCCCTCAACCTCACCCACCCCACCCCCATACCATCCCCACTCTACAACACCCCACCGCACTCCGACCTTCATCGGTACGCCACCCGCGATATTTGGGTTTAGGGACAAATTCCTCTACCCCCACCTCTTCCCACACCCGCTCCCCCACCCCACCACACTACGACCTCCACCAGTACGCCACCCGTGAAAACGGTGAAATTAGGGTTTCCAGGAAAAATTCCCCCTCACCCCATTCTCCTAACCCTCTCCCCGCCCCCCACCCTCTTTCCCACCTCACCCCACCACACCGACCTGCACCAGTACGCCACCCGTGAAATAAGGATTTTCGTTAAAATTAAATTAGCAGCTCTCGCCATTTATATAATGACCATGGAAGCGTTTAAGAAGGTGTTTAACCATCTTAATGTTTTCGCCCCCACGCTGGCCCCCTTGGTGGTAGAGATTCACCAACTACTGATCCGGGTGGTTCTGATGGCCCTCTATCCAGGAAAAAAAATTCATATAAATGGCTAAAAAAATTTGGAAAACAATTTGGGGGTTTCGCTCCCCACCCTGGCCCCCATGGTGGTAGAGAATCGCCAACCCCTCGACTTTGCGTCTCGTGCCGAGACCTACACAGTAGTGAAGGTTTGGAGTGAATAGCTCAAAAACTGTTGAAATGCATTCCGGACAAACAGACAGACAGACAGACAGACAGACAGACAGACAGACAGACACACGTTACAGAATCTTCTCTTTATTTATATAGATGTATTTTTCCGGTACATGTTTTTTATACGACCACCAAGACACCAAGAACTAACGTTGCAGCGTTGTTATCTTTCATAAATCCAACTTCTAGTTTGCCGAGAATCCTTTTAATCGATCCAGCTTCTGTTTACAGGCAAGAATTTGTTCGATAAATCCCGTTTCTATTCCGTCAGCAAATATTTTCATCCGTTTTTCATTGAAAATTATTTTTCATCAATCCAGCTTCAATTTCAGCAGAATATGACTGCACCAACCCTAAAACTAACCCTAACCGACCCTCACGACGCCTAACCTGAGCCCTAACCGACCCTCACGCGCTAAATCCCGCTTCTATTTCGTGAGGAAATATTTTTCATCGAATTTATAAATTTTTGGTGGTCGTATAAAAAACAAGTACCATTTTTCCTATCTGGTTCTTTCCGTTATCTCGTTATTTCAACTCCTACGACTGCCTCAGTTCACAGATCAGTTGTATGGTCTATCCCTCTATCTCTGTCCGTCTATTTGTGCGTGTGAGTGAGTGAGTGAGTGTGTGTGTGTTCTCGTTTGTGCATACAAGGCATGCATGTGTGTGTGTTCTCGTTTGTGCATACAAGGCATGCATGCATGTGTGTATGTGTGAGTGAGTGTGTGTGCGTGTGTGTGCGTTTTATGTATGTCCGTTGGTCCGTCATTTATCCATGTGTCTGAATATCCGTGTGTCTTTCTGTCTTTCTGTCTTTCTATCCATGTGACTGTATTGTATAATGTGTCTGTCTATATATCTATCTATCTGTCTGTCTGTGTATCTTTCTGCCTGTGTGTCCGACTGTTTGCCTTATCATCGTCTTTAAATACGGCCCTTGAATTATAGGCCACTTAGTTTCTTTCTGCTTCGATAAGAATAATAATTGGTTACCAATTTGCTTATCTAAAGTGTTAACAACAAAAAACAGTTCAAAGAAACTCACCAACTCCGGCATGATTGAAACCTGCAAAGAAAAGCAAAGAATCAGTCGCTATTGGTGTGATATAAATATATATATATATAACATATATATATAATATACAGTACTGTTATATACATTATACATATAACATTATATACATAGAATCATGATATACAAGTGAATTTTACAGTTTCTTTAGCTGGCTCCAATAACAGCTTCACTGCCCGTATAGGCTATACCGCTATTATAGCCTTCCGCTTGACAATTCAAAGTTCTGATTTTGGTTCTTAACTCTCAATTGTGGCTAAATCCGAAGCAGCTAAGGGTATCTTGAGCAATTCAGATTGTAAAAGACAGTTACAGGCAGACAGATATACATGAGGGTCGACATGGAGACATAAGCTACGTATACATAGAGGCAGACATAGAGATATACAGACATATACATACAGACAGACATATACATACAGATAGACAGACATAGAGACAGACAGACATATACATACAGACAGACATACATAGAGGCAGATATAGAGACAGACAGACAGACAGGCATACAGCCAGACATAGAGACAGACAGACAGACAGGCAGACAGAGACAGAGAGGCATACAGATATGGAGGCACGCAGAGATAGGGAAAGATACTTCGCTTAATGGAGTGTGGCTTCAGACATAAGTTGCGCTTGACATTGTTTTGCAATACCGGACCCGGTATTTCACTTGTCGGAAATGTGTACTGCCTACTGTCAGTGCTGTTTTTAAGGAATTTTTAGAACTGCACAAACCATTCTTTCCTTTCCCACGGCCAATTAGCCATGGCAAATTACTTCCAATCGGATGACAATGACCTTTTTTAAAACTAGTTTTAACTGTACAGAAGTGCTTCTAAAACTGCACAAATCCATCCAGAACTGCACATTTTGTGTACAACTGCACGTTAAAAAAGCCCTGTGCAGTGTATTGTGAATAACTCGTCATAGATTAGGCCTATATAGTGCATGTCGATTACACTTGATCCCATTCAGACATCAAGTATTCATCAGTTCAAGTGCAGTTTGAAGAATCAAGGGGGATCGCAAAGTCTTCGAATCTTTGCTTTGTTAATAGGCTGTTCGTAGGAACAGACGGTAAGCTGTGTTACGCACGCATTGATTTCGCTGTAGGCTTATCTATGAAGTCATCGATTAAAATTAGATCATAGGCTACTCTAGTCAGTTGGCCTATGTGTGATATCGGTGGGGTTTAGTGACCTATTCACCGTGTGTGTGTATATGTGTGTGTGTATCTGTGTGGTGTCTGTGTGTGTGTGTTTGTATGTGCACTTGTTATAGCACCCCTTCAAGCTCTCTCTACTCAGAGGCGCTCCCGCCTGCAGAGCGGACACTGCATCGGAGTTTCACGCAATTGCGAGTGAAGGACTTGCCCAAGGTCTTTACGCGGCGACTTGAGGTGGATTCGAACCTCGAACCTTCCGGCTTCAAGGCAACGACGCCACCACTACACCCCCGCGCCCCACGCGTGTGTGTGTGTGTTAGTGTTTGTCACATTTGTCTTTAAAAACTCTTCCAATAGGAAGATATTGGCAGGTAAATAGTCGTGTCACATGACTTTTTACGGGGTCTGTGTGTGTGTGTGTGTGTCATGAATGTTGTGAGTTTTTTCGTTGAGTCACTTACCAGGAGCTGTATCGTTAAAGATGTTTGGTCCAGTGGGTGAAGGTGTCACTCCTAAGAATTGTAAAACATCCAAGTTTATCAATACTAGCGAACGCATAACATTTTGTTCTCTGACCCTAAGTTTCAGTCCTCTGATCTACGCTGTCGATACCTAATTATAACGTTGCTATTAATTAAGCAAGACTGAGTCAAAGCAGAATCATCAAAGATGGCTAAACTCAACCTGATCACATCAGACAAGCTTCAGTGGTAATTATTATACAGTGAAACAGACGTCAGACAACGCGACAGAACATACCATAGGCCTACAATACCCTACCATACAATACCATACATTACCATAGCACACCACACCACACCATATCATATACCATACAATACCATACCAAACCGTACCGTACAACACCACACCGTACCATACCGTACCGTACCGTACCATACCATACCAAACCATACCATACCATACCATACCTTACCTTACCATGCCATACTTTACCATACCATACCACACCACATCGCACCACACCACACCATATCATATACCATACCATGCAATAACATGTCACAGCATACCCTACCCTACTATGCTATGCAGTCGCGTAAGATCAGACCATATATCCTAATATATAGCCATACCATACCATACCATACCATACCATACCATACCATTCCATACCATACCATACCATACCATACCATACCATACAATACCATACCATACCATACCATTCCATACCATACCATACCATACCATTCCATACCATACCATTCCATACCATACCATACCATACCATACCATACCATACCATACCATACCATACCATACCATACCATACCATACCATACCATACAATACCATACCATACCATACCATTCCATACCATACCATACCATACCATACCATACCATACCATACCATACCATACCATACCATACCATACCATACCATACCATACCATACCATACCATACCATACCATACCATACCACACCATGTCATACCATACCATACCATACCATACCATACCATACCATGTATACCATACCATACCACGCCATACCATACCATACCATACCATACCATATCATACCACACCACACGACACCATACCATACCATGCCATGCCATGCCATTCCATGCCATACCTTACCATACCATACATGTATCATACCATGCCATACATGTACCATACCTTACCATACCATACCATACCATACCATACCATACCATACCATACCATACCATGCCATGCCAAGCCATACCATACCATATCTCAGTGGCTGGCCCTAGAACCTGGAACGGGCTCCCTATTGCGCTTCGCTTTGTCCCAAGAGGCCACACCACTATGTCTCTTTCTCACTTAAAAACTGCCTTATTTAAACGTTGTTAGATTGGGAGCACTTTTGAGTAGATTACCGTGAAGGTGCGTTAAATACAAAGTCAATCGTAATACCATGCCATATACCATACCGTACCGCTCCGTACCCTTCTTGCGCTTTTGGGAGGCGCCACATGTTAGACAAAGTGTCGGCGACATGTGTTAGATATCCAGCAAGGTATAGCCTACATACAAAGAGTAAAGTAGGTCAACTGGATAAAGCAGGAGCAATGTTGAAGCATTACCAGTAGGTGGCCTTGAGTTGACGTGTCCGTAAATGAATTGTTTATTTCCTGTGATGGAGCTCAGTTCCTTCCACTTGTTCACTGGGACCGCCTGCTGTAATCCACAATAAATTTAACAACAAATTTAACAACAAATTTAACAATAAATTTAACAACAAATTTAACAATAAATTTAACAATGCATTGCAATTGCTGATCTCACATTCTTCTCTATAATAATTTCACCTGCAATTATAATTATTTCACATTACAAATTTACAAATTTTTCGTCATTTTGTCATTGCTCGTTATGATTTCACATCAGAACAAATAATTATTGTCATTATGTCATTCTCCTTATGATTTCTCATTTCAAATATTATTGTTTATCATTGACGCCTGTGAACAGAGGCCATTCAGAGTCAGAGAAGACTTCTTGTCTGACAGCATGGAATCTTGAAATGGAGCTTTCCTCCGCTTATCGCCCATCTTTTAGCTAAACCATTGTATGTAGGATTGTAGGGTTTAAGCTGGTTCACGCGACTTTGGTTTCGTAGAGCGCTGTGCCATGTAATGTTAGGCTATACTATATATTATGTGGGTCGCGGTGGTGTAGGTGTAGTTTGGTGCATTTGAATCGGAAGCTTGCGGGTTCGAACCCATCTCAAGCCGCCGCGTATGGACCCTGAACAAGTCCTTCACTGACAATTATTATTGCTCATAATTATTATACGTTTCGGCGAGGAACTCCAATCCAGTGTCCGCGCTGTAGTCGGAGCGCCTCTGATTAGGAATCTTGAAGGGTGCTATGACAACTGCTCATACATGCATACTACGTTATGCTATGCTAAGCTGCCTAATATAATTCTATGCTAGGCCTATTATACTGTGCCACACTATATGCTAAGCTGTTGTTTTACGGCAGTGATTTTCAACCGGGGAACCTAAGGGTTCCGCGGGCGTCGGCTAGGGGTCCCGCGGAACTTTGATGGAAATTTCATGACAAAAACTGAAATCACAAAAGTAGGCTATTTGCAGTGAATAGATTCTTTCACATCTTTCAGTCATTCTTGCTTACAATAACATTATTACGCGATGCATTGTTGTTTCCTAAAAATTATGGTGTTGTTGCTTTATAGACCTATAATAATTATAGTTCATCACCGTAGGCTACTTGTTATTCGGAAGGCACGTGCATCATTATGGGAATCAGTAGGTTTATAAGCTTATAGATTGTTAACACGGCACGGTACGTTTCGATCTATCCTGTTGGACAATCACAAACAAAGCATTTCTATCATTGGTTTTAAACTATTTGAACTGTTATGAACAAACAGAATCAGCATGAGCACTAGACGAACGACTTGTTTGTTTTGTTCTTCTTTTCATCAGTTCATTTTGAAAACTAGTGATTAAATTTCTCAACCACAGGTAGCGGATTATTATTCGAAATTTTGCAAATGAAAGCCTATAAGCCTATAAGTCTAGCTAGCATTAGAATCTTTAATGGACAGGGTTATATGTACACCGTGTCTAAAAAAAACTGTGCAGAATTGTTTTTGTCAGAACTTCGTCAAGTTTGTTGCAGGTAATAAAATGCAAGCGTTATATGAAAAATTGGTACATCTGTGTTTAACAAGGTAGTGCAGTGAAATGAGTCAGGTGAGGTGGAAAATTTATACATAACATAAAATTTCAGCCACTTTGCCGTCTACCTACCAAAAGTTATTAAGATTGGTGGAAATTTGACGAAGTTCTGACAAAAACAATTTTGCACAGTTTTTTTTGAGACACGGTGTATAATTATAGGCCTAATACTCGCTATTTTCTTCTCGGAAAAACCACATAGGCCTAAGATGCGTGAAGCAAGAATTAGATGTGTGATTGGCTGAGTGCTGTTACAGAAGCACTTTTTCATTTGCAGCGACCTAACCAGTAAACGAAGCTGAAACTCCCCCAAACAAGCTGAAGCCCATCGACCCCTTTATAGTCACGTGTCAATCACCACACTCATGACGGTTGAGCCTCCAAACGATTCTTTTATGTTGAAGACGAATCGTTATGTGTCTGCCTAAGTGTTTTACATCTATGAATGTGTTCAGGACTTAAACCAGGCAGAAATTTCACAGTAGGCCCTAAACTTGAGAAAGGATAATAAATTATACTTTAGCACAACTTGCCTAATACACTGATCCAGAATAGAGCCTATTCTCACTTTTCAATATTCTGTCCATCTGTCAGATGGATGGACAGTTGTTGGCGAAATAGAGCAAAACTGCAGTTGCTCTCTGACAGTGTTTTGAGCACTCTATAGCTTCATACTTTTTGAATTCTAAGGATGTATTTGTAATGTGATAGGCCTACTAAAGTCTGCACCAGAAGTGCAAGCAATGCACATTTAATCAAAATATTGCATCATTTTGCAAGTTACAACTGTAGGCCATACACGTATTTCTTGAAATACAGGATATAGATCCAACTCCTACTATCCGTGCAGTATCTCTAATCCAGTAACTTTTGTGCCTCTTATTCAAATGGGCATTTAAGGCCCCATGATCGTCGAATGTGCAACCGTGCTTTTAGTTAAGATATTTGCTGTTTGGTTAATGTGCTTACTGGTTCTCTCTTAATGTTGTTTTGTCACATAATATCCTATGTTAAGACCACTCCTAGTATCTCCGCCCAGGGGCCCACCTAGCGGGGTTGTAAGACCCCTTCCGAGTCCCCCTGTGCAACCAAATGTAGGCTAACTATTAGCATCATTACTGAAGCACTGTATCAATTTATTTTGCTAACTTTGTTTCTTTGATGCTTCATTTGATTTTGATTTGATTTGCTGTTCTGGTTGCCAAATAAATGAATTAGAATTAGAAAATTAGAAATACTGGATGGGAAGGGTTCCGCAAGCAAATGTGTGCTTCGACTCCGAGAAAAAGGTTGAAAACCACTGTTTTACGGTATACATTGCGTCATGTTAGTCTATGTTACTCTACGTTACGTGTCGCTGTTGCATGCTGTATTGTGTTATGTCACATGATAATAATTATGATGTCACGGTATTGTTACGTCATTGCTCTTCTGATTTATATATCGTCTGCTTACCCTGGATGAGAGAACGGGCGAAGAGCAGAAGTAACACAGAACCATTAACCACATCAGCGATTGAAGGCTGGACGTAGACTTCGCAGGACGGACATTATTCCCCATCAGTGACTTCATGACTTCTTCTACTAGAGTTGAAATCGACCTTCGAACAGAATCAGCAACAGAACTTGGTATAACTATGGTATTGGGGACCGACGAATTCGTTAGAGTCAGATTAGGCGTTGTGAGGGTGGATTTAGAGCCAGGTCGAGCGCTTGAGGGTCGGTCGGCGTCAGGTTAAAAGTCGTAAGGGTCGGTTAGGGTCAGGTTTAGGGTTATTGTCTTCACTCATAGGATAGCCTACTATAGTTTTGCCCAGAAGGAATACTGTATTTCAACGGGGATACTTTATTTCCTGAGCGAATTTATTCTAAACCATAATTATGTTCTTGGCAACGAAGACGTGTGAGAATAGCCAAAGCTAATGAATTTTCATTTATTTACCAAATCCAGTTTAATTTGGAATCAATTTCATTGTGATAAGTTCAATACATGATAACTTGGTGATTCAGAATAAACGAATAGAATTGATTGATTGAATAATTGATTGATTGATTTACTTCTTTACTAGCTGGAGTACCCGGCGTTGCCCGGGAGATTTAGGATTCGACCCGCTCAAGGCCACAACCTCACCACGCCACACCACACTCCACTACCCCTCCCACCACACAACACCCCACCACACTCCGACCTCCACCGTTACGCCACTCGTGAAATTTCCCTCCCACCTCCCAACCCCCACCTCCCCCATCCAGTGGCATAGCCAGGAATTTTTCATGGGGGGTTTTATGGCCGGAAACCCTGTTTTTTGCTATTTTTTCTTACTTAAACGGAAAAATAACCTTAAAAAACCTTTTTCCGGAGCCAATGGGGGGGTTTAACCCCCGAAACCCCCCCTTGCCTACGCCACTGCCCCCATCCATATTCGACCCGCTCCCGGCCACATAAGTGTGAAAATATGCATGGCAACGGCTGAAAAAGTAGCAAACTTGATGGGTTTTGGGCTCCCCGCCCTGGCCCCATGGTGGCACAGATTCGCGAACAACTCCACTGGGTGTCCCATGCCGAGACGGACACAGTAGTGAAGGTTTGGAGTGAAAAGCTCAAAAACTGTCGAAATGCATCCCGGACAAACAGACAGACAGACGTTACAGAATCTTCTCTTTATTTATATAGATTTCTTTACTATGCCAGTCAGCATTATGACTTAAGCGATAGACAATAAATCGACTTACATATTGACTCGCATTGTGACGTCAATAATTATAAACCTAATAATTATTAACTCATAGTCTGTTTTATGACGTCAACAATTATAGACGAGTACGCGGTATACGTGAGGTCAAAACGTTCGGCGCACAAAAACCTTCAGCACCAAAACGTATAACCTAATTAGCATATTTTTATTATTGGTTTCTATGATGTCAACAATAGACCAGTAATTAACTAATATAGTGGTTTGCATAATGACGTCGATAGAGCCTCACTTATTAAATGGCACGTATTATAAATACACAATTCTTTTTATGACGTCAACAAAGGCCACGTTTAACTTACTGGTCTATTATTATTATGACGTCAACAAAGAGACCAGGCTTAGATCAGTCTGTATTATGACGTCAGACTTAAGCCACACTTGACTTCATGTCAGTCTGCATAGTGATGTCCACAATGAGGTTTGATTAAACTCATATTTTAGCATGTTTGACGACAGACCAGGCCTAACTTATCTAATATTCAGCACAAGGTCAGGATTTTCTCTCGGGATATGTTGTCTCGACATTGAGCAAGTAGAAATGCAACCGGCGTAAGTGAAATATCGGTGACCGAAGCATATGCTCTATCTTTGGACAGCTTCTAATGACGACACTTATGACCCTAACACTAACACTATCTCACCTCACGACGCCTAATCTGACCATAACCGACCTTCAAGACGCCTACCCTGACCCTAACTGACATTCAGGGTCCATGATACTGCAATTAAGCGTTACTACAGAACACGGGACCGCTAGTTTTAGCGATTTTAGAATAGTATAGTATAGTATAGTATAGTATAGTATAGTATAGTATAGTATAGTATAGTATAGTATAGTATAGTATAGTATAGTATAGTATAGTATAGTATATAGTATCTAATGACGTCACTAACCCTAACACTAACCCTAACCCACATTCACGACGCTTAACCTGACCTAACCGGCCTTCAGGACGCTTAACCTGACCTAACCAGCCCTCAGGACGCTTAACCTGACCTAACCGGCCCTCAGGACGCTGAACCTGACCTAACCGGCCCTCAGGACGCTTAACCTGACCTAAACGGTCCTCAGGACGCTTAACCTGACCTAACCGGCCCTCAGGACGCTTAACCTGACCCTAACCGACCATGACGACGCTTACCCTGACCCAAGCTCTGCCTGACCATAACCGCTAAAATAGCTCCAGTGTTCTGCAATTACGCCATGCAACCGAGTCACTGCGTACACTAGGCTACTCTTTATGGTCCCTCATGGCACGCAGTCATCAGACAGAATATGGCCTTCTCGATCGATTGTGGGACTATCTGTTTGAATCGATCTACATGTATAGTAGGTCTACATCATCATGATCTGTATAATAATTATGTAAAATGTCACGTATAAATGAGAGTCTATAGCTATTGAAATGGTACAAGACAACACAATTGAAGATCGTTCATTTACTTTGGTTGACCTGTTCATCTATATTATAAGGCAGAAACACTTTCCTTATGTTTGTTTGTTTGTACGCTTTTGACTCTCCCCTGCAGAATAGGCTCGGAAATGAAACAGCGTCGGTTTAAAAAAAACTTTGCAATCGATTCTTACCCAAATTATAAGGTCATCGCAACTATTTTCAGGTTTTAATTCAGTTTAAAACAAAAGTTATTAGCGTTTTAAGACAGATTTCATCAGTAATTGATCACACTAGCGCGTAAGTCAAGAGTCTACACCGCATGACGTCATACCCGCCCAGTAATAATTTTCGTAGCGCCCCGTAGGGGTGGGTCAAGTTTGGCTTTTGGGGGAAGCGAGGTGGGGTGGAGGGTTGGCTAAAACCCGAAATTTAGCAGTCAACGATGGACACCAGAGTGGAGTAGTGTTTAAAACCCTAAATTTCACTTTAGAACTCGAGTTTTTAGCGTTTTAAGACAGAAGCTCACGCTTTGGTAAGCAGTATCGAGCTTTAGTAAAGGAGTCTACAGCCCGAATGACGTCATACATACAAGCCCAGTAATAATTTCCGTAGCGCCCCGCAGGGGCGGATTGCGTTTGGCTTTTTGAGGAAGCGGGGTGGGGTAGAGGGTTGGCGAAAACCCTAAATTTAGCGGTCAAAGTTGGGTACCACAGTGGAGTATAGTGTTTAAAACCCTAAATTTCCCGGGCAACGCCGGGTTACACATCTAGTAGCCTACCTACATAAATGCGTGTGCATACATAGCCTAATTATATGCATGTAAAACATAGGGCAAAGCCCAATTACAGTATTGCACCTAAAAACTATAATAAGTTTACATTATTATTATTATTATTATTATGATCCTTAATGGCGTCTAGGCCATCGACTTCATAATTATGCAATTACTTAAAATTACGTCTTTATGTCACAATTATTCATCATTATACAACCGACGTCCAAGTCCTGACAGCAGACCCTGAGACAGACAGACAGACAGACAGACAGACAGACAGACAGACAGACAGACAGACAGACAGACAGACAGACAGACAGACAGACAGACAGACAGGCAGGCAGACAGGCAGGCAGGCAGACAGGCAGACAGACAGACAGACAGAACAGAGAGGCAGAGACAGTTACATCTATAGATGGCTCATCAACAGAGCTCAGAGCCTTAATCCCATTGGCGGAGTTTATCAGGGGCTAGGGCGGTTAAGCCCCCCAAGAAGACCCAGATTCATTTATTTTACCGTGTAAATGGTATCTTTTCCCGGGCTTAGCCCCTCCCCCAAGAAGGCCTTAGCCCCTCCAAGAACGGAAACCAAACTACGCCCATGCTTAAACCCAGGTCACTCGTGTCACAGGTTAAGGAGAATCCCAGTGAGCCCTAATGCAGCCAGCAACATTATAGTCCGAGGCGCAATGGACAATTTGCCATAAGATGTTCCAGTCCCGCTGCGCGCCATATTAAGTCCTGGACCCTCTAGTTCTAAAGTGGTTCAAGTCCATTTTTTGCGATTTTCACTATAAGCCACTTTTCCACTAAATCGAGTGCGCTCTTTCCGATGGTGCATTCAGCTAAGCCGCTAGAGGATTCTATCATGGTGTATTTGTGATATATTTGTTATAGAACTGACAATAATCAACGCATACGTAATGTCATTAGTGAATCATGTCTGTTTAATTCATTCTTAATGTTCACTACTTTGATTGCAAGCTGGTGCAAGAGTGGTTCAAGTTGACTTGATTCACTTTTGCGCTTAAATTTATTAACTCAGTGGCAGTCTATGATAAGGAATAGTGGATCATTCACACTTGATTCACTCTTCCACCAAAGGTTTTGGTCTTTTCAGCCTCGGATTTTGCATAGGGCAAGTTCCCCGAAAACTCCCAATGCATGTAGGCTAGCCAACAATTGGCCTATATTTCTTCATTTAAACGAAAAAGCTTAGGCCTAATTATCATGTTTTCGTTCGCTGTTATTAAACGCGTCGTTGTAAAGAGATATGGCTTGTGTCACCATGCAGATACAAAGTCATAGCTATTCTTAACCTGTAACTGCTTTTGGGTTTAAATGTATAACATGCAAATATGATCTACACCTTAACATATTATTCTTGTAGATGTTTAGAGGCATA
Source organism: Lumbricus terrestris (assembly GCA_949752735.1). Taxonomy (NCBI): domain Eukaryota; kingdom Metazoa; phylum Annelida; class Clitellata; order Crassiclitellata; family Lumbricidae; genus Lumbricus; species Lumbricus terrestris. The sequence goes on from OX457049.1 coordinate 21,419,792, forward strand.
ATTTGTATGACTTGTATAATATGCAAATATAGGCCTACAACTTAACATATTTTACTTGTGTGGCAGATCTGTACTAATGTGGCAGAGCTGTACTTGAGTGGCAGACCTGTACTTGCGTGGCAGAGTTGTACTGTGTGGCAGAGCTGTACTGTGTGGCAGAACTGCACTTGTGTGGCAGAGCTGTTCTTGTATGCAGAACTGTACTTGTGTGGCAGAGATGTACTTGTGTTGCAGAGCTGTTCTAATGTGACTGAGATGTACTTGCGTGGCAGAGTTGCACTTGTGTGGCAGAGCTGTTCTTGTGTGACAGAGCTGTACTTGTGTGACAGAGCTGTACTTGTGTGGCAGAGCTTTACTTGTGTGGTAGAACTGTGCATGTGTGGCAGAGCTGTACTTGTGTGGCAGAGATGTACTTGTGTGGCAGAGATGTACTGTGTGGCAGAGATGTACTGTGTGGCAGAGCTGTACTTGAGTGGCAGAGCTGTACTGTGTGGCAGAGCTGTACTTGTGTGGTAGAACTGTACTTGTGTGGCAGAGCTGTACTTGTGTGGTAGAACTGTGCATGTGTGGCAGAGCTGTACTTGTGTGGCGGAGATGTACTGTGTGACAGAGCTGTACTTGTGTGACAGAGCTGTACTTGTGTGGCAGAGCTGTTCCTTGGGTGGCAGAACTGCACTTGTGTGGCAGAGCTGTGCTTGTGTGGCAGAGCTGTACTTGTGTGGTAGAACTGTACTTGTGTGGCAGAGCTGTACTTGTGTGGTAGAACTGTGCATGTGTGGCAGAGCTGTACTTGTGTGGCGGAGATGTACTTGTGTGGCAGAGCTGTTCTTGTATGCAGAGCTGTACTTGAGCGGCAGAGCTGTACTTATGTGGCAGAGATGTACTGTGTGGCAGAGTTGTACTGTGTGTCAGAGCTGCACTTGTGTGGCAGAGCTGTACTTGTGTGGCAGATCTGTACTAATGTGACAGAGCTGTACTTGAGTGGCAGAGCTGTACTGTGTGGCAGAGCTGCACTTGTGTGGCAGAGATGTACTGTGTGGTAGCGCTGTACTTGTGTGGCAGAGATGTACTGTGTGACAGAGCTGTACTTGTGTGACAGAGCTGTACTTGTGTGGTAGAACTGTGCATGTGTGGCAGAACTGTACTTGTGTGGCAGAGATGTACTTGTGTTGCAGAGCTGTTCTTATGTGACTGAGATGTACTTGCGTGGCAGAGTTGCACTTGTGTGGCAGAGCTGCTCTTGTGTGACAGAGCTGTACTTGTGTGACAGAGCTGTACTTGTGTGGCAGAGCTGTTCTTGTGTGACAGAGCTGTAATTGTGCGGCAGAGCTGTACTTGTGTGGCAGAGATGTACTGTGTGGCAGAGCTGCACTTGTGTGGCAGAGCTGTTCTTGTGTGACAGAGCTGTACTTGTGCGGCAGAGCTGTACTTGTGTGGCAGAGCTGTACTTGTGCGGCAGAGCTGCACTTGTGTGTCAGAGCTGCACTTGTGTGGCAGAGATGTACTTGCGTGGCAGAGCTGTTCCTTGGGTGACAGAGATGTACTGTTTAGCATAGCTGTACTTGTGTGGCAGATCTGTACTTGTGTGGCCGAGCTGTTCCTTGTGTGGCAGAATTGCACTGTGTGGCAGAGCTGTGCTTGTGTGGCAGAGCTGTACTTGTGAGGCGGAAAAAAAGTTTTGTTCCATAGACCTAGAATTATATTTGTGCGTTTATGCTTTTCAATATTAATATTTATAAGATTGGCCTACAATAATTGAAAACTGACTGAGCGTGTATGTGTTTTTCAACATTTATTCAGAGATTAGCCTAAGTGGATCATCTCGATTTGATTCACATGTACAATTGTGTAAATTGAAAAACATTCAGTTCATGAACGGATCAAGTCAAGTTGATTCACTTTGACGTAAAGATTACGAATTTTCTTGTGAATTCATTACTGGCCCACGCTATAAAAATGCTATTTTCTCCAAAGTTCACTAATTTTTTACTTTCGGCATTATCCATGCCGATTTTATGCACCATTACAGTTTATAATATCAATCTTTCATTCCCAAACGTTTTCTTTCCGATTTGAACTAGACCAAGCAAAGTAGGCCGAAACTTCAAAGTCGATTATCTCAAAACAGCAAAATTGTCGTTGAACCGCTTTTGAACTAGGGGGCTCTCCTCTGAGTAGCACTTCAAAGGAAATTTCGCCAACACAAAAGTCTTCCAATTGAAAAACCGTAATAATAATTGTTTAGCAAGCACCTATACTGGAAAATATGTTGTTTGCCCTGTCGAACACGATGTGCAATTTGCCACTATAGGTCTATTTCTATAATTGTAATGACACCGCTTTGTACTATACTCTGTCAGTGTCAATATTATTATAACATAATTACATTATGTATTCAGACAAAAATACGTACAGCTGTACAATATAGGCCTACATATAAATATAATATGTAATTGTGTATAACTGTACAAAAGTGTACATATTTATTGGCTATAGGCCTACAGCTGTGAATATGAATTATGTGTAATAATATTATATTTATTGGTCATATATTCAGACAAAATGCTTTACAGTTGTAAATAATTATGAATATTATGTATATGGATATAACTGATATGCAATTATAGGCCTACATACAACTATATTTAAATAATATGTAATATATATACACTGTGAGCCATAAAAAACCGTGCCACTTTATGTTTAGCTATATCTCTGTCATTTCTTTATCGATTTTTACACTTTTTGCATTATTTTAAACAGGAATCAATACTCTAAAGAGCAGAAATAAACATTATCGATTTCATCCTACATGCATGTTAAACTTGTCTTGCGAAACTGAAGACACTAAAAAAACACGTGAGAATCGATCAATGCTGCATTTTTACTACTTAAATGCAAACAATTTTTCAGTGCCTTTATTTGTTTAAAGTTTGTGTTCAAAAGGACTTCCTTTTTCACGTACACATTTTGCCAAGCGACGTCGCCACTGATCAATTGCAGTGTCAATAAGATGTTGTTCCAGATCGTTCCAGACGGATACGAGACACTGCCGAAGTTCATCAGTGTTCTGAATGCGCTTTTGGTACACGCGCTGTTCCATAAGCATTTCCGTTCCAAATCGTTATGAATAATGCGTCTGACCGTCGTTTGTGTAAGATTCAGCTCTCTCGCGATTTGTCTGGTTGAAAGATGTGTTTTAGGCTTGTCTTCCTGGCTCTGAACCAATTCATTGACAGCGGCGATATTATCTTCAGTTCGCGACGATTTTGGCCGACCACTTCCCGCAGCGCGTTCAACTGAACCGGTAGTTCTCAACTTTCGCAGAAAGTCATCTAATGTTTTTCTTTTCCAATTCTTGTTCGGAAACTCCTTAATTAATCGTCTAGAAGAATAATTTTTGCATTCCCGCAGATTTTTAATTAAAATTTTATCATCAAAGCTCAACATTTTAAAATTTTAACTCAAATTTTCAACCATCAACTTTATTTACATTATGCTGCGAAACGGATATGACGTCATCGCGCAAGTAAATAAGTAAATCGTAGAGATTTAATTTTTCTTTCAAACGACACAAAAAGATATAAAATTGTTAAAATATCGACCGAGATATAGCTAAAAATAAATTGGCACGGTTTTTTATGGCTCACAGTGTATATACACAATTACATGCACACATCTATGTATTTATAATATGTATTGTAGGCCTATAAGTATGCATACAATTATACACATAAATATAATTATGTAGGTAGATTAAGGTAGGCAAATATATATACATACATGCACATTATGTTCCGGTAGAGCATCGCACATAGGCAAACTTTTTAAGCATGCCTGCACATGTAAATATTTTTTGGTTGTAGGAAGCAAGTGATGAGAGGAAATTAGACGTTGTTAGTCGTAAAACAGGCAATTAAATGGCAGATAGTCTTTTTACGGGTATATCCAGTAATTAGACAGACCACCTAGAGCACAGACAATTACATGTAGCCTAAGTATGGCATTTGTACTAATGTTTCAGTCGGCCTGCTATATAGTTCATTTGCATGTGCACCCAAAGTATATGTATACAGGCCAGTCTACAGAATGAGCCTATATAATTACAATAATTATATTTATAATTGTATTCGTTTTATTGAGTTCTTGCTGACATACCGCAGTCAGTTACAACATGATAAGAAATAATACAGAAAAATCATAATAATTCAATCAAATGGGTGGAAGTCAGAAAGAGGGGCAATGGTCGAGTATTATTGCCAGCATTGCACAATGTCCTCTGGGCAATGGAGAAATAGGATAACGGGAGACTAGCAGTGGCGGCGCCAGGATTTCAGTTTGGGGGGGGCTGAAGCCTCGCGACGAAAATTTCACATTTTCATCCGTCAAAATTTCTGACACCCTTTTTTTCTAGTCGTCGGCCGAAAATCGTGGATATTTCAATGTAAAAAATTCGGATGACTCCTTTGGGGGGGGGGGGGGGTCTGAGCCCCCCAGGCCCCCTAGCGCCGCCACTGGAGCCCCCCAGGCCCCCTAGCGCCGCCACTGGAGACTAGCAATATTCTTTAATAGATTACTCCTTGAACAACCACTCAGACTCGATGCAGCGCTCGTGAATTATAGATGTGCGTTTAGTTTTCGACTGGCGCTTTAGAAGTTATCGGGTAAACAACAAAACTAATGAAACTCCTACAGCCATAATATCAGCACCAATATAATTTATAATATAATATAGCTGTACCCGGCCACGCGTTGCTGTGGCTGAAAAGACCGTCCAACCCTCCCTCCCTACTTCCCTTCCCCTGCCTCCCTCCCTCCCTTACCCTGCCTCCCTCCCTCCGTTCCTCTGTCCCTCCCTACCTCCATTCCCCTCCCTCTCCCCTTCCCTCCTCCATCCCTCCCCTCCTCCTACTCCCTTCCGTTTCTTCCCCTCCCTCCCTCCCCTCCGTCTCTCCCCCTCCATCCCTCTCCTCCCTCCATCCCGTCCGCTCCCTTCCTCCCGCTCCCTCCCGCTCCCTTCCTCCCACACGGCCGCATTCAAATGCAAATAAATTGAAATCGCTGAAATCGAATGCAATGTTGTGTTTTTTCGAGAAAAGCATATAAAACCAGTCGGCTCCAACGTTGTGTGAAAATTGTCAATCTAGCCTTTTTCTAGCCTTTTTTCGACCGGATCTGACCTTTTTCAAAATTCAGAGTGGCATCCCTGACCTTATTCAAAATTCAGAGTGGCATCCCTGTACGTTATAAATACACGGGCCAAAATGGCGGAGTATGCGGCAAAATGTATAAACGTGTCAACTCGAGGAGAAAGTTGTGTTTTTTGGGTGTAAAAGATTTGTTTCTTTCCAGGATATCCTTTTACAAACACGATGGTATTCGAACGGAGCGTTTTGCGAAAAATTTCAAAAGAATCGGCGATGAAGTTTCCGAGATAACCCATTAGGACCAAACTTTTTACATTTTTATTTATATAGAAGATTGTCTTAGATTGATAATATAATTGATAATATAATTGATAATATAATTGATAATATAATTTATAATATAATTGATAATATAATTGATAATATAATTTATTATATAATTTATTATATAATTTATTATATAATTTATAATATAATTTATAATATAATTTATAATATAATTTATAATATAATTTATAATATAATTGATAATATAATTTATAATATAATTTATAATATAATTTATAATATAATTGATAATATAATTTATAATATAAGTTATAATATAATTGATGATATAATTGATAATATAATTTATAATATAATTGATAATATAATCTATATAAATAAAGAGAAGATTCTGTAACGTGTGTCTGTCTGTCTGTCTGTCTGTCTGTCTGTTTGTCCGGAATGCATTTCAACAGTTTTTGAGCTATTCACTCCAAACCTTCACTACTGTGTAGGTCTCGGCACGAGACGCAAAGTCGAGGGGTTGGCGATTCTCTACCACCATGGGGGCCAGGGTGGGGAGCGAAACCCCCAAATTGTTTTCCAAATTTTTTTAGCCATTTATATGAATTTTTTTTCCTGGATAGAGGGCCATCAGAACCACCCGGATCAGTAGTTGGTGAATCTCTACCACCAAGGGGGCCAGCGTGGGGGCGAAAACATTAAGATGGTTAAACACCTTCTTAAACGCTTCCATGGTCATTATATAAATGGCGAGAGCTGCTAATTTAATTTTAACGAAAATCCTTATTTCACGGGTGGCGTACTGGTGCAGGTCGGTGTGGTGGGGTGAGGTGGGAAAGAGGGTGGGGGCGGGGAGAGGGTTAGGAGAATGGGGTGAGGGGGAATTTTTCCTGGAAACCCTAATTTCACCGTTTTCACGGGTGGCGTACTGGTGGAGGTCGTAGTGTGGTGGGGTGGGGGAGCGGGTGTGGGAAGAGGTGGGGGTGGAGGAATTTGTCCCTAAACCCAAATATCGCGGGTGGCGTACCGATGAAGGTCGGAGTGCGGTGGGGTGTTGTAGAGTGGGGATGGTATGGGGGTGGGGGTGGGTGAGGTTGAGGGGGTTGGGATCGTGGTGGGATAGGGGGTGGGGTGAAATGGGGTGGGGGTAAGAGGTGTGGTGAGGGTGGTGAGGGGTGGGGTCGGGGTGGGGTGGGGTGGAGGGGTGGGGGTTTTGGGTGGAAGGGGTGAGGGTGTGGTGGAGGGTGGGGGTTGGGGTGTGGTGGGGTGTGGGGTTGGGGTGGGGTGGGGAGTGGAGGGGTGGGATGTAGGGGAATGGGGTGGGAGTTGTGTTGGAGTGGAGTGGGGTCGGAGGGGGTTAGGGGTGGAGTGGGGGTGGAATGGGGGTGGAGTGGGGTGGTGGGGTTGGAGGAGGTTGGGGTGGAGGGCTGGGTTGGGTGTGGGGGTGGGATGGGGGTGGTTATTTTCCTGAGACCCAAATTTCTCGGGTGGCGTACTGGTACAGACCGGAGTGTGGTCGGGTGTTGTGTGGTGGGGTTGTGGCCGAAGCGGGTCGAATCCTAAATTTCCCGGGCAACGCCGGGTACCCCAGCTAGTTGATAATATAATTTATAATATAATTTATTATATAATTTATTATATAATTTATTATATAGGCCTAATGTATAATAGGCTACATATAATTTATAATAGGCTACTCTGATTGTTTCTGATTTCGCGGCACCTTGCCCCTAAAATTTATGTACTGTCTTTATAAATATATTCATTTATGCATTCATGTATTCGTGTATTAACCCTCAGGCTACCAAGCTTTTTTTGTAACACCGACTACCAAGGGGGGGGGGTGACCACCCCCCTGAATTTTGGGTTTGGTTTGAGATATCATAACTTGTAATACACCATTTGATTCAGCATTCATTTCTGCACAAAATGGTATATTTAGGTTTAGAAAATATGAATGCCCCTCGAAATTATGATTTTTTTACCATGGGTACCCGTCGATTCCACAAATTGTATACTTACGCATAAGGAATATAATATTAGATTCTGTGTGTTTTAGGCCTATACATGATTTATATATAAAAAATAGTTTACATATACATGTAATAAAGTCCAATATTCAACTATAAAAACTAGTAATAAGTCTGTTTTATGTTCAATCAAAACAAAAAAACATGTTTTAGCCGCTGAAAAACGTTTACGCACACATATCGACTTGCGTTGTAAAAAAAACCCAACATTTTCACACATTTTAATTTATTTTGAGCACTTCCGGTCATCAAAAGACAAATTATTTAGTATCGCAAAATAGCCCTAAATGCCCTCGATCTACAGAGTGGCATAATTTATTTCTATTAAAAAATAAATTATGGATAGGTTATAATAGAAAAAACATGACAATTTTATGAAAATAAAACACCTTTATATATATATTTTAATTTATTTTGAGCACTTCCGGTTGTCTAAAGACAACTCAATGAGCATGGAAATGTAGCCCCACATTCCCTCTATAGAATGGTATAATTTGTGTCTCTTAATATTAAAGGACGGAAAAGTTACAGACGATATTCTAGGGGTGGTGGTATCCACCCCCTCTGGTACCTTGGGTATATCGGGTGTAACTTTTGAACGGTAGGGGCATCATCAAAATTTTTATCTCAAAATGTGTCCCAATGAACCCTCTACAGCTACCAATTTTTTCAAAATTTTATTCCCGACGGAACGCGTTTGATTTGCAAAAAACCTAAAGGGGTGGCAACCACCCCCTTGGTAGCCCGAGGGTTAATTAATTGATTGATTAATTAATTAATTAATTAATTCATTCATTCATTCATGCACTCATTCATTTATATAGATAAACATCATTGTTATTCATGGCCTAAGGTAGTCTATAGTTATTAGACATTGGCCTATACTATGGTCAATACTCAATAGCTGTGACTTTGAAGCTCGGGCGATTGTGTGCTAAAGTTTAAGACGCAGTCATCCACATGCACCTGTCGGATTGAAGTGATCTATAGCCTATGCGTATAAGGCCTCGTGACTATTGATTTATATCACATGTAGGCTATAGCGAAATTATTGGTGACAGTCATTTTGAGAAGCAGTGATCCATTGTGATCGGCTGCCGTAGCCTATAAATCATCATTTATCTTTACACTATGATTTATCGATTCACCTAAAAAAACAAAATGTAAAACTTATAGTAGGCCTGTTGGGGTCTGAAGAGGAACACTTAGTGTTCTTTGGCATGCGCATGCGCGGAGGGAACGCATTTAAGGTCCACCCTAATTCTAATGTGTAGTTCATAGACACGAGATATGGAAAGGAAAATCAACGCGTGCGAGATGTGGGTTTGGAGAAAGATGGTAAGGATTTCATGGACGGAGAAGAGAACTAACGAATCGGTGCGCGGGGAGCTGGAATAGAGAGGGAGGAGACACTGCAGCAAACAGCAACTTGGAGGAAATTGAGCTACTTCGGTCATGTGATGAGATCTAACGGTTTGGAAAAGGAGCTGATGACGGCATGCGGTGAGGGAAGGAGACGCGGAAGACCGAGGAAGAGATGGTTGGATGAGGTACAGGAAAAGTCTGGCATGAGTCTGGAGGAGCTAAGAGAGGCGACAAGAGAGAGGAGACACTGGAGAGGATACATCAAGACTAGCTGTCGCCAGAGCTCCAAGAGCTGACGGCACCAGGTGACCAGATGAGGGCGTACGGTGTCACGACAGGTTCCACGACAACTGGTCTACCGACAACTCGTCTACCGACAACTCGTCTCCGGACAATTGGTCTAACGACAACTGGTCTACAGACGAATAGTATTGATGAAATAGAAGCTGGATTTATGAAAATGGTTTCTTAGCTTAAATGGAAGCTGGATCGATGATTTTATTCATGTATTTCGACATGCATCCAGCTTCTACTTCAGATCTAAAAATACCTTCATCCAGCTTCTATTTCTCACCCGTTATTTTCGTCAATCCAGCTTATATTTCAGATATAAAACAATACCCTTATACAGCTTCCATTACTTAAGCGTTTTTCATCAATCCAGCTTCTATTTCAGATCAAGAAATACTTTCATCCAGCTTTTGTTCCTCATACGTTATTTTCGTCAATCCAGCTTCTATTTCACCTGTAAAAGAGCCATCATCCATATTTCATTTCTCTTGCGTTTTTTCATCAATTCAACCTCCATTTCACCTGTAAAAACTTTCATCCAGCTTCCATTTCTCAAGCGCTGGATCGCCGTCACGACAACTGGTCTACACGACAACTCGTCTAACGACAAGTCGTCCCCAGACAATTCGTCTAACGACAACTGGTCTACTGTAACAGACAACTGGTCTAGCGCTTTAGAAAATTGAACACAAGTTGCTACGCTACGTTTTTTTGGTCGTCAAAAAACAGTGGGTCACTGGGGTTGGGTTCACTAAAAGTGATATACCGTACCTTCTGTTATATTTCAAATATTGCGATGAAATTTGCCTATTGAGCGTAGATTTGAAATATCTATTATAAGCTCGTAAAACTTAATTCGAAAACTTCCTATTTGTAGTCAAGATATTAGCAAAAAACGCAGGGATTACTTTTTATGGCCCACCCTGTATTATCCTTTAGACCCCGATACTAATAGTTGTGAAACAGTAGGCCTACACGCTAACGTGCTACAGATTTGAGGCTTCTAAGTTAACTTGCATATCGCGACAAACATAGCCTACAGAAAGGTCGATCATAAAAAAGAAAAGAGACTAACCTTAATTAAACAGTTTGTCTTCAGAAGCAGCTAAAGTCAAAAATAAATTAATATCCGGCTTTAGAGTAAGCTAACTCGAACTAAGAAGAACGAATGAACCCCCGTAGAGCGACTAGCCTACGAGTTGCTACCACCACACGCGAAAACAATCGGGCACACCACACCGGCCAGAACAGGATCTAAGTCTAATTTCTTTATTCGCCAACGGTTTCCCAATGTAGTCTCAATAGGAACTGATTAGAGACTAACTGCGCTCTACCGTAAGCTCAATGAGAGCCTTTAAAAGGACACGAGATATCCAAAAGCCTAAAGCACTCACGGAAATAGGCCTATAGGCTATCTGCTATAAGACTATTAGACCTTCTTTAAGTGTGCTTGTATATTATTAAGCGTAGATCGGCCTATGCCTCTTAGGCCTGTCAATTATATTTACGATGGCGATCAGCGGACGGCGTGTTTCGTGTTCCTGATAATCGAAGTTGTTTACTATTAATTCAGCTAAACGACAGCGGGAGATTATTCGGAAACCACACAGTCGTTAAAAGATACCAAGAATAGGAATAAAAGCACGTTCAGGTTCTGACCCAAATGGCCATTGCTCCGTCACTGGTCGCACTCTGCCAGTGCCAGTCCCAAGCCTGGATAAAGGAGGAGGGCGTCGCTAATGGTATTTGTTACCACACAGTGACGTTAAACTGCAAATACCACCATACAAGCAACTTCTATGACTGCCTACTACCGGGTAGCCTACCTAACGACAGGCTACAATGTAGGCCTATACTTCAGATAAGATCTGTCGCTATTTCATTAGTTATTCCTGCATAGGGCTACAATGCATGCATACATATGGGCCTACCTGCATTATGTTTATTATCAATATTTTGATCAGAAAAAAATAGCCTCGAAGCCGTTTCTTCATGTGACTTTAACGAGTTTTAATATTTTAGTTACAGATGAAAATATTGATAACAAACCACGAAGTGAGAAGACGGATGAAAATCTTCAGAGCAAAACAAGAAGCACGATCATTTTTCCTGATTTTTTTAGCGCTATAAAACCGATGAATGATGCAAATCTAGTGTGCAGGGGTAATCTGAAACCAAGGGTAATTTGAAACCTTTACACCGGATAGCTTATACCCGAATCCCAAGCCGTATAGCACTTCAGAGACATTTTATTTCCGTAAACTGGAAGTTGGATGAACGATGAAAACATGATATCACTTCTGACGAATTGCAGTATCATTAGAAGCTGGATGAGCATATTAATTAACAGAAGTAGAAGTTGGATGAGCGAGGAAATCGTTTTATGTTTAATTGTTACCGTAAAACTAGAGGCTGGATGAATGATCAAAATATTTTTAGTTGAAGAAGAAGTTGGATGAATACCGGTACTGTGATATAGTAGAATGAGGAGTTGGACGAGCGATGAAAAATGACTAAAACATGTTTTGAATAATTTTACAATGCTATATGGCTTGGGATTCGGGTAAATGCAGGCAGTATATTCATTATTTTCAATTGCATTGGAGATTTTGTCTTGTATGCTTAGAAGGGGCATGTCGATGGCTGGAAGCACAAAGGTGCTAAGCGCACTTTTTTGGGTTTTTCAAAAAAGTAGTGCATAATATGCCTGGAAGAAATATACATCGGAGCACAAAGGTACTAACGTTTACGATGTTAATTTGGATCACTTGGCACCAAAACACAATTGGGCTAAGTCTCATTGGCTGAAATCCATAGAGCGCAAATAGCTCAAGCGCACTTAATACCTATGTGCACCCTCTTTTTTTAACGCCTTGTCTTTGTTGTTGACTTCCACGCCATTCGCCATTACTGTTTATCGTCGTCCCCGTTACAAAAATAATAAAAGTTACATTAAAAATAACAGAAACAATATCTCGAAATCTTTAGTGTTTACTGCTTATTGTTTACTGTTTCTGCTCTCAATACATTATTATTGAAATGCATAAACGAGTGCATCGTTTCAGTTCTGCACAAGCGCTTCAGATGATCATGGACCTTAATGATTCAATCGAGGAATCCAGTGATGATGGTAAGCTTATTAATAGGAACCTTAGAAAATGCTGTAAAATTATGGAAAATAAATGTTGATGTTTGGGAAATTAAGTGATTTAAAGCTCGAAATCGGCTTATGTGGTAAAATTGTAAAAATTATGCGGTATTATGCAGTAAGGTTTGGGCTGCATCGAAAGGCGATGTCATGGACGTCTCATCGGTATTATTAAGCAACTACAGGTAGGATCGTGACCACCAGAACACACCTGCAGACGCATAGACCGGTATTGCTTGCCATAGTGAATATTAAAACCAGCGATGCATCCCTCCGTGTTTCTTTACATTGTTTAACTTGGGTATGCATTTTGTCTGTCTTAGGAACTTCTACTGAACATCTGGCAACTGATTTGCCTGCAACTATGCTTCCTCTGGACCTCGAGATTTCTTCTCCGCTTAATCGTACACCTGCTATGACAGTTGAAGGGCTTGATCCTACACTTCCTCTAGTCTTGGAGCCTTTTTGCAGAGAGGTTTCTGCAGTAGAAGTGCTCGACCATTCACACCCGCTGGCAACTGATTTGCCTGCAACTATGCTTCCTCTGGACCTCGAGGTTTCTTCTCCGCTTAATCGTACACCTGCTATGACAGTTGAAGGGCTTGATCCTACACTTCCTCTAGTCTTGGAGCCTTTTTGCAGAGAGGTTTCTGCAGTAGAAGTGCTCGACCATTCACACCCGCTGGCAACTGATTTGCCTGCAACTATGCTTCCTCTGGACCTCGAGGTTTCTTCTCCGCTTAATCGTACACCTGCTATGACAGTTGAAGGGCTTGATCCTACACTTCCTCTAGTCTTGGAGCCTTTTTGCAGAGAGGTTTCTGCAGTAGAAGTGCTCGACCATTCACACCCGCTGGCAACTGATTTGCCTGCAACTATGCTTCCTCTGGACCTCGAGGTTTCTTCTCCGCTTAATCGTACACCTGCTATGACAGTTGAAGGGCTTGATCCTACACTTCCTCTAGTCTTGGAGCCTTTTTGCAGAGAGGTTTCTGCAGTAGAAGTGCTCGACCATTCACACCCGCTGGCAACTGATTTGCCTGCAACTATGCTTCCTCTGGACCTCGAGGTTTCTTCTCCGCTTAATCGTACACCTGCTATGACAGTTGAAGGGCTTGATCCTACACTTCCTCTAGTCTTGGAGCCTTTTTGCAGAGAGGTTTCTGCAGTAGAAGTGCTAGACCATTCACACCTGCTGACGTCCGAGCCTTTCAACCTTCATGTTGCAAGTATGGCCACTCCGATGGAAAGAACTCGTACCCGTAAAGTTATCATCATTACTCGCCTAAGGTAGTTCTTTGTACTATCATTTCAAATGTGGTTTCAATTATTATTTTAAAATGAAGGTCTAATAGTCATTGTCTCTATGGAGTAGTCATTTTCTTGTATTTCTGCCATTATAATTGATGAATTAATTTACTTAAACTACTCTTATGATGAAAATACAAAAGTTAAATTAAACTTCTGTTAAACTTGTCATCAGTTACTACAGTGTACTATGATTATGAATGTTTCATTGTAATCGCAATGCATTCTGTGAATGTGAACTTCAATAAAGGAAGATTATTAAATTATTAAAAATGAGTGTTTAATTGGCATTTATTTTTATTTTACATGTCATGTAGGCCACCAATCTTGCAACCTTTGCAAGTTCCAGTCGGGGTTATTTCTTCTCAACAGATGTCACCTGATTCAGTGCTTCCAACAACAGTTGATGTAGTTAATCCTCCACATCCAACAGAAGTTACAGTGACTACTCGTTCAACCTCTCTCTCTAACGAAGAGCCTGGTCCCTCAGGAAGTCTTCCTCTCAGCGACGATGCATCTACACCTTGCCTACCACCATCAGATATGGAGGAGCGTTCACGAAAGCGTAAACGAAATACACAAGGTTGGAAACGAAATGTTAGGCAGCTATCTCGAGCTAATGGAAAGGAGTATGTTTCGAGGAAAGGGAAACTAGTGGCGGGAAAAAAACCATGTGGGGGTTGCGAAGAAGGATGTCGTTTTAAGTGTGGGGTCATGATTTCGGAAGATAAGCAAGTGCAATTATGCAACGAGTATTACTCGTTGCAAGACATTCAGTGCAAGTCTCAGTTCCTCTGCAGCGCAGTCACTGAAGTTGCTGTCCGCAGGCGTAGCATAGATGCTGCAACTGGAGAGGCTGTAAGCACAAAGCGCAAGAAAAGTCGAGAGTATTATTTGATGTCCGATGATGATCGAATGCGTGTCTGTAGAAACTTCTTTTGCAGTACTCTTGCTATTTCAATCAAGATTGTTAACAGGGCTTTAAAAGGTAAATCAGATACTGGTTTATTTGTTGGAAAAGATGGTCGGAAAGGAAAGGTTCCTGCAAATAAAACTTCAGATGAGAATATCCAGAAGATCGTCGATCACATAAACAGCTTTCCGCAGGTTGAATCGCATTACACTCGCAAAGACTCACGTAAACGGTATTTGGCACCTGATCTTAATATTCAACAGCTTTACCGTTTGTACAGTGAGGATTACTGTCAAAGGCTTGGAGTAGCACCTGTTAAGCAAGAAATCTATCGAAGAGTCTTCAATACCCAATTTAATCTTGGCTTCTTTATTCCTAAGAAAGATCAGTGCTCCACTTGTAATAGCTACAGAAATGCTGTGGATACAGAGAAGACGAACTTGCATGATGCATGGGAAGCACATAAAAGGCGAGAAAAAGAGTCTATGGAGGAGAAGAGTCGCGATAAAGTAAAAGCTTGCAGTGACCAATCGTATCGAGCCATAACATTTGATCTTGAAGCAGTTCTCTCTACTCCACATGCAGGTGATTCACAAATATATTATAGAAGGAAGCTTGCTGTGTACAACTTTACGATACTGGAATCGGCATCCCAACAAGGATTCAATTACATATGGGACGAGACAGAAGGTGGTAGGGGAGCAAATGATATAGGGTCCGCCCTTCTGGATTACTTGCGAAAACTTCCAGCAACCGTCACGCACGTCACATCATTCTCAGATACTTGCGGTGGACAAAATCGCAACCAGTTTATCTGTGCAGTCATGTTGTACGCCATTAGAACATTGCCTTCTCTACAAACTGTTGATCTAAAGTATATGGAGAGTGGCCACTCGTATTTAGATGTAGATCTAATGCACTCCCTGATTGAGCGAGCTACAAAGCATCTCAAAATTTATACAACTCGTGATTGGGAAGTGGCGATAGCCGGTGCACGAAAGAAAGCTCCTCCATTTATCGTTCAGCGAATGATGCACACAGACTTCAGTGACTTGAAGATGCTGGCTTCTACTCTTCTACTAAATCGCAGCAAGAATATGGAGGGGGATACGGTGAATTGGCTACGTGTTAAGTGGCTGCGCTTCAGTAAACTTCACCCATTTGTCATTGAGTACAAATACCAGATTAGTGATGAGAATTTCCTTCGCCTCAACATATCCAGCAAACGCGGCAGGCCAAACACACTGATAGGGGAACTTACACCAGCCTATCTCTCTCGAATCCCAATCTCGACGGCCAAAAAAGCTGACCTCCTTGCGCTACTGAAGAGCAGAGTAATTCCGGCAGAGCATGCGGTTTTCTACAATGACTTGCCTTCAAATGCTAGAGCTCGAGACTGTCTTTCGGAGCCCTGTGCTGACGAGGAAGAAGACTGAATTCAAACTTAATGTTATTTTTTTCTTATCTGAAACTAATGGCTTGAATGCAGAGCATTATTTTATAATTACTGTTGCATTTTATTGTTTTACTTCTTCAACGTGTGAAATGTGGATAAATTATGGAGGAAGATGCATTTTGGTGCTTCTTGATTTTCATTATAATATTTTTTTCTTAAATCTTTATTGGATGTTAATTATAATGATAAGTATGACAGCTATGATTATCACATTAATTTGAAGGAAAACTCGGCGTAAGAGTCGCTCATACTTGAATTAAATTATTTTTGGTTATTTTCCTGATATTATTAGGAGTTTTTTTGCTTAAAAGAAATTTTAAAATTAAATAATATAATCATGTGGTGCTTAATAAATTAACAAATGCTTAAAGGCTAGTTAGAACAGTATTTATTAAGGGTCTTCTAAAACAATTGTCAAAACAGTTGACATGAATTAGTATTTCAGGTGTCCCAGCATCAGCGCACAAAAGTCCTAAGTGCATATATTTCCTTACAGTAATTTTACAAAGTCATTTTTTTTTTACAAACAGAATTATTTGTGCAAAAATAAAAATACTTGTAACACTGCAATAAGCTCTTCTTTTGGAAAAGTCATTGCAAATCGAATTATTTTGAATAATGAATTTTAGCAACACATAACAAAACTTCAACTTCAGTTTTCTTAGAATTAAGAAAAGTGCGCTTAGCACCTTTGTGCTTCCAGCCATCGATGTAGGTAAATGGTCCTGTTGGAATATATGCTGAGACAGAAATAGTATTATTTGATTAACTAGTATAAATAGTATTATTTAATATAACTGCTCCATGCTTGCTGAAGGAAACGACAATAGGCCGAGCTGTAATAAAACAGTAAGGAAATAATGGGTAAAAAGATAACCCAGGAGAAATTTATGTATTGTTAAATTCAATGCTAAACAATAAGTTTGTCAAGTTCTGGAAAACAAAACGAAGAACTTTCATGCGTCTCTAGTATCTTCAAGACAATATGTAATTTGATAACCTACAGTAAATCTAGTCTTCTAATTGTACGAGAAAAATAGGAATAGGCTACCTAAGCTTTCTGGTGCATAGATCTATAGGGACAACTGGATCCTCTACATTAGCATTAGCCGGAAGTCAGATATATAAAGCGGTCCAAAGTAAATACTTCATGCCTGCATGCATCTCAGCATCTCTTCTTCATTTTTTTACAACAATAGTTTTAAAATGCAATGTTGTGGAATCATAATCCAGAACGGTCAAACAGCCGGTTGGTGAAAGTTGATGTCCAAAACAGTGCTCCAGAAATTCTTTCTCTATTTCAAACAACTCATCACACACACCGCATCCAAAAGATTTATACACGGACACTTCTGCATCGACAGGAAATTTCAATTTGCCAATAAAATTATGCAGAAATTCTCCACCTCTAATTTGCAGCAAGTTAACTTTAATATCACCAGAATCCGGATATATCTTTGAAAAACGTTCACATGATTTATCAATAGCGTCTATGCTATTAAATGTGGCGCAATGATCAGACATGTTAGCAATTACCGGTACATCACAACCAATTTTGATATCTTGTGGACATGTCCTGGTGCAGAGTTCAAAGTCCGTAGTAGACGAACTGTCCTTTGTATAATGTTGCATCTCTGTTGCATGAGTTTTTCCGTGTCTCCTCAGATTGCCAAATCGTGCGAATTCCTTATTACAAAACTTACAGAAGTATGGTTTCTCCCCAGTATGAGTTTTCATATGCTTTTTCAGATTGCAGCCTTGATTAAATGATTTCTGACATAGCTGGCACTTGTATGGTTTTTCTCCAGTATGTGTTCTCGTATGCGTCATTAAGTTACTTGCAATAGTAAATGATTTCTCACAAAACTGACAGTTGTATGGTTTCTCTCCAGTGTGAGTTCTCATGTG
Organism: Lumbricus terrestris; assembly: GCA_949752735.1. NCBI lineage: Eukaryota > Metazoa > Annelida > Clitellata > Crassiclitellata > Lumbricidae > Lumbricus > Lumbricus terrestris. The sequence goes on from OX457049.1 coordinate 21,437,649, forward strand.
TGTTTTCAGAGAACTGCCTTGACTAAATGATTTCTCACATAACTGACACATGTATGATTTTTCTCCAGTATGTGTTCTCATGTGCCTTTTCAGAGTACTGCCTTGAATAAATGATTTCTCACATAACTGGCACTTGTGTGGTTTTTCCCTAGTATGGGTTCCCATTTGCCTCTTCATTGTAGTGCCTTGATTAAATGAATTTTGTTCGATGTCCTTAGCAAAAGAGCTGCCCTTGGAATAACGCTTGTGACATGTGCTTTGTGTCTTCGTTGCATGACTTCTTTCATGTCTCTTTAGATTGTCAAATCGTGCGAATTCTTTATTACAAACCGTACAGAAGTATGGCTTCTCCCCAGTATGAGTTCTCATGTGGCTTTTCAGATTGCAGCCTTTAATAAATGACTTCTGACATAGCTGGCACTCATATGGTTTTTCTCCAGTGTGGGTTCTCATATGCATCATTAAGCCACTATCATAAGAAAATGATTTATCACAAAACTGACATTTGCATGGCTTCTCTTCAGTATGAGTTCTCACATGTGTCTTCAGAGTACAGCATTGATAAAATGACTTCTGACATAACTGGCACTTGTATGGTTTTTCTCCAATATGGATTATCATGTGCCTTTTCCGAGCATTGCCTTGACTAAATGATTTCTGACACAATTGGCACCTGTATGGTTTTTCTCCAGTATGGGTTCTCATGTGCCTTTTCAGAGTACTGCCTTGATTAAATGATTTCTGACACAATTGGCACCTGTATGGTTTTTCTCCAGTATGGGTCCTTGTATTCGCCATCAGGCTGCTTACGTTTCACTGTTTTCTCTAGCATGTGTTGATTAACTGATATCTGGTCACCTTAAGCATGACAGAATTTTGCTTTCTTCTTCATTTGCTTGCTAAAAACAACAGTAGAAATTCGAGTATCAATTAAAAAAATACAACTTTAGTGCAGCTCATAATAGCAAATTCTATGACTGTTTTCCATTCACAATTGAATAAATAGTTGCAATAATAGGAAGGCACAGTATAAGAAATTCATTAACTGATCTATAAAAATATTCTTGCTGAAGTGGAAGCTGTATTGGTGAACAATATTTCCACCACCCAACTACCACCATCACCGACAACCACCGTAGCACCCCGCTGTCTCCTCGGCTCGACATCCCCGGATTTTGACCTGGCATTGGAACAAAAAAGCTCTGGCTAAATTGCGGACTTGATTTGATATATAGTGCCTGTGAATAAGCTTGTCTGCCTGATGTGGTTTTTATGGGTGCTGAGAAATTCTCGAAGATCCAGAATCCACATTACATTACATACATAAAGAATTAATGTTCACCTGCCCGATTGCAAATGTGAAGCAATTCGACTACTATGCAGCCAAGCTATTTTCCGTAATCCTACACCGACTCATCGGAATAAGTTTAATGTGCTAGAATACTAAATTTGGTCAACAAGAATTTTCCAAGAATCCCCTAAAGTTGGTCTTGAGTAATAGCAGGTGAGCAACCCGGAAAACCCAAGTCATACCCTGAATTTCCGGGTGTAGGACATAAACCCCTTGGACAACCTCCAAGACCTCCCTTCCTCTGCAAATAGAATATTTCTGTAGTTAATTAATAAAACGCATTTCACCAATACAGCTTCTATTCAAATAGAAACATTTGTTTTCACCAATCCAACTTATACTTAGATAACAATTATTTTTCATCAATCCAACTTCCGTTAAGTCAAAAATTCGTTAATCGGTCCAGCTTCCATTTAAATAGAAACAATTGTTTTATCAATTCAACTTTTGTTTAAATAAAAATAATTTTTCATCAATCCAACTCCAAGTTAAGCAACAACTTTTGATCAATCCAGCTCTAATTTAAGCAAGAATATTTCCATCAATCTAACTACAATTTAAACACGAACATTTTCATCAATCCAGCTTCCGTTTAAGTAGAAATGATTATGACTCAATCCGACATCTATTTAGCGAGCATTCTTTTCATCAATCCAACTTGTGTACGACCTGCTGCCTGCATATGTATTTTGAACTAGAACCGCCGTTCGGAAGATTGCGACTTATACGCAATTGGTGTTCTATCCTGCGGATGGGTTATGTCCTATCATGGGGGATGCGTTGTCCGGGGTGGTGGTTAATGTCCGTTCACCGAATTTCCATTGCTGAATGTTTTCCTTAAAGGAATACTGGATAAATGTCAGTTATCATGCACATTGGTAGAATACTTACTTAATACGGTAATCTACCCTTTTAGCGTCGGTAATTATTCGCCATTGCATGGGTTTTAGCGTTGGCCGAACACAAGTCGGTTTGAGGAAAATAATTATTGATAAATAGAAGTCGGATTGATGAAAATAATTTGTATGAAATAGAAGCGAGATTAATAAAAACACTCCTGCTGAAATTGAAGCTGGATTGATGAACAATAATTTTGAATTAAATAAAAGTTATATTGATGAAAAGGTAATGTTTGCCTTTAGCGTCCGAAATTATTTCAATGTAGCATCCTATATTATATACTCCGTGTTTTCAGCTCCGTGTTTTGTGTACGTCTCAACGTTTAAATTAACGCGTTCACTGACGGATGTTTGCAAAAACGTACTTTAATGGAGGCTGGATTGATGAAAATATTCATGCCTAACTGGAGCTGGATTGATGAAAATGTTCTTGCTAACTGGAGCTGGATTGGCGAAAAATAATTGCTATCTAAATATTAGGCCTAAGTGAAACGATCATTTAAACCCGGAGTATATAATAACGGATGCTACCATTGAAACCATTGAAATAATTTCGGACGCTAAAGGCAAACATTACCGATGAAAAGTATTGGTACTTGTTTTTTACACGACCACCAAGAAACCAAGAACTAACGGGTTAAACCGTAGTTTAGGCTGATAAATTATCTGTACAGAAGATTAGGCTGATAAATTATTTGGACATTATCCGAGGCTGCAAAATGCATATACAAGTAATTTCTGGATCGCCAGGTTCAATCCAGCTTCCATTTCAACTATAAAAATGCCTTTATCCAGCTTCCATTTCAACTATAAAATACCTTTATCCAGCTTCCATTTCTCTTGCGTTTTTCGTCAATCCAGCTTCTGTTTCACCTGTAGAAGAACCTTCATCCAGTTTCCATTACTTAAACGTTTTTTCGTTAATCCAGCTCTGTTTCACCTGTAGAAGAACCTTCATCCAGCTTCCATTACTTAAAGGTTTTTCGTCAATCCAGCTTCCATTTATATACTGCACTTTTTCTTCTCGCGTTTTCAGTTTATATTGCTACTTCCGGTTACGAATGTTCGGAAATTGGAATAGCGCGTTGTATGGCGCGCTATATTCATGATTGGTGGTGTTTCTTAATTTATCAGCCTAAACTACGGGATATCGACAACGGAAATAATTTATCAGCCTAAACTACGGTTTAACCGAACTAACGTTGCAGCGTTGTTATCTTTAATAAATCCAACTTCTAGTTTGTCGAGAATCCTTTTGATCGATCCGGCTTCTGTTTAGGCAAGATTTGTTCGATACATCCCGCTTCTATTAATTTCGTCAGTAAATATTTTTCATCAATTTTTCATTGAAAATTATTGTTCATCAATCCAGCTTCAATTTCAGCAGAATGACTGCACTAACCCTAAAACTGACCCTAAACGACCCTCACGACGCCTAACCTGAGCCCTAACCGACCCTCACGCGATAAATTCCGCTTCCATTTCGTCAGGAAATATTTTTCATCGATTTCATAAATTTTGGTGGTCGGATAAAAAACAAGAACCAAAGTATTTGCTGACGAAATAGAAGCGGGATTGATCAGACTAATTATTGCCTAAACAGAAGCTGGATCGATGAAAAGGATTTTCACCAAACTAGAAGTTGGATTGATTAAAAATAGCAATGCTGCAACTAGCGAATAATTACCGACGCTAAAAGGGTAGATTACCCTTAATACTTACAAACGTTGAAGACATTAAAAATAATTCAGCAACGTAAACTAACGGATTATCTTAAATTATATGCACAAATAGTTAAAAATCCAATACGTTTAGCATCGAAGTTTAATTTCATCTGTCATCAGTGCAAAATGGCGAATGACTAAAGTCCTTTTATTATGAAGGAAACTGGATTCAGTGAAAGTATAGCCTGCCATCTGGCGGTCACTGTTAGCATTCTACACGAACTGAGGGTTCCTCAACTGGTCCACCCACAACTAGTCAAACGACCACTGGTCTCCAGACAACTCGTCCACCGAAATAGAAGCCGGATTAATGAGAAAGCGCTTGAGAAATGGAAGGTGGATGAAGGCTCTTCATTTATGAAATAGAAGCTGGATTTAAAGAAGAGACTTTCATGGTTTTCTAGCCTAATTGGAAGCTGGATTGATGATATTCATTTATGTACTTCAACATGATGGAGGAAAGATGAAGAAAATTAGTTGGACAAAGCATGTTACAAACGATGAAGTGATGACGATGGTAGAAGAGAAAAGATCTCTGCTAGATGCAATAAAGACAAGACAAAAGAATTGGGTAGGACATTTGGTGCGAGGAAACTCACTGCAGAAAGAAATAATTGAACGAAGATTGGAGGGGAGAAGGTGCAGAGGAAGACCTAGACAAAAACTGCTGGATGGGATGATGGAGAAGGGTTACAGAGAACTTAAGGACATGGCATAACAGCGGGAAAGATTGAGACATTGTACGTTTGGACCTGCCACATGCAGAGAACCTCAAGAAGAGACTTCAACATGCATCCAGCTTCTATTTCAGATCTAAACGCACCTTGATCCAACTTCCATTTCTTAAACTTTTTCATCAATCCAGCTCTTATTTTACCTGTAAAAGAACCGTCATCCAGCTTCTATTGCCCAAGCATTCTGTTCATAAGTCCAACTTCTATTTCACCTGTAAAAGAACGCTCATCCAGCTTCCATTTCTCAAACGTTTTCTCATCAATACAGCTTCTATTTCAGCTGCAAAAACCATTGACAAAAAAAAATTTCAGGGAACATTTTGTCGTTAACCATTTGTCGATGAATCAATATTTCGTGAACGAGTTGTCGTTTGACGAGTTGTCTGGGGACCATTTGTCAGTGGACCAGTTGTCGTGACACCAAACTGAGGGCAGACCATTAATAATAATAATAATAATAATAATAATAATGACAATTTCTATGGCGCCATAACGCCATTAGTATGCAGTGCAGCGAGAGAGAGGGGTGATCGGAATCAGGCAATTTTTCATACGGTAAAGTATGGCAGGGGAGTCTTGACAGATCATGTAAGCAGGGCTTTTTTAAACGTGCAGCTGTACACAAAATGTGCATTTCTAAACCGACGTTTGCAGTTGTAGAAGCACTTCTGAACTGTTAAAACGGTGACCGGACATACGAAATGGTACAGACAAAATGGTATGGATTAAATGAAAGCTGGATTAGTGAATTTTTACATATGAAATAAAAGCTGGATTAATGAAAAGCCGCATGCGAAATGTAAGCTGGATGAATACTCTGAATGGATATTTTTACATATGAAATGGAAGCTGGATTGATGAAAATAACGCTTTAGATATAGAAGCTGTATCACGGTATTTTCATAGCTGAAATAAAAACTCGATTAATGAAAGATGCATTACAAATGGAGGTTGATTTAAGGAATCTTAAAGCTAAAATTGAAGCTGGAAACATCATGAAATACATGAATGAAAGACATCAATTCAGCTTCCATTTCTCAAGCATTTTTTTCGCCAATCCAGCTTCCTTTTCTCAAGCTTTTTCTTCACTAGAGCTCTACTTAAGCCACAAAAAAGCCATCCACCCTCTATTTCAGCAGTAAAATACCCTCATCCAGCTTCCATTTAAACATACCGTTTTGTCCGTACCATTTTGTCCGTACCATTTTGTCCGCTACCATTTTGTCTTAGAACCCCTAAAACTAATAAAAAAGATCATTGTCCTCCATAGAGAATGGGAAGGAAAGAAGGGATTGTGCAGTTATAAAAATTTCTCAAAAACAGCCCTCCATGCAAGCTTACGCATACGTTAGCTTACATTATAATTATTATGTCTACTCGTGACGTTCACATTGACCTACTTATAAGTAACCTTGTTCGTCCAATATATACAGTAAACTCTTGTAGAATCCAATCTGAATGCATTACAAGTATATGTGTATTTTACGAGAAACCCGTGCAAGTGTCTAAGGGGCAATTCCTAAAGACGAGCTTAGCTGAACGTAAAATCTCACTAGGAAATTATGTCACTCATCTAGGCCTAGGCACAGAGGCGGAAGTACATGTAGAGTACCATCAACGCATAGAATCAAAGACAGCAAAACACCAAATTCTCAATGCAGTCATTCGCAATGGACAACACATAATCTCCGTAGTAGACTCGAATAATGTTCACTGATTAAATTCATCTGCCAGCAGAAGGCTGATATTAGTCTACAGATAGAAATGAGTTAGTTACAAAGAGAACACTCTCCGACGAATCACTGAAGCCATCCAACCTTTGTGAGTGTAATAGATAAAAAATAGATGTAGACTATTTCCTCACGGAAAACTTGTTCAGCTTAATATTGCTACAAACCAAGATGACATAGCTAACATTCAAAAAGTTCACACAGATAAATACTATGTAATGTTCACAATGAAGATAAATAAGATGTAGACTCATTTTGAAACTCTTGTAGAATGTAAAATCCTTTCTCTATTACAGATAACAACAATATTTTTGTCTTCCACTGCAATTATGTGGAATCATGGGTCAACACATACTAGCAAACAATTCGTGGGGTTGCGAAAATTGATGGCTAGAACAGTGCTCTAAAAATTCGTTCTTTATTCTGTGCAATGCATCACATATACCACATCCAAAAGATTTTGACAAAGGCTTTTTCGATTTGCTATCATATAGAAAATCCACATCTCTACGTTTTGCAGTTGTGCTGGATTTCGGATTTATTTTGCTCAATAAACGTTCATTTGGTTTACAAGCATCACCTTCACTGTTAATTGTAAAGAAATTATCAGATATAGGCATTTCACTTCCAGCTTTCAGATCATGCGGCTGTGTTCTTTCGAGGAATTTAATCTGCTTTGCTGAAGAACTAGTAGAGGACTTGTTGTGTGTTTGTAGCATCACAGTTGCATGAGTTCTTTTATGTGCGTTTAGACTTCCAAGATGTTTGTATCCTTTGTAACAAAATTCACATATGTATGCTTTTGCTCCTGTATGATTTTTCATATGACTCCTTAGATAACTTTCAACAGTAAAACCTTTCTGACATACATGACATCTGTATAGTTTCCCGGATGTATGGGTTCTCATATGACTTTTTACAATATGAACTGCATTAAATTGTTTCGGGCACAACTGGCATTTGTATTGCTTTGTCAGAGTATGGGTCTCCATATGCACTTTCAAATGACCACTTTGAGTAAATGTTTTCTTACATAACTGACAACTGTATGGTCTTTCCCCAGTATGTGCTCTCGTGTGCGTCTTCAGATGACCATGAGCAGCGAATGATTTGGGACAAAACTGACACCTGTATGGCTTTTCACCAGTATGGGTTCTCAAGTGTCTATTCAGAGACTGATGGCCTGCAAATGATTTCTGACATAAGTTGCAAGTGTATGGTTTTTCTTCAGTAGTGGTATGAGTTGCCATGTGCTTCTTCAGATAAGCGTTTGTAGTAAATGATTTCTGACATAACTGACACGTGAATGGTTTCTCTCCAGTATGGGTTCTCATGTGCACATTCAGGTGTTCATTTCTAGAAAATGATTTCTGACATAAATGACATTTGAATGGTTTTTCTCCGGTATGAGTTCTCATGTGTACTTTCAGGGGACCACCATCAGCAAATGATTTATGGCAAAACAGGCACCTGTAAGGTTTTTCACCTGTATGGGTTCTCATGTGCGATTTCAGATAACTACCAAAAGCAAATGATTTCCGACATAACTGGCAACTGTATGGCTTTTCACCAGTATGGCTTCTCATGTGCGTTTTCACAGAATAGTGAACAGAAAATGATTTCTGACACAACTGGCAAGTATATGGTTTCCCTCCAGCATGGGTTCTCACGTGCACTTTCAGAGCATTTTGTAGAGAAAATGATTTCTGACATAACTGGCATACATATGGTTTTTCGCCAGTATGAGTTCTCATGTGCCTTACGAGAGAACTTGGACAAGCGAATTCTTTCGGACATATCTGGCACTTGTGTGGATTTTTCTCAAAAGGCGATTTCTTTTGTTTTTTCAGTTTACTACCTTGATCAAATGATTTCCGACTTATCTCGAGCTTGTATTGTCTTTCTTCGTCATGGATTTGTGTATTCGCCATCATTGTCGATTTTACTCTTTTTCTCCGGTATGTGATCCTCGATGAGCTGTGAGATTATCACATGGTACATATACTGTTTCTGTAATAATAAACACATTTGCGGCATATAAAACGAGTACTTGGCAATTCATAACATGTAAATCTCTTAAATTGAATTAAAAAATTGATCTTGAATGATGTAAGCTTACTGACACAACTGGAACCTATATGGTTTCTCATTAATTCATTCCGAAAACTTATATAGCGCTCCTTCGTGAAGACTACTACTCAGAGGCGCTCCCGGTCCAGCCACAGCTAAAAAGAGAGGTCTTGAGCAACTGGTAGAAAGCAGGCAAATTATTCCGAGGTAGTAAGCGTAGTGCAAGCGGGAGCCCATTCCATGTGGACGGGCCAAAAACCGAGAAGGCTCGACGCTGTCTGGTAGCAGAGCGGGTTCGAGGGACCAGCAGCTACCCATTGGCCTAAGAGCGTAAAGCATGGCGGGAGGCTATGTCAGAGACCAGTTTGGACAGAGACCAGATAAGTAGGACGGAGCACTACCAGTGAGGCACCGTCAAACAAGTGCTGCTACTCTGTACGAGATGCACTGCGAGACTGGAAGCCAGTGCAAAACATCACGCGTGTAAACAGAAATCGGGGCAAATTTAGGAATATGACCAATAAGCCGAGCAGCAGAGCGCATGACCCGGTCAAGACGCCCTATTAAGCTAGATGGTGACCAGCAAGAACTGAGCAGTTTGGGTTCTCATGAGCACTTTGTAGAGAAGATGATTTCTGACACAACTGACATACAAATTATTATTATTACAGTTTTCTCTCAAGGGTGTTATACAGTCACTGCACAAAATGTTGCTTGACTTTTTAAGAGAATACTTGCTTCAGCATGGGCGCCGACTCTGCGAGGCCCGTGGGTGCACAGCAGCACGAGAAATTGGCCATGCGGGGACCACATATGCCTGGCACCACCAGAAATAAGCCAGCAAGAAGTGTTTTTTTAAAAGATTATGTCTCTGTTGGCATGCTTATCTACAAAATAGCCTTGCGTCTTTTATACATTTTTAAAAAACTCAGTTACTCTACTTTATTATCACTCCAGTTTTATCCCAGCCAGTAGTCTGAACTCCATTGACCCTCATCCGATCAAGGAAGACGAGGAAAACCCTGAAATTCTGCTTATTTGATTTGCTTCCGTCAATTTTTTAAAATTACGGCCGAAGGCAACGATTTGAATTACATTGTTTCTTTTTATTGTATATGCTCAATAATGTTACACACTGTGCGAGATTCATCTCCCAGCATCACAAAAGTGGGATATTGTTTTATCTGCGTTAACAAATCAACCTTGACTAACTTGATTGTAAAAACTATATATATGAAATACGTAATTTCCACAGTGTTAATGTTGGCTCACTAAGTAGTGGCCAATGTAGACAGAGTAATTGTTTGATTTCTTGTGCAAAACTTTGAGTCTGTTGACCTGATCAGAGGATAGTGCTCCAAGATGCCCATGCTAACGAAGATTGTGCTTTTCTTCTATGTGGATTCCAAGAGAAGCAGGGCTTTTTAACATGCAGTTGCACACAAAATGTGCAGTTCCAAATGGGTTTATGCAGTTGTTGAAGCACTTATGTACAGTTAAAACTAGCCAAAAATGGTTATGGTTCTCCGATTGAAAGTACTTTACCATGGAGGATAGGAAGGAAAAGAAGGGGTTGTGCGGTTCTAGAAATTCCTTAAAAACAGCCTTGAAGAGAAGTAGGCTACTTGTTGACCCAAAGAGTGATCGAAATTTTTTTTTAAATGTTCAGCGAAGAACATTTTGAAGTCTTAAATCATGTCTTTAAACAATGAAATTATAGGAAATTTTGATAAGATAACAGCTGTCCCTGTTGCAGTGTTGAAATTATTTTTAAACAATGGCAAGGATGCTTTTCAAGTCTTAAATCATGACTATGATGAGCAATATCATTAAAATGACAGCTTAAAATGCTACCATCGCAGTTCGGCAAAAAAAAAATCGAAAATGTGGATGAGCACACCCCTCCACAAACCCCTTCCTCTGCTCAGCGCTGTGCGCCTCGACAATCGTTCTTTGGTTGCGACTTCGCCCCTAAAAGCAGGAACAGGTCTCCGCCTATGAACATAGGTAATTTTAATAACTCTCTTATGAAAAAAGGGTCAAATTATTTTCTCACTCATGGATTTCTTTTTTTACATTTGTTTGAGTGCTCACACTCTTCGAATCAACTCGTTGCCTATGCTTGCTTGTACCGGTAATTTGTAATCTCTATATTTCACAGGTATCTGAAGAAAGACTTAACTAGTATTTACCTAAGACATTATAGACATTAAAAAAATTAATCAGATTATTTATCAGAAGGCATGTGTAATACTTGTGGGGCGTGGTGGTGTAGTGGGTATGATCATCGCCTTGTAGCCGAAGGCTTGCAGGTTCGAATCCACCTCAAGTTGCCGCGTATGGACCTTGCGCAAGCCCTTCACTCGCAATTGCTCAGCGCTTCGGCGTGAAACTCTGAAACAGTGTCCACTCTTTAGTCGGGAGCGCCTTTGAGCAGGGACCTTGAAGGGGCACTATAGCAAGGGCACATACAAACAAACAAACTCCACCGAATGTTCATATTTCAGGGCATCACATCAGAACAATATCTGCGAATTTAGAATAACATAATAATCAAAATATGCATTAAAAAACTGACTGTCATCGGAGCTGTCAGAGAGTAAGGAGAAAGTGTCAGCAGAGCATTCATGCGATAAACCTAGCAGCTATTGATAATCGCAAGGCACTGATTGAGGAATGTTAGAACAATATCTCTGTTACGAATGTGTTTTGTATACACTTTAATAAAACAGACAACACTACTTCTTCAATTAGAACTATCATATTATTTTCATTCACTCGACTGGGGCGGCCAGCCGGCGATATTCTTGGTAAAACTGTATTTTAGCGTATTTTATTATCTCAAAATCGATATCATGTATTTTAGCGTATTTTATTGTTTAGCGTATGTATTTACACATTTCGTTGATGAAATCGTTATAACGTGACAAACAGTCAAAATTGAGTGATATTGGAAGCTGGATTGATGAAAACTTCTGGATGAAATAGAAGCTGAATTGATGAAAAAACACTTGAGAAATGGAATGTGGATTAAGGTATCTAATGGCTGACGTAGCAGCTGGATGGACAAAAATAACGCTCGAGAAATGGAAACGGAATTGATGAAAAGATTGCTTGAGAAATAGAAGTTGGATTGATGAAAATTATTTCCCTTCAATAGAAGCGGGTTGCTGAAACGATATTTAATTAAATGAGAGCTTGATTGATGGGAAATACTTGTTATTTAAATAGAATTTGGATTGATGAAAAAATAATTCTTGCTGCAACAGAAGCTGGATTAACGAATGATACATTCCAAGGTAGAAGTCGGATTGATGAAAAGGTAATCTACCCTTTTAGCGTCGGTAATTATTCGCTAGTTGCAGCATTGCTATTTTTAATCAATCCAACTTCTAGTTTGGTGAAAATCCTTTTCATCGATCCAGCTTCTGCTTGGGCAAAAATTAGTCTGATCAATCCCGCTTCTATTTCGTCAGCAAATACTTTTCATCAATATAACTTTTATTTAATTCAAAATTATTGTTCATCAATCCAGCTTCAATTTCAGCAGGATTGTTTTTATTAATCTCGCTTCTATTTCATACAAATTATTTTCATCAATCCGACTTCTATTTATCAATAATTATTTTCCTCAAACCGACTTATGTTCAGCCAACGCTAAAACCCATGCAATGGCGAATAATTACCGACGCTAAAAGGGTAGATTACCGATGAAAATACCTGCGGAAGTTCGAAAGCGCATCCAAATAATAAAATACGCTATTTATTTTGAGCTAACCTGTCTTGAATAAAATACGCTAAAATACAGTTTTACCATATTCTTTACATGCAATCATTCAGATTTCGCACTTTTCTGGATTACCTTGAGCTAGGAGTGTAGGACAACAACCCCTGAACAAAACCCCAGACAAAATTTACCGCCGGACATCGCCGCCACTAATATAGCCTAGGACATTAACTCCGAACATCAAACTCCCTTTTTAGGGAAGGTTCCGCGGGCCAGTTCTTTGACACCCCTCTTATAAGTAGTTACCAACCATCTTCAGTTAATAATATATACCTCATGTTTGATCACAAAATTATAAACACAGACGTTTACGATCTAACCGTGTTGGCAGTAAATCGAATTTCCTATTTCGTACCAAAAGATCCTTTGTTCATACAATCATCAGCACAAAATGGCGAGAGATCAATGCCTTCATTCCACACTGACCATGTGTGAACTGGAAGTTGTGAGAATATGTCCTGTCATCTGGCGACTAAGACTTCAGCAAGACATTGAGTCAGTTTCTGCATTGATTCTCACACCAGAGGCGCTTGAGAAGGTTTTTGACATAATTATCTGGCAAATGTGTGGCTTCTCCCCAGTGTGTTTTATTGTGTGCGTTTATAGACAATCTTTGTAATTAGTTTTGAAGCAGGGATGTTTTTAAGGAATTTTTAGAACTGCACATCCTCTTCTCTCCTTTCTGATCCTCCATGGTAAATTACTCCCAATATAAGGAAAATGACCTTTTTTTACTAGTTTTAACTGCACGGAACGTGACGGAAGTGCTTCTGCAACTGCACGAATCCATTTAGAACTGCACATTTTGTGTAGAACTGCACGTTAAAAAAGCCCTGTTTTGAAGTCACATATACCTGACATTGGTAGGCCTGTGGTTTCTCTCAAGTATGAATATTAGGCATTCTTTCATGATTTCTGAGACTTCGAGATTGGGTACACCGTTTTTGACATGGCTGACATTGATATGGCGTTTCTCCAGTGTGGATTGTGTAACGAATGTTACATTTTACGATTTAATTGCGATTATTATATTAATATTAATGGCGATTATACTGATTAAAATACACCGGGAGGGCCCGCAACGCTAAATTTATTAATATAATGTTTTCGCCGTGAAATGCACCCAAGGACCTGTTGACAGTAATATCTAATAATAATCAGAGATACGCAGCGATACGCAGTAGGACATTTAGACATAGGCCGTGCGCTAAGGCAGGGACCGCCCGAACAGGTTGACGTGACCTGTAAAATTTGCCGCCTAGTCTGAGTTGAAACGAGGCTCCATAATAATTTCTCCATGTTAAAGTATAGGCTGTCTGGCTGTCTGGTCAAAGTGAGGCTCTATGATAAAGTGTTTCCTATGCTGTAACGTTAGTGGAAAAACCCAAGCCTATACCTTAAGCAGGTCTTTGTCTTGATCGCGGGTTTAAGCGCCAATCTCGCGTCAGCGCGTGTCTGAAATTCAGTCTTGTCCTGGTCGTCGACGCAAGAGGTTGTGTTTGACAAGAGTTCAATCGTAGGCAGAATTTGTGTAAGAAAGTCGGTCCGAATCATGGAATATTAAGTCAAATTGGATTAATTCGATTGCGGCAACTACGCGAAGCTTGGATATATCATTTGGAATACATATTTCACTGGATTATCAAGAAATTATCTTAGCGCAATCTTGGAGTATAAGTTGCACCGTCGGCAAATCATCGCGTGGATTACACACATACTTGCGTCGTTTCGATGGATTAAAACCTGGCTTTCCCAGCTTCCGTGCCCAAGTTAAGGTATGTGGAAATTAAGGTAAAATGGGGAAAACGGGAATTAATCGCCATTAAGTGAATTTGTGACTTTATGATAATTTTTCCAAGTTGTGAACGATTGTCGGTTGTTTGAGCTAATACTTCTGTAGTTTAGATCTGTACCTTAGTTGTGAATAAATTAGATTAATTAAGAAAGGAAGTGAGTTGTCATTCTGATCATGAGCGTGAGTCGACCTACCTCTCCGGTATTTATGGAGCGCTCGAACGAGGACGAGGGTCGAAGGTCACATGCCTCGGATAGGTCCCGAGTCAGTTCAGTCCTCGAGTTGATGATGGACCGGTTAGATAATAAATTCTCAGAGGTGAAGTCCCAGGTGGGTGCACTCAAAGGAGTAGTGAAATCACAAGTAGGCGCGCTTCAAGGGGAAGTAAGGTCACAGGTAGGCGCCCTTCAAGGGGAAGTGAAATCACAAGTAGGGGAAGTAAGGTCACAGGTAGGCGCCCTTCAAGGGGAAGTAAGATCACAAGTAGGAGAGATTATGTACCGCCTTGACCGACTCGAAACTTCCCCTACGTTTGAAGGACAACTCGCTGTAGAGTCCACAACGAACCCTGACTACAGTAAGACTGTAGTTGCAGCTAATACAGTTGCCGTGCCGATACACTCGAGCCATCCTTGGGTACCACAGAATGCAGATATGAGCGGACTAAGAAGAAGTGAACGATTGGTTACCCAGCCCAGGGTTAATTATCATGAATATGATAAAAGGGGAAACCGGTCTTACGAGACCGCACGGATTATGGACCCAGCGTTAACCGGTGACCTTAATCGTGGGAAAGACCCTAGGGCTCTACAGCGAGGCGAGTCCCCCTTTCGGCCGGAGGTACATGGTTGCTTTCGGAAGGGGGGGGGGGACTTCGCGACAATTGTAACATGAATTTGAAGTATCTAAAGATGTGGAAAAGCTTTCTTACAAAAGATGCATAAATAGCTTTTTTTCTCTAGAGTGGGTTTTTACATGATTTTTCAGATATGAGCTATGCGAGAAATGTCTTCTGACATGTCTGACAAAGGTATGTTTTCTCTTCAAGCTTGTGTCAGAGTTCGTTGCTATAGTCTCTGCTTGATTTTATGTGATTTTACAGAGCATTGTTTAGTGTCTGGATCCTTCTCATGCAGTATAGGCTACTAATTATTATTATTATTATTATTATTATTATTATTATTATTATTATTATTATTATTATTATTATTATTATTTTATAACCGATTTAACCTTGAGTTTTTGATTTAAAGTAATGTCAGCTGCACATATTATACCCGATTAAGGATGATGACACGTTAATCATTTTAATTAACCACTTGTAGTCTACGATCTGAATGCATTACATGTAAACGTGTATTTTTGGAGACTACCCGTGCACCATCGACAGAGAAATTTCTAAAGATGAGTTAGCTGAACTTAAAATCTCACTAGGAAATGATCGAGGTCACTCATCTATGCACACAGGCATACATGGTTCCACGACAACCGGTGTAAAGGTTTCAAATTACCCCCTCCTAAACATTACCCCCCGGTAACTTGAAACCGGTTTCAGATTACCTCCCGGAAACTAGATTTGCACCAATCATCGCATTTATTGCACTAAAAAATTCAGAAAAATCATCCCGCTTCTTGTTTTGGTCTGAAGATTTCATCCCTCATCCCACTTCGTGGTATGTTTTCAATTTTTTGATCGAAAAAAAAAAATAACCTCGAAGCCATTTCGCCATTGTAACTTCAGCGGCGATTAGTATTTTAGTTACAGATGAAAATATTGATAACAAACCACGAAGTGGGATGACGGATGAAAATCTTCCCAAAAAAACAAGAAGCGGGATAATTTTTCTGATATTTTTAGTGCAATAAATGCGATAATTGATGCAAATTACAGTTTGCAGGGGGGTAATGTTTAGGAGGGGGTAATTTGAAACCTTTACACCGGTCTACAGACAAAGCGTATAACGACAACTGGTCTACTGACAACTCGTATTGATGAAATAAAAACTTGATTTATGAGAAAAAAACCTTGAATGATTTTTTAGCTTAACTGGAAGCTGGATTGATGATTTTCATCCATGTATTTGAACATGCATCCAGGTTCTATTTCAGATCTAAAAATTCCTTCATCCAGCTTCCATTTCTTTAGTGCTTTTTCATCAATCCAGCTTCTATTTCAGATCTAAAAATACCTTCATCCAGCTTCCATTTTTAAGTGCTATTTCATAAATCCAGCTTTTATTTCAGATCTCAAATACCGTTATCCAGCTTCCATTTCTCATGCATTATTTTCGTCACTCCAGCTTCTATTTCACCTGTAAAAAACCTTCGTCCAGCTTCCATTTTTCTTGGGTTTTTTCATCAATCCAAACTCCATTTAGCCTGAAAAAACCGTTTTCCAGCTTCCATTTCTCAAGCCCTGGACCAATTATCTGTAGACCAGTTGTGACACCGATGTACGGTTCTAGGACAAAATGGTAGCGGACAAAACGGTATGGATAAATGAAGCTGGATTTAGGTATTTTATTGCTGAAATAGAGGGTGGATGCCTTTTTTGTGTCTGAAATACAGCTCTAGTGAAGAAAAAAACTTGAGAAAAAGAAGCCGGATTGGCGAAACAAAATGCTTGAGAAATGGAAGCTGGATTGATGTTTTTCATTCATGTGTTTCATGATTTATCCAGCTTCATTTTCAGCCATAAGATTCCTTAGGCCAGCCTCCATTTGTAATGCATATTTCATTAATCCAGCTTCTATTTCGGCTATGAAAATACCTTGATACTGCTTCTATATCTAAAGCGTTATTTTCATCAATCCAGCTTCCATTTCATATATAAAAATATTCATGCAGAGCCTTCATCCAGCTTCCATTTCACATGCGCCTTTTCATTAATCCAGCTTCTATTTCATATATAAAAATTCACTACTCCAGCTTTCATTTCATCCATACCATTTTTTCCGCTACCATTTTGTCCGGTCACCCGATGTACATATAGCGTACTGTCCACAAATATAATCAAAGTCAGCAAAATGCAAGATTCTTAAAACATAATCATTCGCAATAGACAAGCGTAACGACCAACACTTAATCTAAGTAGACTAAGCGAATTAAGTTCACTCAGTAATACATAGCCTAAGGAATGCAACGAGATATGAATCAACAGGGCCTGGGACAGGGGAGTGTAGGACATTTCCCCCCTGGACAAAACCCCCGGACAAACCCCCCCGGACAAAACCCCCCGGACAATTCCCCCCAGGGTAGGACAATTCCCCCCCTGTCGAACATATTGTGTGTAAGTGGTATTACTATAAAACGGCGGTCCTAAGTGTCCTAAGTTGGATTGATGAAAAGATATCTTGCTAAATAGAAGCCGGATTGATACAAAATAATTTTCACTTAAATGGAAGCTGGATTGATGAAAATGTTCTTGCTTAAATTGGAGCTGGATTGATGAAAATATTCTTGCTTAAATGGAAGCTGGATTGATGAAAATATTCTTGCTTAAATTGGAGCTGGATTGGTGAAAATATTCTTGCTTAAATGGAAGCTGGATTGATGAAAATATTCTTGCTTAAATTGGAGCTGGATTGATGAAAATATTCTTGCTGAAATTGGAGCTGGATTGATGAAAATATTCTTGCCTAAGTTGGAGCTGGATTGATGAAAATATTCTTGCTTAAATGGAAGCTGGATTGATGAAAATATTCTTGCTTAAATTGGAGCTGGATGGATCAAAATAATTGTTATTTAAATAGAAGTTGGATTAAACGCATTTTTGCCTAAATGGAAGCAAAGGGGGGGAATTGTCCGGGGGGAGTGTAGGACATTTCCCCCCTGGACAAAACCCCCCCGGACAAAACGCCCCCGGACAATTCCCCCCAGGGTAGGACAATTCCCCCCTGTCGAACATATTGCGTGTAAGTGGTATTACTATAAAACGGCGGTCCTAAGTTGGATTGATGAAAAGATATCTTGCTAAATAGAAGACGGATTGATGCAAAATAATTTTTACTTAAATGGAAGCTGGATTGATGAAAATATTCTTGCTTAAATTGGAGCTGGATTGATGAAAATATTCTTGCTTAAATGGAAGCTGGATTGATGAAAATATTCTTGCCTAAATTGGAGCTGGATTGATGAAAATATTCTTGCTGAAATTGGAGCTGGATTGATGAAAATATTCTTGTCTAAAGTGGAGCTGGATTGATGAAAATATTCTTGCTTAAATGGAAGCTGGATTGATGAAAATATTTTTGCTTAAATGGAAGCTGGATGGATCAAAATAGTTGTTATTTAAATAGAAGTTGGATTAAACGCATTTTTGCCTAAATGGAAGCAAAGGGGGGGAATTGTCCGGGGGGGTTAATGTCCTAGGCTAAATCAGGGGGGAATTGTCCAGGGGGGGAAATGTACGGGGGGGGGGTTTGTCCAGGGGGGAAATGTCCGCGCCCCGTCCGGGGGGGTTAATGTCCTAGGCTAAATCAGGGGGGGAATTGTCCGGGGGTTTTTGTCCGGGGGGTTTGTCCAGGGGGGAAATGTCCGCGCCCCGGACAGGGGGGGCAACTGGGGCCATTTGGCCACAGGCCTCACTTGACAAAGTGCCTCGGAATTTCGGAATTACGAACTTATTTATAATAAATAACTCCTTAATTCCCCATTTCAATAAATAATTTATTGAAATGGGGAATTACGGAATTAACGAGTTATTCACTGAAATGTAGCATTCATTATGCAAATTCTAATTATTTCGTGACGAAATCGTTGACGTTAAATAATTGCAAAGTGTAATTTTTCGTAAATCTGTATAGTTGTAAAATTGAAAAGTTGTCAACGCTCAACAGTATAAACTCTATCGTAACTCGTCACTCGTAGGCCCTAAGTCGTAAGTCAAACACTGAAACCTAAAAATGTTTTAATATTCATTAATATAATTATTGTTCTTATCATCGGATGTGATTCTAAAACAGTACAATATATATATATATTCTTACTTCCTTAATCCTTTGTCACTTAGAGCGGTGGTGTAGCCAGGATTTGGAGTTTGGGGTAGTGTAGAAAATGAATGGGCCCTGGGATGGTGGACGCATTCGAGCGGAACGAGTGCACGATTAGGGGGTTTGTTTTTAGCTTTTGAAATTGATATCTCATTTACATTAATTCATTAACAATATCAGTCAATTTGACTAAATTGACCACATTGTCAATTTTATTGAAAAATGGCAAATATTCCTCTCGGGTCCTAACTATTAGTCTATTATATTATAGAAAAATATTATTTTAATCTAATCTCTTACATAAAGATGAAGATCATTCGAAAGTGGACATGAGAAACGAAAGAAATTGGCTCGACAAAAGGAAGCTACTTCCGCAAGCAAAAAATTCTAAATTTCGTTTCACATCCTGATAATAACAATAGGCTCAGCCAGACTGAAGATTTTCGAGAAATAAATTAATCCCAAATAGAAAGTACCCTCCAAGAGACTTCAACAACTGTAACAACTGTGACTGACAGAGAATGGAGTTTTGAACCAAGAAAATGCGAAATTATTGGACAGCATTTAACAATAATTGTCAATGAATCAGATATTCAAATAATTTTCTTTTTAAATCCTTCAAATATTATGAGACATGTTGACATTGGAGCAGGATCTCATAGCAATCCAGAATGTCGACATAGATTCTTGAGTGAGAAGGCCTTGAAAATTAGTTGTGGCCCTAGGCCTCCAAATCCTGTCCTAGGCCCTGTGAATCAATAGTCTAAAACAGTTTCACATGCGATATACAGCTTAGCACTCCATTTCAATATCTAGTCCAACAGAAGTAGCCTATAAAATAATGCACTGTTAAATTTAGTATTTCACAACTAAAGTTGTCAGGAAGTGCAAGTCAGAACGAAAAATCTCTACAGTATCTTTGGTAACTGTAGCATGAAATTGTATTGTTACGATCTGCAATTCTTCAGTCTTACAGAGCTCTATGTGAGAAAAAGGCAAGACTTCCGTTGTGGAGTACCACTGTATTTTCAACGCAAGAAGTCCTAATGTCTACACTTTGAAAGTAGTCTGAAATGAAATCTGTACAAATTTACTATCCAGGAATGCATATACCACCACTTCTAAAAGCATAATTTCTTAATACAAATTGCTATAGTGTCCACTGTAATTAATTATATGGAATCATAATTCGTCACAGGTTTAGAAGCTAAGTCGTCTGGTGGAGAAAATTGATGACTAGAACAATGTCCAACAAACGCTTTCTCTGTTTCAAACAATTCGTCACATAGACCACATCCAAAAGATTTAGATGCAAACGCTTTTGCATCCACATGGAATTCTCCATCTTTAGTTTTTGCAAAACAATGAGTAACTACAACAGAATCCGTGTATATTTTCATTGGTGAAAGTTCATTCGGTTTACAAATAACGCCAGTAGAGCAACCTGTGATGAAATGATTAGATACGTCAGTAATAACTTCAGTTCCCATTTTAAGATCCTGTCGTGTTCCTGTATTGTGTCCAAACTGCTTCATTGAAGATCTGCTGCTCCCTGTATAATGTTTACTGCATGTTTGTTGCTTCTCAGTTGAATGAGTTCTTCTGTGTCTCTTTAGTTGCCCAAGTTCATTGAATCCTTTATTGCAAAGTTCACATATATATGGCTTTTCTCCTAAATGGGTTCTCATAATATGTCTCTGTAGATTACTCATAAGTGTAAACTGTTTATGACATTCCTGGCACCGGTGTGGTTTTTCACCAGTATGTGTGCTCATGTGTCTTTTCAGATTAGTTCCTTGAGCAAATGTTTTCTGGCAAAGCTGGCACTTGTATGGCCTTTCACCAGTATGGATTCTGATGTGTTTTTTTAGATCACTTCCTTGAGTAAATGCCTTCTTGCACAATTGACACTTATATGGTCTTTCGCCAGTATGGATTCTTATGTGAACAATCAGATGACTATTATCAGCAAATGGTTTCTTACATAACTGGCAGATGTATGGTTTTTCGCCAGTATGGGTTCTCATGTGCATATTCAGGTGACTTTCGTGAGTAAATGATTTCTGGCAAAGCTTGCATATATATGGTTTTTCACCATTATGGATTCTCATGTGTGAGTGTAGATTACCGAGAAGTGTAAATTGTTTCTGACATTCCTGGCACCGGTGTGGTTTTTCACCAGTATGGATTCGCATGTGTGCCACCAAGCCACCTGCTGTTGTGACTGATATCTCACACAGCTTACATTTGTATCTTTCCTTTGCAGTGTGAGCTCTCGTGTGACTTTTCAGATTATTATGCCGTTTAATTGGCGTCTGACTTATCTGACCCAGGCTGTGTTGTTTTCCTCCTGTACATGTTCTCGTATTCGCCATCTTAGTCAGCAAGTTCATTGCTTTATTCAGCAGGGCTC
This sequence comes from Lumbricus terrestris, assembly GCA_949752735.1. Lineage (NCBI taxonomy): Eukaryota > Metazoa > Annelida > Clitellata > Crassiclitellata > Lumbricidae > Lumbricus > Lumbricus terrestris. The sequence goes on from OX457049.1 coordinate 21,459,143, forward strand.
ATTAATTTATAGGCAGTTGATGTCCTCCAGCATAGTTTCTGAAATCAATCATACGCTTTCTATAATTGATAGTTTGATACGTTTATGCTTCTCTAATCAATCAATGCAAAGAGGAAACTTGAGTGAAACTAGAAAATAACGAGTTTTGCTAAGTATTTAAAGTTGACAAATCCTGTTTAAAAGTTTCTGTAATCGCTCCTGCCAGATCATCACTTTCCAAAACTGGCAACGTCCAGTTTCTCACATAATCAATTACTTCATTTAAGTCTCCATTTCAAATGTTTATAAGGATGCACGTTTCATCTGACAATATTGTTGTTCATTTTATGTGAAAATTAGTCATACAGAAAAATACTCCTTTACAAAATACTGAAATAATCCAACCACGGCAAATAAAAGAACAAATTTATATTCAGCCAGACTCCAGTTGACTACAGTGAATATTGTCTTAAAACAAATGCATTTAATTGTTGCTGATGAAAAGCAATCACATGTAGAGTTTGCGTCTAGACAGTGATTCATAAAAGAAGATACCCTACTCAAGTTAACATAACTCGTGTAGATTAACCATGAAATTTAATAAAATTTCAGAATAATGATGCTTGATCCTCCTGCCAAGTGCTACATAAAGCACTTCACATACAAAGCTATATTGACGTAACGCGAATGACGAAACTAATGGCATCACGACAATCTCTGGTACTTAGGGATGCCACTCCTAGCTTTTTTTCCGTTTTCGGTATTGTCCAAGTTTCTAGGGTTTTTCAGGACGTATTTTTTTTCTCACAGCACTTTTTCCGACTTTTTTATATAAAAATTGATATTCTCAGGTGAAAACACACGAGAGACGTGGAAAAGTTGGAATATTTTCGATTTTAGAGTGAAATATTTAAAGAGGTCAGCAGAAATTTTAACGTGAAAAAGTAGAAATTTTGATTTGACTTTGAACAGCAGAATTGTTTTCATGAATCCCACTTCTATTCTATAAAAATTACTTTCATCAATCCTACTTCTATTTAGCAATAATTCTGAAAAACGCCGAAACCCATTCGATGGCGAATAATTCCGAATAATTTACGCTAAAAGCTGGTTTTACCCATCTAATAGCGGTGTCACTTCAACTGGTCTACAGACATATCTCGTCTAATGACATGTGCTCTCCAGACAATTCCTCTAACACTGGCAACTGGTACACAGACAACTGGTCCAGCGCTTGAGAAATGGAAGCCGGATGAGTTTTTTACAGTTGAAATGGATGTTGGATTGATAAGAAACTCAAGAGAAATGGAATCTGCATAAAGGTTCTTTTACAGGTGAAATAGAAGCTGGATTGACGAAAATAACGCATGAGAAATTAAAACTGGATGAAGGTATTGAAGGTATTTCTAGATCTGAAATAAAAGCTGGATTGATGAAAAAACGACTGAGTAATGGAAGCTTGATGAGGGTATTTTTATATATGAAATAGAAACTGGACTGAAAAAAATAACGAGGGAGAAATAGAAGGCATTTTCATATCTGAAATAGAAGCTGGATGCATGTTGATATACATGAATGAAAATCATCAATACAGTTTCAATTAAAGCTAGAAAACAATTTTTTCATAAATCCAGTTTCTATTTCATCAATACGAGTCGTCTGTAGACCAGTTGTCGTTAGACCAATTGTCGGCAAAACTCTGAACAGCGGTCCCAAATTAAAATATATAGTCTATATCGTCAAATGTTGGGTACTTATGGGTTAATTCACCTGATTTTTTAAAAAAAATTCTTCCATTTATTGAAGTATATACTCCTTATCTGTTAGTGGCCAGTTTCAGTTTTTATATATCTGAAATAGAAGCTGGATGAATGATAAAAGGCTTCAGAAATGGAAACTGGATTGTTGATTTTCATTCATGTATTTCAACATGCATCCGCTTTATTTTCAGCTGGAAAGTCGATCCATCTTCTATTTCAGATATAAATATAACTTCATCCAGCTTCAAATGAAGATATGTAAAAATATCTTAACCTGGCTTCCATTTCTCTAGCGTTATTTTCGTCAATCTAGCTTTAAGGAACCTTCATCCAGCTTCCATTTCTCCAGCGTTTTTCATTAGCCCAGCTTCCACCTCATATATAAAAATACCCTATTCCAGCTTCCATTTCATATATAGAAAAAAACTTATTACAGCTTCCATTTTTCAAGCGTTTTATCATTAATCCAGCTTCTATTTCAGATATAAAATTACATTGATCCAGCTTTTATTGCTCAAGCGTTTTATCATTAATCCGGCTTGACATTTCTGAAACGTTATTTTCGTCAATCCAGCTTCTATTTCACCTATAAGGAACCTTTCTCATCCAGCTTCCATAATTAACATAAACAATAGTCATGGGTACGAAAATTAATAAATAAAAATAAATAAAAAATAAATCAGGTGAATTAACCCATAAGTACCAAATGTTGCAATTGTCACACAATAACTGGAGGTACTTTCCGAAAACATCAACTCGCCAATCCAGCTTCTATTTCATCAATTCTGCAACCATCATCCAGCTTCCATTTCTTTATCGTTCTTTTTATAAATCCAGCTTCTATTTCAGAAAAACATTCATCCAGCTTCCATTTCTTTTTCGTTCTATTCGTGAATCCAGCTTCTATTTGAGATCTATAAAAACTGTTATCCAGCTTCCAGCCTCTATTTCAACTACTATTACAGAGCCTTGATCCAGCTTCCATCTCTGAAGCGTTCTTTTCATCAATCCAGCTACCATTTAGTCATAAGAAATCCTCTTCCAGCTTCGATTTCTGAATTTCTCACTGGCCTACGCGAGAGTTACCCCGTTTGGGACTTCCTTCGTGTTTTCGAGCACACATTTTATGATTCCCTCAATTAAATATGTGTTATTGTATATGTCGGCAAAACTCCGAACTGCCTGCCATAACTACTTCATGAAGAAATTTAAAAAACAATGACGTCACATATTTTACGCGGAATTTACGCTGGTGACATGCTCAGTGGTGTGCGCAGTATGAAAATAGCATGGAGAAACAGCAATTTTAATTTGGGACCGCCGTTCGGAGTTTTGCCCAAGTGTCTGTAGACGAGTTGTCATTGGACGAATTGTCTCTAGACCAATAATTGTCGTGGAATCTTAAAAAACAGTGGCGATGTTTTCCGCTTTGTATTCTTACTAAACCAAAATGCACAAATTTCCGAATCTAAACAGATCTGGCATTTAATCGCATTTCTCTTAATCTCCTTCTCGCTGTCACCAAAACAAAATGGCGAATAATGTATATTGATATATACGTCGATGGTTTAATCACAGCAGTAGAAGTCTGTATTTCTGTCAAAGTATTAAATGTCATCTAGCGACTGTACTTCAATGTGCCACACCTAATTATTGAGCAATCATAATGCATTACTCTTAAGACTCAAAGGCGCTCCCGACAAAAGTCAATGCTTTAACAAACAACAGTAGATGGACGCTGAGGTAGTCATAGTCAAGTCTAGGATCATGGGGAAATTATTTCCAGCTAGATGCATCGACAACAAACTCACGGAAAATGATTCACCGGCAAATTGTTTAATAAACTCGCACTTACAAATTAGATGCATCGAAATTAGTCGCTGGTTTTTCATGCGTAAATAGAATTAGGATTGATGAAAATTCTGGTGAAATAGAAGTTGAACAAAATGAGAACAGGGCCTGTGGCATGAAATCTTGTCCGGTGTAAAGGTTTCAAATCACCCCTGCTAAACATAACCCCCGGTAGCTTGAAACAGGTTTCAGATAACCGAGAGGCAGGATGAAACCGGTTTCAAGTTACCGTACCTTCTGAGGTAATCTCAAACCGGTTTCATCCTACCCCCTACGGTTTCAGGTAACCACCAGTGAAAGAGTTGTTTCGCCAATCCACCTATAGAGAACCTTCATACTGTTTCCATTTTACCTTTAGAGAATGGATGCTGGATGAAGGTTCTCTATAGGTAAAATAGAAGCTGGATGAATGTTCTCAATATGTGAAATGGAAGCTGGATGAAGGTTAGAGAAATGGCAGCTGGATGAAGGTTCTCTTTAGGAGAAATAGAAGCTGGATGAAGGTTCTCTGTATGTGAAATAGAAGCTGGATTGACGCAAACAACGATTGAGAAATGTAAGCTGGATGAAGGTTCTCTATGGTATGTCCGGCCTAAAATTGCGTTAGAAAAGTATTGTCATTGGTTCATATAAGACAGCAGCTGTCAAGCTTAAGCATCATAAAATCTTGTCCAGAAAATACACAAAATATAAAAGATAATCTTGTAACGCCCGCCCTAGCCGCTAGAGGGGCAGGAGCTCGTGCAATTGTGGCCTCACTTACTTGCTCACTTCCAACACCCCCTGCTAGCGCTGCGGCGTACTGCCGGGGCGACAGGAACAAGCACTCGGGGACTTCAGGTCTGGGTGACAGGGAGGGACGTCTGTACTCTGTAAATTCACGGATACCAGGGCCGGAACTACATATCTCCGTGGCTGTTGGTCGACTGGCAACAGCACCCTCTCGTCGGTGCTCGTCTGGGTTCATGCCCCTTCGGCAGATTTGGGTGAAAGGTCATCGGTTTAATGGAGAATTAGTGGGCTATACCTGGCCTTATTTCTAGGTCACTCCACAAATGTTTCAACTTCTCTACCTGAACCCCCTCCCTCAGAATCGTCTGATTCCTCCGGGGCGTCCCCACTTAAAGAGGTTACACGTGACATGGGGCTATTCTTCTTTATCCTTATTTTCAATTCACTCAGACAATCACCTTCGTTGCTTAGATATGTAATAGCTTATTTATTCATGTAACGAATACTTAACTAACATATAATTAGCAGTGACCTGTACAAATACAGTCTTTTCTACTATCTCTATCAGTTCACACTAGACATTTCACAGAACTGACAATACCACGAACTGTTACTACACAATTTGCCTCGCTCCTACTCAACAGTTCAATTCTTACATTCGAGTCAACTACCGTCTATGTTCTCGCCTCGTAACTACTACAGCAGAATCCAGTAGTACTCTTAATTAATCATACAAGATTCAGTTACTTAACTTCAGTGTTTCATGCTGAAATTACTACACTACGACAATCCTTTCAATTTTCCGCTATTTATAGTAACTAGTTTTATATATATTCAGTTCCGTAATACAAATGCTAATTTAATCTGCCGATCTACGTTAAATCAATATTATCTATTTCAACACGTGGTAGCCATCTTAAACTTGCAATCGGTTAAGTTACAGATTCAGCACGTGGCACGCTAATAATGGTTACTTCCCTGGATTTTAGGCTAGTTTGCTTCTTCCAAGGTTTTCCTTCCACCGGAGGCAAGGGTCGTTTCTTACCGTCGTTTAATTATTAATTTAGTTGCGTTTCTTATAATTTATATGCTTAAAATCTTAGTTTTAACCCAAATTTCGACTAAAAATGGTTGCCTCTTCTTCACGCAGATCCCTCCAGTTCAAGGGCTTCTCGGCAACTGACTCTCTCTGTCCCAACAACCAATCAGAAACGGCTTCTTACCGCCGTTTTAGGTCACGCGCCGCTCTTGGCTTATCAGCGGCGCCCGCGCTTTCGCCACGTCAGCCAAAGGTCACATGACAGCCTGGCGCATTGTCTACAGCCTCGCTCTGGTGCAGCATAGAATTAGTTAAAAACGTTATGCGCAATATAGATAAAAGTAAGTAAGATTTGTAGCGTTTCCACAAACGCTACAATCTTACGACGTACATAGATCATTGAACTCTATAATCAGACACACAGATGTAAATATAAAATATAGATTGATGACTATGATACGAAGTCCTGTAATTTCCGATACCACCGAAAAATTATTTTTTAAGTATGATATCAAGATAATGGAAGCAATCGGCTGCGCTTTCGGAATATTTTTCCTGTGAGCTGACCCTGTAAAACATTATATTACAGTCAGATAAAATCTAAATCTATTATCTATAGTAGGCCTATAAGCTTACATTCGGTACAGCATCAATAACGATCAGCAGCGTAAGCCTGAAAAGCCGCGGCCTTTGGTCTATTGTGAACCTTGAAGTTCACACAGGTCTAAAATGACAATTAAAGAGAGAACTGAAAGTGAACCACGTATAGGCTATGGATTTCGGTACATTAGTGGTTCCTATGGCAACCTTTTTGGACTTGAGGGCCACTTTTCTTGGTTGAAGAACATTAGGGGGCCACAAGGCTAAAATGTAATTAACTAAAAGCATATCAAATTGTAATTGTTGTAATTGAATCAAACTTGAATGTTTTATGTTTTTATGGAAGTCAGAATAAAATAATTGAAAATAGAACATAATTATGTGTTCTATCCTATCCTGTCCGGATTGTCAATGTTTTTCACTTTTTCATATATTTTTGCTAGTTCTTTGAGAGATGAAAGCAATTATTTTTAGGCCAGGCGGGCCACTTTTGGATCGCGGGCCACGGGTTGGGAACCACTTCGCTACATCATACATGTTATACATTGCACATATTTAGAAACAAAATTCAAAATTAAATTTTATTCATTGGAAGCAACACAATAGGAAAACAATCATTTTTCTAATAATAAGTGCATGAACAACCTTCAATTGAAGTTATAATAAGATATAATCGAAAGCGTTTAAACGTTATTCCCTAGATATGACAGTAACGCATAAGCAACCTCCATCCTACGTTCCCGCACTTGCTACTATTGTTCACTTTCATCATTCGCCATTTTGTGCTGATGGTTGTGCGAACTTCTCTGATACCGGTGTAAAGGTTTCAGATTACCCCCTCCTAAACATTACCCCCCTGAAAACTGTAAATTGCATCAATCACCGCATTTATTGCACTAATAAAATCGGAAAAATCATCCCGCTTCTTGTTTTGGTCTGAAGATTTTCATCCGTCATCCCACTTCGTGGTTTGTTATCAATATTTTCATCTGTAACTAAAATACTAATCGCCGCTGAAGTTTACATGGAGAAAATGGCTTCGAGGCTATTATTTTTTTCGGATCAAAATCTTGATAACAAAACACGAAGTGGGATGACGGATGATATTCTACAGACCAAAACAAGAAGCGGGATGATTTTTCTGATTTTTTAGTGCAATAAATGCGATGATTGATGCAAATCTAGTTTCCAGGGGGTAATCTGAAACCGGTTTCAAGTTACCGGGGGGTAATGTTTAGGAGGGGGTAATTTGAAACCTTTACACCGGTAAATCGTTTGGTAGGAACCAGATTACGAGAAAATCATTTAGCTGTCGATGCAAGTTAGATTCTAAAACTCTTGTGCGTGTTGGTCTATTTCAGCGTCGTTAATTATTGTTACTGAGTGGGCTTCAGAGTCGGTCGTTTTGACGAAAACGATCCTTGTTTAACGGAAGTCGGATTAATTTTTTACTTAAATAAAACGGTTATTCATTTAAACAATCTTGCTGAAGTAAAAGTTAGATTGGTGAATTATATGTTCTAAGCTTACACAGAAATAGATGTGGGGTTGATGAATCCAATTCTTGCCTAAGAATACTTGGCAAAGTTGTGTTGCTTAATAACAGTATTGCTGAAATAGATGACGAGGGTGCCATATATATATGCATACATGCCATCTGAAACACGGGCATTGACTTTGACGATAATAATAATATATGATTTTGATGATAATAATAATAGCCTACGTTTAATATTTATAGGACTCGAATTTAACTGTCAGCAGCCAACTATTGATTTTTCCAACGCCCCCTGATGAATAGAAGCCGCAGTCAACCTTAGGGGGTCAAGACGGGTGTAGAGCATTGACCTCCTGGAATCACCAGACAAACCCCTCCCCTATTTACCCTATGATAGCCTCAAAATTAATCCCTCTACTGTGCAAATAGCCTATTTCTGTAGTTGGTTGATAAAATGCAATTGTCCAGTTTGCGAGCGAAAATTCATCTTCTATTTTAAAAAGCAACAACTTTTTCTATCAATTCAACTTCTATTTAGTGGGCCTGTAGCGCAATGGATAACACGCTGGCATGAGGTAACGAGTCCGCACCCGTGTAGGGCTGACATGCTTTCTACAAAGCTTATATTAGCGCCGTTTATTGCAGTCTGTCTGTTCTGTTAGTAGTTAAGATTTATGCATTCTATAATCTGAGTTCTTGTAAACTATTTCAACTGCATAATTGTACACTGTAACTGGTTGTGGTCTGTCAACCGGATTGTGGAATAAACGAAAATTATTATTATTATGCGAAAATGTTTATTGTGACTTCTCAAATCACTGGCTCCCTTCTCCACAGTGAATGCATACAGGATCTGTGCGTTGGTTAGGGTTGCATTGAGGGACTAGATCCACCGTATCTTCGAGAACTCTGTTGTTCCACCTTGGATATTCAGCGTCGATCCACACTTCAATTGGCGAACCAAGCTGAGCTTCTGGTTCTCCCTCTCACATACTGCTAGAAGACAGTGTCGTTCATTCTCTGTTGCTGGTCCTACAACCTAGAATGGCCTCTCTGTTACACTGCGCTTAATTCCCAGGGGTCGCTCCACTCTGTTCCTGTAGAACCTAAAACTGTCTTATTCAGCCGTGGTTGGGCCTGGAGCGCTTCTGAGTAGTCTACTTTGAAGAGGTGTTATATAAAATTTTTGAAATAAATAAATATTAGGTAACAATTATTTTTCATCAATACAGGTTCAATTTAGGCAATCAATCAAGCCTCTATTTAAACAGGAACAATTGTTTTTGTCAATCGAACTTTCATTTAAAAGATCTAATTTTTTTTCATTCCAGCTCCAATTTAAGTAAGAACATTTTCATCAAATCAGCACAAATCTAATCAAACTGCAATTTTGTATTGAATCTGACTTCTATTTAGCGATATTTATTTTCATAAATCCAACTTGTTTATGCCGAAGAGATTTATTTTGAACTTAGAACCGCCGTCATTCTCTGATACACAATACGCAATTTATGTTCCTACCCAGGGTGTTTGTCCTGAGGATGCTAATGTCCGTGTCTTGTTAGTGTTAACCTAATTAATGTTTGCTGATTAAGTTTTTGTTTTTTGATTAAAAGAAATATATTGAATTGCATAAACAAGGTTCCTGATTTTAAAATGCAGTCTAAGATGTTGCACAGTAGAATTATTGTCTTTTTCTGTTCTTTTCTTATGCAGTTTTTATTGCTGGGAAAACAACCCAATGTTTTAATCCTTTTTGGATCATTTTCTTACATCAATGGTTGACCTTATGTATCATTATTTTTTTCGTTTTCAGAATAGCAAAAAGGAACATTGGACATAGATTCATCACTGTGGCTTCAGTTTTAGATTTGCCGAAATTCAGCTATTCGCCACGTATGGATGAGTAACATAGCCACTGGATTTAGTGAAGGTGTAAAAGTCCACTCGTTTAAGAAAGAAGGTGACAAAATAATTATTTTCAGAAGTCACAGTCATGTAAACTGTTTCAGAAACCATGATTATGCTGAAATTAAGAAAATGACTCTTCATAATTGAATCCTACTGGAGAAAACAGTGAAGCTATGAATGAAGGGAGTTGTCTGATGGCAAATACGAGCATCAATCCTGGCGAGAAACCATACGGGTGTCAGATATGTCAGAAATCATTTGAGAAATATGGTTCTCTGAGAGTTCACACGAGAACCCATCGTGGCGAAAGATTATACAACTGCCAGTTATGCCAGAAAATATTTACTCAGGGTCATCATCTGACAGATCACATGAGAACTCATACTGGTGAAAAACCATACAGTTGCAATCTATGTCAGATGTCATTCACACATGGCTCTGATCTGACGTCACACATGAGAACCCATTCTAGTGAAAAACCATACAGTTGCCAGGTACGTCAGAAATCATTTCGACAAGGTAGTAGTCTGTACTCACACCTGAGGACCCATACTGGTGAAAAACCACACCGATGCCAGTTATGCAAGAAATCATATACAGTTAGCTGTTCGTTGAAGAAGCATATGATGAGAACTCACACGAGATCGTTCAAATGTGAAGCTTGTAATAAAAATTCAAGAAACTTCCAGGTCTAAAGAGACACAGAAGAACTCATGTGATTGACGAGAAAGAAACACACAAAACACTTGTCACCAAGAAAAGTTCATCAGCGAAGCGTCTAAAAATCGATACACTGACACAACCACAGAATCTTGCCATAAGAAGTGAAATAATTGCAAACATGTCTGTCACGTTCGGTGGCACAGGCGTTATTGACAAATCAGATGAGCGTTTATCAAAGAACTTTTTGGGGGATTCTAGTAAGATTGCAGGTCATTTTTCGGAAACTAGAGATGGGGACTGTTCCTTTCTTGACAAAGTGAAATTTCCTCTGGACAGAAAAGTGTGTTTATCTAAATCTTTAGGATGTGGTATTTGTGATGAATTGTTTGAGATAGAGAAATAATTCCTGGAGCATTGCTCTAGTCATCTATATTCTCCACCTGATGACTTGGCTGCTGACCTATTCTGTATTATGATTCCACATAATTACAGTTGGGAACAGTTGTTAATGATGTAGATAAAAGATCTTGCCTTCTGATATTTCTCTGATATTGTTTCAAACGTGGAGGAATGCATATACATATATGAATGGGGACTTTGTATTGATTTAGTTTAGACATTTTTCGGTTGTTTAAAATAATAGCAGTTGGATTGAAGCAATTGTTGTTGCTTAAACAGAATTTTGCGTGATGATTGTTTTGTGAACGTGAATCATTGATTGTTCTTGTCCATTGTTTCCAGCTGTGTTTGGAGACAGTTCAATAAAGTGCGTTATTATTTTTATATTTGCAGTATCGTTGTGCGACCATGGCTACATCCTGCTGGCGAGCCTTCGTTCATCATGCTTACAATAATATTTGAACATGAACTACGGTAACGAATCCCAAGTTAAGATCTCGGTTTTACATTAACAAGTTTTATTGTAACTCACAGCTTGAGACATCAGGCTATCAAGCAAAATCAGAGGCAGTGAAATAACACGTTATTGAAATTGAATAAGTAGCCTACTATTTGAAGAGTTGAGATAATGGCATATTGACAAATGTAATAATATTATGACGTCACATAATTATGATGATCATGATTGGTTGATTCCAATGCTACAATGCAAGCTTAGGGGCCGTCCATAAAGTACGTCACGCTCCAGGGGGGGAGGGGGTATAAGAAAGTGTGACAGTTTGTAACAGGGGGAGGGGTCAGGCCATGTGTGACGTCACACATTTATTTTTTAAATTCTGTTTTATTTTTGTTGTTCTTAGTACCTAAAATCCGGCCCGGCCAGGCGTGTCTAAAACCCGGCTTGGCGGTATAAAAGTTGATTTTCCGTCACTATCAAAGCGTTTAGGGACACACGTCACTATCAGAGGGATTAGGGATAGTATCCTAAGGTTTAGAGGGTTAGGTAAATGGTTATGTTTTTTAAAAAAATGTTCGAAAGTGTGACGTACTTTAGGGGGGGGTCCGAGACTTGTGACAGTTTGTGACAGAGGGGAAGGGGGGTCAAAAATGGTCAAAAATAGCGTTACGTACTTTATGGACGGCCCCTTACATAGGCCTAATTAGGCCCAAACCTACGTCTGCAGTTATTGATTATAATAATATTGTCCAGCTGCAGAAGGACCGAGTTGCTTAACTTGATACATAATCTACCTTGTTGGCAAGAGAACGGACGTTGAATGTGGCACATATCTGACCTGACAAATCTGATGGAAGACATGGCGCTGCAAGAGGCGACTGATGTTGACGGTCCAGAAGCTGGATTAACAACCTCGTCAACAGCCGGATGACGTAGCGGTTTGTTGTCTGTCATCAATGGGACTCATTATCGTTCTTATCGCCAGTTTAAAATGTATTCGCCAGATGACAGGACATTAACAAATCTAGCACAATGTCATGCATGTCAGCGTGGTTAAATGCATTAACCTTTCGCCATTTTGTGCTTATCACAGTATGAACGAGGAAATTAAACGCGGTGAGATCGTAAACTCTGTGCCAATAATTTAGTGATAAAACATCATTTAGGCTATTTATAATTAAATAGGTAATCCCGCAGATTAGCGTCCTTAATTTCTTTTCTTCTAAAGGCAACAGAAACGTTATTATGCATATTATCGAAGAATGTTGGACATAATAGGAGAAATGGAAGCTGGATGAAGGTTCCTTAAAGGTGGAATAGAAGCTGGATTGACGTATATAACGCTTGATAAATGGAAACTGGATTGTTGATTTTAATTTGGGTAAAACTGTATTTTAGCGTATTTTATTATCTCAAAATCGATATCATGTATTTTAGCGTATTTTATTATTTAGCGTGTGTATTTACACATTTTTTTGATGAAATCGTTATAACTTGACAAACAGACAAAATTGAGTGATATTGGAAGCTGGATTGATGAAAACTTATGGATGAAATAGAAGCTGAATTGATGAAATAACACTTGAGAAATGGAATGTGGATTAAGGTATCTAATGGCTGAAGTAGCAGCTGGATGGACAAAAATAACGGTCGAGAAATGGAAACGGAATTGATGAAAAGATTGCTTTAAAAATAGAAGTTGGATTGATGAAAATTATTTCCCTTAAATAGAAGCGGGGTGCTGAAACGATACTTAATTAAATGAGAGCTTGATTGATGGGAAATACTTGTTATTTAAATAGAATTTGGATTGATGAAAAAATAATTCTTGCTGCAACAGAAGCTGGATTAACATATGATACATTCCAAGGTAGAAGTCGGATTGATGAAAATACTTGTGGAAGTTCGAAAGCGCATCCAAATAATAAAATACGCTATTTATTTTGAGCTAACCTGTCTTGAATAAAATACGCTAAAATACAGTTTTACCTTAATTTGTGTATTTCAACAATCAACATGCATCCAAATGATCAACATGCATCCAAATTGATGTTTAAGCTGGAAAGCCGTTTATCCAGCTTTGTTTTATCAAACGCCTATCAATCAAGCATTTTTCACCGATCCATCTTCTATTTCATATATAAATATACCTTCGTCCAGCTTTCATTTCACATATAAAAAGAACTCCAGCACAAAACAATAAGGACGCTAAACTTGTAAGAGAAATTAACGACGCTAACTGCGGGATTACCATTAAGTAATTAATTTCTGTAATTCTAATAGGTAATCTATCGTTTTAGTGGAATAAATTACACCAATTTTTTTGGCTGGCGCAACATCATGATTTTTCAACAATGCATGAATCATTCTCACCAATCCGGCTTCCATTTAGGAAAGATTTCATTTAATCAAGACAGCTTATATTTCAATAATAACTTTATCAATCCATTTTCTATTTAAACAATAATTATTTTTCATCACTCCAATCTCAGCAATAATGTTTTCGCAAATCCAACTTCTATTGAATACCATTTAGTAAGAATTATTTTTGTAATCCAACTTGTATGCCATAAACGCTAAATCCCATGCAATGGCGAATAATTTATTCCGCTAAAACGATAGATTACTTTCTAACATTATCATTTGAGTTTATTGTTTTGTAATGATCTGATTAACAAAACAATATTGTATTGTACTGATCTGATTATGGTATTGTACTGATCTGATGCTTCGAAGACGTTGACCGTCAGGTCAGAATTGTGAAACACACTCAACGTCCGTTCTCTTGCCAACAAAGTCGACGTTGTCGGCCAGTGTTGGCATGACGCTGGATTGGACGTACTATAGGACTCACTGAGACCTGGCAAGAGGGCGCTGACGGAGTCTCTCTTCATATGTCTGTTTTATTTTTATTATTTTTTTCTACCAGTTTGACCTTGAAGTTCGTGGAGTGGTTAGTGTTGTTCTACAGCTACAGGTTCGAACAACCGTGAATGTCATGAGTGGTGTCTACCCTATCCAGGTGTTCTTATTGAATGCTTGGAGTGGTCGGTTTGAATGTTAAATATTCTACATAGACGTATGGTTATTTGCAACGTTACTTACATTAACATGTGATGTCTAATGAAGTCCATCGTGTAAAATCAGATTTTATATTTATTTATGAGCTTTATTTGGGGCCCATTTACATTTTGTTGTTATTGTTACAGAAACCATGTTATGCTTGTTGTGATAATCTCACAGCTTATCAAGGAACAAAATACTATTGGAGAAAAAGAGCGAAATTAATGATCAAGTGACCTGATGGCAAATACACAAACCCATGAGGAAGAAGGACAATATAAGTCCAAGAAAAGTGGGAAATCATTTGATGATGTTAGTAAACTGAGAAAGCATAAGAAATCACATGTTGGAAAAAACCCGCAGAAGTGTCAGTTTTGTCCAAAAGAATTTGTTTCTTCGAGTTTACTCGTAAGGCATATGAGAACTCATACTGGCGAAAAACCACATACATGCCAGTTATGTCAGAAATCATTTTCTCAACAAAGTACTCTGAAACTGCACATGAGAAGCCATACTGGTGAAAAACACTGCAGGTGTCAGTTTTGTCCTAAATCATTTGCTATAAATAGTAATATGAAGAAGCACATCAGAACTCATACTGGAGAAAAACCATACACTTGCAATTTATGTCAGAAATCATTTGGAGATCAAAGCTCTCTGAAGAGGCACACGAGAATCCATACTGGTGAAAAGCAATACAGGTGTCAGTTTTGTCCGAAATCATTCGCTCATCTTAGTCATCTGAAGACGCACACTAGAGCACATACTGGGGAAAAACCATACAGTTGTCAGTTATGTCGGAAAACATTTGCTCAAAGTAGTCATTTGAAAGTGCATATGGACACCCATACTCTGAGAAAACAATACAAGTGCCAGTTGTGTCCGAAACAGTTTAGTGCAGTTCGTATTGTAAAAAATCATATGAAATCACATACATCCGGGAAACAATACAGATGCCATGTATGTCAGAAAGGTTTTACTGTTGAACGTTATCTAAGAAGACACATGAGAAATCACACAGGAGCAAAAGCATACATATGTGAATTTTGTAACAAAGGATACACACATCATGAAAGTTTAAAAGTACACAGAAGAACGCATGTAACTGAAAAGCTACAAACACTCAACAAACCTTATACTAAGAACAGTTCTTCAGCAGAACAGATTAACCTCTACGCAGGAACAGAGTCGCATGATCTTAACATGGGCAGGGAAGTACTTGTATCTGATCATTTCATCACAATTAACAGTGAAGGCGATGCTTATAAACCAAATGAACGTTTCTTGAAGAACATATTATATGCGGAATCTACCACAATTGCAGAAAATAGAGATGGGGATCTTTTGTATCGCAGTAAATCGAGAACTCAATTGGATGGAAAAGCGTTTTTGTCCAAAAAATTTGGATGTGGTATATGTGACGCATTGCTGGAAATAAAGAAAGAATTTGCAGAGCACTGTTCTACCCATCGTTATTGTCCACCTCATGACTTAGTTGCTGACATGACTGTGTTGACTCATGATTCCACATATTTGGCAGTGGAAAATAATTCTTGTTACTTGTAATAAAAAAGGATGCTAATAAGAATTTCAAAATGAGCATTCATCATATTTATATTTACGGTGAACATTACAGAAGATTTATCTGTCTAATATTTTTGTGAATGTTCACTATTTAATCGTTGGTTGAGGGTCATATGTTGAACAAGTTTTCCATGAGAGTGCTAGGGAAAATGCAGATTGATGACTTTGGAATGAACAGTTGCAGAAAGCGCTATCACTCTGGTAAGTGTAACTCGACCCGGACCACTACGGACTACTCTCACGGACAGCCCTTCTAACTCAACGTGGCGCTCGTGAATAAGTTGGTGCCCCGCGCTTGGCTTTCGAGAATTCGAGTTTACGATTACGAAAACTGGAAACTACTTTGAAGAGCCTAAGAAAATCTGTGTTGAATGTCATCATCTGACTGTTCATCACGGAGTGCATGGGGTCATTGCCTAATTACGTAACGCCGAAAATGGTCGTTTTTGACCCACCCACCCACCCTGTAACGCTTTGTAACGTTGCCCTTGACCACCCAATAACCATTTCGTAACCTTTTCAATAACCCCACCCACCCACCCTCGAGCGTTACGTAATTATGCAATGACCCCCATACTATACGAAGCAATGAAATTTTTGATTGATGAATGCACGATCGCATAATTTCAGGAGGTGTCATATATGTTGGAGGATCAGTATGAGCAGTTATCTGACGAGGCATAATTATAAGAAATTAGAGAGAAACTTTTCAAACGTAAGTTTCGTCAAAATTCATCTTCTGAAGTATAGAACCAGTCCCTGCTAAAAACATTTGATTGCCACCAATGTCAGATATCGTTAGCTTGTAATAATGTCAATTTGAATACACAAAAAGCCATACACATGTTGAGTAGGGTGGTCCAAAAGTATAAAATTCAAGCTAGATACCAAGGCGCCCTCTCATTTTGTTAGACCTGTCAATAGTATTATTGAAACCAAATTTCAGCTTCCCAGTCCAACTGGAAGGCGGTGCTCAACGACATCAAAATATTACCATGTAGTTGTATTAGCAAGAAATCTTGATGCCTTTTAGCTTGATCAAAACCTCAACCCTTGTCATGTAGATGAACTTGAAATAAATTCTGTTGTACTATCATACTTATTACAGTCAGTGGTAGCTACTTGACAGCAGCTGCTGTTTAGCCATCAATTGACGAGTGCATTTTGATAGCAATAACACTCCTGGTGATCTGATCATGAAGCATTGAGATTGTTGGTCACAATTACTGCAGCGCTTATGTGCGATCCTTTTCTCCTGCCATTTTCACGGAAAACCATTCATATGGAGTGCTTAAGAAGCCAAGATAGAGCATGCTGAAGCTGTAAGATCTGAATTTGTACCAAATTAACCACTTGCAGTACACTTGAAATGTTGGCCGCCTGTGAGTGCTAGTTTCAGGTGATGGTGTCGCTAAACTCTTTGGTATGCCCAACTGTCCCTCTATGACAGGATGTAATTTAAATCCAAGGTCATTCATCATCTTCTGAAGTTATTGAGACTAGCTGATAATGGCTAAGACTTGATCTTTGACACAACCCCGGACGTTTTAGTGGAGTGCACGTTTTTCGGGAAAACAGGATATGTAAAATGTTCCTGTGGTTGGCCTGCTGTCGTCATTGTGATGGAGTTGATTTGAGCAAAAATCTTCATCTTGTGTTGTTGTCCATCTAATCCAAAATAGAATCCAATCTTAAAGAGATGTAAAGCTGTGTGGGATGGTGTGACACGTGACAACATCCGAGTACTGGAAGTCGTATCCGCTACTGAAGCCTCCCATGAGAGAGCTATCGGTTTTATCAAGTAGAATGCTGAAATTAAAGTCAATTTCAGAGACGACTACCAAGAAGTCATTGAGGTGTCAATGGTTGTCCTTGGAAGTCAGCCCTCAATAAGAAACTGGAGAGCCAAATTTACCATGCACGTTGAATGGGCAGGTTACTGCATGCCATCAAAATAATTGTACGATTTAGCAATCAACGTGAAGTATTCAATCTAAGGGAAAAGAAAAACTCAGATTCATCCTTTTGTGTGAATGGGTGCCCTTCTTCACTCAAAGGCATCCTCCTGCTGCTGAAACTTTAGGACAAGATCTGTCAATTTTGGATGATCTTGGACTTTTGATTCGGGTGACTATTATTTGTAGGAGATCAGCGTTGCTCCCATGAATGTTCTAGAAAATTATCAATACTTAGTGCCTTTCAGATGAGGCTGAACGTCTGACACTGTTATGCTGCCATCTGCCTGATATGGTACAGATAAGGTGAAGATTTTTACGGAATGACTGCAAATCCTAGTGAAAGGATGTTGACGGTAGTGCTGCGATACAGAAGGAGGGGGATTGCCTGGGCGAGTTTGCAACCCAGTGAACACTGACACTACTGCCACGCCTGAAATTTGGTGATTCCTTTTTATACTTACACCAGTGCAATAGCCTGACGATGATGATTATCAGCAGGGTAGAGGCTGAAGTCAGCAATTGAGAGTGGCAAACGACATGGCTGAGAGAAGTGTGAAGTTGTTCAAGGAATTAAACTGACTCATCACTGATGAAGAAGAAAGCAGTATTTTCCCCAAGTAGTTGAGGCAAATAGAAAAGCTGTCCCCACTCAATCAACAAAGAAATATGCTGTTGACACTGTGCTTGAAAAGCCTTCTACAGTGTAGACGTTATCGTATGTTTGGAGTCATAAAATGAGAAAAATTATAGACATTCGTGGATTTAACGATGTTTTTGACATTTTGTGACATTTTCCATATTTAAGACCTACTGAAATTTTATATTTCAAGCTCACCAATTGTTTAAGTGTCACACATATTGTCATGTTACAGTAACGTATGATCTATCTTGAAATAAAGCACAATTGTATTGGAATATATGCTCAACACATTTATTTCTACAATTAACGTCTTTTCATTGGCCCATGCAAAGTAAGACAGTCGTTGAGCACCGCCTTCCAGTTGGAATAGGAAGCTGAAATTTTGTCTCAATAATACTATTGATAAGTCTAACAAACTGAGAGGGCGCCCTGGTTGTTAGCTTGAACTTTATTTTTTACCATGTATTTGTGGACCACACTAATGTTGAGTCTTGTTATAACGGATTCACGCAAATTGGAAATCTAATAGGGCAAAGCGGAACTGCTGCAATTGAGAAACAACAAACGCAATAAACTTTACTCCAGGATTAGTTCTTCAATGATTCTCCAATGAAGCAGTTTTAATTCCATGCACGATCGCAAAAATCGTCGGATCTTAAAACGAGAATTGGAAACTACTCACCAATTCGATAATTTCGGCACATTTAGTTGCAAAGGAATTGCTGCCAAACCAGATGAACCTTTCTAAAAAGAATGCTTCCGGATTATTTGATTATTTTGGAAATGCACGTCTTTACCAAACCTTACATATGGATAATGTCCGTAATGCAGCAAGTTGGATTTATGGAAATAACTTTCTGTCAATGAAAGTTGGATGACACTTAGTCTTTGCTGCAATAGAAGCTGGATGGATAGAATCCTCTTACGACTAAGTAGAAGTTGGTTTGACGGAAAATGCATGTATTTAAATAGCAACATTTATTTTCACTAATCTAGCTTCTACCCAGATAATCATACAACAATCATAACAATTATTGTTCATCAATCCAGCTTCCATTTAGTCAAAACTTCGTTTATCCGATTCAGCTTCTATTTGAATAGAAACAATTGTTTTATCAATGGAACTTTTATTTAAAAAACATATTTTTCATTAATCCAGTTCCATTTTAAGCAACAACGTTTTCATCAATCCAGCTCCAATTTAAGCAGGAACATGTCCAGCTTCCATTTAAGTGAAAACGATTTGTCTCAATCCGACTTTTATTTTATTTTGCGAGGATTCTTTTCATCAATCCAACTTGTGTGTGACCAGCCTATGTATTTTGAACTTTGGACCGCCGTTTGGAGAATTACGACTTATACGCTGTCACGAAATACCATTACTGTTATAATGTTTTCTAGCTGACTTAAGTCCTAGCTTGAAGTGATGCCCTGCATTGTATGAAATCTGGGATACTAAAAATTCATGAGTGAACTGAAACATTGACAAATCCAACGGCGTTGCTTTTCTATGCTCTTTGCTCAATCACCATACGAGCAATAGTTTGTCGAAAAATAAATGTTTACATCATGTTTCCATAAGTTGACCTTAAAATATGAATAGGACCATTCTGGTCAACCACACAGAAATATTTCTAAGAAAACCAAACAAATGTATTTCTTTGACACTGTAACTCTCCAGTATCTTCTGTAAAGATAATGTTCACTTCCAAGATAATGTTAATGTAAGTAACGTTGCAAATAACCATATGTCTATGTAGAATATTTAACATTCAAACCGACCACTCCAAGCATTCAATAAGAACACCTGGATAGGGTAGACACCACCCATGACATTCACGGTTGTTCGAACCTGTAGCTGTAGAACAACACGAACCACTCCACGAACTTCAAGGTCAAACTGGTAGAAAAATATAGTAAAAATAAAACAGACATATGAAGAGAGACTCCGTCAGCGTCCTCTTGCCAGGTCTCAGCGAGTCCTATCGTAGGCCCTACGTCCAATCCAGCGTCATGCCAACACTGGCCGACAACGTCGACTTTGTTGGCAAGAGAACGGACGTTGAGTGTGTTTCACAATTCTGACCTGACGAATACAATGGAAGACATGATGCTGCAAGGTCGGTAGAATAAGGCAGACCATGGGCGGAGTTTGGTTTCCGCTTGGAGGCGGGGGGATAAAAACTTGGTCCAGAAGGCGCGACGCCGAAATTTTTTTCTTTTTTTATAGTCGTCAAATTCAAATCTCATGAAAATCACTAGGCTATGTAATTCCCGGCCGAAGGAGTTGATGACCCTTTTTAAAGTCATTAGTTCGAAGTGAATGGGTGGGGTCTAAGCCCGGAAAAATTGGCCATTTAGGCCTACACGGTAGAAAACATGACTATGAAGCTTCTTGGGACTTAGCCCGCCCTAGCCCCTGATAAACTCCGCCCATGAGGCAGACAGCAGGACGATGCTTGTTGACCGAGGCACTGGCAGAGGCGACTGATGTTGATGGTCCAGAAGCAGGATTAACAACATGGTCAACAGCCAGATGTTGTAGCGGTTGGTTGCCTGTGATCAATGGAACGGTATACAACGCCGACGAGGTCAGTATAGCGGTAATCTATCGTTTTAACGGAATAAATTATTTTTCTCATTTCGGAAAACGGAATAGCGGAATAAATTATACGAAATCTTTGGGCAGTCGTAGCATCATTATTTTTCAACATTCCGGCTTCTACTTTGGTACAAATCATCATCATCAATCAGGTTTCCATTTAGTCAAGGTTTCATTTAACCAATCCAGCTTCTATTTCAACAATAACAGTTTTTTATCAATTCAATTTCTATTTAAATAAAAATTAGTTTTCATCAATCCAGCTCCAATTTCAGCAATGATGTTTTCGCATATCCCGCTTCTATTGCGTGAAAAATTATTTCATCAATCCGACTTCTATTTAGCAAGAATTCTTTTCGTCAATCCAACTTGTATGTCATCATCGCTATATCCCATGCAATGGCGAATAATTAATTCCGCTAAAATGATAGTGCACAAAATGGCAAATAATTAATTCCATTAAAACGATAGATTACCAGTATAGCCTACATACGAACGCCTGGAGCGTACGTTACGGTACGTATACATATATATAGTGTACATGTACACCTGCACGACAGCCACGGGCGCGGCGCCTCAATCCGATCTCGTTGACGAAGTGCACAGTCAGACCCAGGGTCAGTGAAGAATAACGATAACAAGAATTCAGACCCGATACGAACCACACGCATTATAATTCATATCACACGTTTAAAATGTATTCGCCAGATGACAGGACATACTTTAACATCATCCAGCACACATGCATGTCAGCGTGGTTAGATGCATTAATCTTTCGCCATTTTGGGCTTATGACCTGAAGAAATTCGATTTGATACTAAACGCCTAAGTGCTAAACGCGGTTAGATCGTAAACTCTGTGCCAATAATTTAGTGATAAAACATTATAATTATAATAATTAATTGCTGCAATTCTAATATTATCATTTGAGGTTATTGTATTGTTCTGATCTGATTATTGTATTGTTCTGATCTGATTATTGTATTGTTACTGATCTGATGCCTCGAAAACGTTGACGTCTAATGAAGTCCATAGCACAAAATCAGATTTTAAATTTATTTATGAGCTTTATTTGGCACCCATTTACACATGTCGTTATTGTTATAACGTTAATATAAGGCAGATTAGATTTGAACAGACATCTCAATTTATGTATCAATATACCAATAACCTCCTCCCTCCTTCCTTTGCTTCCTACTTCTCTCCTGCACTGCATCCTCGACTTCCTAGAGGTAACAGTGAATTCATTATTATTTTTACAAAAACAAATGTTCGGAAATTCTCCATTAAATTCCAAGGCCCCGTTTTATGGAATTAACATCCGATAATCATTGGTAAGGCTACTAACTCTTCACTCACTTCAAACACATTTTCCGTATGCATACATTACGTAACGTTTTCTGTTAATGGCATGAGGGGTTACTAATGCAAATGCTGATTTTTTGATTGTTGTCTATCTTTTGTTTGTGTTCTTTCTCTGAATTTGTCCTGTAGTGTTTACTACTTTAGACTTTGATAATTTATTTCCTTTTTTAAATAACATCTTTGCATTCCAATTCTCCCTACAGCTTTTACTTTTACACTTCACTTTGTTAATTAGGCCCCTAATTAGCGGTACTTGTCCCTTTTGGTCTGCCTATTGGTTCCCATGCTCTTAATCTACTTGTTCACTATGAGTATTTGCTTATTGTTGATTATGTTTACACTTTGTTAAGTAAACATGTACAATTGAATTGTTGGGATCAATATTTAAAACTATGACAATGTCTATGTTACAGAAACCATGTTATTCTTCACGTGATAATCTCACAGCTTATCAAGGAACAAAATACTACTGGAGTAAAAGAGCCAAATTAATGATAAGTGACCTGATGGCAAATACGCAAACCCATGAGGAAGAAGGACAAAATAAGTCCAAGATAAGTGGGAAATCTTTTGATGTTGTTAGTAAACTGAGAAAGCATAAGAAATCGCATGTTGAAAAAAATCAACACAAGTGTCAGTTATGCCCAAAAGGATTTGCTTCTCCAAGTTCTCTCATAAGGCACATGAGAACTCATACTGGCGAAAAGCCATATGTATGTCAGTTATGTCAGAAATCATTTCCTCGACAATATAATCTTAAACTGCACATGAGAACCCATACTGGCGAAAAACCATTTGTGTGCCAGTTATGTCAGAAATCATTTTCTCTACAAAATGCTCTGAAACCGCACATGAGAATTCATTCTGGAGAGAAACCATATACATGCCAGTTATGTCAGAAATCATTTTCTGTTGATTCTAATCTGAAAACGCACATGAAAAGCCATACTGGTGAAAAGCCATACAGTTGCCAGTTATGTCAGAAATCATTTTCTACTCATTGTTCTCTGAAAACGCACATGAGAAACCATACTGGTGAAAAGGCATACAGGTGTAAGTTTTGTCAGAAATCATTTGCTGAAGGTGGTCATTTGAAAACGCACATGAGAAGCCATTCTGGAGAAAAACCATACAGGTGCCAGTTTTGTCAGAAATCATTTGCTGAAGGTGGTCACTTGAAAACGCACACGAGGACTCATTCTGGAGAAAAACCATTCAAATGTCATTTATGTCAGAAATCATTTTCTGTTCATTGTAATCTGAAAAGACACTTGAGAACCCATACTGGTGAAAGACCATACAGTTGTCAGTTATGTCAGAAAACATTTGCTCAAAGTAGTCATTGGAAAGTGCATATGGAGACCCATACTCTGAGAAAACAATACAAATGCAAGTTGTGCCCGAAACAATTTAATGCAGTTCATATTGTAAAAAGTCATATGCGAACCCATACATCCGGGAAGCTATACAGATGTCATGTATGTGACAAAGGTTTTACTGTTGAAAGTTATCTAAGAAAGCATATGAGAAATCATACAAGAGCAAAAGCATATATATGTGAATTTTGTAACAAAGGATACACACACCTTGGAAGTTTAAGAAGACATAAAAGAACGCATGTAACCGAAAAGCTACAAACACACAATAAACCTTATACTAAGAACAGTTCTTCAGCAGAACAGATTAAACTTTACACAGGAACAGAGCCGGATGATCTTGAAACGGTCAGTGAAGTACTTGTATCTGATCATTCCATCACAATTAACAGTGAAGGTGATGCTTATAAACCAAATGAACTTTTGATGAAGAACATATATGTGGAATCTAGCAGCATTGCAGAACATAGCGATGGGGATCTTTTGTACCACAGGAATTCAAGAACTCCATTGGATGGAAAAGCGTCTTTGTCCAAAAAATTTGGATGTGGTATATGCGATGCATTGCTGGAGATAAAGAAAGAATTTGCAGAGCACTGTTCTACCCATCGCTATTCTCCACCTCACGACTTAGTTGTTGACTCATGACTCCACATATTTTGCAGTGGAAAATAATTCTTGTTACTTGTAATAAAAGAAGATGCTAATAAGAATTTCAAAATGAGCATTCATCATATTAATATTCACTGTGAACATTACAGAGGATTTATCTGTCTAATAGTCTTTTGAATGTTAACTATTTAATCGTTGGTTGAAGGTCATATGTTGAACAAGTTTTCCGTGAGGGTGCTCGATTACACAAAGGTTGGATAGCTTCAGTATTTCACCATTGAGTGTTATCCTTGTTAATAACTCTTCTTTTGATCTGAAATAACTTTCTACTGGGAGACGACTCTTGGACTAATCATGTTGCGGGCATCCAATACCGAAACTCAAATGGGAAAATGCAGATTGATTACGTTGGAGTCGACAGTTACAGAAAGCGATATCACTCTGGTAACTCGACCCGGACCACTACGGACTACTTTCACGGACAACCATTCTAACTCAACGTAGCGCTCGTGAATAAGTTGGTGCCCCGCGCTTGGCTTTCGAGAATTCGAGTTTACGATTACGATTACTGGAAACTACTTTGAAGAGCCTAAGAAAATCTGTGTCCAATGTCATCATCTGACTGTTCGTCACAGAGTGCATACTATACGAAGCTATCAAATTTTCGTTTGATGAATGCACGATCGCATAATTATAAGAGCACATGAGAACCGGTTTCAGATATGTTGAAGGATCAGTATGAGCAGTTATCTGACAATTATATGAGAAACTGGAGACTTTTCAAACGTAAGTTTCGTCAATTTTCACCTTCCGAAGTAGAACCAGTGCCTGCTAAAAACAGTAGATTGCCACCAATGTCAGAAATCGTTGGTTTGTAATAAAGTCTATTTGAATACACAAAAAGCCATACACATGTTGAGTCTTGTTATAACGGATTCACGCAAATTGGAAATCTAATAAGGCAAAGCGGAACTGCTGCGACTGAGAAACAACAAACGCAATAAACTTTACTCCAGGATTAGTTCTTCAATGATTCTCCAATGAAGCAGTTTTAATTCCATGCACGATCGCAAAAATCGTCGGATCTTAAAACGAGAATTGGAATAACTGCTCACCAATTCGATAATTTCGTCACATTTAGTTGTAAAGATATTGCTGCCAAAACAGATGAACCTTTCTAAAAAGAATGCTTCCGGATTATTTTGTACTTAATACACGTCTTTACCAAACCTTACCAGTGCTAAAAGTGTGAAAAAATAAGTGCCTGGACGCCCCTTTCCTTTCCAAAAGAAGGGCCTGGACGCCCCTTACCTTTCTAGTCATTGCTGGCCAATAAGTGGCTGGACGGCGTTCAGATTTTAAAATAAGTGCATGGACGCCGTCCATGACCGTCCAGCCACACTTTAAGCCCTGAACCTTACAGATGGATAATGTCCGTAATGTAGCAGATTTAAGTTTCTTGTTGACAAAAAGCACCTTGTGGAAATCTTTTCGGTGTAGTTTAGATGACGATTTTCTTGAAATGAAGAATTTTTAGAGCACTTTTCTAATCATTGATTATTTTTTTCGCACTGGACGAATTTGCTGCTTGCCTGTGTTGACTTATGATTCAGCACAGTTGCATTTGAAAACAACTCGAAGCAGGACGTTTTGGCGCCACCATATTGGCGCCGTATATTTTGGCGTTGGCGCCGAGTTTCGTGACGAAAATGTTTGCCAAAATGGAAGTTGGATTAATAAAACTAATTCTTGGCGTAAGTGCAAGTTGGATTTATGGAAATAGCTTTCTGCCAATATCAGTTGGATGAAAGTCTTTGCTGCAATAGAAGCTGGATTGATAGATTCCTCTTACAATTAAGTAGAAGTTGATTTGATGGAAAATGCATGTATTGAAATAGCAACATTTATTTTCACTAATCCAACTTCTACCCAGATAGCAATTATTTTTCATCAATCCAGCTTCCATTTATTCAAAACTTCGTTTAACCGTTTCAGCTTCTATTTAAGCAGAAACAATTGTTTTATCAATCCAACTTTATTTAAAAAAATTATTTTTCATTAATCCAGCTCCAATTTAAGCAACAACGTTTTCATCAATCCAGCTCCAGTTTAAGCAGGAACATGTCCAGCTTCCATTTAAGTAAAAACGATTTTGTCTCAATCCGACTTTTATTTTATTTTGCAAGGATTCTTTTCATCAATCCAACTTGTGTACGACCAGCAGATGTATTTTGAATTTGTAACCGCCGTTTGGAGAATTACGACTTATATGCTGTCACGAAATACCATTACTGTTATAATGTTTTCTAGCTGACTTAAGTCCTAGTTTGAAGTGATGCCCTGCATTGTATGAAATCTGAGATATTAAAAATTCATGAGTGAACTGAAACATTGACAAATCCAACAGTGTTGCTTTTCTATGCTATTTACTCAATCACCATACGAGCAATAGTTTGTCGAAAAAAAATGTTTAAGCTTACATCATGTTTCCATAAGTTGACCTTAAAATATGAAAAGGACCATTCTGGTCAACCACACAGAAATATTTCTAAGAAAACCAAAAAATGTATTTCTTTGACACTGCAACTCTCCAGTATCTTCTGTAAAGATAATGTTCTCTTCCAAGATAATGTTAATGTAAGTAACGTTGCAAATAACCATACGTCTATATAGAATATTTACAGTGGTGTGCAAAAGTCTGGAACCACCATATTGGAATCCAATTGAGAATTCCTGGCACAAAATAGCCTTAAAGATATCAAAGAGAAATCCCACCAGTAATTGCGAGCTGAGTGAGTAACTCATCGCCATCAGGCACCATGTCTTTACCCATGACCACCTCGTTAAGATGGTGTACTCAATGCAGACACGGTGCAGACAGGTGATCAAGAATAAGGGGTGGCTCACCAAATGCTGAGGCATAACTGTCCACAAAACTTCCTTTTCAATGCCAACTAAATGATTAGTACTACACTTACTGTATACCTCGAAATAATTTGTCTGCTTTCTATGCTCGAAAACCTGTCTTTTTAGCCGTGGTTGCACTGGGAGCGCCTCTGAGTAGTCTCCTTGAAGGCCGGGGCGCTATATAAATTTTCCAAATGAAAGAATTAATAAATGAATGATTATAAACGAATTCATACCACACATGACCTGTTGTAACCACACTAATATATTTTACACCAATGGCCAAAGAAGTACAAATAACGAGATTTACACACAAAAATCCATTACCATGGCAACTTCCAAGAAAAAATTTGTAAAATTTGGTTCAACCTAGAATAAAAAGTTGATTCTAATAGCCAAATGTATCCCCCATGATGTAACACACAAAAAGATTGTAATGGGCATATGAAAATATGCGAGTAACAGGCTGGAAAGTCGAAAAAGCACGATATTTCTAGGTGGTTCCAGACTTTTGCACACCACTGTAGCAGTCAAACCGACCACTCCAAGCATTCAATAAGAACACCTGGATAGGGTAGACACCACCCATGACATTCACGGTTGAACCTGTAGATGTAGAACAACCAGACCACTCCACGAACTTCAAGGTCAAACTGGTAGAAAAAAACATAAATAAAACAGACATCTGAAGAGAGACTACGTCAGCGTCCTCTTGCCAGGTCTCAGTGAGTCCTATAATTTTATTACGTCCAATCCAGCGTCATGCCAACACTGGCCGACAACGTCGACTTTGTTGGCAAGAGAACGGACGTTGATCGAGTGTGGCACATTTCTAATCTGATGGAAGACATGACGCTGCAAGGTCGGTAGGATAAGGTAGACCATTGGCGGAGTTTGGTTTCCGCTTGGGGGTGGGGGCTAAAAACTTGGTCCAGAAGGCGCGGCGCCGAAAAAAATCTTTTTTTAGTCGTCAAGTTCAAATCTCATGAAAATCACTAGGCTATGTATTTCCCGGCCGAAAGAGTTGATGACCTTTTTAAGTCATTTGTTCGAAGTGCTTGGGGAGGGGGCTATGCCCGGAAAAATTGGCCATTTGCACGGTAAAAGGCATGACTATGGAGCTTCTTGGGGCTTAGCCCCCCCCAGCCCATGATAAACTCCGCCCATGAGGCAGACAGCAGGACGATGCTTGACCGAGGCACGGGCAGAGGCGACTGATGTTGACGGTCCAGAAGCAGGATTAACAACAAGATCAACAGCCGGATGACGTAGCGGTTGGTTGCCTGTCATCAATGGAACGGTAAGCTTATACAGCGCCGACGATCGAGGTCAGTAGCCTACATACGAACGCCTGGAGCGTACGTAGAGTAGACCTGCACGACAACCACGAGGCGGTGCCTCAATCCCAGATCGGTGACGAAGTGCAAGTCAGTGAAAATTAACGAGAACAATATTCCGACCCGATACGAACGTCACGCATTATAGTCCACATCGCCCGTTTAAAATGTATTCGCTAGATGACAGGACATACTTTAACATCATCCAGTACACATGCATGTCAGCATGGTTAGATGCATTAATCTTTCGCCATTTTGTGCTTATGACAGTGAATTAGGAAATTCGATTTAATACTAAACCCGGTTAGATCGTAAACTCTGTGCCAATAATTTAGTGATAAAACATAATTTATAATTATTAATTGCTGTAATTCTAATATTATCATTTGAGCTTATTGTATTGTTCTGATCTGATGCCTCGAAAACGTTGACGTCTAATGAAGTCCATAGCACAAAATCAGATTTTATATTTATTTATGAGCTTTATTTGGCGCCCAATTACATAAGTCATTATTGTTATAACGTTAATATTAAGCAGATTAGATTTGAACAGACACCTCAATTTATTTATCAATATACCAATAACCTCCTCCCTTCTTCCTTTGCTTCCCACTTCTCTCCTGCACTGCATCCTCGACTTTCTAGAGGTAACAGTGAATTCATTATTATTTTTACAAAAACAAATGTTAGGAAATTCTACATTAAATTCCAAAGCCCTGTTTTATGTAATAAACTTCCGGGTAATCTATCGTTTTAACGGAATTAATTATTTTTCTCATTTCGGAAAACGGAATAGCGGAATAAATTATACGAGATTTTTGGGCAGTCGCAGCATCATTATTTTTCAACATTCCGTCTTCTACTTTGGCATAAATCATTATCATCAATCAGATTTCCATTTAGTCAAGATTTCCTTTAACCAATCCAGCTTCTATTTCAACAATAAAAGTTTTTTATCAATTCAACTTCTATTTAAATAACAATTTTTTTTCATCAACCCAGTTCCAATTTCAGCAATAATGTTTTCGCAAATCCCACTTCTATTGCGTGAAAAATTATTTCATCAATCCGACTTCTATTTAGCAAGAATTCTTTTTGTCAAACCAACTTGTATGTCATTATCGCTATATCTCATGCAATGGCGAATAATTAATTCCGCTAAAACGATAGTGGACAAAATGGCAAATAATTAATTCCGTTAAAACGATAGATTACCAACTTCCGATAATCATTGGTAAGGCTACTAACTCTTCACTCACTTCAAACACCTTTTTGCGTATGCATACATTACGTAACGTTTTCTGTTAATGGCATGCATGGGCGCCCGCAAAAAATTTTGCACCGGGGGGCAAAATTTTTAAGATGGTCATGGTCAAATTTCTTGGTCGCAAGAGCTTAAAAATTGCAAAGTTGGAAAGTGAGAACACGGGTATTTTTCAAAGAGGTTTCTTGATGCATAATTCTCAGTGTTAATTTTTTGTAGACCTATCATTTTCAATATGAATAGTTTTCTTAGTGCGAAGAAATTTATTAAAAATCAAAGTAGAATGTTAAAAAGTAGGTTCTTGAAGGGGCGTTATATAATGAATGAATGAATGAATAAATGAACGAAAAACAGGTATCAGTTTTAAAGGGGCAAGTGCTCCATCAAGTTACTTCTATATTTTAATCATAATTTCTAAACTTCAAAAGTGCCACTCCAAAGTCAATTGCAGGGCACCAGCTTATTCAGAAGGGCTGCATCGAGTCAGCAGGCTGTTTAAAAGGCATAGTCAAGTAAGAGGTCCTAGTCCGACAACCAGTGGGCCAGATGTTAATGCATTTAGGAAGGTGGAGGATCTCGAGGATCAGAAGAATGGGGTATCGATTTTTTTGAACAGACGAAATGTTGTTTTGGGGAGAAAATCTCGAGGCGTGATAACCATGCAGAGTCAATTATCCAAGTTTCTCTACAGCTTGACCTACCTAAATTCTGTAGGCTACTGGTGGCATGCAAAAAGGACAAAATGCAGCCTGACTTAAAGCAGACTTGATTCCATAACGCTGGTGAATATGTGGATCTCTCTGACTTAATTTCAATAAGCTGTTGATAAATTTCAAATTTTTACATCAGTGTAATTTATCGATGATTAATTTTTGTGCAGTTGTGAAAAATTGCATTGGCCTACAGCGAGATTCCAGACAAGTAGGCCATAATCGATACCAATACTATTTGAATGGGCACCCGCAGGAGGGTTAAAAGTCATTGTTAACGTTTTCGGCAAGAGCTTGAAAAAATGCAAGGCATAAAATTAAGGATTTTTTTATTTCTAGAGAGATTTCTGTACTTAAATTTCTGACTTTCACTGAAGTGTATTCATTCATAACATTAGTATTTCAATGGGAAGAAATTTCTTAGACCCCAAAAGTAGTAGTTAGAAAAATAGGTTTCAATTTTCCAGGGGGGGGGGGCAAGTGCCCCCCTTGCCCCTATGTGCGGGCGCCCATGATGGCATGAGGGGTTACTAATGCTAATGCTGATTTTTTGATTGTTGTCTATCTTTTGTTTGTGTTCTTCCTCTGAATTTTTCCTGTAGTGTTTACTACATTAGTTTTTGATAATTTTTTCCTTTGTTAAGTAACATCTTTGCATTCCAATTCTCCCTACAGCTTTTACTTTTACCCCTCACTCTGTTAATTAGGCCCCTAATTAGCGGGACTTGTCCTTTTTGGTGTGCCTATTTGTTCCCTCACTCTTAATCTACTTATTCACTATGAGTATTTGCTTATTGCTGATTATGTTTATACTTTGTTAAGTAAACATGTACAATTGAATTGTTGGGATCAATAAAAATATGTCGATGTCTATGTTACAGAAACCATGTTATTCTTCACGTGATAATCTCACAGCTTATCAAGGAACAATATACTACTGGAGTAAAAGAACAAATTAATGATAAAATGACCTGATGGCAAATACGCACACCTATGAGGAAGAAGGACAATATAAGTCCAAGATAAGTGGGAAATCTTTTGATAATGGTAGTAAACTGAGAAAGCATAAGAACTCGCATGTTGAAAATTCACACAGGTGTCAGTTATGCCCAAAAGAATTTGATTCTTCAAGTTTGCTCATAAGGCACATGAGAATTCATACTGGCGAAAAACCATTTGTATGCCAGTTATGTCAAAAATCATTTTCTCAACAAAGTGCTCTGAAATTGCACATGCGAACCCATACTGGAGACAGGGACGTCATTTGGGGGGGGGCAGGGGGGGGGGGGGCATTTGCCCCCCCTGAATTTGAGAAAAAAAACTATTTTTTATGTGTATATCTGTGCATTTTGTCATTTATGTCAGAACTTTGCACACAGTGGTTTCTATAGAGTGATAGAATACTCCCAAGAGATTGAATGGATCTCGTGTGCTAAATTTGAAAATAGCTAAAATTGCAGAGCACCCCTAGAGAGGTCAACAATGTACAAGTCAGGGCCGTATATCCTGATGATGAAAGGGAGGGAGCTTCCTCCATATCTATACCGAGGTCCATACTGTACATCTTAATCCTGCGAAAGGCTGACTTTGACCCTAAATGGAGGGTCAGCAAGCTAGGCGACTTCAAAGTCTCGCAGTATGATATATAGCGAGCATTGTGGACACCGATACTGGAAACCTTAGCCTACTCTGGGCCCGATTCCACTGAAAACAGATGTCGTTGACAGATAATTATGCCGAAGCCGCAGTAGAGGTGGTCTGAGGAGGAATGTGACGACTAATTTATCAGACTGGACGCATTGAGTGTTAGGGGATAGGAAAATTAAGGCAGCTGGATATATAACGTGTTGGATATTATATATATATACATATATTATTATATATATTATTATATATATATGTGTGTGCGTCAGTAGGCTACATAGTATTCTGCGTGAGCTTTAGGAGTGGGAGTAGACACCTAAGAATAGTTATATAGTATGTTAGTCACAGAACCAAGATCAGTTCATTTCGAGACCGAATATTGAAGTGTCTATAGAGGAATTTTAGTGAATGTCAAATAAGTTAAATTGATAAATCATAGCCTACAGAGAGTGCTCTGCTTTGCCTTTTAAGTTCTTTTCTGCTTGTTTCCAAGTCACAGTAGGCCTAGTCGCTAGCAGCTGTAAAAGGTGTGATGGTAAGTACAAGTCACTCTGTTTTTCTCGCACGGCCTGAATCGGGACTGCCTCTGAGTATTAATCTTGAAGGGCGCTATATAAATAGACCTATTGATTGATTGAATCACTGAACGAGATTAACAGTGCAAGTGCAAACGACTACAACTGCCTATAGCAGAGAGAGAGAGAGAGAGAGAGAGACAGACAGACAGACAGACAGACAGACAGGCAGACAGAGAGAGAGAGAGAGAGATTTATGTCATTGCATAACTGTAGGCTTCAATGTAACCGGATGCGTTCTATCAGACTGTCAACCCGATTAATTTTTGTTGAGTAAAGAATATTATTATAATTACGCAGACAATCCAGACATCGTGCAACACCGGCTCGCGATAGCTTGCAGTTTATATATATATATATATATATATATATATATATATATATATATATATATATAGGCCTAGGCTAAATACGAAGCATAAGCTAGCTAAGTTTTGCCCCCCCCTGAAAAAAACTGAAATGACGTCCCTGACTGGAGAGAAACCATATACATGCCAGTTATGTCAGAAATCATTTTCTGTTCATTCTTCTCTGAAAACGCACATGAGAAGCCATACTGGTGAAAAGCCATACAGTTGCCAGTTATGTCAGAAATCATATTCTGCACATTGTTCTCTGAAAGCGCACATGAGAAACCATACATGTTAAAACCATACAGGAGCCTGTTTTGTCATAAATCATTTGCTGATGGTGGTCACTTGAAAATGCACATGAGAACTCATACCAGTGGAGAAAAACCATTCAAGTGCCATATATGTCAGAAATTATTCGCTAGAAGTGATCACCTGAATTCGCACATGAGAACCCATTCTGGTGAAAAACCATATTCATGCCAGTTGTGTCAGAAATCATTTTCTTTTCATTGTTCTCTGAAAAGACACATGAGAACCCATTCTGGAGAAAGACCATTTGCATGTCACTTATGTCAGAAATCATTTGCTACAACTAGTTATCTCAAAAAGCACATTTCAACTCATACGGAAGAAAACCCATACACTTGCAACTTATGTCAGAAATCATTTGCAGGTCATCATTCTCTGAAAAGACACTTGATAACCCATACTTTTGAAAAGCCATACAGGTGCATTGAAAAGCCATACAGGTGTCAGTTATGTCAGAAATCATTTGCTACAAATAGTCATCTGAAAAATCATACCAGCACTCATACTGGAGAAAAACCATACACTTGCAATTTATGTAAGAAATCATTTGGAGATTGATGGTAAACAGTCTATGAATTTAAAGAAACATACATATATAGCCTATACCATGATGAATAACGATACACATTTCCTGTAACATAAACATGTAGGCCTATATATAATTACTAGCTGGAGTACCCGGCGTTGCCCGGGAAATTTAGGATTCCATCCGCTACGGCGACAACCCCACCCTACCACACTCCGAGCCCTACCGGTACGCGACCCGATAAATTTGGGCTTGACGAAAATTTACACATCCACCATCCCACCTCACCCCACCCCTCCACCCCAACCCCTCCCACCCCATTCCACCCCACCCCCACGCCATCCACCCCACCCCACCCCTCCACCCCAACCCCTCCCACCACCATCCCACCTCACCCACCCACCCTCCACCACCCATCCCACCTCACCCCACCCCACCTCTCCACCCCCAACCCTCCCACCCTCACCCCCACTCCATCCCCCTCCAACCCAATCCTCCAACCTCCACCCCCCCACCCCAAACCCCACCCCTCGACCCCCCAGGCCATCCCACCCCCACCCCTCATCCCCATCTCACCCCTCAACCTCCACCCCTCGAAGCCCACCCCCCCCCCCAACCCCCAACTCCATCCCCACCCCTCCACCCCCATACCATCCCACCCTCTCTCATCCCCGCCTCTTCCGGTAAGCGACCCGTGAAATCCGTATTTGCAAAAGAGCTAACGTTTGACACCTTTAAAACGGTTAAGATTACTGCTTTTATACGTTGCAGGCGATTAAAAATTTATAGCGAAAATTAGTGTTTTCGACCCCCCCCCGCATCCTGGTCCCCTGGTGGTAGAGATTTGCCAATCACTGATCCGGGGTCCGGGGGGTTCTGATGGACCTCTATCTAGAAAAAAAATTCAAATCAATAGCTGCGTTTTTTTGAAAAAAATTTGGGGGAACCCTGGCCCCCATGGTGGTAGAGAATCACCAACCCCTCGCCTTTGCGTCTCGTGCCGAGACCTACACAGTAGTGAAGGTTTGGAATGAAAAGCTCAAAAACTGTGGGCGTGCATTCTGGACAAAGTCACATACATACATACTTACATAGCCAAGTCCTTTCTTATAGATATAGATATACGGTAGGCAGGGCCGTCTTATCCATTAGGCACAGTAGGCACTGTGCCTAGGGCCTGCGAACTTACCAGGGGCCTACGAAATCCTGAAAAAATATATTACAAAAATAAATATTACAAAAAGTAGATTGATATTTAAAATCAAAACTGAATGCGTTCACAAAACATGGTTCAGCATAATTTTTTAAGAAATAATGTAAATGTGTTGCAATTTGAATTAATAGGCCTACAAAGGTGAGTTGGATAGGCTCTAGGTGCCTACGAATATATTAATATGCAAAAGTGCCTAGGGCCTACAATGACCATAAGACGGCCCTGACGGTAGGCCCTAGCCGCCCTACCACATACTTTATAGTTAACATATGTTCGGCTCTCCACTGTCCTGCTTTGTCTAGTTCTGTCTTAACATCTCATAATTTTACACCATTTTATACCATTTGAGTAGGCTATAGCTTAACAGTCCTAACTCTACTAGGTCTTATTTTCTAGTCAATTAATGCAAAGTGACTGGTGCTAAAATATTATATACTTATCCCGTTGACTGGATTGATTCTCTTGTGTATTTCTATGTGCATTTTAGTGAGTGATGCTCAAAGTCAAAGTCGTGTTCTATTCTGCGTTTGTTTTTCTGCATCCGATTTGGATGATTCGTTTCACCCAAAGTCATAGAAATTTTTAGCCTATACTGTTTTTCCTTTTTTGATAAATGTCTTTCCTGCTCTGACGCTCTGACCTCGTCAGTCAAACAATTGAAAACATTGATTATTTGCTGGAACTGCTGAAGGCGATATCTTTGGGTGTATTCGAAATTGCAGAGCGTGAAAAGGTTTACTAATGAACTGGCCAGACTACGCTTTGTATTCCTGTCGAAAGTCGCTGTAAATAACATTTCCAGTTAGGCCTAGAGCAACACATTTCCGCAAATGCTGCTATAGGCCATCATAATCAATTCTCGAGATACATAGATCTATATCGATTATTACCATATATCTGATTGTCTGGTATTATAGCTAGTTTCCTTTAATATATAGCCTACGCTACTATCCGATTACAAGGCAATATTAATAATAGACTTATAATAATAGATCTCACAATTCAAAGATGTAGACCACATCCAGTGTCTATAGTAGAGTGAGCTGGACTGCTAATGACTTCAAACATTTTTGCATTTCGTCGATTTCGATTTCTGTTATTGTTTCTACTCCTCCAGTGCAGTGAATGTGTTCATTTCCTGACCAGGGCAATTCCATCAGCCCGTAATCAGCTATCCTCTCAAATACTATTCTTCCCCTTTAAGCTATAATTATTGCCTTCATGTCTTCCTCTGCCTCTTGCTCTTGGTCCTTCCGCTTAAGTCTTTTTCCTCCACTCCCTCCTTCCTAACCTTCCACTCTCGTTCCCTCTCTCCCCTTCCTCGTTCTCTCTTTCTGTTGTTGCTATCATTACCATTTATCCGCCCTTATATATTTCTTTCTGGTGCTGTGTCTCCTCCTTCTGCCTCCCTCCATCCATCCGTTCTCTTCCACTTTCTCTCCATCCTTTGACCCTCATGCACGAAACAGCAACAACGTACGAAAGGCAGCAGCGTACAAGCAACAACAGCCGAGGAAGGTGGATCAATGTTGCTGCAGACAGTCATCGTTCTCGTATACACGTTATCAAATAAACGACGGTCCTCTGCAGTCAAAAACGTCGACCACAGCCAAGCAGACATAGATCCACTTCTGCACGAATCTTCTCCTTCCTCTCCTTCTCCTTCTCTTGTCCCTATTCTCTCTATACCTTTCTCCTCATCTTCGCCCTCCTTCTCCTCATTCTCCTCCTACTCCTATTTCTTCTCTTCCTTGTCACCTTATTCTCTATATACCATTCTCATCCTCTTTCTTAGTTTCCTCTTTTCTCTTCGCTCTCCGACTCCTCCCCTCCATCCCTTCCTTCTCTTCCTCTTCACCCTATTCTCTATGCCTTTCTCTTCCTCTTTCTTAGTGTCCGACTCCTCCCCTCCATCCCTTCCTTCTCTTCCTCTTCACCCTATTCTCTATGCCTTTCTCTTCCTCTTTCTTAGTGTCCGACTCCTCCCCTCCATCCCTTCCTTCTCTTCCTCTTCACCATATTCTCTATGCCTTTCTCTTCCTCTTTCTTAGTGTCCGATTCCTCCCCTCCATCCCTTCCTTCTCTTCCTCTTCACCATATTCTCTATGCCTTTCTCTTCCTCTTTCTTAGTGTCCGATTCCTCCCCTCCATCCCTTCCTGCTCTTCCTCTTCACCATATTCTCTATGCCTTTCTCTTCCTCTTTCTTAGTGTCCGATTCCTCCCCTCCATCCCTTCCTTCTCTTCCTCTTCACCATATTCTCTATGCCTTTCTCTTCCTCTTTCTTAGTGTCCGATTCCTCCCCTCCATCCCTTCCTTCTCTTCCTCTTCACCATTTAGCGGGTTGGGAACTAAGCTGCACTATGGAGAGAGATATGACTTGTACATTTTAAAGGTTTAATTATGAGCAACTACAGAAATAAGCATTATATCAAGATACAAGAATAACGGAAATAAGACTCACGTAATAAAATGAATATAAGGTAATAAAGACATAGAAGCTAGGCTTCTATGGCGCACATACCGATAATAAAAGACTCTCATACTGAAATCGTCAAACTGATCATCAGCCACACAACGATTCGGTTAGGACCATGGTTTCCACCCCGAACGCGCGTTCTTTGTCTTCCCGGGTTTATATAGATTCTGGGGGCGTGGGTTGGTCACGTGGTACATCTAGGGCTAGAGAATTCTATTGCGCAGTTGCTGGAAGAGTGACTCAACTGTGGGTCCCTACCCCGGTGCCATGGACCAAGGGCCTGACAGGAAGATGGATCTGTTCGACCGGAAATGGTGATGACAACTGTATCTGATATGACAGACATTATTGCCAATACCAAGGGAGCTGTTTACCCATTACCAATGTGATATACCAACTATACATATATATATAGGTATGACTTCTATAGCACTATTATAGAAATACCTTCATCTAGCTTTTATTTCTCATGCGTTATTTTCGTGAATCCAGCTTCTATTTAACCTGTAAAAGAACCTTCATCCATATTCCATTTCTCTTACGTTTTTTCATCAATTCAACGGTTTTCAACCTCTATTTCACTAAGTCTTGTAAAAACTTCCATCTAGCTTCCATTTCTCAAGCTCTGGACCAGTTGTCTGTTGACCACTAATTGTCGTTAGACGAGTTGTCTGTAGACCAGTTGTCGTGACACCAAGAGCGACACCGTCAGCGTCCTCTTGACCGATCCCATCAGTGAGTCCTAGTACGTCAAATCCAGCATCATGCCAACACTGGCCGACAACGTTGGCAAGAGAACGGACGTTGAGTGTGCCACACATCTGACCTGACGAAACTGATGGACGACATGACGCTGCAAGCTCGGTCGGATAAGGCAGACATCAACTGTCAGCAAGACGATGCTTGACCGAGGCACTGGCAGAGGCGATTGATGTTGACGGTCCAGAACAAGGATTAACAACACGGTCGACAGCCAGATGATGTAGCGGTTGGTTGCCTGTCATCAATGGAACGGTGTACAGCGCCGACGAGGTCAGTAGCCTACATACGAACGCCTGGAGGCTCTAGGCTGGAGCGTACGTAGTTAACACCTGCACGACAGCCACGGGTGCGGCGCCTCAATCCGATCTCGCTGACGAAGTGCACAGTCAGACCCAAGGTCAGTGAAGAGTAACGATAAACAACAATTCCGACCCGATACGAACGTCACGCATTATAATAATAATAATATTCATATCACACGTTTAAAATGTATTCGCCAGATGACAGGACATACTTTAACATCATCCAGCACACTTGCATGTCAGCGTGGTTATATGCATTAATCTTTCGCCATTTTGCGCTTATGACAGGAAGAAATTCGATTTGATTCTAAACGCGGTTAGATCGTAATCTCTGTGCCAATAATTTAGTGATAAAACATATAATTATAAGAATTAATTGCTGTAATTTTAATATTATCATTTATGTTTATTGTACTGATCTGATTATTGTATTGTAGTGCTTGTATGATGTATCTGATGACTCGAAAACGTTGACGTCTAATGAAGTCCATAGCACAAAATCAGATTTTATAATTATTTATGAGCTTTATTTGGCGCCCATTTACATAAATGTCGTGATTGTTATAACGTTAGGCAAAACTCCGAATACCGGTCCCAAATTATTTCGCATGGCTTATCACATAGATATTAGATATGCTTCTCCAATGCTTTCTTACTCACCCTCATATACAATGACGTCATTATTGAGGCCATTTTGGTTACCAGTACATTCTGAGTACATTCATCCCGCTTCTTGTTTTGGTCTGATGATTTTCATCTGTCATCCAACTTCGTGGTTTGTTATCAATATTTTCATCTGTGACTAAAATACTAATCGCCGCTGAAGTTACAATAAAAATCTTCAGACCAAAACAGGGTAATCCCGCAGTTTAGCGTCGTTAATTACCGCATGCTTGATAAATGGAAGCTGGATTGATGATTTTCATTCATGTATTTCAACATGCATCCAGCTTCCATTTCTCAAGCGATGTGCTGAGGTTAAATATTATTGGCTAACCGGCAAATGGTGAATGGAAGCTGGATGAAGGTTCCTTATAGGTGAATGGAAGCTGGATGAAGGTTCCTTATAGGTGAATGGAAGCTGGATGAAGGTTCCTTATAGGTGAAATAGAAGCTGGATTGACAAAATAACGCTTGAGAACTGGAAGCCAGATTAATGATACATCACTTGAGAAATGGAAGCTGGATGCATGTTGAAATACATGAATAAAAATAATCAATCCAGCTTCCATTTATCAAGCATGCGGTAATCCATTAGAAGAAAAGAAATTAACGACGCTAAACTGCAACCCCAAAACAGGAAGCGGGATGATTTTTCTGATTTTCTTGAGTGCAATAAACGTTTTCGGCAGTTATCTACAAATGCTGTGAAGTGACAGTAAGACAAATGCTGTGAAATAATTTGGGACCGGTATTCGGAGTTTTGCCTAACGTTATTATTAAGCAGATTAGATTTCAACAGACATCTCAATTTATGTATCAATATACCAATAACCTCCTCCCTCCTTCCTACTTCTCTCCTGCACTGCATCCTGAACTACCTAGAGGTATATAACAGTGAATTCATAATTATTTTTACAAAAACAAATGTTCGGAAACTCTCCATTAAATTCCAAGGCCCTGTTTTATGTAATAAACTTCCGATAATCATTGGTAAGGCTACTAACTTCACTCACTTCAAACACCTTTTGCGTGTGCATACATAGCGCAAGTTTTTCTGTTAATGGCATGAGGGGTTACTAATGCTAATGCTGATTTTATAATTGTTGCAGGTCTATCTTTTGTTTGTGTTCTTTCTATGAATTTTTCCTGTAGTGTTTACTACATTAGAATTTGATAATTGTTTCCTTTGATAAGTAACATCTTTGCATTCCAATTCTCCCTACAGCTTTTACTTTTACACCTCACTTTGTTAATTAGGCCACTAATTAGCGGGACTTGTCCCTTTTGGTGTGCCTATTTGTTCCCTCACTCTTAATCTACCTATTCAATATGAGTATTTGCTTATTGCTGATTATGTTTACACTTTGTTAAGTAAACATGTACAATTGAATTGTTGGGATCAATAAAAATATGTCCATGTCTATGCAAGGACTCTATACAGAGGACTGTTTTCTTCTTTAGTCGCATTGTACACGTTTTTGAGCGATAATAGGAGTTCCGGAAAATTTCAAATCTTATTTACGAAATAAAAGCATTCAATTAGTTACATCTATGAAAACAGATTGACGACTAATTCATCTGGTCACCTGGTGCCGTCAGCTCTTGGAGCTCTGGCGACAGTCATGATGTATCCTCTCCATTGTCTCCTGTTTATTGTCGCCTCTCTTAGCTCTTCCAAGCTCATTCCAGACTTTTCATGTACTTCATCCATCCACCTCTTCCTTGGTCTTCCGCGTCTTCTCCTTCCTTCACCGCATACCGTCATCATCTCCTTTTCCAAACCGTTTGATCTCATCACGTGGCCGAAGTAGAGCTGAATTTCCGCCTGCCTGGTCGCTGTTTGTTGCAGTGTCCCCTCCCTCTCTATTCCGAGCTCCTCACGCACCGACTCGTTAGTTCTCCTTTCCATCCATGAGATCTTTAGCATCTTCCTCCAAATCCACATCTCGCACGCGTTGATTTTCTTTTCCATATCCATATCTATATTATAATTCTGAAACACTTTCCATATGTTTGTTTATTTGTTTGTTCGCTTTTGACTCTCCCCTGCAGAATAGGCTCGGAAATGAAACAGCGTCGGTTTAAAACAATTATTGCAATCGATTCTTACCCAAATTATAAGGTCATCGCAACTATTTTCAGGTTTTAGTTGAACAGTTTAAAACAAAAGTTATTAGCGTTTTAAGACAGATTTCATCAATAATAACGCTTCAGTAAAGAGTCTACAGCCCATGACGTCATACCCGCCGAGTAATAATTTCTGCAGCGCCCCGCAGCGGCGGGTCACCTTTGGCCTTTTGGGGAAGCGGGGTGGGGTGGAGGGTTGGCGAAAACCCGAAATCTAGCGGTCTACGATGGGTACCACAGTGGAGTAGTGTTTAAAACCCTATATTTCCCGGGCAACGCCGGGTAACACATCTAGTATATATATATATATATATATATATATATATATATATATATATATATATATATATATAGACGACTAATTATGTTTGCAAAATAAACAAATACCTTTGGAGATTCAAAACATCATCCTTAGCGATAGAAACTGAATTTTAAGTGGAGCGCCATCTATTGCTCAGAGTGAAATCATGACCACAAAATGTTCCCAATTAACCTATCCTGTAATATAGAATCCTTGATGTCTATGTTACAGAAACCATGTTATTCTTCACGTGATAATCTCACAGCTTATCAAGGAACAATATTCTACTGGAGTAAAAGAACAAATTAATGATAAAGTGACCTGATGGCAAATACGCAAACCCATGAGGAAGAAGGACAAAATAAGGCCAAGATAAGTGGGAAATCTTTTGATGATGGTAGTAATCTGAGAAAGCATAAGAAATCGCATGTTGAAAATTCACACAGGTGTCAGTTATGCCCAAAAGAATTTGCTTCTTCAAGTTTTCTCATAAGGCACATGAGAACTCATACTGGCGAAAAACCATTTGTGTGCCAGTTATGTCAGAAATCATTTTCTCAACAAAATAATCTGAAATTGCACATGAGAAGCCATACTGGAGAGAAACCATATACATGCCAGTTATGTCAGAAATCATTTTCTGTTCATTCTTCCCTGGAAACGCACATGAGAAGCCATACTGGTGAAAAGCCGTACAGGTGCCAGTTTTGTCATAAATCATTTGCTGATGGTGGTCGCTTGAAAAGGCACACGAGAAGCCATTCTGGAGAAAAGCCATACATGTGCCAGTTTTGTCATAAATCATTTGCTGATGGTGGTCACTTGAAAACGCACACGAGGACTCATTCTGGAGAAAAACTATTCAAATGTCATTTATGTCAGAAATCATTTGCAAGAAATGATCACCTGCGTGTGCACATGAGAACCCATACCGGTGAAAAACCATATCGGTGCAAGTTATGTGAGAAATCATTTGCCGTGGACAGTTCTCTTAAAGTGCACATAAGAACCCATTCTGGAGAAAAATCATTCACGTGTCAGTTATGTCAGAAGTCGTTTGCTAGGAGGAGTCATCTGAAAGTGCACATTGCAACTCATACCGCTACTGAAGAAAAACCACACACTTGCAACTTATGTCATAAATCATTTCCTGGCCATAGTTCTCTGAAAACACATTTGAGAACCCATACTGGTGAAAAGCCATACATGTGTCAGTTTTGTCATAAATCATTTGCTATAAATAGTGTTCTGAAGCAGCACATCAGAACTCATACTGGAGAAAAACCATGCAGTTGCAATATATGTCCAAAATCATTTGGAGATCATCTCTCTCTGAAGAGGCACACGAGAATCCATACTGGTGAAAAGCCATACAGGTGTCAGTTTTGTCCAAAGTCGTTTGCTCAATATAGTCATCTGAAGACGCACACAAGAGCACATACTGGGGAAAGACCATACAGTTGTCAGTTATGTCGTAAAACATTTGCTCAAAGTGGTCATTTGAAAGTGCATATGGAGACCCATACTCTGAGAAAGCAATACAAATGCCAGTTGTGTCCGAAACAGTTTAGTGCAGTTCGTACTGTAAAAAGTCATATGAGAACACATACATCCGGGAAACTATTCAGATGTCATGTATGTCAGAAAGGTTTTACTGTTCACAGTTATCTAAGGAGTCACATGAGAAATCACACAGGAGCAAAAGCATATATATGTGAATTTTGTAACAAAGGATACACACATCTTGGAAGTTTAAAAACCCACAGAAGAACGCATGTAACTGAGAAGCTACAAACACACAATAAACCTTCTACTAAGAACATTTCTTCAGCAGAACAGATTAAACTCTATGCTGGAACAGAGCCGCATGATCCTAAAACGGGCAGTAAAGTACTTGTATCTGATCATTTTATCACAATTAACAGTGAAGGCTATGCTTATAAACCAAATGATCGTTTCTTGAAGAACATATTTTATGCGGAATGTAGCACAATTGCAGAACATAGAGATGGGGATCTTTTGTATCACAGGAATTCAAGAACTCCATTGGATGGAAAAGCGTCTTTGTCACAAAAATTTGGATGTGGTATATGTGACGCATTGCTGGAAATAAAGAAAGAATTTGCAGACCACTGTTCTACCCATCGTTATTCTCCACCTCATGACTTAGTTGCTGACATGACTGGGTTGACT
Organism: Lumbricus terrestris; assembly: GCA_949752735.1. NCBI lineage: Eukaryota > Metazoa > Annelida > Clitellata > Crassiclitellata > Lumbricidae > Lumbricus > Lumbricus terrestris. The sequence continues at coordinate 21,502,896 of OX457049.1, forward strand.
CATGATTTCACATATTTTCCAGTGGAAAACAATTAACTTGTTATTTGTAGTAAAGAAAGGATTCTATTTTCTGCAAGACTTTCAAAATGATCCTACATCTTATTTATATTCGATGTGAACATTACAGATGATTTATCTACGTAGTGTTTTTGTGAATGTTAGCTATTTAATCTTTAGTTGAAGTCAAATGTTGAACAAGTTTTCCATGAGGGTGTTCGATTACACAAAGGTTGGATAGCTTCAGTATTTTATCATCTTTGTTAATAACTCTTCTTTTGATCTGAAATAACTTCTAATTGGAGATGACTCTTGGACTGAGTCATGTTGCAAGAATCCAATACGGAAACTCATGTGGGAAAATGCAGATTGGTTACGTTAGAATCAACAGTTGCAGAAAGCGCTATCACTCTGGTAACTAGACCCGGAACACCTTGGACTACTCTCACGGACAGCCCTTCTAACTCAACGTAGCGCTCGTGAATAAGTTGGTGCCCCGCGCTTGGCTTTCGAGAATTCGACTTTACGATTACGATAACTGGAAACTACTTTGAAGAGCCTAAGAAAATCTGTGTTCAATGTTATCATCTGACTGTTCATCACGGAGTGCATACTATTCAAAGCAATCAAATTTTCGAATGATGAATGCACGATCGCATAATTATAGGAGAGACAGGTGTCAGGTATGTTGGATGTTCAGTGTGAGCAGTTATCTGACAAGGCATAATTATGAGAGATTTGAAAAAACTTTTCAAACGTAAGTTTTGTAAAAATTCATCTTCTGAAGTAGAACTAGTTCTGCTAAAACAGTAGATTGCCACCAATGTCAGAAATCGCTAGCTTGTAATAATGTCAATTTGAATACACAAAAAGCCATACACATGTTAAATCTTGTTATAACGGATTCATGGAAATTGGAAATGTAATAGGGCAAAGCGGAACTGATGCAACTGAGAAGCAACAAACGCAATCAACTTTATTCCAGGATTAGTTCTTCAATAATTCTTCCATGAAGCAGTTTTAATTCCATGCACCATCACAAAAATCGTGGCATCTTAAAACCAGAATTGGAATAACTGCTCACCAATTCGATAATTTCGTCGCATTTAGTTGTAAAGGCGTTGCTACCAAAACAGATGAACCTTTCTAAAAAGCATGCTTCCGGATTATTTTGTAATTATTACACGTCTTTACCAAACGTTACAGATGGATAATGTCGGTAATGTAGCAGATTTAAGTTTCCTTTTGACAAAAAGAACCTTTGTGAAAATCTTTTCGATGTGGTTTTGATGACGATTTTCCTGAAATGAAGAATTTTTAGAGCACTGTTCTAATCATTGATTATTTTTTTCCACTGGACGAATTTGCTGCTTGCCTGTGTTGACTTATGATTCAGCACAATTGCATTTGAAAACAACTCGAAGCAAGACGTTTTGGCGCCACCGTATTGGCGCCGGACGTTTTGACGTTGGCGCCGAGTTTCTTGGCGAAAATGTTTACCTAAATAGAAGTTGGATTAATAAAACTAATTTTTGGCGTAAGTGCAAGTTGGATTTATGGAAATAACTTTCTGCCAATATAAGTTGGCTGAAAGTCTTTGCTGCAATAGAAGCTGGATGGATAGAATCCTCTTACAATTAAGTAGAAGTTGATTTGATGGAAAATGCATGTATTGAAATAGCAACATTTATTTTCACAAATCCCACTTCTACCCAGATAGCAATTATTTTCATCAATCCAGCTTCCATTTAGTCAAAACTTCGTTTAACCGGTTCAGCTTCTATTTAAGCAGAAACAATTGTTAGTAGTAGAAAAGTTAACAACTTGAGCCATTTTAATGGAGCTATAAAACCAGCTAAATTTGTAGTGTTTTGGTGCTTTTTCTGACAAGCTGGGCCATTTTATAGCTCCTATAGAAACCAGCTAAATTTGTAGTGTTTTGGTGCTTTTTCTGACAAGCTGGGTCATTTTAATGGAGCTATAAAACCCAGTTAATTTGTAGTGTTTTGGTGTTTTTTTCTGACAACCTGACGCATTTTAATGGAGCTATAAAACCAGTTAATTTGTAGTAGTTTTGGTGCTTTTTCTGACAACTTGGCGCACTTTAATGGGTGCTATAAAACCCAGTTAAATTTGTAGTAGTTTGGCGCATTTTCTGTAGTAGCTATAGAAAACCCCAGTTAGTAGTTTAGATAGGAGCTATAATCAGTTAATGGTGCTATAGAAACCAGTTAACTAAGAATTTTAACTAACAAGCTTACTCGAACGATAGGTATCTCCGGAGTATAATTTACCCTCAGTAGTATAATATACCCTAGAAACCAGTTAAATACTTGGCGCATTTTAATGGTGCTATAAATTCTTAGTAGTTTAGATAGGAGTTATAAACCAGCCAATGGCGCTATAGAAACCAGTTTAATTCTTAGTCCTTTTAATAATCTAGACCATGGTATTTGTCTTCATGAGCGCTCGTAGCAGCTATCGATCAATACCTAGAACCTACCGCAGACAACAAAGCAGCAGATGTTTTATCACAGGCGCTGGCTGCTGTCGCGACCACTTCATCAAACTGCGGCAATAACAATGCAGAAACACCTGTTCTGTCGATCAAAACCTTGAACCTACTGCAGACAACAAAGCAGCAGATGTCTTTTTCACAGGCGCTGGTTGCTGCTGCGGCCACGTCATCTAACTGCAGACAACAAAGCAACAAAGCAGCAGATGTCGCAACCACGTGATCTAACTGCAGCAACAAAGCAGCAGAAACACGTCTAGAACGCAATTTCAGTCATTAGTTGGTTTGCTGTAAGCTTATAGAATGGCCGATCTGTTACTAAAAATCGGAAAATTCCCTAAAAAAGAAATAGTTAGAGCACTTAAGAGTTCTTTTACAGTTGACGAAAGAACGAAATTAACGGAACAATTAGGGATAATAGCAACCTTTCTCGATAAGCCGACGAAAACAAAACGTCAGACTAAAAGGCAACGCGACGTCAATCAACCGCTTCCGTCTGCTAACAATCAACCGCTTCCGTCTGCTGACAATCAACCGCTTCCGTCTGCTGACAATCAACCGATTGCATGTGGTAGTAAGCAGACTCCTAACACTCCAACTCCACCCGACAGTTCGAAAATTTTCAACGAAAAGATTATTCCTCAGATACGCAAACGCATCGAAGAATACGAAAGACTCGATAAAGATTTGGAGTGGAATTTCGATCTGAATTTTCAAGACGAAATCAAAAATTTAAAGGGAGGTAGTCTAGCTTCTATTAAACTGCTTCATCAAAAACTCGTAGGCAGAGACGAAACAGCATCGAATCTGGTTCTAATCATCGCCTACCACAGGGGATTGTGTTATTTATCTGCGCGTGAGTACATTCCACCTAACATCTCTCTGAAAGAATGGTTTCCTCAGGAATTCAGCTTGCCCTATATAACAATTCACCGATATTGTCTATTCGCAACACTTATCCAGAGCTATCCCGGTTTAATATGCTGCGGTCTATCTTTCACACAAATTACCAAGCATCACAACAGTATCAAAGATCTTATCAACGAGGACGATGACCTCGGCAAGAAATTAAAGTCTCGCGTCGACGTCTGTGCTCAAGACACACCGTTTAAAATCATACCTGTAAAAATGCAGGAGGTATTCGAAGATGAATTACATCTTAACGTAGATCCAGATTTCTGTTATGATGTAGATTCCTTCACGGATGTCACCGACAAGAGTGTACTAGCCAATGAAGGAATTAACACTTTTTTGTCGGAAGTCCAAGACGTCGATTTTGACATGGAAGACGAAGAGCAAATGATGCAGGAAGTGTAAAATGCTCTTATATGTTTTCATTTGACCTACCTTCGGTATCATAGGTGAGACTTACGATTGTGTAAAACTTGTGGCGCGTGGCGAGACTTGCAATTGTGTAAAACTTGTAGCGCGTGGCGCAGATGATTATAATAATTTATTTTGTCGAAGCCATTTGACCTACTTTCGGTATCATGCATGATACCTGCGAATGTACAGTAGAACTTTTAGCGCGTGACGCAGATGATTATAATAATTTATTTTGTCGAAGCCATTTGACCTACTTTCGGTATCATGCATGATACCTGCGAATGTACAGTAGAACTTGTTATTAAAGCTTCGAGACCTGTGAATGATCTCCGAATGTTATTACAGCATAGGCGGAAACCTGGTTGAACAGTTGGGGGTACAAAGGACGAAGGAGTGGTCGAAGTTCCCCCAAAAAGTTGATGACCAAAAAGTTCCCCCCCCCCAAAAAAAAAAAAATATTTTCACCAATAATTTTTTTTTTTTTTTTTTTTTTTTTTTTTTTTTTTTTGGTCAGCGTGTGCTGGTGACCTACTTCGAATGTATAGTAGAACTTGTTATTACAACGTGTTTCGTGATCTGCTTATTTCCAGCTCGCATCGATGATAATTGCAGTTGCGTAGAATATGACAGCGTGCTGGTTCAGTTTTCATCGATGATAATTCAACCGTGTAGGACATCTTATGACAGCGTGCTGGTTCAGTTTTCATCGATGATAATTCAACCGTGTAGGACATCTTATAACAACGTGCTGGTTCATCGATGATAATTCAACCGTGTAGGACATCTTATGACAGCGTGCTGGTTCAGTTTTCATCGATGATAATAATATTCACCCGTGTTGGACTCGTTATTACAGCGTGCTGGTGACCTACTTTTGGTATCACGGATGATACCGAGCTGCGAATGTACAGTAGAACTTGTTATTAAAGTGTGTTTCGTGATCTGTGAATGTTATTACAGCGTGCTGGTGACCTACTTTTGGTATCACGGATGATACCGAGCTGTGAATGTATAGTAGAACTTGTTATTCATAGAGAAGTAATGAACAAGAGCTGTAGTAGAGAGTGTAATATTACAGACTAATCAAATCTTTATTATCAACCCAAGAATTGAAGGACGAATCATATCCTAACCATTTAACTAAAGATTTGTTTCCCCGTTTTCTAATGATCTTCTCTATTTTAAATGTATCTTGCGTTGTCGGTTGAAGCTCAGGCTCATAAAATGTTCCTTGTATTTCTTCTCCATTATAATCAGATATTTTATAAGTTATTGGATCTGTGTATTGGATTTGTGTAATAGTAAAAATCTCTTGCGTCCAACGAGGAGTGAAACCTTTCTCAAATGTCTTTTTCTTCTTGGAAATTCTTACTTTATCTCCGACTGAAAATTTAGGTTTAGCAGATTCAGGGACATCGCCACCGTATAAATTCATCCACACGACCCATTCGTTTGCTTTGATACTCGCTTTAACAGGAGTCATTTTAATCGAACTATGTCTAGTGTTGTTGTATAAACTAACCATATTATCTAAAACGTCGATATATCTCTGAGTTGAATTTGCTGTAAAAAATTTAAACATTCTCTCTTTTATTGTTCTGTTAAATCTTTCTACGACGCAACTCTTCTCCTCATTCTCCGTCGAGTACAATTCAACACCTAAAGATTTTACATCTTTATTGTAGAACTCTTTTCCCTTATCCACCCAAAGTTTTTGAGATTTACGTTCGCTACTAGTAAATATTTTAACGAAAGCATCAGCCACAGATTTTCCAGTTTTATCTTTTATCGGAACAACCCATGCATACTTAGAGAAAATATCGATCACGCTTAACAAATATTTCACACCAGAGTTAAATTTGGCAAAAGCCTGCATATCAACCAAGTCAGCGGCCCATATTTTATCAATTCCATTAACGTATACTTTTCTTTTCCTAAAATGTCTTACTATTGGTTTATGCAATTCCTCAGCGAGTTGATCTGTCCACCTCAGAGTTTTTTTTTTCAACCCAATTCCAAAATGGGTTTTCGTTGATAATATTGGCTTTACTGTGCTTCTTTCGATTCTTTCACGAATCGAATGATTATGTATATTATTTAATTCAGCTATCATAGCTCTGTCAGCTACGTTTCTTCCTGCTGTATCAGCATGTTCAGCATAGGCTAAATCATGTCTATATGCTGCCTGGTCAACCCTATCCACTGGTTTACTCCATTCCTTCGGAGTTCCATCCGGATTTAATCTCAAATCTAATCGGGTTCCTGGACCTGTGAAAGAATGCCCAGGTAGATGCATTTCTCCGGGATACTTTGCCCAGGGAAGTTTAATATTAGAAGTAGCGGAATTGAGAGCTGAGACCAAATCACCTCCTTGTACTGAGGCTTTAATAAACTGAGTTTTTGTAGCTCCACAATCAACGCACACGCCTCTGTTCATAGGCCTACCATTCTTACTGACGAATCGTTGAATATCTCTGGATTCAGTTTTTCGTTTACACTTTACGCAATATTGCATTTTATATAATATGATTAAAATGGAAGTACAAGATCTCTCATGGAATGAAGATTCATCTAAGCGCTTTAACAGTCCCTTATTACCAAGAAGCATCAGAGGTTTGATCGTAGGTAAGTCTCAATGTGGAAAGACGACTTTACTACTTAATTTATTACTGAGGCCTGGTTGGTTAGACTATGATAATCTTCAAGTTTTCGGAAAATCTCTCTTTCAACCGGAATATAAGATTCTTAAAAAGTCTTTCGAAGAGAAATTACCAAAAGAAGCCATTATAAGACTTTTTGATCAGCGAGATGAGATTGTGAAATTAAATGTTTCACCGACCGCCGTTGTCGAGGAGATGTCTAAAAACATAGAGAAGAAATCTGACATAGACTGCAAGTTCTTCGAAACCTCTGACGATGTTCCAGATCCAAGGGAATTAAATCGAGATAAAAAGAATCTCATGATTTTCGACGACTTACAGTTAGAGAAGCAGAATAAATGCGAATCGTATTACATTAGGGGGAGACACAGTAATGTGGACTGTTTTTACCTTGCACAAAACTATTTCAAACTGCCTAGGCAGACTATCAGAGAAAATGCAAACTTTATTTGCTTGTTTCCTCAAGACCACAAAAATATTAATCATATATACAGCGATCATGTAGACGTAGATGATATGACTATAGAAGAATTTCGAAAACTATGTAAAACTGCGTGGGACGAACAGCACGGTTTTTTAGTCATTGATTTGACAAGTAAAAGAAATAATGGTAAGTACAGATGCGGTTTAGATACATTTTATATTCAATAAAGTTTGAGACTATTTAAATAAATGATATATAAAATGACAACACTACTCGCAAAGCTTGAGATTCTATATTTTATATTAAAAAATAACTATGTAAAATGGAAACGCTTCTGGAAAAGATTGCGCGTAACACAGAGGGTAAAGAATCATTCTGCATTTTGTTGAGCGAAAGGAGCACACGTATTCGAACGAAGTTTAATCCACTAATCGAACTAGACAAAAATAAGAAGTATGAAATGGCTTTGGTTAATCTTGAAACGTACTACAGTTTTCCTAATATAGACGAAACAAACAATAAATTCGTATATTCGCCTGATAACGGTGTAACATGGGAAGATTTAGAAATTCCCACCGGTTGCTATGAAATCGATGACTTAAATGATTACATACAGAGAATTATGAAAGAAGAAGGTCATGCGGACTGCATCAAGCTACATCCAAATAACAATACTTTGAAGGCGGTTTTGGAAATTAACCCCAACTATAAAGTTGTTTTTACAGTAGAAAATTCAGTTAGTACCGTACTAGGATTTCAGAGTCGTATATACTCTGAAGGATACAATGAATCTGAGCACATTGTCGATATAAACAGCGTGAATAGTTTACGAGTTACCAGTGATGTAATAGGATCCTCGTATGCTAACGGAACTACGGATAACATAATTTATTCTTTCTTTCCATCGGTCGGGCCTGGTTATAAGATACTCGAATCTCCTCATAATCTGGTATATCTTCCTATAACGCTATATTCTATTTCATCGATGGAAACAAAACTAACGGATCAAAATGGAAAATTAATTAACTTAAGAGGCGAGGAATTGTCGATACGATTTCATATAAGAGAGGTGTGATTTTAAATTTAAAGTTTAATATTTAATATAAAATGACCCCTTACTCGAATGTTAAAGTTAATATTTCTGAAGGACAAAAGGAAAAAATTAGGCGAGCTGCTCAAGCAGGAACTGGTGTGAGTATAAGACTTTCTCATGAGGATATAACTGGTGAACATGTATTAGCTCTAAACCAGAGACAAATTAACAAGATGACGAAAGCTTATCAGAATGGAACTGGTGTGACAATTAAAATGAGTAAAACTCAATTAGAAGACAATGCGAAAGTCGAAGGCGGATTTATCGGTGCCATTCTTCCGTTTCTAGCCACGGCTGGGAAATTTCTTCTGTCAAATGTTCTTCCGAGTCTAGCCACAGGAGCCTTAACAGGATTTGGTTCTGCAGCTGGTTCCAAAATTGTTGATAAAATAAGTGGCTCTGGCGTGCTCTACGTTAAGAAAGGAGGAATATGCTGTAAGGTAATGCCTGCTGGGGAAGGTCTTATTCTATCTCCGTGGAAAAAGGGTAGTTCGATAACAGGATCCGGTCTGTTTATGAAAAGAGGGGCAGGATATGTGAGTGGTGAAGGACTTATACTCGGACCAAATTCCCCATTTAAAAATATTCCTATTCTCGGTATGATACTTTAAAAAATCACTTATATAAATGTCTGGATACGGTAACCCAATACACAAATTTATTACCAAACGGAAACCTCGTCCGAGTGCGATAACTTGGATGCCTAAATTAGTCACTCATGTTCCTGTAAGACAACGAGTTGGAGAAAGATGGGAGATTTTTGCTCAGCAAGCGATAACGATTGAGCCAAAGACAACAATTACGGTAGAGTTAGGACTCGGTGTTCGAATGACCAGAGGAATATGTCTAGTGTCTCTTAGACAGAAAATCAAAGAAAAGAGATGTAGCCTACAGGATGGTACAATTGCTGAAGACGCGGATGATATAATAATTACAATTCAAAACAATTCCGATTCAGCGGTTACTATAAACGAGAAAGACTCCATGTGCTACGTTAATTTCTACGATGCATAATTTACGTTTACGTTTACGTTTTAAACAACATACTTATAAAACATGTCGCTACTGAAAATTAGCGATCCTGCAAAAAGAGATTTTATTATCGAAGAGTTTCTAAAAACGAAGAAGAATATTAAACAAAACTTCCTCTCTGAGAGAATAGAAGATCTTGGTCTTCAACGAGAACTGACGAAAATCTACAAACCAATAGTTGACTCACAATCAGCAATTTCGAAAGAACAAAACGCTTTGCTGTCGACTATAAAAGACAACTCTGCAGCCACATCCCTAGCTCTAAAATCACTTCCAGTATCTTTTCGTCAGTATCCGTCTATAGAGACGTACAACGACGACCCAGTAGAAGACATTAGAACCTTAGAATTAGGAAATATTGCAGTTGAATACCTACAAAAATATGCTTCCAATAAAAAACTTGTGGACACAACATTCGGAATAAGATCCAAAGATGGAAAATTCTACATCGGCGACAGCGAAATCTCAATCCAAGTAAATGACATCACAGTTGGTAGCAAGACTTATCAAGGAACTCCAGGACTATGGGAATTGTTAACGTTGGCTAATCCAGACAAATCAATTTTTGATAATCATGATGAGGCAAAATATGCCGAGATTCTAACCAAAACGAATGCCATGAGTCAACCACGCAATCCGAACAAACCTAAATCGTCTAGAAGCGTGAAGTATAGAGAGATAATAAAACCGATATGGGATGTATACACGAAGTTCAAAGGAAAAACCGGAAGCGGTGTAATAACTATTCCTTCAGATCCTAATGAATTAGTAAAACAACTCGAGTTACGAATGCATAGCTACAATGCGGGAAACACAGGTGTAAGAAATGAAATTATAGGTATGAGCGACGAGTTACTGAGACAAGGAGTGATAACCAAGGATGAGTATAAAAAATTAATGATTTAAATTATTAATATATAGAAATGCTGGTCGTTGCGAAAAGAAGTCATAAAAAAGTACACGTTGTCGGTGGAGCTGGAATATTCGATTCCATTACTGGATTGCTCAAGAGACTACTAACTTCGAATGCAGCAAAGCGAATTGCGAGCACGGCTGTTCAAGAGATAGGGGGTGTTGCTAAAGATAAGGCGATCGATGTTGGAAAACGATTACTCAATAAGATACTCACTCCAACCACAGTCCGTCAACAGCCGATAACTGAGGAAACTAAAGTAATTCTAGCTAGATTACTCCATTCGAATCCGGAAATGACGGGTGGAGCTATTAGAATTCAAGATCTCGTTAAACGCTTAAACGGAGGTGGTTTGAAAATTGCTTAATTCTTATTTAAAAATATATGTATATAAAATGCAATCCGATATTCTAAGATTTACAGAGCAGCCATTAATCGATGAGGGTATTGAGCGATACGAATGGCATGAGTATGAACCTGTAGCGAGAACTAATCTCAACAGTTCTGGCGAAATACGAATAAATATTGAATTACAGGACTTATACAGTCACCCAGCAGAGTCATACCTACAATTCGAAGGAAGACTACTTAAAGCCGATGACACCGCATACGTTAATGTCGATGCAGTCGCTATTACGAATAACGGACTCATGCATCTATTCAGTCAAATATCCTATTCGTTATCTAATCAAGAAATCGAAACTCTATTTCATCCAGGCCAGGCGACAACGATGCTCGGTTTACTGACGTATCCAAACGATTTTCAGCGGACTCAAGGTTTAAATCAGCTGTGGTATAAAGACGCTGGGGCGACAGCTGTTATTGCAGACAACTCCGGTTTCCAGACAAGGCAAAACTTTCTCATTCGTAAGCCAAACACTAAGGGAATGTTCAGCTTTATTGTTCCGTTGAAGCATATTTTCGGGTTTTGCGATGACTACGACAAGATTATCTACGGCTTTAAACAGACACTGACTTTAGTTCGTAAAGCTGACGATGATGCCATATTCCGAGATAATGCTGCAGCTGCTGGAAAAGTTGCGATAAACAAAATTTCATGGTTTATTCCCCACGTTATTCCTTCCTATATGGAACGAATGCAGTTGTATAAGACGATAGAATCGAAATTAACGTTGCCAGTTGCGTATAGAGCTCGTCAATGCGACACGATTACAGTTCCACAATCGACAAGTTTCAGCTGGAGGCTCAGCGTTAAGACTTCACCGGAGAAACCTAGATTCATCATCGTAGGATTTCAGACGAATCGTAGCGGTAATCAGGAAACTAATCCATCGCTCTTTAATCACTGCGATCTTAAGAACATTTATGTGATGATGAATCAAGAAAGATATCCAGCTGTCGATCATAACCTGTCGTTTCCTAATCAACAATTCTCCAGAGCGTACAGAGACGCGGCTTCCTTTAGTCAAAAATTTTATGGTATGGATCAGTTGATTACGCAAAGCAATATAACACCTATAGATTATAAAGAATTATACCCGTTGTTCGTGTTCGATGTAAGCAAACAATCCGAGCGCTTGAAATCGTCAGTCGTTGATATTCAGATTAAGGCTCTTTTCAATGCAGCAGTGCCAGCCGACACCGAAGCATATGCTGTCGTAATTTCAGATAGGTTGCTGCAGTTCCAATCAGATGGGCAGAAGATGAGCGTTGTGTATGGAAAATTGAATTCAAGAATACCTTTATATTATGAAGCTACCAGAGCTTAGAATGTTAGCCAACCGACACAGCGTTGTTGGTACTTCACATCTCAACAAACCTCAACTTGTAGCTGTATTGATCGAAAAGAATATTCTTCCGGCAGACTACCAGTCTACACCATTTCGACATGATACGTTGAGTAGTATCAGGAAACATCCGAGAAGAGTTGATATTTTGGATCGAGAGACTGGCGTTGTTACCACGTATCCATCTATGTACAAAGCTGCTAAGGCGTATGGCCAGAGTGCTGGCATCATAGCTTATCATAACGGAAATGTCTGGAGAGATAGATACGAAATAAAAGTGTATGAGTTAGAGCAAGACAGATAAAATGAAACGATTATTTAATTTACATGATAAGAGTAAAATGCATTTAAAGAAAAGTATATTAAGAAACATGAATTATGTTGTTACTTTGAATGGTAAGAATAAAATACATTTAAAGAATAGTAGTTTAAGAATCATGAAGTATGGTGGACACTTGCTAGACTCACCGGTTCCTGACATTAAGGTTTCTACGCTTACTCCTAGTAAGTACAAGCCAGCAGTGCCTGAGAGAACCTACAAAAATAAGATTAGATCCGAGATTAGATCTAAGATTAATGATTTTGCGGATTGGATACTTAGTTACATACCTGATGAACAAGAGGTTAATGAAAAACTGGAATCGTTGAAGTCAACCGTTGCCAGGATATTCAATAGAATGAAAATTCGAAAAACAGCGACAGCTATTAAAATTCGAGAAACAGCGTCAGCTATTAAAGGATTCACCAAGCAATACACAATGGATGGAATTAATGGGATTGATGCCCCATCGTTTCTTGATTGCGTCAGACCACAGGTAGTTAATCTGTTGTCGAGTAATCGCCAGACAAAGGTTAATTTAATTCTTACTTGTACTATGGAACGCGAAGTGATGAAATCTGGAGAAGTAATTTCTGATAATATACCATTCGTATCCAAGACTGAAGTTGTTTTAGAAGCAAACGATGTGAACGAAATTTATAATAAGGCGAAAGATAAAATCATGGAGTCTATTGCTACTTTTCAGATGCAGTCAAGTGATTGGAGATTTAAAGCTGTTGTAAAATTAGATATCAATACGGTAGTATATAAACCGCTGAGAGGTAGTTCCTACATCCCAGTACCAGACTTCTTAGACCATAAAAAAGCTATTATTAACTTAAAAAACAAAGATAAACAATGTTTCAAATGGTCTGTTACTAGGGCGTTGAATCCGACGGATAACCATCCGGAGAGAATAACGAAAGATTTGATAGAACAATCGAAAACTCTTAATTGGAGTTGTATTGAGTTTCCAGTTGCTGTTGATGCTAATATTATTGGTAGATTCGAAAGAGCGAATAATATTCGAGTAAATGTATTCGGTTACGAAAACGAAAAAAAAGAAGTATACCCGTTATATATATCTCGAAATATGTTAGTGATAGATGTGTGGATCTACTGCTAATTTCCAACGGGGAAATGAAACATTATTGCTGGATAAAGAATTTTAACAGATTGATGACAAAGGGAACTAATTCGATGTATTACTGCAAACGATGTATAAATGGTTTCACAACGACAGAAGCGCTTAACAGACATGATGAATACTGCTCTCAACATGACGCACAAAAAATAGAAATGCCAGAACAGGGAACTATGTTAAGTTTTAAAAATTATAACAGATCTATGAGAGTTCCGTTTATTGTTTACGCTGACTTCGAATCGTTTGTTAAACCTATAGACGGTTGTCAACCAAATCCAGAGTTGTCGTACACTAATAAATATCAAAATCATACACCTAGCTCGTTTTGTTACTACATAAAATGTTTTGATGATAGCGTATATTCACAAGATCCTGTGACGTTTACAGCCGAAAGCGAAGACGATGATGTGGCTCAGAAATTTGTCGATTCTCTTATAGAAAGTATAAAACAAATACATAACGACTTTAAATACCCTAAGAAGATGCTATTTACAGATGATGATAAGAAGTGTTTCGATGAAGCTACTAACTGCTATATCTGCGGAGGAGAGTTAGGCAAAGATCGAGTGAGAGATCACTGTCATTTAAGCGGTAAATTTAGAGGGGCTGCTCATAACAGTTGTAATATGAACTATCAACGTCCAAAGTTCTATCCCGTGGTGTTTCATAATCTATCCGGGTACGATTGTCATCTGTTCATTAAGAAATTGAGAGCTCATAATGGAGAGAAAATTACCTGCATACCTAATAACGAGGAAAAGTATATATCTTTTAGCCAAGAGATCGTAGTTAATAAGTTTGTAAAAGATGGAGAAGAGAAAATAGTCCGACGAGAGCTGCGTTTTATCGATAGTTTTAAATTCATGTCTTCGAGTCTCGACACGCTATCGAAAAATCTTCACAAAGACCAATGCAGAAATATTAGGAAACGATATACAGGAAAGAAGCTCGATCTTTTGCTACGAAAAGGAATTTATCCTTATGACTACATAGACTCAGTTGATAGGTTTAACGAAACTGAACTACCACCAAAATCCGATTTCTATTCTAAGCTAAATGATTCGAATATTAGCGATGAAGACTACGAGCATGCCAAAACGGTATGGGAAGAATTTGGATGTAAAACATTCAGAGAATATCACGATTTGTACAACGTTTCGGATGTTCTGCTACTTGCCGATGTTTTCGAAAACTTTAGAGATGTGTGTATGAAGAACTATACGCTCGATCCTGCATGGTATTATACATCTCCTGGCTTAGCTTGGGATACCGCTCTAAAATTGACAGACGTGAAATTGGAGTTATTGAGTGATAACGATATGCTTCTGATGATTAGGCAAGGAATTAGAGGAGGGGTGAGCACAATATCTCATCGTTACGGGAAAGCGAATAATAAATATATGAGCGATTTCAATAGTAAAGAAAATTCTACATTTATCACTTACCTGGATGCGAATAATCTATATGGGTGGGCAATGATCCAAGCTTTACCTACTCACGGGTTCAAGTGGATAAGTGAGGATGATTTAAATAATTGGAGAAGTATATCGTGCATATTGGAAGTTGATTTGGAATACCCGGAAGAGTTACACGATCTTCATAACGATTACCCGTTGGCTCCTGAAAGCATTGCGATTGACAAAGTCAAGAAGTTAATTCCAAACTTAAGCGATAAAAAGAAGTACGTGCTACACTACAAAAATCTGAAGCTGTATGAGAGCTTAGGCCTGAAAATAACAAAAGTGCATAGAGGTATACTATTCGAAGAAAGTGCCTGGTTGGAAAAAGTATATCGATTTGAATACAGATCTTAGAACGAAAGCTACTGACTTTGAGAAAGACTTTTTCAAATTAATGAATAACAGTGTCTTTGGCAAAACTTGTGAGAACATTGAAAATCGTGTTGATGTAAGGTTAGTGTGTCAAGAGAAGGAAGCTGTTAAACTAGCCGCTAAAACTAATTACGATAGATGTACTATTTTCGATGAAAATCTAATAGCCGTTCACATGAAAAGAACTATATTGTACTATAATAAACCTATCTATCTTGGTATGTGTATATTAGACTTGAGTAAAACGTTGATGTACGACTTTCATTACAATTTCATCAAGACTAAATACGGAAATAGAGCTAAACTATTATTTACCGATACAGATTCGTTGGCATACGAAATTACAACCGAAGACTTTTACTCAGATATAGCACCTGATGTTAAAGCTCGATTCGATACAAGCGACTACCCGAAGGATCATCCATCTGGTATTAAGACTGGAGAAAATAAAAAAGTTATTGGGATGTTCAAAGACGAAGCTGCTGGAAAACAGATAGAAGAGTTTATAGGACTGCGAGCAAAGTTGTATTCTTATAAGATGGCTGCTGGAGAAGAGCATAAAAAATGTAAAGGTGTGAAGAAGAATGTTGTCCAGAAAACTATTACCCACGAGGATTATAGAGACTGTCTATTTACTAAAAAGGAACAACAACGAACGATGAATGTTATTAGGTCTTATCGTCACGAAATTTATACGGAAGAAATTAATAAGGTTGCATTATCAGCAGATGATGACAAACGGGTAATAATGGAAGACGGTATTCACACATTAGCATATGGACATTACAGTTTAAATTAACAATGTAATAAATGAGCCTCAAACAAATAGATGTTTGTGGAGTTGTGTTACCTAACATTGCTTTATCGAATATACAACTGATCGAATCTGCTGAGAAGATGAGGATTCGCAATTTCAGGGGAGTTTTCCAGAGAGATGAACTCCCAATGGGATCGAGGGATAATGAATGTGGAATCCTTAATCTTGATGATTCTAGTGGGAATGGAACGCATTGGGTTGGTTGGATGAAGACTTCTACCAAAAAGTTTTATTTCGATGGTTATGGACTCCCACCACCCGTTGAGTTATTAAAATATTTACACAGTCCCGTTTATTACAATAGCGAGCGAATTCAGCCCGATTACGAAGTATTTTGTGGTCATCTGTGTCTGTATGTGACGAAGATGGTGAGTGATGGAATGAATTTTCAAGAAGTCATAAACGGCTTGCATTAAAAACTCTTAAATATAAAATGCCAGTCGACAAGTTTGGACACACCGATGTTGGAACTACGACAAGAGTAATTGCGGGAGGTGTTACTTTTACTCAAGCAAATAATACATTTCTAAGGGTAGATGGAGCAAACCCCACGACTGGAGATATAAATATGAATGGTCACGTGATAAAAGGCCTACCTACAACGAATACTCCGGAAGAGGGAATAGATGAGGCTCTAAGTCGAGGGCAGGCTATAGATTTAATAACGAATCACGATGACTTGAATAAGAAATATGTCGACACGAACGCAATCGGGCCCGTGATTAGCGCTTACACTTCAGCTACGCAAGCCATAAACGCTCGTACTTTCACAAAAGTTTCTTTTGATATAGTAAGATTCAAAAGAGATAGCGCCATCAATACGAGGCTGACTCGTTTCACTCCTGGTAAAGCCGGTTGCTATTTCGTTTCAACGCACATAGAATTTCGCGACCCTAGTACTAATACTGAAGGTTTCGTCTACCTGTTTAAAAATGACGCGGTGCACATGCAAATTGCGGGTGGAGGGGGCTCGTCAGCTTTGTGTACCAATGCAACGGGTACTAGCATAGTTTTTCTAACCGAAACCGACTACCTCGAGATAGGCGTTTATTCAACCACCGCTTTAAACATAGTAGCTAAAGACTTTTCAGCTGCATTCTTACGACCTTAGCGATCGAGAAGAATATAAATAATCTTATATATATAAAATGCCCGTCGATAAATTTGGACACACCGATGTTGGAGGAACTGCGACAAGAGTAATTGCTGGAGGTGTTACTCTTAGTCAAGTAAACAGTACTTTTCTAAGGTTAGATGGAGCAAACCTGGCTACTGGAGATCTAAATATGAATGGCAACTGCATTAAAGGTCTACCTATAACGAATAATCCGGATGCAGGAATGGATGAGGCTCTAAGTTGGGGACAAGCCATAGATTTGATAACGAATCACGATGACATTCCATCCAACGATAATCATTTAACTAATAAAAAATATGTCGACGAACAAATTGCTTCGATAGTGTCTACCGACCAATTCTTTGGCCCGGCGTTTAGTGCCTACTCCCACGCTGTTCAGGCTATCCCCGTTAACACTGCGACGATTGTAAATTTTCCAAGAGAAAGATTCGATCCGGATAATTGTTTCATCAATTCGAAACGTTTCTTTCCTCAGAAAGCCGGATGTTATATAGTTACGGTGTTTGTGGAATTTCACGCTAATAGTGCTAGAACTTACGGTAATGTTTCCTTGTTCAAAAATGGAACATCGTACATGAAGATGCCCGGTGGCGGAGGTGACTTTGGAGGCGGGGGTACGGCTGGAGCGAATAATAATGTATCGGGTACTTGCCTAGTTCGATTAACTAATACCGACTACCTCGAGATAATGGTTGGGGCAGACGCTGTCTCGTACATTATGGCCCATGACTTTTCAGCTGCGTACTTACGACCTTAGCGACCGAGAAGAATATAAATAATCTTATATATAAAATGCCCGTCGATAAATTTGGACACACCGATATTGGAGGAACTGCGACAAGAGTAATTGCTGGAGGTGTTACTCTTAGTCAAGTAAATGCTAGTTTCCTTCGAATGGATGTGGCAAACCTAGCTACTGGAGATCTAAATATGAATGGTAACTGCATTAAAGGTCTACCAATAACGAATAATCCGGATGCAGGAAAGGATGAGGCTCTAAGTTGGGGACAAGCCATAGATTTGATAACGAATCATGATAACATTCCATCCAACGATAATCATTTGACTAATAAAAAATACGTCGATCAGAGCGTTGCTGGTAGGTCTATCGCCGCTAGAGATTACGTTTCGGGTATGAGAATATCTCCGGGTAGTCTAGTGAGAAATACGACGAGCGGTATTATATATAGGTTTGAAGGAACGGCTGGAGCTATAACAGCGGCACCAGCATTATCCCCGAATTGGAGACCTACAACAGGAGCGGCTATTTGCATGTTAAGAGAGTCAGCATTGTCAGACCTGACAATTAAGGCTGCTCCTATTGGCGAAGTAATGCTCAAGCAATTAACGACCGCCTCTATAAATACGGATTCAGCGTATACGTGGACAGATGGGAAAATAACTATTCCTCGTACGGGGGTATATCGACTTGGTGGATACGCGACTTTCGCCGTAGGAGACCCGCGGAGTGGTTGTATGGTTAAAGTAAGGATAATTGTGAAGAAGTAGGCATTGTCTTCTTATTATTAATATTAGGCTATATTATCCATTAATAAGACCTTGCAACGTGGCCCGATTATATAGAGCTGTATGTAGGAACTTAGGAAGCTGCCAATGGTCTGCTTTTCTGGTCCAGTTCCTGATAACTGTAGGGCATGCACGTGATAGATAAGTGATCAGCATCGTCCTAGGTCAACTCGACCTGACCGACTGTACTCGAGGCCGAAATGCAGCGTCCTCGTGCTCTGGACTCGTGCCAAGCGTGCTGCTGACGTCACCCGCGTCCCTACGAGCGAAAGGCCTATAAAACGGACCCGCAACACCAAACGCCGCCCTTCGCCTGGATCGTGGAAGAGAGAACCTGCGCCGGATCGTAAGCCGCAATTCATCTTGGAGATCGGGAATGCGCCCGGAGGTATACTGCCTTCGTGAAGCCTGGAGATTGTTCGTGAAGCCTGGAGATTGTTCGTGAAGTCGAAATTATTGTGTTTTCAGCGGCAGAGATGAAGTATAGTTAGGCCTTCGTCTGAAATCGTTGAGTTTTATATATTGTGAAATTAAGTCTGTAAGTTAGGCATTCGATCGAATCGTGAAGTGCAGCTTAGTGCGAAATTAGTGAGTTATTATCGAGAAGAATTAGTCTGTAGTTAGGGCTTTCGATTGAACCGTGATTGTGAGATTATTGAGAATAAGGAAGTGCATTTAGGCTGTAGTTTAGGCCTTCGTGTGAAACGTGATCGAAGCGAATAACGTCGGACAGGAGCGAAGTACTGCACGGAATTCTTCTTCAATGTGTACGTGAACGACGGATCTGATGCGGAATCCACGACGGAAAGCACGGAAATTCCCAGGAGCCGTATCGAGGCGATTCTGTGTGTAATTTCTGTTCTGTTATTGACCGCCATCAGCTGTTTTGTGAGGACATTGTGGTGAGTAAGGGAATTCCCCAAACGCGTGAAATTTACCCGCTTCACACAGCCGCCGCGCCTTGCAATGGCCAGACCGATAATGAAAGTAAAATAACTTAGCGACCTAATGACTGTGTAAGACGAACCTTAATTCTACTATTATTATGATAGGCGTGTGATTACTCTTGCTAGACTAGTGCAATACATATATCCGCTTTATTAATACAAAAGGATCTCTTCCACAATGTCAGTCTCTTCATTGCTGCAAATGGGTGTAACTGATGATGATGTGAATGCGTGTATAGATAGGCCCAATGTGACTGTGGCATCGCCCATGACCCAGACTGAGATTATGCTGATGCGTTTGACACAGACATTGCATGGGATGGAGAGGAAGATGGATGAACGAGCGAAAACTATGGAGGAACGACAGAAGCACATGGATGTGAGAATGGAAGAAACAAGGGACGGAATAAGTGAAGTAATGGGACGAATGAGAGAAGTGGTGTATGACCAGGAAGAGTTGAGGAGGCAGATTTCCGGGAGAGATATGGGAGATAGGCCCATGCCTGGCCCACACCTGGAAATGGAAATGGATGGATTGGGTGAACTGAATGAAGTGAGGGGGGTGAGTTTACAGAATCGACGATCGCACACGAACTCAGGTCCTGAAACAAATAGGATTGCAGATAATTTTTCTGCCGGCCAAATAACCACTCGGGCCCTCGTCACAGAAGAAGAAACCCGGCCTAGCAGAAGCAGGGTAAGGTGTAGTGAGCGACTTCGAGGAAGGAGTCGCCGAGACTATGCCACGCTAGACCGGGTAGGCTTCCGCTCACCCCCTGAAGACGATCGTCGACCCCCGGAATTCGGATTGGGGGCGGTATCCAAACGGGTCGGAGTAACGCCCTTCCCGGCCGCTCCCATGAAGACGTGGATCCCTAACGGGGGAGGGGCCCTCACTGAAGAAGCGCCAGTCCCAAGGGACGAGGAGCGACTTCACAGGGGGGCAAGATCTACAAATGGCGACGAACGATGGGATAATTTAAACCGACTCATGGATAGGAATTCTACAAATGGCGACGAGCGATTGGGATTTAATGAAAATTTGAATGCAGGTTTACCTATGCATAGGAAATCTACAAATGATGATGAACGATGGAGATTTAATGAAAATGCATATAATGTATACAGGAATGAAAGACGTGTAAATGATTATGTGGAACAAGATTTTGATGTGTATGGACCGCGTATGAATCAGATGATGACTCAGACAGATGATTTTGTGCATTTGGATGAAATGAGAATGCAGAATGAAAATGAATATGGTGATGAAAGCAATAGGCCTACAGATTTTTATTTGAGAATGACAGACGGACATTTTGACGAAGCAGACGATGATTTTGAGGAGACAGCAGCTAATGTAAGGAGCAAGCGGCTAAATGAAAATTCGGATACATTTGTGGGGGGTCCCTAAAACTCTGTTAGACAAATAGCGTCTAATGTAGTCGTTAGAGAAAACCACGAAATAAGTGAAGCGATTGGAAATGTGTCCGGAATCGGATTAAGCAGAAGTGAAACTGGAGTTGTGTCGTCTTCGAGTTACGATACAAGTAATGCTGTTTCTGTATCTGGAATTGGATTCGCGGGAGAGCTGCGAAATTCTCGATCGATTTCTGAAGGAATGGGAGCGGTTTCGTTTCAACGTCCACCTCACGATGTGCGAAACGATCAACGTCCGATTACGACGCAAACCTGGAGCAGTGGAGCGCTTTCGATGGATTACGAGAGGAGGAATCGAACCCGTGCGTACGGCAACCAAGATGGAAACACAGACGTGATGTTCTCGCTTCCATACGGCTTCGCTTCGCAACCCAATCCTGTCATGACTGCGTACCCGATGCGAAATACCTCAACGTGCTTCGACTGGCCTCGGTTAAACCACACCGCCGCGCAACAGTACAACCCTGGAGTGATGAATCGTGACTTCGTTCCAACGCATTCGGTGGCTACACAGACGGTAACCAACGAATCGTGTTACGTACAACCTGCACCGGTTCCTGTCAGCGTTCCAAACAAGAGTTCTGCGCACATCAAACTGGGAAGTTTCAATGGAAAAACGCCGTTGAATATCTTCCTTCGTCGTTTCGCAATCTGTCGTAAACAAAACAGCTGGTCAGCAAGCGATAGTCTGAACCACCTGTGTTGTTCGTTGGTTGAGGAGGCGGCAAATGTTGTTCAAGATGAGGAGCTAGAGGACTTCAACACAGCAGAACAGGTCATTGAACGACTACAGTTGCGTTACGGCACGGCGGACCAACAGACCATGTATCAAATGCAGTTAAGCGCAAGAAAACAAAAACCGAACGAAGACCTAGCACAATTGGCAGCTGATATAACTCGTTTAATGTCTCTTGCTTATCCGGGAAAAGCATCTGTTCATTCTGACATGATTGCAATGAAATGCTACCTGGACGCTTTATCTGACCGCCGTTTATCTTTGAGAACGATGGAAAAAGAACCGGAGAGCCTACAGCAAGCCGTGAAAATATCCCTGCGTTTGCATAGTTACCAACAAGCTGAACTAGGATTAGAGTCTGCACACAGATCGACTGGTAGAGTAAGAGCGGTTGCAAGAGGCGTGAGCGAAGAGAGAAATGTTTCGGAACAGGGTGCGAATTGTCCGAACCAAAATAATAACAGAGCGCAAAGAAACGGGAATGGAACGAGATATGACGTCAGAGGCGAGCGACCTCCAAATTATAGGTACTCACCGCCGTGGCAAAACAATAATAATAATAATAATAACAGAGCGTGGGCTCCACAACAACAGAGATTCAATCAGCAGCAAAGATACCAACCGGAAGTGCGTCACTGCTACATCTGTCAAGGATTGCACCTAGCAAAAGCCTGCCCCTACCGAATGCAAAACGAAATAAATCAGAATTATTACGGAATGAACGAACATGGAAATTACATGCCTGCTTATCCACCGCAAAACGTAAGGTACATTCAAAACTCTGCCAGTGCGTATTTAAGGATGAAAGTTAATGGAAAACTGGTATACGCTCTCCTGGATACTGGTTCCCAGCTGTGCTTGGCACCAGCGAAATTGGTGAGAAACTGTGACATACAACCGTCACAACAAACATTGCTAGCCGCAAATAACTCGCAAATCTTGGTGATAGGGCAGACAAAACTGAAGTTGCAATTGGATGGCCGTGTGTTCGTGGTGAGTGCGTTAGTAACTCCTCAGCTAGATGAACTGATTCTGGGTTATAATTGGATGAAGGAACAAGGTGTCGTGTGGAATTTGAAGGAAAAATGGGTTGAAATCGGAGGCCGAAAAACGAATCTACACCTGCGAAATCAAGCGTCGAGATGTCGCCGGGTAGCTGCAGAGTGCGATGTTATTGTTCCAGCGTTAAGTGAATTAGACATTGGGGCGTATGCAGTGTTGCCAAACTTAAAAGAATCTAATTCACAATGGGCTACAAATCCCACAGTGTTGAACTCAGGGTTAATTGTAGCTAGTGTGTTGCTTCCTGAGCGTGCTTTGGATTTGACACTACGTGTTTTGAATCCGACAAGTCAAGCAATTCGTATTAAGAAGGGAGAACGATGCGATGTGGAAGAAGTGACTGTAATGGAACAGGAAGACAGTAACGCTGGTCCTGCGAAATGTTCAGTTGTACACGGAGCAGCGACGACTGCAGCAGAGGAGGCGGAAAATGTGTTAAAGCCGCTATGGGAAAATGTAGCCGACGATGTGCCATCTGAAACGCAGCAGAAACTAAAGAAATTGCTGTTGGAGCATAGTCACGTGTTTTCTTTGAGTGAATGGGACCTTGGGTTCACGGATGTGTTGCAGCATAGGATCGATACTGGCAATGAAGCACCAGTACGACAAGCACTTCGTAGGCAGCCACTGACATTGTTGCCTGTAATTGATGAACAAGTAGAAGCATTGCTACAGCAAGGATTGATTGAGCCGTCATGTTCGGACTGGGCTTCCAATGTCGTCATGGTAACCAAGAAGGACGGTGGGGCTAGGGCCTGCCTGGACTATCGCCAGGTGAACCAGAAGTCAAGGAAGGACGCTTATCCACTTCCGCTCATCAGCGAATGCTTGGACACGCTAGGAGGAGCGAAATGGTTTTCTACGTTCGATCTGCGCTCTGGATACCATCAAGTGGGAGTGCATCCGAATGACAGGCATAAAACAGCGTTTGTCACCCGTCGTGGAAGCTTCCAGTTCCGTGTCCTACCTTTTGGCTTGACGGGAGCCCCAGCAACGTTCAGTCGGATGATGAACCTGGTAATGGCGGGATTGAACTTTGCGATCTGCCTGATTTACCTTGATGACATCATCGTTTTCGCGCCAGACCTGGAAACACACCTGGAGAGACTCGTGCAAGTTCTAGATCGACTAGGAAAAGCAAACCTGAAGCTGAAACCGTCAAAGTGCTTCCTGTTAAAGAAAAGTGTGCTATTTCTAGGATACATTGTGAGTGAATCAGGAGTGGCGACGGATCCAGCCAAAATAGACGCCGTGCAAAAATGGCCGACGCCCGTTAAAGTGAAGGATGTGAGAGCGTTCATTGGACTCTGTTCGTACTATAGAAGGTTCATTTGCAGTTTTGCACAAATTGCCAAACCACTGCATGAACTGACGAAGAAACACAGCCGATTCCTCTGGACGACGGAAAGTCAAAATTCCTTCGATTCCTTGAAAGCTGCATTGACGACAGCGCCAATTCTTGCCCTACCGAACGATGTAGGCATGTATGTGCTTGATACAGATGCCAGTGGCGAATGCGTGGGAGGAATTTTGTCTCAGATGCAGAATGGAGAAGAAAGAGTGATTTGCTATGGAAGCAGAGTGTGCACTGATGCAGAACGGAATTATGATGTGACTAGGAGAGAATTACTCGCAGTAATTCATTTCTTGAAAGTTTTTAGGCCGTATCTGTTGGGCTGCAAGTTCTTGCTCAGAACGGATCATTCAGCATTGCAGTGGCTGAGAAAAACCCCAACGCCGATTGGACAGCAAGCGAGATGGCTGTCAGTGATGGAAGAATTCGACTTTGACATTCAGCACAGAGCTGGACGGCTGCACTTAAACGCCGACGCGATGTCAAGACGACCTTGCGTGGTAAATGCGATACGAGGTACAGTGGCACCATCTAGCGAACAAATTGGAACAAATGTTGACTGGGATAGTGCTACTATTGCTGCTGAGCAAAGCGACGATAAAGACATGAAGTGGTTGATTGAAAAGAAAGCGGAATCTGATGCAATGCCTAGCCATGAAGAATTGAGAGGAAAGAGTCCTGCTGTGAAACTGTTAGCAGCACAATGGCCGCAGTTATGCGTCAACAATGGACTATTGACGCGCAGTTGGCTAAGTGCCGAGGATGAACAAGTACGTTGGCAACAGATTGTTCTGCCTCAACCGAGACGAAGTGCACTCATTCGGTTGGCACACGAGGGAATGTCTGGAGGTCATTTGGGACTACGAAGAACGATGGCGCAAGTGCAAAAGCGTGCGTATTGGCCTGGATGGAGAGAAGATGTACGCTTGGAGCTTCAGCGATGTGAACCTTGTGCCAGATATTTTCGTGGAAAACCTCCACATCGTGGTCTGCTGCAAAACATGGTCGTGGGGGCTATTGGTGAAGTCTTGGCAATGGATCTGACGGGACCGCATCCAGTATCGAGTGGAGGGCATCGATACATACTGACGATTATGGACCACTTCAGTCGTTTTGCAGGAGCGTATCCGGTGCGTAACCAGGAAGCAGCAACGGTTGCTAAGGTGCTGGTTGAGCAGTGGATTTCGTCCTATGGGGTGCCTCTTCAGATTCTTACGGATCAAGGACCTTGCTTCGAATCTTTGTTGTTCCAGGAACTATGCCGACTTCTAGGAATAGACAAAGTAAGAACTTCCCCGTACAAGGCGTCAACTAATGGAATGATCGAAAGATTCCACAAGACCATGAACTCCATGATAGCCAAGGTCGTTGCGAGAAATCAACGGGATTGGCATCTTCAGCTACCTGCATTGATGGCTGCTTATCGAGCGAGCATACACAGCGGCACAGGATTTTCACCAAATCAATTGTTCCTGTCGCGCGAAGTCTGTCTGCCTATAGACCTAGTGCTGGGAGATTGCTTTCTGAAAGACGAAATTCCGGAATACCATGACTTTGTGCGCGAGCAAGGAAAACGGATGCAGACTAATTTTGCATTAGCCAGAGAGACGATGCAAAAGCAAGCAGAAGTTAGGGCCTACAGATACAACATGAGAGTGAAACCGATGACGTATGAAGAGGGACAATTCGTCTGGTTTTTCTATGCGAGGAGGCGCACGGGGATTCAGAGCAAATGGAGTCTTCAATACGATGGACCTTTTTGTGTAGAAAAACGCCTGGGTCCAGTGCTCTACAAAATAAGAAAAACGCCAAGAAGTCAGGCACGAATTGAATACGTGGACAAGTTAAAGCCATACTTGGGAAGAAGTGATGCTAATCAGGGCATTATTCAGCCACGGACTTCTATTGCGCCAGTCGAAGAAGATGAATTGTCAGAAGTGAATGAGTGTGTCAGTAGGCCGAAGAGAAACATAACGATGCCGCAAAGATATCGTTAGAAAGAAGAAAACTGGAAAAGAAACTGTATAAAGTAGAACTGTTAGTCGTATTATAATTAGGTAGCAGAAATTAGAATTGGAAATTATTGTGAAAAGAATTATCTATACAGAGCATGCAGGAAAGACTTGTGGGTTAAAACTTTCCCAGGCTGTCAGGATGCTGGGACAGGTGGACCGACTCCGCCAAAGAGGTTAAAAGGTGAAAGGGCAACCTGATATCGGATGTACACTGGTCGCAGAACCGACCGTCTTCGACAGCAGCATCTTACACTGCGGGCGAAAAATGACAGTGACGAATGCATTGGCACCGGATAACACATTTGGTCATGAGGGATGAAGCCAAGACCCTGTTTTGGAAGTAGGGACCTGGATGAGTGGGGGTTGGAGAAAAGAACCGCCCACCAAAGACAAGGAAACGCTACGTATTAGACCGAAGTGCGCGTCCCCAGTACGTCACTTCGACTCAGTCTGTCAAAGAGAATAGACGTGTAGAAATTTTATTGCGAGAAGTAATCGGGTGAACAGAAAAAGATGGAAACGCCAAAGCATTCAACGCCGACCTTGGATGAAGCGATGGAAGATACAGTCAATATAGTGGACTGGAAGGTGCTGCTGCAAGAAAAATTTACAGTGGCTTTGGAAGCGCGGGACAATGGACTTATAGAGGGCGAGCAAGTGTCGGAGAGCCTGCCAGAGGGGCAGCGGGGGCTGTCCCCCATTTCATCAGTCGGCCCGGACGTGGAAGTAGCGGCGATTACTTCCCCCACCACTCCCAACGACGGAGCGGGAGCGGATCTACAGAGGAGCGTTGCCATCACGCCCACGTGGAGGACACACTCCACCGGAGCTTTGTTCAAGATCGCAATGCAGATGGTAAAAAGGGAGACGACGTGCCTCTCCGTGCAGGATCTATACCGGTTGCGTCAGTGGACCCCACCATACGGACCAGAAGTTGGGATGATCCAGGTAATGGTGGCAGCGTTACAGACGATGGCGACAACACCCGGAGTTCGACAGGTGCTGAGAGCGTGGAGCGGCCGAGGGGGAATTGTGACCATCAACCGTACTGCCGACGCGTCGAAGAAAGGAAGCCCGAGACCATGGTCGGAAGGTCTTGGAGCCAGCTTTGAGCTGTGGGCTCTGTGCCTACGGATCTTGATGAGATTCATGAATCAGCCGAGACCCGAATCCGAAGCCCACTTCGTATCCGACATCTCTGACATCCATACGGACGCCGGAGCTGACGCCTGGATGGTCGAGATTATCTCCCATACCTACCACTTCGTTATGCGTGCTAGCTGGATGTGGCACCTACTGGGGGTGCCTGCTGCCTAAAAAAAGAGAACGACGACATTCAACGTCCCGGAGTTATGGAACGCCGCCTGCAACTTCTGACTATCTGGAAACGTTAGAATAGTAAGGATTTTTTTAGGTAACGCACACTAACACCATAAAATAGTTTGCATTTTTATCTTCCTTGTTTTTTTTTTGGACACACAACTCTAATAATCTTGTCTTCGCGGGCTCCGACTTAGTAAGGAGGGGAGATTGTGAAGAAGTAGGCATTGTCTTCTTATTATTAATATTAGGCTATATTATCCATTAATAAGACCTTGCAACGTGGCCCGATTATATAGAGCTGTATGTAGGAACTTAGGAAGCTGCCAATGGTCTGCTTTTCTGGTCCAGTTCCTGATAACTGTAGGGCATGCACGTGATAGATAAGTGATCAGCATCGTCCTAGGTCAACTCGACCTGACCGACTGTACTCGAGGCCGAAATGCAGCGTCCTCGTGCTCTGGACTCGTGCCAAGCGTGCTGCTGACGTCACCCGCGTCCCTACGAGCGAAAGGCCTATAAAACGGACCCGCAACACCAAACGCCGCCCTTCGCCTGGATCGTGGAAGAGAGAACCTGCGCCGGATCGTAAGCCGCAATTCATCTTGGAGATCGGGAATGCGCCCGGAGGTATACTGCCTTCGTGAAGCCTGGAGATTGTTCGTGAAGCCTGGAGATTGTTCGTGAAGTCGAAATTATTGTGTTTTCAGCGGCAGAGATGAAGTATAGTTAGGCCTTCGTCTGAAATCGTTGAGTTTTATATATTGTGAAATTAAGTCTGTAAGTTAGGCATTCGATCGAATCGTGAAGTGCAGCTTAGTGCGAAATTAGTGAGTTATTATCGAGAAGAATTAGTCTGTAGTTAGGGCTTTCGATTGAACCGTGATTGTGAGATTATTGAGAATAAGGAAGTGCATTTAGGCTGTAGTTTAGGCCTTCGTGTGAAACGTGATCGAAGCGAATAACGTCGGACAGGAGCGAAGTACTGCACGGAATTCTTCTTCAATGTGTACGTGAACGACGGATCTGATGCGGAATCCACGACGGAAAGCACGGAAATTCCCAGGAGCCGTATCGAGGCGATTCTGTGTGTAATTTCTGTTCTGTTATTGACCGCCATCAGCTGTTTTGTGAGGACATTGTGGTGAGTAAGGGAATTCCCCAAACGCGTGAAATTTACCCGCTTCACACAGCCGCCGCGCCTTGCAATGGCCAGACCGATAATGAAAGTAAAATAACTTAGCGACCTAATGACTGTGTAAGACGAACCTTAATTCTACTATTATTATGATAGGCGTGTGATTACTCTTGCTAGACTAGTGCAATACATATATCCGCTTTATTAATACAAAAGGATCTCTTCCACAATGTCAGTCTCTTCATTGCTGCAAATGGGTGTAACTGATGATGATGTGAATGCGTGTATAGATAGGCCCAATGTGACTGTGGCATCGCCCATGACCCAGACTGAGATTATGCTGATGCGTTTGACACAGACATTGCATGGGATGGAGAGGAAGATGGATGAACGAGCGAAAACTATGGAGGAACGACAGAAGCACATGGATGTGAGAATGGAAGAAACAAGGGACGGAATAAGTGAAGTAATGGGACGAATGAGAGAAGTGGTGTATGACCAGGAAGAGTTGAGGAGGCAGATTTCCGGGAGAGATATGGGAGATAGGCCCATGCCTGGCCCACACCTGGAAATGGAAATGGATGGATTGGGTGAACTGAATGAAGTGAGGGGGGTGAGTTTACAGAATCGACGATCGCACACGAACTCAGGTCCTGAAACAAATAGGATTGCAGATAATTTTTCTGCCGGCCAAATAACCACTCGGGCCCTCGTCACAGAAGAAGAAACCCGGCCTAGCAGAAGCAGGGTAAGGTGTAGTGAGCGACTTCGAGGAAGGAGTCGCCGAGACTATGCCACGCTAGACCGGGTAGGCTTCCGCTCACCCCCTGAAGACGATCGTCGACCCCCGGAATTCGGATTGGGGGCGGTATCCAAACGGGTCGGAGTAGCGCCCTTCCCGGCCGCTCCCATGAAGACGTGGATCCCTAACGGGGGAGGGGCCCTCACTGAAGAAGCGCCAGTCCCAAGGGACGAGGAGCGACTTCACAGGGGGGCAAGATCTACATAATGTATACCGCAGCCGGGTTAAATCCTAACGATCTTAATAATTACAAAGCTGGTGAAACTACGGTGCGTAGTGACATAATATTCCTCGTTTTACCAAGCGCCTACGCGTCCTTAGTTGCAGGTGACCAGCTCGGAATGAGGGTAAATTGCACTGAATACGGCGATAATCCTGGTAGGCCTCTTTTTGGCGTAGACGGATGTGCATTGCAGGTCGAGTTTTTGTACTAGGAGATACCTATCGTTCGAGTAAGCTTGTTAGTTAAAATTCTTAGTTAACTGGTTTCTATAGCACCATTAACTGATTATAGCTCCTATCTAAACTACTAACTGGGGTTTTCTATAGCTACTACAGAAAATGCGCCAAACTACTACAAATTTAACTGGGTTTTATAGCACCCATTAAAGTGCGCCAAGTTGTCAGAAAAAGCACCAAAACTACTACAAATTAACTGGTTTTATAGCTCCATTAAAATGCGTCAGGTTGTCAGAAAAAAGCACCAAAACACTACAAATTAACTGGGTTTTATAGCTCCATTAAAATGACCCAGCTTGTCAGAAAAAGCACCAAAACACTACAAATTTAGCTGGTTTCTATAGGAGCTATAAAATGGCCCAGCTTGTCAGAAAAAGCACCAAAACACTACAAATTGAGCTGGTTTTATAGCTCCATTAAAATGGCTCAAGTTGTTAACTTTTCTACTACTATTGTTTTATCAATCCAACTTTATTTAAAAAATATTTTTCATTGATCCAGCTCCAATTTAAGCAACAACGTTTTCATCAATCCAGCTCCAGTTTAAGCAGGAACATGTCCAGCTTTCATTTAAGTAAAAACGATTTTGTCTCAATCCGACTTTTAGTTTATTTTGCAAGGATTCTTTTCATCAATCCAACTTGTCTACGACCAGCAGATGTATTTTGAACTTGGAACCGCCGTTTGGAGAATTACGACTTATACGCTGTCACGAAATACCATTACTGTTATAATGTTTTCTAGCTGACTTAAGTCCTAGTTTTAAGTGATACCCTACATTGTATAAAATCTGGGATACTAAAAATTCATGAATGAACTGAAACATTGACAATTCCAACGGTGTTACTTTTCTGTTATGCGGACGATTCGTCCTTTGACGAAACGTCCCTGATTCGCTTTTCTATGCTTTTTATTCAATCACCATAATGTAGCAATAGTTTGTCGAAAAATAAATGTTTACATCATGTTTCCATAAGTTGACCTTAAAATATGAATAGGACCATTCTGGTCAACCAAACACAAATATTTCTAAGAAAACCAAACAAATGTGAGTATTTCTTTGACACTGCAACTCTCCAGTATCTTCTGTAAAGATAATGTTCTCTTCCAAGATAATGTTAATGTAGGTAATGTTCGAAATAACGATACGTCTATGTAGAATATTTAGCGTGTGGAGTGGATCCGTTTTGACCAGGGTCTATGACAACAGAGGCCGTTACCCTGGACAGAAATTTGCTCGGCTTATTACTGTATGAGCTTTCTTCTTTCGAAGTATATTTAGCAGTCAAAAGAAGTTAAAGTCATGAATTTTTAGTGACCCAGTATGTCCTGTCATCTGGCGAATACATTGTAACCGGGGTGTTATGAAGTATTATGCGTGCATTTTTAGTATCATTTAAGGTCAACTTATGGAAACAAACTATTGCTACATTATGGTGATTGAATAAAAAGCATAGAAAAGCGAAAAGAATATTTAGCAGTCAAAGCATTCAATAAGAACACCTGGATAGGGTAGACACCACCTAGGACATTCACGGTTGAGCCTGTAGCTGTAGAACAACCAGACCACTCCACGAACTTCAAGGTTGAACTGGTAGTCGTAGAACAACCACTCCACGAACTAGGCACCAGGTAGGTCAGTAACTACTTTCAACTGGAAGAAAGTGCACAGTCAGGGCCAAGGTCAGTGAAGAGTAATGATAACAAGTGAACAACAACTCCGACCCGATACGAACGTCACGCATAATACTTCATAACACCCCGGTTACAATGTATTCGCCAGATGACAGGACATACTTTAACAAATCCAGCACACATTTATGTCAGCGTGGTTAAATGCATTAATCTTTCGCCATTTTGTGCTTTTGACAGTAAGGAACGAGGAAATTCGATTCAATACTAAACGCGGTCAGATCGTAAACTTAGCGATAAAACATAAATTATAATTATAATAATTGATTGCTGCGAATCTAATATTATTATTTGAGTTTATTGTATTGTAATGATCTGATTATTGTAGTGTAGGTTAAAGCGTAGTTTAGGCTGATAAATTATTTCCGTTTTCGATATTCCGTAGTTTAGGCTGATAAATTAAGAAACTCCACCAATCATGAATATAGCGCGCCATACAACGCGCGGTAAAACTCTATTTGGCAAAACTCCGAACTCCGGTCCCAAATTATTTCGCATGGCTTATCACATAGATAGGCTTCTCCAATGCTTTCTTACTCACCCTCATATACAATGACGTCATTATTGAGGCCATTTTGGTTACCAGTACATTTTGAGTACATTCATCCCGCTTCTTGTTTTGGTCTGATGATTTTCATCTGTCATCCCACTTCGTGGTTTGTTATCAATATTTTCATATGTGACTAAAATACTTGACAAATGGAAGCTGGATTGATGATTTTCATTCATGTATTTCAACATGCATCCAGCTTCCATTTCTCAAGCGATGTGCTCAGGTTGTTAAATATTATTGGCTCACCGGCAAATGGTGAATGGAAGCTGGATGAAGGTTCCTTATAGGTGAAACAGAAGCTGGATTGACAAAAATAACGCTTGAGAACTGGAAGCCGGATTAATTATACATCGCTTGAGAAATGGAAGCTGGATGCATGTTGAAATACATGAATGAAAATCATCAATCCAGCTTCCATTTATCTACCATGCGGTAATTCCTTAGAAGAAAAGAAATTAACGACGCTAAACTGCGACCCCAAAACAGGAAGCGGGATGATTTTTCTGATTTTTTGAGTGCAATAAACGTTTTCGGCAGTTATCTACAAATGCTGTGAAGTGACGGTAAGACAAATGCTGTGAAATAATTTGGGACCGGAGTTCGGAGTTTTGCCCTGTATTTTAGCATATTTTATTATCTCAAAATCGATATCATGTATTTTAGCGTATTTTATTATTTAGCGTATGTATTTACACATTTCGTTGATGAAATCGTTATAACGTGACAAACAGACAAAATTGAGTGATATTGTAAGCTGGATTGATGAAAACTTATGGATAAAATTGAAGCTGAATTGATGAAAAAACACTTGAGAAATGGAATGTGGATTAAGGTATCTAATGGCTGACGTTTATCAGCTGGATGGACAAAAATAACGCTCGAGAAATGGAAACGGAATTGATGAAAAGATTGCTTGAGAAATAGAAGTTGGATTCATGAAAATTATTTCCCTTAAATAGAAGCGGGTTGCTGAAACGATACTTAATTAAATGAGAGCTTCATTGATGGGAAATACTTGTTATTTAAATAGAATTTGGACTGATGAAAAAATAATTCTTGCTGCAACAGATGCTGGATTAACGAATGACACATTCCAAGGTAGAAGTCGGATTGATGAAAATACCTGCAAAAGTTCGAAAGCACATCCAAATAATAAAATACGCTATTTATTTTGAGCTAACCTGTCTTGAATAAAATACGCTAAAATACAGTTTTACCCAACGCGCTATTTCAATTTCCGAACATTCGCAACCGGAAGTAGCAATGTAAACTGAAAACGCGAGTAGAAAATTTGAAGTATTTAAATGGAAGCTGGATTGACGAAAAATGCTTGAGAAATGGAAGCTGGATGAAAACCTTTTACAGGTGAACTGGAGGCTGGATTGACGAAAAAGTTTAAGTAATGGAAGCTGGATGTGGGTATCTTTATATCTGAAATAGAAGCTGGATTGACGAAAAAACGTTTCAGTAATGGAAGCTGCATGAAGGTTCTTCTACAGGTGAAATAGAAGCTGGATTGTCGAAAAACGCTTCAGTAATGGAAGCTGGATGAATGTTTTTCTACAGGTGAAATAGAAGCTGGATTGACGAAAAACGCAAGAGAATTGGAAGCTGGATAAAGGCATTTTTATAGTTGAAATGGAAGCTGGATAAAGGCATTTTATAGTTGAAATGGAAGCTGGATTGATCCTGGCGATCCAGAAATTACTTGTATATACATTTTGCAGCCTCGGATATTGTCCAAATAATTTATCAGCCTAAACTTCGGTACAGATAATTTATCAGCCTAACCTACGGTTTAACCGTATTGTATTCTGATGCCTCGAGGACGTTGACGTCTAATGAAGTTCTTCGTGTAAAATAGGATTTATATTTATTTATGTGCTTTATTTGGCGCCCATTTACATATGTCGTTATTGTTGCAGAAACCATGTTATGCTTCATGTGATAATCTCACAGGTTATCAAGGAACAAAATACTATTGGAGAAAAAGAGCAAAATTAATGAAGTGACCTGATGGCAAATACGCAAACCAATGAGGAAGAAGGACAATATAAGTCCAAGATGCGTGGGAAATCATTTGATGTTGGTAGTAAACTGATAAAGCAAAAGAAATTGCATGTTGACAAAAATCCACACAAGTGTCAGTTTTGTCCAAAAGAATTTGCTTGCCCGAGTTTTCTCGTAAGGCAGATGAGAATTCATACTAGCGAAAAGCCGTATGTATGCCAGTTATGTCAGAAGTCATTTTCTCTAAAAAATTCTCTGAAACTGCTCATGCTAACCCATACTGGAGAGAAACAATATACATGCCAGTTATGTCAGAAAATCATTTTCTGTTCATTCTTCTCTGAAAACGCACATGAGAAGCCATACTGGTGAAAAGCCACACATGTGCCAGTCATGTCACAAATCATTTGCTTATGGTAGTTACCTGAAAACGCACTTGAGAAGCCATACTGGAGAAAAACCATACGGGTGCCAGTTTTGTCATAAATCATTTGCTGATGGTGGTCACTTGAAAACACACACGAGGACTCATTCTGGAGAAAAACCATTCAAATGTCATTTATGTCAGTTCTAAATCATTTGCTAGAAGTAGTCACCTGAATTTGCACATGAGAACCCATACCGGTGAAAAACCATATGGGTGCAAGTTATGTGAGAAATCATTTGCCGTGGACAGTTCTCTTAAAGTGCACATGAGGACCCATTTTGGAGAAAAACCATTCACGTGTCAGTTATGTCAGAAATCATTTGCTAGAAGTGGTCATTGGATGTAAAAGTGTCTTTGTCCAAAAAATTCGGATGCTGGAAATAAATAACGAATTTTTAGAGCACTGTTCTGGACACCAATATTCTCCACCTCATGAATTATTTGCTAACATGTTTTCATCAATCTAGCTCCAATTTAGGCAGGAACATGCCCAGCTTCCGTTTAAGTAAAAGCGATTTTGCCTCAATCCGACCTAGGACGTTTCAGACGAGCTGGATTCCTCCCATCCAAAGCAGTCATTATGGCATAGGCTGCTGATGCTACCCTCTTTGCAGTTCTTATTATAGACAACAATCGTGTACTTCACAAATTTTTCTTCAATAGACTTCCTGGAAAATACAATCTACGGCGATTCTACGCCCTAGGCTACATCCTTTCGAACTAACTAATAAAAACAATAAAAACTTCATAACACGGATGCTATATAAAAACATTTACTAGGCTTTCTCCGCTGCTCCCTTTGTGCTTGTTAACTGTCGCGTTATGTCGACCTTTATTTTGTCAATAAAACGTATATATATATATATATATATATATATATATATATAAATATACGTAACGTTTTCTGTTAATGGCATGAGGGGTTACTAATGCTAATGCTGATTTTTTGATTGTTGTCTATCTTTTGTTTGTGTTCTTTCTCTGAATTTTTCCTGGGTAATCCTGGGAACGGCGGTCGTAAATTATAAAATTCAATAAATCGATAGTGCGGATTATTGGATGGGCAAAAAGTGTGGGTTTTTCATCCAGCCTTCATTTCTTAAGCGTTTCTTCACCAATACAGCTTCTATTTCAGATCTAGAAATACCTTCATTCAGCTTCTATTTCTCATGCGTTATTTTCGTCAATCCAACTTCTATTTCACCTGCAGAAGAACCATCCAGATTCCAATTCTCTTGCGTTTTTCATCAATCCAGCCTCCATTTCATTTGTAAAAGGTCATCCAGCTCCTATTTCACTTGCGTTTTTTTCTCAATCCAGCCTCCATTTCACCTGTAAAAGGCCTTCATCCAGCTCCTATTTCACTTGCGTTTTTCATCAATCCATCAACGGATTGTTGTCAAAACAACGTAAACAATGACGTTAAAAAACCCGAGAAGCTCGTAAGTGAATAGGTAAAGAATGAAGAAAATAAGTGAATAAATGCAGCCTTAAATGTATTTGGCTCTTCCTCTGACGAAAATACATGTGTCGGAATCTACGACTGCCGTAGTGTTTACTACATTAGTTTTTGATAATTTTTTTCGTTTGTTAAGGAACATCTTTGCATTCCAAGTACAGCTTTTACTTTTACACCTCACTTTGTTAATTAGGCCCCTAATTAGCGGGACTTGTCCCTTTTGGTGTGCCTATTTGTTCCCTCACTCTTAATCTACTTATTCACTATGAGTATTTGCATATTGCTGTTTATGTTTACACTTTGTTAAGTAAACATGTACAATTGAATTGTTGGGATCAATATTTAAAAATGTCAATGTCTATGTTACAGAAACCATGTTATTCTTCACGTGATAATCTCACAGCTTATCAAGAAACAATATACTACTGGAGAAAAAGAGCAAAATTAATTATAAGTGACCTGATGGCAAATATGCAAACCCATGAGGAAGAAGGACAAAATAAGTCCAAGATAAGTGGGAAATCTTTTGATGATGTTAGTAAACTGAGAAAACATAAAAAATCGCATGTTGAAAATTCACACAAGTGTCAGATATGCCCAAAAGAATTTGCTTCCCCAAGTTTTCTCACAAGGCACATGAGGACTCGTACTGGCGAAAAACCACTTGTGTGCCAGTTATGTCAGAAATCATTTTCTAAACAAAGTGCTCTGAAACTGCACATGAGAATTCATTCTGGAGAGAAACCATATACATGCCAGTTATGTCAGAAATCATTTTCTGTTTATTCTAATCTTAAAACGCACATGAGAAGCCATACTGGTGAAAAGCCATACAGTTGCCAGTTATGTCAGAAATCATTTGCTTATGGTAGTTACCTGAAAACGCACATGAGAAACCATACTGGTGAAAAGCCACACAGGTGTAAGTTATGTCAGAAATCATTTGCTGAAGGTGGTCATTTGAAAACGCACATGAGAAGCCATTCTGGTGAAAAGCCATACAGGTGCCAGTCTTGTCATAAATCATTTGCTGAAGGTGGTCATTTGAAAACGCACATGAGAACTCATTCTGGAGAAAAACCATTCAAATGTCATTTATGTCAGAAATTATTTGCTAGAAATGGTCACCTGAAAGTGCACATGAGAACCCACACCGGTGAAAAACCATATGGGTGCAAGTTGTGTCATAAATCATTTTCTGTTAATGATAGTCTGAAAATTCACATGAGAACCCATTCTGAAGAAAAGTCATTCATGTGCCAGTTATGTCAGAAATCATTTGCTACAACTAGTTATCTCAAATTGCACATGGCAACTCATACCACTACTGAAGAAAAACCATACACTTGCAACTTATGTCAGAGATCATTTGCAGGCCATCTTTCTCTGAGAAGACACTTGAGAATTCATACTGGTGAAACGCCATTCAATGGTGTTGAAAAACCTTACAGATGTCAGTTTTGTCATAAATCATTTGCTACAAATAGTAAATTGAAGAAGCACATCAGAACTCATACTGGAGAAAAACCATACGCTTGCAATTTATGTCAGAAATCATTTGGAGATCAAAGCTCTCTGAAAAAGCACACGAGAATCCATACTGGTGAAAAGCCATACAGGTGTCAGTTTTGCCCAAAATCATTTTCTGATTGTAGTCATCTGAAGGCGCACACAAGAGCACATACAGGGGAAAGACCATACAGTTGTCAGTTATGTCGGAAAACATTTGCTCAAAGTAGTAATTTGAATGTGCATATGGAGACCCATACTCTGAGAAAGCAATACAAATGCCAGTTGTGTCCGAAACAATTTAATGCAGTTCATATTGTAAAACGTCATATGAGAACCCATACATCCGGGAAACCATACAAATGTCAAGTATGTCAGAAAGGTTTTACTGTTGACAGTTATCTAAGAAGACACATGAGAAATCACACAGGAGCAAAAGCATACATATGTGAATTTTGTAACAAGGGATACTCACATCTTGGAAGTTTAAAAGTACACAGAAGAACGCATGTAACTGAGAAGCTACAAACACACAATAAACCTTATACTAAGAACAGTTCTGCAGCAGAACAGATTAACCTCTACACAGGAACAGAGCCGCATGATCTTAACACGGGCAGGGATCATTTCATCATAATTAACAGTGAAGGCGATGCTTATAAACCAAATGATCGTTTCTTGAAGAACACATTTTATGCGGAATGTAGCAAAATTGCAGAACATAGCGATGGGGATCTTTTGTATCACAGGAAATCAAGAACTCCTTTGGATGGAAAAGCGTTTTTGTCAATAAAATTTGGATGTGGTATATGTGACGCATTGCTGGAAACAAAGAAAGAATTTGCAGAGCACTGTTCTACCCATCGCTATTCTCCACCTCACGACTTAGTTGCTGACATGACTGTGTTGACTCATGATTCCACATATTTTGCAGTGGAAAATAATTCTTGTTACTTGTAATAAAAAAGGATGCTAATAAGAATTTCAAAATGAGCATTCATCATATTAATATTCACTGTGAACATTACAGAGGATTTATCTGTCTAATAGTTTTTTGAATGTTACCGTAACTATTTAATCGTTGGTTGAAGGTCATATGTTGAACAAGTTTTCCGTGAGAGTGCTCGATTACACAAAGGTTGGATAGCTTCAGTATTTCACCATATAGTGTTGTCCTTGTTAATAACTCTTCTTTTGATCTGAAATAACTTCTACTGGGAGATGACTCATGGACTGAGTCATGTTGCAAGCATCCAATATGGAAACTGAAACTCATGTGGGAAAATGCAGATTGGTTACTTTGGAATGAACAGTTGCAGAAAGCGATATATCACTCTGGTAACTCGACCCGGACCACTACGGACTACCCTCACGGACAGCCCTTCTAACTCAACGTAGCGCTCGTGAATAAGTTGGTGCCCCGCGCTTGGCTTTCGAGAATTCGAGTTTACGATCACTGGAAACTACTTTGAAGAGCCTAAAAAATCTGTGTTCAATGTAATTATCTGACCGTTCATCACGGAGCGAATATACTATATAGAAAGCAATGAAATTTTGGATTGATGAATGCATGATCGCATAATTATAAGAGAGACAGGTGTCAGACATATTGGAGGATCAGTATGAGCAGTTATCTGACAAAGCATAATTATGAGAAATTGGAGAGAAACTTTTCAAACGTTAAGTATTTGTCAAAATTCCTCTTCTGAAGTAGAACTAGTTCTGCCAAAAACAGTAGATTGCCACCAATGTCAGAAATCGTTTGCTTGTAATAATGTCAATTTGAATACACAAAAAGCCACAAAAAAGTCATTGGAGGGTTAAACTGTGCTAAGACGCCTAGCCTGGGTGAGTTGAGAAGGATTTTTGATCAGAACCTGTTGAAGAAAGGTGAGTTTAAATTCAACTTAAAATTGTGAACAGCGTAATAGCTCCGTAAAATTCTACAACAATCAGTTGTTTATTTTCTTCGTCGTAACACAATCTGTTTGGCGCAAGGCTCTTTGTTTCTTTTGTTGGAAGAAGAATTCGATTCCATACAAGATCGGAATCCAACAGAATCACTCTATTGTTATAATAGTCAGCCACAAATACTCTATCGTCTGAATCGAGTGAGAGATATTCAGGAGTATTCAGTCGTTGCGTTTCATTTGAAGAAATAAAACGACGGATGACCATCTGTCCATCCCTGGTCAGTTCGCTTACACCCCACCTAGTCGTCGACTCCTTCACTACCTTCTCTCTGGAATTCGACAAACTTTCTTCAACGTCTTCCTTTTCCCGCCATTCGTGACTGATGACGTAATTCCCGGTGGATGTTTCCACCGCGTGACGAGGGCATTCCATGTCTCTGGGTAACTGAATGGATCGAATTAGTTCTGCGTCTGATCCGTAGATCCTTAGAATTGACGATGACCAACTGACCATCAAGATCTGACCATCACTGCACACTGACAGAGTAGATGGCTGATAGTCGATGGTCAGCCATTTGAAGACTTTGTATTCGTTATCGCTTTCCTTTGTTATCTTCCAAACGCGTTTCCCGTAATAGTCGTGAGCGTAGAGACAGTTTTCCTTCTCACTGGATCCGATATCAACTGGATCTTTCATGTCGTCTATTTCGATTTTCTTCTGAAGATTAAATGGATCTCGATTCTCAAAGACACGAATTACATTCGGAGAGTAATGATGTAATCGACAGAGGACGTAGATTTCATTTCGCAGTTTACTCACTCCACACACATATTCATTTTCTGGCATCTCGATCCTCTGAGTGAAGATGATGGAAATTGGACACACGACTAAAATAGTAACAAAGTAATCATTTATGCAATAATAATTGAATCCTATTTATTTATGTGGGCAGCCCATGCCCACCAATTAGGCCTACTAACTATTACTATTCATTATCTAACGTTTTAATTTCTACATTTTTTCCATCAAACTTAATTCATTGTGTTGCTTCTACCCTTTCGTCTATATGCAGCAATTGTCTTCCAATTCCACCTAAGGCGACACAAAACAATTTAAGTTGCTTTACGGTTATATGCCAAGGCCGTCCTGTGCCTCTGACGTTTTATATTTAATGTAAATATTTAGCCACTGCTAAACATCTCTATTGAACGATACACTTTCGCTCTCTCTATAACAAACTTTTGAAGCCACTTCTATAGGTCACTCTTTTTCATTTCCGGTCGCTCTATAGGCCTATTCGCAGACATAATTTATAAAACAGCCTTTTCCCTTTAGCCTAACCATCCTGATGTGATGTTCCGCCTTCGTCTTTTGATTTCGTATAATTAGATCGATTATATTTTAAATTCATGTTGGTTGAGTTTGCGAGAATTACTTGCCAACTCTTTTCTTGAATTCATTCCTATCGATGTTGATCTTCTCTGAAGTGGATGGTTGAATATTTTCAAAGAATACGTCTCTCAGCTGATACGATTCGTACAGCCACTGAATAAATGCAAGTGCTGCTTGTGAACGACACCAGATCCAAACGACGACAGTCTGTCTGTCCAGTTGAGAGTTGAGGATTTCTATGTCTTCATGTTTTACTTGACTGTTGTGTCTACCAGTTTGATGTGACCCACGGATGATTCTGAATAGAAGATTGCTCATTCGTTGGTTAAGCAGTTGCGTGTCGCCCATGGATTCCACAATCACGTTTCCAGAATTCTTTATTCTCACGTTTATGACAACTAAAATCGGAATTAAGAACATATTTAGCCTTTTACCCTTTACTGACGTATGTTGTATGAACTTTCCGGTTTACCATCAAAACCGCGAACACAAAACCGCGTATAACAAAACCGCGCTCCATCATAATCGCGCACAATCATAACCGTGCTTGTTTGCGCATCTGCTGAAGTTCGATATGGCAGCTGAATGAATTATTTCCGTCGATCTAGCTTTATTGGAGTAACAATTTTTATCATCAATCCAACTTCTATTTAAATGACACTTATTAATCTCAATCCAGCTTCTATTTAAATGACACTTATTAATCTCAATCCAGCTCCAATATAATCAAGATTTTTTCATAAATGTCACTTCCAATAATGGATGAATTTCTCTTGATAGTCAAACCGATATCGATTTTAGGTAAGCTTTTAAAGTAGGCTATCCAATCGATCCAGCTGCTATGGAAGCATCCATTTACGTGAACAGCAATTCCACCAATCAAGCTTCTACTTGAGCAAAGAATTAGTTTAATCAATCCAACTTCCATTCAGGCAAACACTTAGCCTACTTTGCAGCAATCAACAATTATTAAACATTTATCATGAAAGTAAGCAGAAATTGATTAAATTAATTAGAAGCTTTGTTTCTGAGCGATTAAATTAAAGTGCCGATAACGACAAAGAGAGCGATTAATTGCTTGTGTCTATCGTTGCGCGGTTTCGAATGTGCGCGGTTTCGAATGTGCGCGATTTTGTGTGCGCGGTTTCGTGCGCGCGGTTTCGAACGTGCGCGATTTTGTGTGCGCGGTTTCGTGCGCGCGGTTTCGAACGTGCGCGGTTTCGAACGTGCGCGGTTTCGAACGTGCGCGGTTTCGAATGTGCGCGTTTTTGTGTGCGCGGTTTCGTGCGCGCGGTTATGTGCGCGCGGTTTCGACCGGATACCGATCGAAATCGCCTATGCCCCAGGTAGCTAAAGGGTTAAATTAAATTCATAATAATAAGAACCTCCTCCGTTTCGGACGATCCTTTCCACTTGCATTTGGTTCGTTTGTCGAAGACACCTGGCGAAGTTTGTAAACTGTTTGTCGTCAAAGGATCTCACAAGTTGCAAAACTTCTGAGTTCTTATCTCGGTTAGAATGTTGTCGTTCAATGAATTGACGCTGTCCTTCACTTATGCAGTTGCGAGAAAATAGTGAATCGATGAACTCGTCATTCGGTTGAATGTTTTTCAACAGAAAATCTCTGTTGTTTCTACAAATTACGGAATATTTATTGTCCCTCTCATAGCAACCTGCAATAATACAAATACCATCATCACATACGTATATTTAGGCCCAAGGACTCCTTGATTAAGGCCATTATTAATTGCATAGATCTGTAACTTTACAATATTTCTTTAACTCGAAACAATAATATTGTCCCGAAGGAAGTAGGTCTAAATAAATCAAGGAAGGATTCGCACGATAACGGGAGTAGCTTGCAATTACTCATTAAAATATGTCTTGTTTCGCATTGATTGTTGATAGGCTATAATATCATTCTATGGATGCAGGTTACCCTTCTCTGAAGTTTCTCGAATTACAATAGAATATTTTATCAAGTGTAAGCTTATTCTTTTACAAGAGATAGAGCAATTATGAGGGAATATGTCACTGAGGCAGAGAGCGATACGGCAGAAGATGGCGTTCTTCGGACATGTCATGCGTGCAGATGGCCTGGAAAAGGAGATGATGCTGGCCTGCGGAGAGGGGGAGGAGAGGACGTTCAAGAAGGGTATCCTATCAACAGGGCGAATTTCAAAAGGGCGCAATCAAATGGGCGAAAATCAAGAGAGCGCATTGTTTTTAGAGCGCACGGTCGAAAGGGCGCAATCAATGGGGCGCAAACGAATACAACGAAAGGCAGTCAAAGGGCGCAAGTTTTAAAAGACCAAAGTGAACCGAAAAGAGTAAATAAAGAGTGTGTTAATAGGGCGACGAGCAATTGAAGCCCACTGGATTGAAACGAAATGATGAAAACAAAAAGTTTAGATCTGAAATGAAAGCTGGATGAAGGTTCTTTTACATGTAAAATAGAAGCTGGATTGACCAAAATAATGTTTAAGAAATGCAAGCTGGATGAA
Organism: Lumbricus terrestris; assembly: GCA_949752735.1. Lineage (NCBI taxonomy): Eukaryota > Metazoa > Annelida > Clitellata > Crassiclitellata > Lumbricidae > Lumbricus > Lumbricus terrestris. The sequence goes on from OX457049.1 coordinate 21,546,111, forward strand.
GGTTCTTTTATTGATAAAATAGGAGTTGGATTGGTGAAAATACTGCTTAAGAAATAAAATCTGGATTGACGAAAATAATGTCTAAGAAATGGAAGCTGGATGAAGGTTCTTTTATGGATTAAAATAGGAGTTGGGTTTACGAAAATAATGCTTAAGGAATAGAAGCTGGATTGACGAAAATAATGTTTAATTAATGGAAGCTGGATGAAGGTTCTTTTATTGATGAAAACAGAAGCTGGATTGATGAAAATAATGCTTAAGAAATAGAAGCTGGATTGACGAAAATTATGTTTAGGAAATGGAAGCTGGATTAAGGTTCTTTCAACGGTGGATACATGCACCCTTTTGATGGCTGTCTTTTAAACATGTGCCCTTTTGATTTCGCTCTTTCGGCCATGCGCTCTAAAACAATGCGCTCTATTCATTTTCGCCCTTTTGATTGCGCCCTTTTGATTGCGCACGCCCTTTTGAAATTCGCCCTGTTGATAAGCTTAGTGAACCTTCAAGAAGGAGGTGGATGGAGGAAATACATAAGGTAACAAGGATGAACTTGGAGGAACTGAGGGACGCGGTTGGAGATCGTAACTTGTGGTGTGGAAAAGGTTGACCATGGCGGTCGCTATATATATAGGGTTCCAGAAATCGACTGCACAAGGTGACTCTATCAGCGAATTTCACTCGTGTTCGAAGTTGGAAAATAATGCCTGGACGGAACCTTGCCTTTCAAATATCGCCAGATGGCCTTCTTGGATCGTTTTCTGGTAATTCTCCGATAAAAGCAAACGTCGACTGATATGAGAGAGCTGATAACTTCATCGTCTCTCTTGTTTGGTGATGAACTCAATATCCAATGCATGTAGGACTTTTGTAGGATAATGTCAAACACCTCGAATGGAAGAGCATACAGCTGAAATGTAACACAGCATGTGAACATAACCTTGTATAATCATCCTATTACCACTGTCTTTCTCAGCTTCGGAACGCCATATTCAAAACGCATTACATGTATCTTTTGAATTCCGCACTTATTCGATTCATCCACCATAATAATTGCCAGCCAGGTATACGGTCAATACCGCGCACACAATACCACGATTTTCAATACCGCACACTTTCAATACCGCGCACGATCGTTACCGCGCACGATCGTTACCGCGTTTGTTTGCGAATTTGTTCAATTTCCTTATTTTATCGTACGAGGGTGTTCGGTTCATCAAGCTTCTATTTCTCGCTCGTTATTCTCGTCAATCCAACTTCCAATTCATACATAAAAATACCTTCATCCAGCTTCCATTTCTCATGCTTTATTTTCGTCAATCCAGCTTCCATTTCGTATATAAAAATACCTTCATCCAGCTTCCATTTTCATGCTTTATTTTCTCACTCCAGCTTCTATTTCATATATAAAAATACCTTAATCCAGCTTTTATTTCTCGTGCGTTATTTTCGTCAATCCGATTGTGACGCATTGAGAAATGAAAGCTGGATGAAAGTTTTTTACAGGTGGAATGGAGGTTGGATTGATGAAAAGACACAAGAGAAATGGAATCTGGATGATGGTTTTTTACAGGTGAAATAGAAGCTCGAATGACGAAAATAATGCATGAGAAATAAGCGCTGGATGAAGGTATTTCTATGTCTGAAATAGACGCTGGATTGACGAAAATAACGAGCGAGAAATAGAGGCTTGATGAAGGTATTTAGGCCTATAGGTATGAAATAGAAGCTGGATTGAACAAATTCGCAAACAAACGCGGTAACGATCGTGCGCGGTATTGAAGGTGCGCGGTATTGAAAATCGCGGTATTGTGTGCGCGGTATTGGCAGTAAACCTATGCGAACATAACACTAGAAGAATATACAGGGTGGGCCAAAAAACACCCTACGGTTTTTGGCGCAGGGGTCTTTTTTGGCCAAACCTGTATAATGTATCACAGCTATGGACAATAGCAGTTACTGCATAAACTTAATGACAATATTTTACCTGTTACACTTCTTTCCCAAATTTATCCCAAAGAACTATTCACCATCCAGCTCTAACCGACCATCATACTATCTCTGTCTTTCTCAACTTCGGTCAATAGGCCTACTCGTCTCAAATGTATCCAACCGAGTTCTTATTCAGAAGCCCTATATTCTGATGTAGCACTTGTTCGATTCATCCAACATACTTGCCTATACCATATTCTGAATCAGACTTCTCTAAAGCATCTCTGCGACGTTCCACTTAGACTGAAGTCTAAAATGCAGTGGCGTAGCTACCATGTGTGCAATGTGTGCAAAGCACACGGGCCCACGACCTCCAGGGGCCCACACAGATTGCTAAATTAATTATTTATTATAGGCTATACTAATTAGTAATTCACATCATTTTTTGATAGATGTGATTTTTGTGAACACTCTTGCATTAGGCTACTTCGCTGCTTTAGCCTACTAGCTTCTGTCAACCGCCTTGCTGTTGACAGGCAAAACTATACTGAGTCCTAACTCCTATATTAATTATGCGTTTGTCTCGAGTCGCGACTGTCACATTGCAAGATGACATTAGTGTACATGTACGTGAACGATAATAAAGAATAGGTCCAATAAGCTTACCTGGTATAGTTTTAATCTGAGAACAATAAACGAATCATTCTTGCAAAAGATTTTGATTTCGCTGCTTCGCTTTCCTATGCAGAGGATATAAGGGCGTGCGTGTGCTATCTAGGATAGGTGTGATAATTCTTTATCCGTCTATCTGTCACATACTCACATTCGTGTATTGAAATTAAACGGTGCGCTGCAGAAACCGCATAGGCCTACGTCTCACAGGCATGCTCGTGTATTCCGGTAGCCCTTCTTAGCTGGATTTGGTAAGATAGTGATCTAGCTGACATCTCCCTCAACCAGGGTGAGAATTGCCGGGGGCTTGAAGTGGTACAACACTCTCTAGTTTTTTCAGAGGTTCACATGGCTGTCTTCTTTTCAGTTTTTCACGACCAAACTCCACGTGGATCATAGCCTGACCCCCAGTTATTTTTTTTACAATTCTCAAGCTGCTCTCAACTCCTTTCAGCTCTCACCCCAAAATCAGAGAGAGAGAGAGAGAGAGAGAGAGAGAGAGAGAGAGAGAGAGAGAGAGAGAGAGAGAGAGAGAGAGAGAGAGAGAGAGAGAGAGATCAAAACTGAGCAGGATCAGGGTCATAGGAATCACTTATTTTCCCCAATTTTTGCGCTTGCAAGGAATATTGCTGAACTTATTTTTTAGGTAGACCTACTGTGACAAATTGATGATTTTATCGTTTTTGGTGTGCAAATTGCAAATCTTGGACCAGATTTGATACATGATTGACATTTTTTGCTGAATATAATGCTAGAAGGAAAACTCTATGATTCCATGCCACTGTTTTAAGTAGGCCAACTAATAATAGGCTAAGTGGATAAAGTATGCAACGTGATAGATTTTGAATTTCGACTGAGAAATCACTGCAGTTATAACACTTGAATTCATCTGTCTCATTCGTGCAGCATTCGTGTTTACTCTGTGAGTTGTAGGCTTATTGCATGTGTAAGGTATAATAGCAAACACGCCATTGATTAGTTTGTGGTGATCTTAATTGCGGGAACGTGAAGATATGTCGGCCCTACAAGGCCAAGCAGGGGCCCATGCGGAACCTTTGCACACGGGCCCACGAAAAGCTAGCTACGCCACTGCTAAAATGCTAATGGATTGCTACGGTGTTACCTCTATTAATCCGATCCATCGCTTTCCAATTATTTACCTAAACGAAACCTTAGAAGTGGGCGTCGATAGGATAGGATGGGTTAGACGGTTCCACGTACAACTCGTAGGGCTGCCAACCGTCCCGGATTCGCCGGGACAGTCCCGGAATCGACCCTGTGCGTCCCGTGTCCCGGATTGATCTCAAATTGTCCCGGAATGTGGTCCAGAGATCCACTTAAGTTGCACAATTGTTGTTCCTATTAATTTTTGCTTACTAAACTCAGTCATTTGTACTGAGTTGTTCGTTCTGCATGCTCTCTATCAGACCTATAGCCTACATTACAATGTTGACTGAACATCGGGAGTTAAAGTCTTCAAACTTTACAAATCACTGACACTCGGTGTTCAGTTTAACAATATTGTGCCTAATTTTAATGCCTTTTTGCGAGATAGCGTTCAGCATTACGAAAGATCTGTTGTCTAATAGTATACCTGAGCACCGAGAGTTCACCGACCTTATTAAAGCACAACTGTTAGCAAGACATGTGCTGATTTCTGCGATTTTGTGCCCATTGTTATGGAACTGCTTAACGCACAAAAGTAGGTTCTATAATATATTAAGTATAGGCCCTAAGTTTAATATAAATTCTGCTCTCCGGTCGCAGACCTATGAGCCTACGATGCCTACGAACTTCCCTCAATTTTGGCTCATAGCCTGATATAAAGCCTATGGTGACTGGAGTTTGAAACGCTTCTTCTCGAGGTTGATTCTTGTCTTAAATCTAGGCTATGAAATTATGTCTTTTGATGATTTGTCTGAAATTATTAAGGACTATTTTTTAGTAGATTGTAGATGTAGATTCAATACTGGGCTGACATAACATTTGTTGCATTATGCGCTTCTGTGGATTGTGTAAATTCGTAATGGCACATCGAGTGGCTGAAGGCGTCCCGGAATGGCAAACTCAAAAGTTGGCAGCCCTAACAACTCGTCTAACGACGAGTGGTCTGTTAGTTAGTTCTCTGTAGACCATTAGTTACACGAGTTGTCTGTAGACCAGTTGTCGTGGCACTGAGTTAGACTATTTCCAATAACTTTAGTTACGCTAGTTAATAATTATGGTAGGCTATTGACAGATACGATTCGTCGTAATCAACAGTGGAGGCATGATTGCAAGTCTTAACAGACGGCGTCTATCAGATGACTTGTTTTCACAGCTGCTTAAGGAAATTAATAAGACATTCTGATACAAATAAAGAGGGGAAAAGCATGAGATTCATGCGTTATGTACATAATTAAGTAATTGGTAATTGACACAATTTAATTTAATTTACGTAATTTGTTAGTTGTAATCTCTAGCAAATTTATATAGTAACTGGTAATTTGATGAGTAGTCCCTAGATCAATTATTGACCTATGATCAGTAGTCCTAGAACCAATTTGAATCTGTTGCATTTTCTTTAGAAGCCTAATTGGTGATTTGTAGCCTAATTAAATGACAACGTCTCTATAGTTGGTGATTTGTAATTCGATTACATGCTGCTGTGAAATTTGCCCATCCCTGACATAAAGATATTTTGATCACTGAGGAGGTAGGCTACCGTACGTAGGACATTGGTGAGTAGAGACTGCCGGGACGATGGATAGGCCTATAGGTCTGTAGCCTAATTAATTAATTAACATTGATATGCTGTTAAACCTGTTGTTTAAAATTAATACTTGAAAAAGGTACACAATCTTACCGTAGTACTACATGAATCTTTGTTCTGTTCGTCTTCCGGATTCGGAAAAATTCCTTTAAATAGAAATGTTGAATAAATATTAAATTGCTTTCATCATGAAAAAATGAAATCGTCTTTCGTCCTTCAAACAGTTACTTCACTGACTATAATTATAGATAGAAAGAGACCAGTTAAGGCTGCTTCAGCATGCCGGACCGAAAATGGAGCCACACTTTCGGTATTTCGGGCATGCTTTATAATGGTTCAGCACCAAAAAGTATAGGCCTAGGCTACGGTGGAATTTATCCCTGTCATGCACTTAGTTCGTTTATCAATAATTATTGGTCGCCCAGACTCGATTCGGCTATAACTATCTTCATTTCGTCGCCCAGTCACAGATTGCTCAGCTCCACTTTGTGGTTGAGCCGGATTTCAATTCTCCTGCCCTGGTTATGATAAAGATCGAGTCGTCAGAACCTGAGTTCTGGGTCTAAGGAGCAGCCATATATAGCACAAAACCGGTACGAAACTCATAATTTGAGATAATACTCCGATATTATCACGTACAGAACTATTTGCACATAATTATTATTCGCACTGTTCTTCAATGAAACTTCGAGAAGTTTTCACCTTCAATATTTTTGCGTGTGAGCAATAAAGTCTAGGCCTACCTCTATTGCGGAATGAAGGGAGTCGCCACCAGCGTTTCTGACTTGCATGGCTATTTTCGCTATCGGCTCGCTTGATTTTTCCTTCTGAAGCACCCATTGTTTCCGATTACAGCCATTTGCTGATTGTCTTTAAAATCTGACACTTACTTCTTTGACAAACGTCACACAAATAAGTTTATTTAGGTCTAGGCTAGGCCCTATGTGCGATGTGGCAACGTCAGTAACACTTGCAGCCTAGCTTCCGATAGGACCTACTATAGCTATATAGGCCCAGTGAGAGAAGGAATTGTGATGTCTTAATTCGCGTGTGCGCTTTAAACCAGGATATAAATTAATTTGAGTCTATTTATATCAGCAAATTTAGGTCATCGCCTCAACCAACTGGTTCACGGACAATTCGTTCACTGACAACTGGGTCACGATCGAGACTCACGACTAATGGTACACGACAATATTATTGGCTCACCGGCAAAATTAATGGTGAATAGAAACTGGATGAAGGTTCGTTATAGGTGAAATACAAGCTGGATTGATTAAAATAACGCTTGAAAACTGGAGGCCGGATTAATGATAAAGCGTTTGAGAAATGGAAGATGGATGCATGTTGAAATACATGAATGAAAATCGTCAATCCAGCTTTCATTTATCAAGCATTCTATTCATTAATCCAGCTTGTATTTCAGATATAAAAATACCATTATCCAGCTTCCATTTCACGAGCGTTTTTCACAAATCCAGTTCCAATTTAAGCAAGAACATTTTCATCAATACACCTCTAGTTTAGGCAAGAACATTTTCACCAATCCAGCTCCAACTTAAGCAAGAATATTTTCATAAATCCAGCTCCAATAATATTGTCGTGCAACAATTGTCGTGAACCAGCTGTCGGTGAACGAATTGTCCGTCAACTAGTTGTCGTTGAACCATGCAGTTGTCGTGGAACATAATAATTATAGCTAGGTTGCACGCAAACAATAATGTAGTCATTAAAATATATTCGCCAAATGGCAGGAGAGATTCAAAATCCAGCTCAATTGTCAAACTAGTTAAACATGTTGGTCGCTCGTCATTTTGTTATATTAACCAGAGTATTCTATTTAATTCAAAACATAGATCGTTAACTCCATACATATAATGAGTAATCTATAGTTTTAGCGGAATAAATTATTCGTCAGGACATAATATTAGGGTAATTGGGTAGTTTAGCGTCCCAAATTATTTTGACCATTTCTTTGCAATAATAACTGAAAGACATATACAATAACATATATTTAATTGAGGAAGTCATAAAATGTGTGCTTGACAACCTCAAGGAAGTCCCAAACGAGGTAACTATCGCGTAGAAATGGAGTCTGGATGAGGATTTCTTATGGTTAAAATGATGAAAAGAACGCTTCAAAGATGGAAGCTGGATCAAAGTTCTGTAATAGTAGTTGAAATAGAAGCTGGATACAAGTTTTCATCGATCTGAAATAGAAGCTGGATTCACGAATAGCACGATAAAGAAGTGGAAGCTGAATGAATGTTTTTATAGATCTAAAAAATAGAAGCTGGATTTATGAAAAGAACGATAAAGAAATGGAAGCTGGATGAAGGTTCCAGTTTTGATAAAATAGAAGCTGGATTAACGAGAAATTCCAAGTCTCAGCAATAACCTGAATAATTTGGGACGTTAAACTACCCAATTACCAATATTAGTTGAAAATGCTAAGTTAATAATTATTAAAAAGTTTATGGACAGTTTGAACACCGCATCAATCTAAACAGCATGATGGGGGAGATGTCTAGATAAATTCACCAGGAAGATAAAAACCATATGAGGGAAATCTCTCAGATTCAGTATATATACACGTTGGATTGATGTGAACTATTCCTTTCCGCTAGTCTTTTAGTATCTTTCGTCTCAAAACCTGCCTTTTCTCTCAGTGGTTGCACGCACTGGGAGCGCTTGTGAAAGGCTCATCCTGCGAGAAGTGCTTTATAAATGGTCAGATATAATACAATACAAATAGGAGTTGAATTGTTGAGATAACTCCTGACGAATGAAAGTTGGATTGGTCGAATTTAAGAACACTTGCTAAAATAGAATCTGGACTGATAAAAAGAATGACTGATAAATGGAGGTTGGATTGGTAAACAAAACGCTTGAAAATTGAAGGTGGATTTAAAAATTAACTCCTTAGATGGACGTTGGATTGTGGAAAATTTATAATTTTGTCTTAAAGAGAAACAGAAGCGTACGCATCAATGAAACTTTCATCTATAAAGCGTTTTCTTATCATTCCACCTTCATTCAGGCAGGAATATTTGAAATAATAAAAATTCTAATAAAAAAATAATAATGCTGCAATGAGCGAATAATTTACGATGCTAAAATACACGTCTACCTAATTCCATAAACTGTGCCTGGCCATTATTGATACCTAGGTTTATCACGTCAATTCTATGCAAAATACTCTATTGCTAGTCTTTCAACTTGCTTTCTTCTTACTCTCCCATAGCTCCGAAGACGTCTTGTCGTATATCTATTGCATATTTGATCATTTTGTTATTGTGTATTCATAGTTATTATTTGATGTCTCCACAGGCGTGGATGTTAAACATTGTAAATTGTACATGCTCAATTTGATAGTCTATTACTTCAGTGTTCTAAACTATTGCCCAAGTGCGGCATATTTATTTCTTACCAAACTGACTTACTTTGACATGAATCGTTTTCATCAGCTTCCATTTGAGCAAAACATATATTTAATCAATCCTGCTTCCATTTGAGCAGCAACTATTTTCTATCAATTTCAGAAACCATGTGCTCCAAATGATTATCTGAAACTAGGCTGAGGAAATCATACTGCAGTCAAGTGACCTGATGGCAAATGTAAACGAACGCAGAAGAAAGGGAATTCATACAAGTTCCTGATATGTAGGAAATCATTCGATTCGTGTGGTGAATCATGAGAATTACCATGTAAGTGAAAATTTAGACAATTGCAGTTATGTCAGAAAACATCACCTACACGTAAACGTTCAAAAAGCGTCATGATGAACCATACTGGAGCAGAACCGTACGGCTGCCATATATGTCAGAAAACATTTGCTAGAGATATTCTTCTGAAATTGCACATGAGAGCCCACACTAGTAAAGAACCAGTCGAGCGCCAGTTATGTCAGAAATCATTTTCCTTTCATAGTGATTTGAAAAGGGAAATAGGAATCCATACTGGGGAAAAACCATTCGGATGCCAAATGTGTCAGAAAACATTTGCTAATAGTAGAGGTTTCGATAGGCACATGAGAACCCATACTGTCAGGGAAAAACCTTGCAGGTGTCACTTATGTCAGAAATCGTTTGCTACAAATACTCGCTTGACAATTCACACCAGAACCCATACTGGTGAAAGACCGTACATGTGCCATCTATGTCAGAAGTCATTTTGTGTGGGCAGTGCTCTGAAAATGCACATGAGGACCCATACTGGCGAGAAACTATTCAAGTGTCAGTTATGCCAGGAAACTTTTGCTGAAAGTCGTAAGAGGAAAGTGCACATTATTAAAATCCATACAGGTGAAAAACCACACAAGTGCCAGTTCTGTGAGAAATCATTTGCTCACAGGGGTAATATGAACACGCACATGAGGACACATACTGGGGAAAGGCCATACAAATGCCAACTGTGCCAGAAATCATTTAGTGTGGGCAGTACTCTGAAAATGCACATGAGGACACATACTGGTGAGAAACCATTCAAGTGTCAATTGTGCCAGAAAACGTTTGCTCAAAGTGGACAGAGGCAAATGCACAATATGCGTTTTCATAATTTTACAAAAACCCATACTGATGAAAAGCAACACATGTGTCAGTTGTGTGAGAAATCGTTTTATGATGTCAGTAGTCTAAAAATACATATGAACACTCGTCATGGAGAAAAATCATACATATGTGAGATTTGTAACAAAGGGTTCGCACATCTTGAAGATTTGAAGAGACACAAAGAAAATCATGCAACTCTGAACCTACACACACATGATAAACCTTCTTCAACCAGTTGGTTTGAACACCAAACAGGAAAAGAGACACAGGATCTTACAATGGAAAGTGAAGCAATTGCTAACCAATCTGATCAGTTTGTAACATGTAATATTAGTACAGGCGTTGTTTATAAGCAAAATGAAGGTTTCTCAAAAGACATATTTTCTGCTAACAGTAATCTGGTATCAGACATGAGAACCCATACTGGAGAGAAACCATACAAATGTCAGACATGTCAGAAATCATTTGCTCACAAAGGTCATATGAACGTGCACATGAGAATCCATACCGGGGAAAAACGATACAAATGCCAATTGTGTCAGAAATCATTTAATTTGTTCAGTACTCTGAAAACACACATGAGGACCCACACCGGTGAGAAACCATTCAAGTGTGAGCTATGTGAGAAAACATTTGCTCAAAGTGTTATGAGAAAAGTGCATATTATGGAAGTCCATACTCGTGAGAAACCACACAAGTGCCAGTTCTGTGAGAAATCATTTACAGTTGTAAGTATTCTAAAGAGACACATGAAAACCCACAAAGAAAAGCCCCACATATGTGAGGTTTGTAACAAGGGATTCGTGCAACTTGGAGATTTAAAAAGACACGGAAGAACTCATGCAACACAGAATAAATGTTATAAGGAGACCAGTTCTTCAACCAAGCAGTGTGAACATCATACAGGAACAGAGACACAGAATGTTAACATTCAAAGAGAAGTAATTGCTAACCGATCTGATCAGCTCTTAACATTTAGTAGTACAGGCATTGTTTATAAACCAAATGAAGGTTTTCCAGGGAGCATATATCCGGAATGTGGAATCGAAGGTTCATTGACGAAAACTAGAGATGGAGAATGTTCGTATGTTATCAAACATAAATCTCAAGCGGATTCTGAAGTGTATTTGTTAAAATCTTTTGGATGTGGTTTATGTGACGAACTGGTTGAGACTGAGAAAGACTTTATAGAACATTGTTCTAGCCATCGATTTTCTCCACCTGACGACTTAGCTGGTGACGTGTGCTGAATGATTCCTTTGTCGAATGTAACAATTATTATTTTGAAATTTAAACGATGCGAATGAAGTTCTGGGAAACATGATTAGTTGGTTGTGCCACTTTCATTTCACCTGACACTCTGGTAATTATAGAATCCTAAGAGTTCTTATGATTCTGTAATTTGAAAGTAAAATAATCAATTGTGATCCATTGAAAGAATGTGTTCTGAACAGTACACTTGCGCTGTAGAGACATGTACATTTCTTGAATTAGTTGTTGTTTTGTTTAGTTATGCTGTCCATAGCACAGAAAGTATGTTAATGCATAATTATGTTGTGTATTCTGATGTCATTACACCAGGTTATTTCTCTTAGCCCATTCACCTGCATAATTCAGTATTGATTAACCCTCAGGCTACCAAGCTTTTTTGTAACACGGACTACCAATGGGGATGGTGGTTACCACCCCCTGGATTTTGGCCTTGGTTTGAGATATCATAACTTGTAATACACCATTGGATTCACCATTCATTTCTGAACAAAATGGTATATTTAGGTTTAGAAAATATGAATGCACCTCGAAATTATGAATTTTTTACCATGGGTACCCGTCGATTCCACACTTACGCAGAGGGAATATATTAGATTATGTGTGGTTTAAACATGATTTATGTATAAAAAATAGTTTACATATAATAAAGTCCAATGTTCATCTATAAAAACTAGTAATAAGTCTTTTTTTGTGTTCAATCAAAACAAAAAAACATGCTGCAGCTGCTGAAAAACGTTTACGCAGACATATCGATTTGCGTTGCAAAACCCCCAACATTTTCACACATTTAATTAATTTTGAGCACTTCCTGTCATCAAAAGACAAATTATTTAGCATTGGAAAATAGCCCTAAATGCCCTCTACAGAATGGCGTAATTTATTTCTATTAAAAAATAAATTATGGATAAGTTATAATAGAAAAAAACATGAAAATGTTATGAAAATAAAACACCTGTCCTTTATATACATTTTAATTTATTTTGAGCACTTCCGGTTGTCAAAAGACAACTCAATGAGCATGAAAATGTAGGCCCACATTCCCTCTATGGAATGGTTTAATTTGTGTCTCTTCATATTATAGGGCGCAAAAGTTGAGTGTAGGACATTTCCCCCCCTGGACAAAACCCCCCGGACAACCCCCCCGGACAAAACCCCCCGGACAATTCTCCCCTAGGGTAGGACAATTCCCCCCCCCCTGTCGAACATATTGCGTGTAAGTGGTATTACTATAAAACGGCGGTCCTAAGTTGGATCGATGAAAAGATTTCTTGCTAAATAGAAGCCGGATTGATACAAAATAATTTTTACTTAAATTGAAGCTGGATTGACGAAAATATTCTTGCTTAAATTGAAGCTGTATTGATGAAAATATTCTTGCTTAATTGGAGCTGGATTGATGAAAATATTCTTGCTTAAATGGAAGCTGGATTGATGAATATATCCTTGCTTAAATGGAAGCTGGATTGATGAAAATATTCTTGCTTAAATTGAAGCTGTATTGATGAAAATATTCTTGCTTAATTGGAGCTGGATTGATGAAAATATTCTTGCTTAAATGGAAGCTGGATTGATGAATATATCCTTGCTTAAATGGAAGCTGGATTGATGAAAATATTCTTGCTTAAATTGGAGCTGGATTGATGAAAATATTCTTGCCTAAATTCTAGCTGGATTGATGAACATATTCTTGCTTAAATGGAAGCTGGATTGATGAATATATTCTTGCTTGAATGGAAGCTGGATTGATGAAAATATTCTTGCTTAAATTGGAGCTGGATTGATGAAAACATTCTTGCTTAAATGGAAGCTGGATTGATGAATATATTCTTGCTTAAATGGAAGCTGGATTGTTGAAAATATTCTTGCTTAAATTGGAGCTGGATTGATGAAAATATTCTTGCTTAAATGGAAGCTGGATTGATGAAAATATTCTTGCTTAAATGGAAGCTGGATGGATGAAAATATTCTTGCTTAAATGGAAGCTGGATGGATAAAATAATTGTTATTTAAATAGAAGTTGGATTAAACACATTTTTGCCTAAATGGAAGCAAAGGGGGGAATTGTCCGGGGGGTTAATGTCCTAGGCTAAATCAGGGGGGAAATATCCTGGGGGGTTTTGTCCGGGGGGTTTTGTCCGGGGGGTTTGTCCAGGGGGGGAAATGTCCGCGCCCCGGCGCAGGATAGACAAAAGTGGAGAGCTCCCATGGGAAAGCGGCTGGCGCGTGCTGACGGCATCGTTTGACGGCCATAAGTCAAGTCAAAGTCAATATTTTATGTGAAGTGGAAGCTGGATTTTTGAAAAGCGCTTGAGTAATAGGGTGGTGATGGGTAAGTGGGACAGGCCACTATAGTGGGACAGCTAAGCTAGTGAGGCTTCCATGCTTATTATGTCCAATATATCCCAAATTTAAAAATACATAGTCTATGGCAATATACCCGACGTCATTAATTATGTGCTTAGGCCTACACACTTTCTATTGGAAGTGTTTAATGGCCTGTGGTTGTGCGTGTAACATTCGATTTTCGAAAGTTAGTGAATTTACGGTATTCATAATTTTGATACCATTAACTTGCTAAGGCCCTTGTCGACACTAACGATAAATAATTCTATTGAATGCAATTTATGTTGAAATATACTGACGAAATGAACTACTAGCAACGGTTTTAATCACCAGATGTCAACATGCATTTACAAAGCCTGCCTGTGTATGGGTGTCCCACTTTAGCGACAGCTGTGTTGTCAGAGTGGGACAGCGATCTGCTGCTAAAGTGGGACAGCCTATTGCAGCTGAACTAAGCATACGTGTTGATAGGCCTGTTGAATATAAGCCTATGTAAATCCTAGATTACGATTACGTTGATTGTTTTAGATGGGAAGAGTGCTTGATAAAAATAATGTCAACATGCATTTACAAAGCCTGCTGGTGTACAGGTGTCCCACTTTAGCGACAGCTGTGTTGTCAAAGTGAGAAAGCGATCTACTGATAAATGGTGCACAACTTAGCACAAGTGGAATTTTAGATGATGATTTTTTGTGTGCTCTCTGTGCGCAACAACTTACTTTCTAGCCTTAAGTTATCATTGACTATCTTTTGTATGTTAACTAGGCCTATAAGCCTTTAAGTTTTGATGCCCATAGAGCCTATCAGTGTTGGACCACGTTTGTAGCAATAGTGGACCACTTTACCGTTTTCCAAAGAAAATATAGATTGTCGTGCCTTCCTAAGCAAAATCAAGTTATGGACCACTTTAATAGCTATCTTGTCCCACTTTAGTAGCTCCTGGAATCAGACACAATCTAAACTGTCTGTGTATGCATTTAGTTTGGTCTGTTTTAATACATCGACTCCTCGACTGCACGTCATTCCCTTAAGTGTCCCACTTACTCATAAAAGCTGGATTGAGGTATTTTTTTGTCTGCGTAATGATAAAACTGAGAATTGCAAGCTGAATTAAGATATTTTATATGTGAAGTGGAAGCTGGATTAATAGAAAAAGCTTGGAAGATGGAAGCGGGATGAAGATTCCTTATGGGTGAAATAGAAGCTGGATTGACGAATATAACGCTTGATAAATGGAATGTACTGTTGATTTTCATTCATGTATTTCAACAAGCATTCGGCTTCTATTTCAGCTGGAAAGCCGTTTATCCAGCTTTCTTTTATCAAGCGTCTATCAATCAGGCATTTTTCATCGATCCATCTTCTATTTAAGATATAAATATACCTTCATCCAGCTTCCATTGAAGGCATAAAACTATCTTTTTCCATTATCATTAATCCAGCTCCTATTTCGGATATAAAATTACCTTGATCCAGCTTCCATTTAAGTTAAAAATTGCCTTAATCCAGTTTCATTTCACAAGCGTTTTATCATTAGTCCTGCTTCCATTTCTCAAGCGTTATTTTCGTCAATCCAGCTTCTATTTCACCTATAAGGAATCTTCATCCAGATTCCATTTCTCAAGCGTTTGTTTCTTCATGTCAGCTTGCATTTCAGTCATAAAATATCTTAATCCAGCTTCCATTTACCAAGCGATATTTTCAATTAAAGCAATTGAAGTTGCGATAAAATATCAATGGAAGCGTTTAGTTAAAGTTTATTCGCTAGATGACAGTAAAGATTCCACAAACTCCATCCTACGTACTCGTGTTTCCTACTATGGTGAAAGATTTTCTTCATTCGCCATTTTATGCCGATATCTGTGCGAACTTCTCTGATAAATCTTCTGGTAGGAACCAGATTACGAGAAAATCCATTGACGCCGAACACGAATAAATTCTAAACTCTTGTGCGGTAATGGTGTATTTTAGCGTCGTAAATTTTTCGTCGGTCGTATTGACGAAAGGGATCCTTGTTTTACTAGAAGTGGGATTAATTTATTAATTACTTAAATAAAACGGTTATTTATGGAAACAATCTTGCCGAAATCGAAGTTGGATTGATGAATTCTTGCACACGCTGGTTCGATGAGGATTCTTTGCAAATTAAAAGTTGTATTGCTTAGAAGCAGCATTGCTGGACTCTGATGATTGCAAAAAGAATATATGAATAATTTCATGAAAATCACACAGATGTCAATTAGTTCAGAAAACATAATCACAAACTACTGTAGGAAAACAGAAAAATAGTAAATTAAGTGAGAAACCTGATGGAGAATAACAGAACACATAAAAATGGGAGAAAAACGTTTTAAGTGCCTGGCATGCGAAAAATCATTTGATCGATGTTATGATCAGAAGAGGCACATGAGAATTCATACTGGAGAGAAACCATACAGTTGCCAGGTATGTGAGAAATCATTTTCAGATAGTAGAACTCTGAATGTGCACTTGAGAATCCATACTGGCGAGAAACGATACAAATGCCATTTATGCCAGAAAGCATTTTCTGGAAGTAGTGCACTGAAAAGACACACAAGGACTCATACTGGTGAAAGACCTTACAAATGTCAGCTATGTCAGAAATCATTTTCTGAAAGTTATCATATGACAGTGCACATGAAAATCCATTCTGGCATAAAGCCGTACTCGTGCCAGATGTGTGAGAATTCATTTTCCCAAGGTGGTTATCTCAAATCACACATCAGGAGAATGCATGCAGGAGAAAAACCATGCAAATGTAATACTTGTGGAAAATCATTGACTACAGTGAGTGTCTTGAAGGTGCATATGAGAACCCATAGTGGTGAAAAGCAATACATATGCCATCTGTGTCCGAAATCATTTACTAATTGCAGTACTCTGAAACGTCACATAAGAACCCATACTGTTGAAAAATCATACATGTGCCAGGTATGTAAAAAATCATTTACTTCAGTAAATGTTCTAAAGAGACATTTGGCAACTCATACAGGAGAAAAGTCACACATATGTGAGGTGTGCAATAAAGGATTCAACCAATTTAGATATCTAGAGGGACACAGAAGAATTCATTCCACTGAGAACCAAAAAAACTACAATAAACCGTATAGCAATAGTGGCTCTTCGACTAAGCAACCCATACTCGACACTGGAGCACAACAACTGGTTCTTGAGATGGGAAGAGATGTCATCGCTAATGTGTCGAATCATTTCATCACATTTTATAATGCAGGTGTTACACAGAAAATTGAAGAGGTGGAATGTTCATGTATTGGCAAGTTCAAATCTCCTGTGGATGCAAATATGTCTTCAGTTAAAACTTTTGGATGTGCTATATGTAACGAATTGTTTGGAACAGAGAAAGCTTTTCTGCATCATTGTTTTGGCCGTCAAGTGTCTCCATCTGTCGAATGATTTGCTGACCTTTTATCAATTATGATTTCACATAATTGCTTTTGGGAATAGTTGTTAGCTGTAGTTGAAGGTAAAGGAAAGATTATATATATATATATATATATATATATATATATATATATATATATATATATATATATATATATATATATATATATATTATGTGGAGGTTAGGTTTCCTGAATAGACATAATTTGTGTGCTATTTTACTACTATATATATAAAATTCCGTACCTTGACCTTTCTTACCCTCTTAATAGACGTTCGTGGCTATTACCTTATATGGAAAATTACTTGACGTTAATGTAGAAACTGTAGATAATTATAATTGGTTGTTTTCTTGAATTTGAAAATTCTGTTTCACGTTTGATTTTTTCCTTGAGTTTTAAAGTTGTGTTCTCGTCAGTGCTTAAAGTGTGAAAAAAGAAGTGCCTGGACGCCCTTTATCTTTCCAAAAGAAGTGCCTGGACGCCCCTTACCTTTCCAGTCATTGCTGGCCAATAAGTGGCTGGATGGCGTTCAGATTTTGAAATAAGTGCATGGACGCCGTCCATGACCGTCCAGCCACACTTTAAGCCCTGGTTCTCGTATTTGTTAGTTAATCATTTTGCACCTTCGTATTGATATTACCTGTCACATATTTTATCCAGTTTATTACCCTTTTTTAATGCATTGACTGGTGTAAAAGTATAAGCCTCCATCAAGTCGCTGCAGTAGGTCTTTAAAACCTACAACCCAGAGGTTAGGTTTCCTGAATAGACACGGAACTCGTGTGCTATTTTTCTTCTATCATGGGTTTTTCAGAGAATTTTTTTAAAATACGGGTTCTCATTCATTAGTTCAAGCCAAAGTTTATGAACAATTTTTTTCAAGACATTTTTCTTGTCATATTTGTTTTCGTATATTAATATATGGATAGGTTAATCCATTTTCTGGTTTTTTATTATGTCATTCATAAGAGGATCTCTATGCACTGAATCTAATTTCAGGAGTGCCTCATTTAAAATGCATTCTGGATAACTCTTAGCTTGAAATATGTTGAACAAACAAGTGACCCGAGATTGCAAGTCTTTGGGATCCGAAACAATTCTTTTTAGTCTCAAAAATTGGCTGAATGGTATAGATCTCTTAGTATGAGGTGGATGGTTGCTATGGTAGTTGAGGTATAATATTTTATCTGTATGTTTTGTGTATATTGTGGTTTCTAGATTATTTTTTACTTTCATTATCTTAGCGTCCAAAAATGGGATTTCGTCTGTAGATTGATTAAGTGTAAAAATTGAAGTCGTTATTAAAATTATTAAGGGTATTAAAGTAAATGTTAAAATCGTCTGGGTGTTTGTTCCAAACGCCGAAAAGATCGTCGATGAATCTATCATGGTCCCATTGAAGATCAGGATAATCTATATGGAACTTTTCAAAGAATTTGCACATAATAATATTAGCGGCTTGTACACTACTTGATCCCCCCCATGGTGAGGCCCTGGATCTGTTTATAGTATGCCATTGAAAGTAAAGTGAAGTTTGTAACAAAGGGTTCAAACAACTGGAATGTTTGAAGAGACACAAAAAATCATGCATCTATGAACCTATACACACACACACGTTAAACCTTATATAAAAACAGCAGTTCTTCAATCAGGTGTTTTGAACACCAAACAGGAATAGAGACACAGAATCTTATAATGGAAAGTCAACTAATTGCTAACCAATCGGATCAGTTTGTAACATGTAATAGTACAGGCATTGTTTATAAGCAAAATGAAGGTTTCTCAAAAGGCATATTTTCTGCTAACAGTACTCTGAAATCAGACATGAGAACCCATACTGGCAAGAAACTCTACAAATGTCAGTTATGTGCAAAAGCATTCACTAAAAATTGTTCCATGAAAGTGCACTTGAGATCCCATACTGGAGAGAAACCATACAAATGTCAGACATGTCAGAAATCATTTGCTCACAAAGGTCATATGAACGTGCACATGAGAATTCGTACCGGGGAAAAACTATACAAATGCCAATTGTGTCAGAAATCATTTAATTTGTTCAGTAGCCTACTCTGAAAATACACATGAGGACTCACACCGGTGAGAAACCATTCAAGTGTGAGCTGTGTGAGAAAACATTTGCTCAAAGTGTTATGAGAAAAGTGCATATTATGGAAGTCCATATTCGTGAGAAACCACACAAGTGCCAGTTCTGTGAGAAATCATTTACAGTTGTAAGTATTCTAAAAGATGCGTTCTACAAAAGGGGGAGCTACTCAGAGGCAGTCCAAACATGAAGCTGAAGAAGAGAATGGTGAAGACACTGGTGTGGAGTGTTGTCCTGTACGGCTCGGAGACATGGACAATGCGGCAAGATGACATAAAACGACTAGAGGCCTTCGAGATGTGGATCTGGCGCAGAATGGAGAGAATCAGCTGGGTTGAGAGAAGAACAAACGAGGAAATCTTGCAGTTGGTGGGAGAAAGGAGATCACTGATGGGAACTATACGTGGACGGCAGAAGAAATGGATAGGACACATCTTAAGGAGCGACACCCAGCTAAGAGACATCATTGAGGGAAGAATGGAGGGGAAAAGATGCGGGGTAGACCAAGAACAATGTTGCTGGACTGGATGCTGACAGAGGACGGATACAGTGAACTTAAAAGAAAGGCACAGAACAGAGAAGAGTGGCGTCATTGGACATACGAACCTGCCTAAGGGCAGAGAACGTCAAGAAGAAGAAGTATTCTAAAGAGACACACGAAAACCCACAAAGAAAAGCCCCACATATGTGAGGTTTGTAACAAGGGATTCGTACAACTTGGAGATTTAAAAAGACACGGGAGAATTCATGCAACTATGACCCTACATACACACAATAAACCTAACACCAAGAGCAGTGCTTCAACAATGCTGTTTGAACACCATGCAGGAACAGAGACACAGGATGTTAGCATTCGAAGAGAAGTAATTGCTAACCGATCTGATCAGCTCTTAACATTTAGTAGTACAGGCATTGTTTATAAACCAAATGAAGGTTTTCCAGGGAGCATATATCCGGAATGTGGAATCGAAGGTTCATTGACGAAAACTAGAGATGGAGAATGTTCGTATGTTATCAAACATAAATCTCAAGCGGATTCTGAATTGTATTTGTTAAAATCTTTTGGATGTGGTTTATGTGACGAACTGGTTGAGACTGAGGAAGACTTTCTAGAACATTGTTCTAGCCATCGATTTTCTCCACCTGACGACTTAGCTGATGACGTGTGCTGAATGATTCCTTTGAAGATTGTAACAATTGTTATTTTGTAATTTAGAAGATGTGAATGAAATTCTGGGAAACATGATTAGTTGGTTGCACCACTCTCACTTCACCTGACACTCTGATAATTTAGAATCCGAAGAGCTCTTATGATTCTGTAATTTGAAATAAAATAATCAATTGTGATCCATTGAAAGAATGTGTTCTGAACAGTGCACTTGCGCTGTAGAGACATGTATGTACATTTCTTGAAGTAGTTGTTGTTTTGTTTAGTTTTGTTACCCATTACACAGAAAGTATGTTCATGCATAATTTTGTTGTGTATTCTGTCATTGCGCCATGTTATTTCTCTTAGCCCATTCACCTGCATTATACAGTGTTGATTAATGTAAGTTTGTACTCTGTGCTGTGGCGAAATATACCCTTTCATCACTTACAACTGTTATCCAAACTGAAGAACGATAGTCAAAATAAACTGTATGTATGTAAATTACTGGAGAGTGGATACAGCAAAACACCAAATATTCAAGATACATGGTAAATTTATATTTTGCCCGGGAAATTTACGGATTTTCAACCCTACTCCTCGGGGTACCCAGCGTTGACCGCAAAATTTCGGGTTTTCGGACACCCCTCTACCCCACCCCCGCTTCCCCAAAAAGCCAAACATGACCCGGGTGTGTGCTGACTGTGGCCTAAAACAATTATTGCAGGCTGTCTGTTCTGTTAGTATAATTAATATTTGTGATCTGCGTTCTTGTGCATAATTGTACACTAACCGGTTTCGGTTTGTCAACCGGATTGTTGATAAACGGAAATTATTATTCAGCGAGTATGACGTCATGCGGACTGCCAACTCTTTACTAATGCCGCAATGCAGTAAATGGCTGATGAAATCTGATTAAAACGCTAATATTTCGGGTTTTAAAGTGAATTGAGAGCTGAAAATAGTCGCATTGACCTTAAAGTTTGGGTAAGAATCAATTGCAAAAAATTTGTTAAACCGACACTCTGTCATATCCGAGCCTTTTCTGGGTGGAAGAGTCAAAATACATCCGGACATACGAACATATGGAAAGACAAACTTTGAGAAATATGTTAGAGATAATGACCATTTGAATATAACGTCCAAAACTGAAGTAAACAAATCTAAACATACTAGGTTAGTCAATTCAATAGTTTATTGCATCATGAATGAGATGATAATACGACACGATCAATAGTTAAAACTAGTCACATAAAATGATGTCCAAGTCTGAGCGCTCTGTTGAATGGCTAGCCCACAAGCAGTGTTTTTGCCAAAAAAATTAAGTGTGCAGGCTTACAGACAATTAAGAGCCGGATAATTCGTTATGCTCCACCACACAGAGTCTATCATAAATGCAATGATACAAGACTAGATATCAATGATATATAAAAGTCTCATCAAACGATGTACCATTAAACTTAATGGTTAGAAATAACGTTGTTACATAGCTGAACCACAAAAGAAGGAGTTCACTGCGACTTTAGTAATACCGTAATTATTACAATCATTTCATTTTATGACCAGGAAATAATGCCAGTCTTGAAATCATGCATGAAGAAGAAGGCAAGAACTTTTAAACCTCCAGACTAATTCAACTGCTTACATCTTGGAAGAAACATGAAATGAACATGATACGAATATACGAATATTTTAGTTAAAACTAGCCACATAAAATGATGTGCAAGTCTAAGCGCTCTGTTGAATGGCCCACCAGCGGTGCATCCGAATATCATGCATCTCTGTATCCCAGCACTTCTGTAGCACATTTTCATTCTGTCAAATAGCAGCTGTTTTCAACCGCAATGTTTTTGGTATTGTATTTCAGAATAGGTCTGCAACTAAGTCGATAGGTGGTGAATATCGATGGCTAGAGGAGTGGTCTAGAAATTCTTCCTCTATTTCAAACAATTCGTCACATATGACACATCCGAACGATTCGGATGCAAATGCTTTCTCATCTGAAGGAGACTTGATATTGTAAATATAACGACGTTTTCCATCTCTAATTCTCGGTAAACGACCAGCAATTCCACTAGAATCTCGATATATGTTGGTTGACAAATGTTCATCCGGTTTATCGTTAACGCATGCACCACTAAATGCAATGAAATGATCAGAAGGGATAGCAGTGACATCACTTCCCATTTCTAGATCATGTGACCGTGTAACTGCATCGAGTGTACACTGTTTCGCTGAGGAGCTGCTCTTAGTGAAAGGTTCATTGCGTGTGTGTTGGTTTTCAGTCGTATGGCTTCTTCTGTGTCTCTTTAATGTTCTAAGTTCGCTGAATCCTTCATTGCAAACCTCACATATGTATGGTTTCTCTCCTGTATGACATATCATATGATTGTTTAGAGTACTTGGTTGCACAAATGGCTTCTGACATAACTGGCGCATGTTCGGTTTTTCACCAGTATGGGTTCTGATGTGCATTTCCAGATTAATGTGATAGGCAAATGACTTATGACAAAGCTGGCAGCTGTGTGGTTTCTCTCCAGTATGAATTCTCATGTGTCTTTTCAGATGACTAGCAACAGCAAATGATTTCTGACATAACTGGCACCTGTATGGTTTTTCACCAGTATGGATTCTCATGTGTGTTCTCAGATGGTCAGAGCGATTAAATGATTTCGCACATAGCATGCATGTGTATGTGTTTGGTTTCTCGCCAGTATGAGTTCTTGTGTGTGTCTTCAGTTGACTACCTTGAGCAAATTCTTTCTCACATGACGGGCACTTGTACGGTTTCTCCCCAGTATGGGTTCTTACATGTATTTTCAATTGACAACTTTGAACAAAGGCTTTTTCACATAGCTGGCACTTGTATGGTTTCTCTCCAGTATGGGTTCTCAGATGCTCTTTCAGACTATTATTAGAACTTAAAGACTTCTGACATAGCTGGCACATATATGGCCTTTCACCTGTGTGGGTTCTAACATGAATTTTCAGATGAATACGCTGAGCGAATGTTTTTGGACACAACTGGCACATGTATGGTTTTTCGCCAGTATGGGTTCTCATGTGCATTTTCAGGGTACTCCCATTAATAAATGATTTCCTGCAAAGCTGGCAACAGTATGGTTTCTCTCCAGTATGGGTTCTCATGTGTATTTTCAGGTTACTGCGATCATAAAATGATTTTATGCATAGATGACACCTGTATGATTTTTCGCCAGTGTGGGTTTTCATGTGTCTCTTAAGATAACTGCTTCCAGTGAATGCTTTTTGACAGAGCTGGCAAAGTATGTGTGATTTTTCGCCAGTATGGACTTTCATGTGACTTTTCAAAGAACTACCTTGAGCAAATGCTCTGTCGCATAACTGGCACATATATGATTTTTCACCAGTATGGGTTCTCCTATGACTTTTTAGACTACTATCTTGCGCAAACGCTTTCTGACAGAGCTGGCAAGCATATGGTTTTTCGCCAGTATGAGTTCTTGTATGCACTATCAAGCCACCCAAATTCGTAAAAGATTTCTTGCAAAATTGACATTTGTACGGTTTCTCCCCAGTATGTGTTCTAACGTGATTTTTCAGAGTACTACAACTAGCAAACGCTTTCTGACACAACTGGCACATGTATGGTTTTTCACCAGTATGGGACCTCATATGTTTTTTCAGCAAGTCACCAGAATAAAATGATTTCTGACAGAGTTCGCATATATATGGTTTTTCGCCAGTATGAATTCTTCTATGCACTATCAATCCACACATATTCGTAAAAGATTTCTTGCAAAATGGACATTTGTACGGTTTCTCCCCAGTATGAGTTCTAATGTGATTTTTCAAAGTACTATGATGGGCAAATGCTTTTTTACACAGGTGGCACGCGTGTGGTTTCTCGTCACTATGCGTTTGCATGTGTTTTTTCACCTCATAACTAGAATTAAATCCCTTCTGACATAACTGACACATGTAAGACTTTTCACCAGCGTGGGATCTCATGTGACTTTTCAGTTCACTACTTTGAACAAATGCTTTCTGACACAAATGGCATATGTATGGTTTTTCACCAGTATGGATTCTCACGTGCGTTTTCAAATTCTTAGCACTATTAAATGCTTTCTTACATAACTGGCACTTGTATGGTTTTTCTCCAGTATGTGTTCTCATGTGTATTTTCAGTGTACTGCCAACAGTAAATGATTTATTGCACAGCTTGCAGCTGTATGGTTTCTCGCCAGTATGGACCGTCATGTGACTTCTCAGTGTACTACTTTGACGAAATGCTTTCTGACATAACTTGCACACGTATGGCTTTTCGCCAGAATGAGTTCTCATGTGACTTGTCAGTGTGCTAGATTGAGAAAATACTTTCTGACATAACTGGCACCTGTAGGGTTTCTCTCTGGTATGGATTCTCATGTGAATCTTCAGAGTAGAACCTCTGTTAAATGTTGTCTTACACAACTGGCAAATGTATGATTTCTCTCCAGCATGGGTTCTCATGTGACCCTGCAGACTACCACTTTGAGCAAATGCTTTCTGGCATAATTGGCACTTGTACGGTTTATCCCCAGTATGGATTCTCATGTGCGTATTCAGTTGACTAGATGCAGAAAATGACTTGTGACAAGTGTGGCATTTGTGTGGCTTCTCACCAGTGTGGGTTCTTATGTGAGCTCTCAGAGTACTGCTTACATTAAATGATTTCTGACACAAATTACACTGGTATGATTTTTCACCAGTATGGATTCTCGTGTGAACCTTCAGACCACAACTTTGAGTAAATGCTTTCTGACATATCCCGCACACGTATGGCTTTTCCCCAGTATGAGTTCTTAAATGTACTACCAAGCTACATGCTATCGCAAATGATTTCCTACAAAACTCGCACTTGTATGGTTTCTCCCCAGTATGGGTTCTCATATGTGCCATCAGATCATTGTTTCGATTAAACGACTTATGACACAGCTGGCACCTGTATGGTTTCTCGCCAGTAGGAGTTCTTACATGCACCATTTTGCTACCCACGTTCGCAATCATTTCAGACAAAACTGACATTTGTATGATTTCGCTCCAGTATAGTTTTTATGTGATTTTTCAGAGAACTATGTAGAGCAAATGTTCTCTGATATATCCTGCACCTGTATGGTTTTTCACCAGTACGAATTCTGGTGTGATTTTTCAGACTGCAGCAAGAGTAAAATGATTTCTGACATGCCTTTGCATGTGTATTAGATATCTATCGCCAGCATGGGTTCTCAAATTTTCCTTAAGACAATTCCCTTAATAGATAATTCCACTCTTGCTCTCCAGTATGGGTTCCTTGATCAGTTGCAAGTTGAGCATCATTTTTCCAGAAACATTTCGCATCTTTATGGTTTATCTTACAATGTTTTCTTTGGTGTTTCCCCAAGTTAGCAAACGTTCGGGGTTGAAAAGCACGAGTTTGTCTAAGCACTTCAAATTTGCTAAATGTTGTGTAAAAGTTTATGCAATGCCTTCTCACCATCAGCAATGTCCAATTTCTCACACTTCAAACAATTTCATTGAGTTTATCTTTCAGATGCTAACAAGTAGAGTACATGCTCCACTTTCCAGAAGTAGGCATGTGTTTCCGAGGAAAGGAAGTAGTAGTATTTTCTAAACAGGCATAGAAATTAGTCACACTGAAGAAGGTCGAAGACAAAATACTGATAGCGTCCAACCATCTCACAGCAGCAAATCGCTATACCACTGTTCAATATGATTTTGAAGAAAAATAAGCTAGCTGAACAAGACTCTAGTGATGTTGTATTTGAATAAATACACTGCAATATTCGTGATGAGTCAAATGAACTCTGCAAGCGCCAACAAGATGTGGGTTGTTTTCTTCAAGCACTTGCTGAAAACAACAGTACAAACGCAGTTTTAATATTATTTGTAACTAATGAACATAGGCCCATTTCTGCTCTTCACTCCTTAAAGGACTGTTCTCCATTCTGAGTCGAATGAATACTTATAATAAAGGGAAGGCACAACGTCAATACCTAGTTTACCCAGTTTTAACTATTTACCTCAAATCAATTTGGATAAACATGTAGTTTAGCATGGCAAATCATTCACCATTGCATTGCTTTCGGAGCTGGTCAAATACAAATCAGATTGACGAAAAGAATATTTGAAAAATAGAACTCAGATTTATGCAAATAAATTGGGGGTCTAATTAAAACAATTGAGGCTGGATTGATGAGAAGAATTCTTGCAGAAAAAGAACCTGGATCGATGTTGAAAAGGATTTATGCCAAACTTGAAGTTTAATTGATTAAACAGTAATGATGTTGCAATGTGCGAATAATCACCTCCGTCAAGTTGGTTTGATATTCACGTTGGATATTCAGACATTCGGTATGGAAAGCCGAAGGCCAAATACATATTGAAAAATCTGCATATAACTGTACATCTGCATAAGATATTCTCACCAATGAACCATCAGTCAACAGTTATTGACCTAGGCAATCAGAAAATAACCTTAGTTTGATTTCATCAGGTGGGTAAGTGGGTCAAATGTGGGTCCAAACACGGGGAAACACCATTTTAACACATTTTCTCACTACAGGTGTGACATTAATTTTTATAATTTTCAGTTTTACATTTTCTATGATGAGTTATCTACCTAGGCAATCAGAAAATAACTTTAGTTTGATTTCATCAGGTGGGTAAGTGGGTCAAATGTGGGTCCAAACACGGGGAAACACCATTTTAACACATTTTCACACTACAGGTGTGACATTTTATTTTTTAATTTTCAGTTTTACATTTTCTATGATGAGTTATCTACCTAGGCAATCAGAAAATAACCTTAGTTTGATTTCATCAGGTGGGTAAGTGGGTCAAATGTGGGTCCAAACACGGGGAAACACCATTTTAACACATTTTCTCACTACAGGTGTGACATTTTATTTTTATTTTTTCAGTTTTACATTTTCTATGATGAGTTATCTACCTAGGCAATCAGAAAATAACCTTAGTTTGATTTCATCAGGTGGGTAAGTGGGTCAAATGTGGGTCCAAACACGGGGAAACACCATTTTAACACATTTTCTCACTACAGGTGTGACATCAATTTTTATAATTTTCAGTTTTACATTTTCTATGATGAGTTATCTACCTAGGCAATCAGAAAATAACCTTAGTTTGATTTCATCAGGTGGGTAAGTGGGTCAAATGGTGGGTCCAAACACGGGGAAACACCATTTTAACACATTTTCACACTACAGGTGTGACATTTTATTTTTTAATTTTCAGTTTTACATTTTCTATGATGAGTTATCTACCTAGGCAATCAGAAAATAACCTTAGTTTGATTTCATCAGGTGGGTAAGTGGGTCAAATGTGGGTCCAAACACGGGGAAACACCATTTTAACATATTTTCTCACTACAGCTGCGACATTAATATTTTTTATTTTCAGTTTTACATTTTCTATGATGAGTTATCTACCTAGGCAATCAGAAAATAACTTTAGTTTGATTTCATCAGGTGGGTAAGTGGGTCAAATGTGGGTCCAAACACGGGGAAACACCATTTTAACACATTTTCACACTACAGGTGTGACATTTTATTTTTTAATTTTCAGTTTTACATTTTCTATGATGAGTTATCTACCTAGGCAATCAGAAAATAACCTTAGTTTGATTTCATCAGGTGGGTAAGTGGGTCAAATGTGGGTCCAAACACGGGGAAACACCATTTTAACACATTTTCTCACTACAGGTGTGACAATAATATTTTTTATTTTCAGTTTTACATTTTCTATGATGAGTTATCTACCTAGGCAATCAGAAAATAACTTTAGTTTGATTTCATCAGGTGGGTAAGTGGGTCAAATGTGGGTCCAAACACGGGGAAACACCATTTTAACACATTTTCTCACTACAGGTGTGACATTAATTTTTATAATTTTCAGTTTTACATTTTCTATGATGAGTTATCTACCTAGGCAATCAGAAAATAACTTTAGTTTGATTTCATCAGGTGGGTAAGTGGGTCAAATGTGGGTCCAAACACGGGGAAACACCATTTTAACACATTTTCACACTACAGGTGTGACATTTTATTTTTTAATTTTCAGTTTTACATTTTCTATGATGAGTTATCTACCTAGGCAATCAGAAAATAACCTTAGTTTGATTTCATCAGGTGGGTAAGTGGGTCAAATGTGGGTCCAAACACGGGGAAACACCATTTTAACACATTTTCTCACTACAGGTGTGACATTTTATTTTTATTTTTTCAGTTTTACATTTTCTATGATGAGTTATCTACCTAGGCAATCAGAAAATAACCTTAGTTTGATTTCATCAGGTGGGTAAGTGGGTCAAATGTGGGTCCAAACACGGGGAAACACCATTTTAACACATTTTCTCAC
The DNA here is from genome assembly GCA_949752735.1 of Lumbricus terrestris. Lineage (NCBI taxonomy): Eukaryota > Metazoa > Annelida > Clitellata > Crassiclitellata > Lumbricidae > Lumbricus > Lumbricus terrestris. Next base: position 21,574,703 of record OX457049.1, read on the forward strand.
TACAGGTGTGACATCAATTTTTATAATTTTCAGTTTTACATTTTCTATGATGAGTTATCTACCTAGGCAATCAGAAAATAACCTTAGTTTGATTTCATCAGGTGGGTAAGTGGGTCAAATGGTGGGTCCAAACACGGGGAAACACCATTTTAACACATTTTCACACTACAGGTGTGACATTTTATTTTTTAATTTTCAGTTTTACATTTTCTATGATGAGTTATCTACCTAGGCAATCAGAAAATAACCTTAGTTTGATTTCATCAGGTGGGTAAGTGGGTCAAATGTGGGTCCAAACACGGGGAAACACCATTTTAACATATTTTCTCACTACAGCTGCGACATTAATATTTTTTATTTTCAGTTTTACATTTTCTATGATGAGTTATCTACCTAGGCAATCAGAAAATAACTTTAGTTTGATTTCATCAGGTGGGTAAGTGGGTCAAATGTGGGTCCAAACACGGGGAAACACCATTTTAACACATTTTCACACTACAGGTGTGACATTTTATTTTTTAATTTTCAGTTTTACATTTTCTATGATGAGTTATCTACCTAGGCAATCAGAAAATAACCTTAGTTTGATTTCATCAGGTGGGTAAGTGGGTCAAATGTGGGTCCAAACACGGGGAAACACCATTTTAACACATTTTCTCACTACAGGTGTGACAATAATATTTTTTATTTTCAGTTTTACATTTTCTATGATGAGTTATCTACCTAGGCAATCAGAAAATAACTTTAGTTTGATTTCATCAGGTGGGTAAGTGGGTCAAATGTGGGTCCAAACACGGGGAAACACCATTTTAACACATTTTCTCACTACAGGTGTGACATTAATTTTTATAATTTTCAGTTTTACATTTTCTATGATGAGTTATCTACCTAGGCAATCAGAAAATAACTTTAGTTTGATTTCATCAGGTGGGTAAGTGGGTCAAATGTGGGTCCAAACACGGGGAAACACCATTTTAACACATTTTCACACTACAGGTGTGACATTTTATTTTTTAATTTTCAGTTTTACATTTTCTATGATGAGTTATCTACCTAGGCAATCAGAAAATAACCTTAGTTTGATTTCATCAGGTGGGTAAGTGGGTCAAATGTGGGTCCAAACACGGGGAAACACCATTTTAACACATTTTCTCACTACAGGTGTGACATTTTATTTTTATTTTTTCAGTTTTACATTTTCTATGATGAGTTATCTACCTAGGCAATCAGAAAATAACCTTAGTTTGATTTCATCAGGTGGGTAAGTGGGTCAAATGTGGGTCCAAACACGGGGAAACACCATTTTAACACATTTTCACACTACAGGTGTGACATTTTATTTTTTAATTTTCAGTTTTACATTTTCTATGATGAGTTATCTACCTAGGCAATCAGAAAATAACCTTAGTTTGATTTCATCAGGTGGGTAAGTGGGTCAAATGTGGGTCCAAACACGGGGAAACACCATTTTAACACATTTTCTCACTACAGCTGTGACATTAATATTTTTTAGTTTCAGTTTTACATTTTCTATGATGAGTTATCTACCTAGGCAATCAGAAAATAACCTTAGTTTGATTTCATCAGGTGGGTAAGTGGGTCAAATGTGGGTCCAAACACGGGGAAACACCATTTTAACACATTTTCTCACTACAGGTGTGACATTAATTTTTTAATTTTCAGTTTTACATTTTCTATGATGAGTTATCTACCTAGGCAATCAGAAAATAACCTTAGTTTGATTTCATCAGGTGGGTAAGTGGGTCAAATGTGGGTCCAAACACGGGGAAACACCATTTTAACACATTTTCTCACTACAGGTGTGACATTTTATTTTTATTTTTTCAGTTTTACATTTTCTATGATGAGTTATCTACCTAGGCAATCAGAAAATAACCTTAGTTTGATTTCATCAGGTGGGTAAGTGGGTCAAATGTGGGTCCAAACACGGGGAAACACCATTTTAACACATTTTCTCACTACAGGTGTGACATCAATTTTTATAATTTTCAGTTTTACATTTTCTATGATGAGTTATCTACCTAGGCAATCAGAAAATAACCTTAGTTTGATTTCATCAGGTGGGTAAGTGGGTCAAATGGTGGGTCCAAACACGGGGAAACACCATTTTAACACATTTTCACACTACAGGTGTGACATTTTATTTTTTAATTTTCAGTTTTACATTTTCTATGATGAGTTATCTACCTAGGCAATCAGAAAATAACCTTAGTTTGATTTCATCAGGTGGGTAAGTGGGTCAAATGTGGGTCCAAACACGGGGAAACACCATTTTAACATATTTTCTCACTACAGCTGCGACATTAATATTTTTTATTTTCAGTTTTACATTTTCTATGATGAGTTATCTACCTAGGCAATCAGAAAATAACTTTAGTTTGATTTCATCAGGTGGGTAAGTGGGTCAAATGTGGGTCCAAACACGGGGAAATACCATTTTAACACATTTTCTCACTACAGGTGTGACATTAATTTTTTTAATTTTCAGTTTTACATTTTCTATGATGAGTTATCTACCTAGGCAATCAGAAAATAACTTTAGTTTGATTTCATCAGGTGGGTAAGTGGGTCAAATGTGGGTCCAAACACGGGGAAACACCATTTTAACACATTTTCTCACTACAGGTGTGACATTTTATTTTTATTTTTTCAGTTTTACATTTTCTATGATGAGTTATCTACCTAGGCAATCAGAAAATAACCTTAGTTTGATTTCATCAGGTGGGTAAGTGGGTCAAATGTGGGTCCAAACACGGGGAAACACCATTTTAACACATTTTCTCACTACAGGTGTGACATTTTATTTTTATTTTTTCAGTTTTACATTTTCTATGATGAGTTATCTACCTAGGCAATCAGAAAATAACCTTAGTTTGATTTCATCAGGTGGGTAAGTGGGTCAAATGTGGGTCCAAACACGGGGAAACACCATTTTAACACATTTTCTCACTACAGGTGTGACATTAATTTTTTTAATTTTCAGTTTTACATTTTCTATGATGAGTTATCTACCTAGGCAATCAGAAAATAACTTTAGTTTGATTTCATCAGGTGGGTAAGTGGGTCAAATGTGGGTCCAAACACGGGGAAACACCATTTTAACACATTTTCTCACTACAGGTGTGACATTAATATTTTTAATTTTCAGTTTTACATTTTCTATGATGAGTTATCTACCTAGGCAATAAGAAAATAACTTTAGTTTGATTTCATCAGGTGGGTAAGTGGGTCAAATGTGGGTCCAAACACGAGGAAATACCAATTTAACACATTTTCTCACTACAGGTGTGACATTAATTTTTTTTATTTTCAGTTTTACATTTTCTATGATGAGTTATCTACCTAGGCAATCAGAAAATAACCTTAGTTTGATTTCATCAGGTGGGTAAGTGGGTCAAATGTGGGTCCAAACACGGGGAAACACCATTTTAACACATTTTCTCACTACAGCTGTGACATTAATATTTTTTAGTTTCAGTTTTACATTTTCTATGATGAGTTATCTACCTAGGCAATCAGAAAATAACCTTAGTTTGATTTCATCAGGTGGGTAAGTGGGTCAAATGTGGGTCCAAACACGGGGAAACACCATTTTAACACATTTTCTCACTACAGGTGTGACATTAATTTTTTAATTTTCAGTTTTACATTTTCTATGATGAGTTATCTTCCTAGGCAATCAGAAAATAACCTTAGTTTGATTTCATCAGGTGGGTAAGTGGGTCAAATGTGGGTCCAAACACGGGGAAACACCATTTTAACACATTTTCTCACTACAGGTGTGACATTTTATTTTTATTTTTTCAGTTTTACATTTTCTATGATGAGTTATCTACCTAGGCAATCAGAAAATAACCTTAGTTTGATTTCATCAGGTGGGTAAGTGGGTCAAATGTGGGTCCAAACACGGGGAAACACCATGTTTAACACATTTTCTCACTACAGGTGTGACATTAATTTTTTTAATTTTCAGTTTTACATTTTCTATGATGAGTTATCTACCTAGGCAATCAGAAAATAACTTTAGTTTGATTTCATCAGGTGGGTAAGTGGGTCAAATGTGGGTCCAAACACGGGGAAACACCATTTTAACACATTTTCTCACTACAGGTGTGACATTAATATTTTTAATTTTCAGTTTTACATTTTCTATGATGAGTTATCTACCTAGGCAATAAGAAAATAACTTTAGTTTGATTTCATCAGGTGGGTAAGTGGGTCAAATGTGGGTCCAAACACGGGGAAATACCAATTTAACACATTTTCTCACTACAGGTGTGACATTAATTTTTTTAATTTTCAGTTTTACATTTTCTATGATGAGTTATCTACCTAGGCAATCAGAAAATAACTTTAGTTTGATTTCATCAGGTGGGTAAGTGGGTCAAATGTGGGTCCAAACACGGGGAAACACCATTTTAACACATTTTCACACTACAGGTGTGACATTTTATTTGTATTTTTTCAGTTTTACATTTTCTATGATGAGTTATCTACCTAGGCAATCAGAAAATAACTTTAGTTTGATTTCATCAGGTGGGTAAGTGGGTCAAATGTGGGTCCAAACACGGGGAAATACCATTTTAACACATTTTCTCACTACAGGTGTGACATTAATTTTTTTAATTTTCAGTTTTACATTTTCTATGATGAGTTATCTACCTAGGCAATCAGAAAATAACCTTAGTTTGATTTCATCAGGTGGGTAAGTGGGTCAAATGGTGGGTCCAAACACGGGGAAACACCATTTTAACACATTTTCACACTACAGGTGTGACATTAATTTTTTAATTTTCAGTTTTACATTTTCTATGATGAGTTATCTACCTAGGCAATCAGAAAATAACCTTAGTTTGATTTCATCAGGTGGGTAAGTGGGTCAAATGTGGGTCCAAACACGGGGAAACACCATTTTAACACATTTTCTCACTACAGGTGTGACATTTTATTTTTATTTTTTCAGTTTTACATTTTCTATGATGAGTTATCTACCTAGGCAATCAGTAAATAACCTTAGTTTGATTTCATCAGGTGGGTAAGTGGGTCAAATGTGGGTCCAAACACGGGGAAACACCATTTTAACACATTTTCTCACTACAGGTGTGACATCAATTTTTTTAATTTTCAGTTTTACATTTTCTATGATGAGTTATCTACCTAGGCAATCAGAAAATAACTTTAGTTTGATTTCATCAGGTGGGTAAGTGGGTCAAATGTGGGTCCAAACACGGGGAAACACCATTTTAACACATTTTCACACTACAGGTGTGACATTTTATTTTTTAATTTTCAGTTTTACATTTTCTATGATGAGTTATCTACCTAGGCAATCAGAAAATAACCTTAGTTTGATTTCATCTGGTGGGTAAGTGGGTCAAATGTGGGTCCAAACACGGGGAAACACCATTTTAACACATTTTCTCACTACAGGTGTGACATTAATTTTTTTAGTTTGAGTTTTACATTTTCTATGATGAGTTATCTACCTAGGCAATCAGAAAATAACTTTAGTTTGATTTCATCAGGTGGGTAAGTGGGTCAAATGTGGGTCCAAACACGGGGAAACACCATTTTATCACATTTTACACTATGAATGTCACACTGCTTGCTATATTGTGAGTTTCAAGTTGGTCAAATGATAGTGTCCTTTTGGGAAAGTAGACTTTAATACTGATACATTAAATGATATAAATGTTGTCCAAGTAGTATCTGTTTTCCATCTAGATTTTTCCAAAAAGAATTTAATAGGAGGTCAACGAATGAATCCTAATTTTTGCTGGTTTGTGTGGTTACATCTCGGCACAGAAAATACACAAGCACATATCTGTTGTTGTCACTCAATCAATCGTGATTTGTATAGCGCCCCTTCAAGGTATTTACTCAGAGGCGCTCCTGGCCGAATACAGGCACAAAACAGTCTTCAAAAGTTTGTGAAATTGAGAACAGCTTGGGAGGTGTTGCACAGTCAAGGGAAGTCCCTTCCAGGTTGTTGGACGCAGCCAAAACTGTCCGCCTTATGGTCTGCGCTTCTGACACCCTTACCTCTTGGCTTTCGTCAAATCGACTGCGACTCAACTCTTTGAAGACACAGTTCATATGGCTGGGAACTCACCAGCAGCTGGCCAAAATTGACTTGGCTGCTCTCGCACATGAGTGTCCCCTTGTAACCTTCTCTACCTCTGTTCGAGACCTTGGGGTCATCTTGGACCAAGAACTCTCCTTCTCTAAGCACATCTCTTCCCTGTCACGTGCCTGCTATTACCAAATTCGACAGCTGCGCGTCGTTGCTCGCTCTCTCTCATTCACTGCATCTTCTACTCTTGTCCATGCCTTTTTTTGCAGCCGCTTAGATTACTGCTCCTCTCTTTATGTTGGCCTCCCACAGGTCCGTCTGAACTCCTTGGTTAGGGTCCTTCGATCTGCAGCACGCTTGGTTGGTGGCATTTCCCGGTTTGCTCACGTTTCTGCCTTCATGAGGGACGACCTCCACTGGCTCCCACTGCAGCAACGCATTGCTTATAGAGTTTCGTCTATAGCTGGCGCTGCATTCTGTCTCAAGCTCCATCCTACCTATGTGAGCTTTTTACTCCAGTCTCGGTTTCTCTGGGCCGTCGTTCGCTGCGGTCAGCTGGCCGCGGTGACTTTCTTGTCCCTTTTTGTCGTACCGCTACTATGCAGCGAAGAGCATTTTCCGTGGTGGGGCCAGCTTTCTGGAATGGCCTCCCTGCGGCTCTCCGTTTGCTTCCCCATGACTCTGCTGGCTCTTTCTACTGTCTTCTCAAGACCTTTCTCTTTGACCAGGCCTGGGTTGGGAGCGCCTCCGAGTAGAGATCTTGAAGGGGCGCTATATAAATTCATGTGATTGGTTGGTTGATTGATTGATTGAACCACAGAGAAGGAATTAACGCCTGTGCATTGTTGCAGAGCGAGTGAATGGAACCATTAAGTCACCATGGACAACAGAGCGTAAGGCGTGGCGGCTTATGCAAGTGGAAAGAGGAAAGTTCACACAGATAAGAGGGTGCCCAGCCTGATAAGCATCGCCACACCAAAGATGCAATCCTAAATGAGATGTGCTGCGGGAGAGGAAGCCAGTGCAAGACCTAACGCATATATTGGTATGCACGGTCGTACTTTGTGAACCCCCCAACAAGTCGTGCGGCAGTCTGGTGGACCCTCTCCAACCTCTCAATCCGAACCCGTGGGAGACCAGCAAAGATGGAGGCACAGTAGTCAAGGCGGCTCAGCACAAATGCATGGACAAGAGAAGCTGCAGCTTTAGAAGTCAGAGAGCGAGCAATGACCCTGAGCTGCCGCAATTGGTAGTAGCAGCTGCAGCACACCTGATCTATATGAGTCCATGAGCAGTGAGCACTCAAAGGTCACGCACCACTTCTCCATTCCCATCTATGACTTTTCAGTCATAGATGGGAATGGAGAAGAGAGAACGCTCAGGTCGAGCTTAGCCAGCTGTTGTCTAGTGCTCAACTAAATGAATTGGGTTCTTTGGGCGTTGAAGCGGAGTCGGTTTGAGGACATCCAATCCTTGAGGGCCCCCATTGCCTGTTTCATGGTGTGGACGGCCTCAATGGCTGCAAGTGGAGGGCAGTGCAGATATGCCTGAGTGTCATCTGCATATAGCTGGTTTATCACGCCATAAGATGTTAAGAGCGTGCCAATGTCAGAAGTGTAGAGCAAGTAAAGTAAGGGAGCCAGGAAAGCACCTTGTGGAAGACCAAATGGAACCGGGGCCCACGGTGTCCTACTTTCTCCAAAATTTACACAACTGGACCGCTATGCTATAAAAGATGTGCTCCACTCAAGTGGATGGCCAGAGAGTAGAAAAGAGATAGAGAGGCGTTTAATTAATATATCATTATCGACTGTGTCGAATGCTGCACTAACGTCGAAAATGGCTAGTAGGGTCACCCCCCCCTCCACCCCCATCCATGACCCTGTAGCAGTCAGCTAGCAAGCGGAGCAACAGCGTCTCAGTGGAATGGCCCCTGCAAAAGCCCAACTGATATTTTGGAAGCAAGTTGTTAGTGCTTAAGTAAGTGGTAATTTGTTCTGACACAATCTTTTCAATTGTTTATGAGAGGAAGGAGACATTGGGGATTGGGCGAAAGTTAGACGGGTCCTTGAGGTCAAATCCGTCACGTTTCACAGCGTGGAAGACAATGGATCTCTTCGGACAGTCAGGAAGAATGCCTTCATACAAGTATTTTATTATTCGTAACATGTTTTAAACCATCAATTCAGTGATTATACGTTGCAGACAGCTTTATATAAATTAATTGAAGTGGTTTCAGTGCTTTTAAAATTATGTAAAGTATATAGTATAGTTTATATTAGTATATTATATATGTATGTGTATATATATATATATTGGTATAAGTATAAACAGTGTTTAAACAGTGTAACTGTTATGTTCTAGACATTTGTTGCTCGAGAAATGTACTAAGTACTATAAATTTTAACTACATTATGCAATAAATGTAAATTTACACTTTAACTCTCAGTTACTTGCTTCTCTGTGTAATTGGTAGTCTTTGAGCATTTTGAGAAGAAAGAAAAGATATTGAATATGTCATTCTTTCACAGCCGAAATAATAATAATAATAGAGTGTTCATTATGACAGATCTGGTGTCATGCAAAAATGTGTACAACCTTCAGCTGATGCACTCAGCAATGAGACCAAAATTTGGTTACAAAGTAGAAAAAATATTGGTTATTATAAATTCTAATTAACTCGGATATTTGGAAAAGCTGAAAATACATGCAAGACAAGAGCATTCCGGATGAAACCACAATGATTTGTATGAATGTAATTTTTTATATAAAGCTGTCTGCAACCGTATAATCACTGAATTGATGGTTTAAAACATGTTACGAATAATAAAATACTTGTATGACGGCATTCTTCCTGACTGTCCGAAGAGATCCATTGTCTTCCACGCTGTGAAATGTGGCGAACTTGACCTCAAGGACCCGTCTAACTTTCGCCCAATCCCCAATGTCTCCTTCCTCTCATAAACAATTGAAAAGATTGTGTCAGAACAAATTACCACTTACTTAAGCACTAACAACTTGCTTCCAAAATATCAGTTGGGCTTTTGCAGGGGCCATTCCACTGAGACGCTGTTGCTCCGCTTGCTAGCTGACTGCTACAGGGTCATGGATGGGGGTGGAGGGGGGGTGACCCTACTAGCCATTTTCGACGTTAGTGCAGCATTCGACACAGTCGATAATGATATATTAATTAAACGCCTCTTTATCTCTTTTCTACTCTCTGGCCATCCACTTGAGTGGAGCACATCTTTTATAGCATAGCGGTCCAGTTGTGTAAATTTTGGAGAAAGTAGGACACCGTGGGCCCCGGTTCCATTTGGTCTTCCACAAGGTGCTTTCCTGGCTCCCTTACTTTACTTGCTCTACACTTCTGACATTGGCACGCTCTTAACATCTTATGGCGTGATAAACCAGCTATATGCAGATGACACTCAGGCATATCTGCACTGCCCTCCACTTGCAGCCATTGAGGCCGTCCACACCATGAAACAGGCAATGGGGGCCTTCAAGGATTGGATGTCCTCAAACCGACTCCGCTTCAACGCCCAAAGAACCCAATTCATTTAGTTGAGCACTAGACAACAGCTGGCTAAGCTCGACCTGAGCGTTCTCTCTTCTCCATTCCCATCTATGACTTTTCTTCAGTGGTGCGTGACCTTTGAGTGCTCACTGCTCATGGACTCATATAGATCAGGTGTGCTGCAGCTGCTACTACCAATTGCGGCAGCTCAGGGTCATTGCTCGCTCTCTGACTTCTAAAGCTGCAGCTTCTCTTGTCCATGCATTTGTGCTGAGCCGCCTTGACTACTGTGCCTCCATCTTTGCTGGTCTCCCACGGGTTCGGATTGAGAGGTTGGAGAGGGTCCACCAGACTGCCGCACGACTTGTTGGGGGGTTCACAAAGTACGACAGTGCATACCAATATATGCGTTAGGTCTTGCACTGGCTTCCTCTCCCGCAGCACATCTCATTTAGGATTGCATCTTTGGTGTGGCGATGCTTATCAGGCTGGGCACCCTCTTATCTGTGTGAACTTCCCTCTTTCCACTTGCATAAGCCGCCACGCCCTACGCTCTGTTGTCCATGGTGACTTAATGGTTCCATTCACTTGCTCTGCAACAATGCACAGGCGTTAATTCCTTCTCTGTGGTTGGTCCAACAATCTGGAAGGGACTTCCCTTGACTGTGCAACACCTCCCAAGCTGTTCTCAATTTCACAAACTTTTGAAGACTGTTTTGTGCCTGTATTCGGCCAGGAGCGCCTCTGAGTAAATACCTTGAAGGGGCGCTATATAAATCACGATTGATTGAGTGACAACAACAGATATGTGCTTGTGTATTTTCTGCGCTGAGATGTACCCAGACAAACTAGCAAAGATTACGATTCATTCGTTAACCTCCTATTAAATTCTTTATGGAAAAAATCTAGATGGAAAACAGATACTACTTGGACAACATTAATTTATATCATTTAATGTATCAGTATTAGAGTCTACTTTCCCAAAAGGACACTATCATTTGATCAACTTGAAACTCGCAATATAGCAAGCAGTGTGACATTCATAGTGTAAAATGTGATAAAATGGTGTTTCCCCGTGTTTGGACCCACATTCGACCCACTTACCCACCTGATGAAATCAAACTAAGGTTATTTTCTGATTGCCTAGGTAGATAACTCATCATAGAAAATGTAAAACTGAAAAAATAAAAATAAAATGTCACACCTGTAGTGAGAAAATGTGTTAAAATGGTGTTTCCCCGTGTTTGGACCCACATTTGACCCACTTACCCAACTGATGAAATCAAACTAAGGTTATTTTCTGATTGCCTAGGTAGATAACTCATCATAGAAAATGTAAAACTGAAAAAATAAAAATAAAATGTCACACCTGTAGTGAGAAAATGTGTTAAAATGGTGTTTCCCCGTGTTTGGACCCACATTTGACCCACTTACCCACCTGATGAAATCAAACTAAGGTTATTTTCTGATTGCCTAGGTAGATAACTCATCATAGAAAATGTAAAACTGAAAATTAAAAAAATTAATGTCACACCTGTAGTGAGAAAATGTGTTAAAATGGTATTTCCCCGTGTTTGGACCCACATTTGACCCACTTACCCACCTGATGAAATCAAACTAAGGTTATTTTCTGATTGCCTAGGTAGATAACTCATCATAGAAAATGTAAAACTGAAAAAATAAAAATAAAATGTCACACCTGTAGTGAGAAAATGTGTTAAAATGGTGTTTCCCCGTGTTTGGACCCACATTTGACCCACTTACCCACCTGATGAAATCAAACTAAGGTTATTTTCTGATTGCCTAGGTAGATAACTCATCATAGAAAATGTAAAACTGAAAAAATAAAAATAAAATGTCACACCTGTAGTGAGAAAATGTGTTAAAATGGTGTTTCCCCGTGTTTGGACCCACATTTGACCCACTTACCCACCTGATGAAATCAAACTAAAGTTATTTTCTGATTGCCTAGGTAGATAACTCATCATAGAAAATGTAAAACTGAAAATTAAAAAAATTAATGTCACACCTGTAGTGAGAAAATGTGTTAAAATGGTATTTCCCCGTGTTTGGACCCACATTTGACCCACTTACCCACCTGATGAAATCAAACTAAAGTTATTTTCTGATTGCCTAGGTAGATAACTCATCATAGAAAATGTAAAACTGAAAATAAAAAATATTAATGTCACACCTGTAGTGAGAAAATGTGTTAAAATGGTGTTTCCCAGTGTTTGGACCCACATTTGACCCACTTACCCAACTGATGAAATCAAACTAAGGTTATTTTCTGATTGCCTAGGTAGATAACTCATCATAGAAAATGTAAAACTGAAAATTATAAAAATTGATGTCACACCTGTAGTGAGAAAATGTGTTAAAATGGTGTTTCCCCGTGTTTGGACCCACATTTGACCCACTTACCCACCTGATGAAATCAAACTAAGGTTATTTTCTGATTGCCTAGGTAGATAACTCATCATAGAAAATGTAAAACTGAAAAAATAAAAAATTAATGTCACACCTGTAGTGAGAAAATGTGTTAAAATGGTGTTTCCCCGTGTTTGGACCCACATTTGACCCACTTACCCACCTGATGAAATCAAACTAAGGTTATTTTCTGATTGCCTAGGTAGATAACTCATCATAGAAAATGTAAAACTGAAAAAATAAAAATAAAATGTCACACCTGTAGTGAGAAAATGTGTTAAAATGGTGTTTCCCCGTGTTTGGACCCACATTTGACCCACTTACCCACCTGATGAAATCAAACTAAGGTTATTTTCTGATTGCCTAGGTAGATAACTCATCATAGAAAATGTAAAACTGAAAAAATAAAAATAAAATGTCACACCTGTAGTGAGAAAATGTGTTAAAATGGTGTTTCCCCGTGTTTGGACCCACATTTGACCCACTTACCCACCTGATGAAATCAAACTAAAGTTATTTTCTGATTGCCTAGGTAGATAACTCATCATAGAAAATGTAAAACTGAAAAAATAAAAATAAAATGTCACACCTGTAGTGAGAAAATGTGTTAAAATGGTGTTTCCCCGTGTTTGGACCCACATTTGACCCACTTACCCACCTGATGAAATCAAACTAAGGTTATTTTCTGATTGCCTAGGTAGATAACTCATCATAGAAAATGTAAAACTGAAAAAATAAAAATAAAATGTCACACCTGTAGTGAGAAAATGTGTTAAAATGGTGTTTCCCCGTGTTTGGACCCACATTTGACCCACTTACCCAACTGATGAAATCAAACTAAGGTTATTTTCTGATTGCCTAGGTAGATAACTCATCATAGAAAATGTAAAACTGAAAATTAAAAAAATTAATGTCACACCTGTAGTGAGAAAATGTGTTAAAATGGTATTTCCCCGTGTTTGGACCCACATTTGACCCACTTACCCACCTGATGAAATCAAACTAAGGTTATTTTCTGATTGCCTAGGTAGATAACTCATCATAGAAAATGTAAAACTGAAAATAAAAAATATTTATGTCACACCTGTAGTGAGAAAATGTGTTAAAATGGTGTTTCCCCGTGTTTGGACCCACATTTGACCCACTTACCCACCTGATGAAATCAAACTAAGGTTATTTTCTGATTGCCTAGGTAGATAACTCATCATAGAAAATGTAAAACTGAAAATAAAAAAAATTAATGTCACACCTGTAGTGAGAAAATGTGTTAAATTGGTATTTCCCCGTGTTTGGACCCACATTTGACCCACTTACCCACCTGATGAAATCAAACTAAAGTTATTTTCTTATTGCCTAGGTAGATAACTCATCATAGAAAATGTAAAACTGAAAATTAAAAAAATTAATGTCACACCTGTAGTGAGAAAATGTGTTAAAATGGTATTTCCCCGTGTTTGGACCCACATTTGACCCACTTACCCACCTGATGAAATCAAACTAAGGTTATTTTCTGATTGCCTAGGTAGATAACTCATCATAGAAAATGTAAAACTGAAAATAAAAAATATTTATGTCACACCTGTAGTGAGAAAATGTGTTAAAATGGTGTTTCCCCGTGTTTGGACCCACATTTGACCCACTTACCCACCTGATGAAATCAAACTAAGGTTATTTTCTGATTGCCTAGGTAGATAACTCATCATAGAAAATGTAAAACTGAAAATAAAAAAAATTAATGTCACACCTGTAGTGAGAAAATGTGTTAAATTGGTATTTCCCCGTGTTTGGACCCACATTTGACCCACTTACCCACCTGATGAAATCAAACTAAAGTTATTTTCTTATTGCCTAGGTAGATAACTCATCATAGAAAATGTAAAACTGAAAATTAAAAATATTAATGTCACACCTGTAGTGAGAAAATGTGTTAAAATGGTGTTTCCCCGTGTTTGGACCCACATTTGACCCACTTACCCACCTGATGAAATCAAACTAAAGTTATTTTCTGATTGCCTAGGTAGATAACTCATCATAGAAAATGTAAAACTGAAAATTAAAAAAATTAATGTCACACCTGTAGTGAGAAAATGTGTTAAAATGGTGTTTCCCCGTGTTTGGACCCACATTTGACCCACTTACCCACCTGATGAAATCAAACTAAGGTTATTTTCTGATTGCCTAGGTAGATAACTCATCATAGAAAATGTAAAACTGAAAAAATAAAAATAAAATGTCACACCTGTAGTGAGAAAATGTGTTAAAATGGTGTTTCCCCGTGTTTGGACCCACATTTGACCCACTTACCCACCTGATGAAATCAAACTAAGGTTATTTTCTGATTGCCTAGGTAGATAACTCATCATAGAAAATGTAAAACTGAAAAAATAAAAATAAAATGTCACACCTGTAGTGAGAAAATGTGTTAAAATGGTGTTTCCCCGTGTTTGGACCCACATTTGACCCACTTACCCACCTGATGAAATCAAACTAAAGTTATTTTCTGATTGCCTAGGTAGATAACTCATCATAGAAAATGTAAAACTGAAAATTAAAAAAATTAATGTCACACCTGTAGTGAGAAAATGTGTTAAAATGGTATTTCCCCGTGTTTGGACCCACATTTGACCCACTTACCCACCTGATGAAATCAAACTAAAGTTATTTTCTGATTGCCTAGGTAGATAACTCATCATAGAAAATGTAAAACTGAAAAAATACAAATAAAATGTCACACCTGTAGTGTGAAAATGTGTTAAAATGGTGTTTCCCCGTGTTTGGACCCACATTTGACCCACTTACCCACCTGATGAAATCAAACTAAAGTTATTTTCTGATTGCCTAGGTAGATAACTCATCATAGAAAATGTAAAACTGAAAATTAAAAAAATTAATGTCACACCTGTAGTGAGAAAATGTGTTAAATTGGTATTTCCCCGTGTTTGGACCCACATTTGACCCACTTACCCACCTGATGAAATCAAACTAAAGTTATTTTCTTATTGCCTAGGTAGATAACTCATCATAGAAAATGTAAAACTGAAAATTAAAAATATTAATGTCACACCTGTAGTGAGAAAATGTGTTAAAATGGTGTTTCCCCGTGTTTGGACCCACATTTGACCCACTTACCCACCTGATGAAATCAAACTAAAGTTATTTTCTGATTGCCTAGGTAGATAACTCATCATAGAAAATGTAAAACTGAAAATTAAAAAAATTAATGTCACACCTGTAGTGAGAAAATGTGTTAAAATGGTGTTTCCCCGTGTTTGGACCCACATTTGACCCACTTACCCACCTGATGAAATCAAACTAAGGTTATTTTCTGATTGCCTAGGTAGATAACTCATCATAGAAAATGTAAAACTGAAAAAATAAAAATAAAATGTCACACCTGTAGTGAGAAAATGTGTTAAAATGGTGTTTCCCCGTGTTTGGACCCACATTTGACCCACTTACCCACCTGATGAAATCAAACTAAGGTTATTTTCTGATTGCCTAGGTAGATAACTCATCATAGAAAATGTAAAACTGAAAAAATAAAAATAAAATGTCACACCTGTAGTGAGAAAATGTGTTAAAATGGTGTTTCCCCGTGTTTGGACCCACATTTGACCCACTTACCCACCTGATGAAATCAAACTAAAGTTATTTTCTGATTGCCTAGGTAGATAACTCATCATAGAAAATGTAAAACTGAAAAAATAAAAATAAAATGTCACACCTGTAGTGAGAAAATGTGTTAAAATGGTGTTTCCCCGTGTTTGGACCCACATTTGACCCACTTACCCACCTGATGAAATCAAACTAAGGTTATTTTCTGATTGCCTAGGTAGATAACTCATCATAGAAAATGTAAAACTGAAAAAATAAAAATAAAATGTCACACCTGTAGTGAGAAAATGTGTTAAAATGGTGTTTCCCCGTGTTTGGACCCACATTTGACCCACTTACCCAACTGATGAAATCAAACTAAGGTTATTTTCTGATTGCCTAGGTAGATAACTCATCATAGAAAATGTAAAACTGAAAAAATAAAAATAAAATGTCACACCTGTAGTGAGAAAATGTGTTAAAATGGTGTTTCCTCGTGTTTGGACCCACATTTGACCCACTTACTTACCTGGTGAAATCAAACTAAGGTTATTTTCTGATTGCCTAGGTCAATAACTGTTGACTGATGGTTCATTGGTGAGAATATCTTATGCAGATGTACAGTTATATGCAGATTTTTCAATATGTATTTGACCTTCGGCTTTCCATACCGAATGTCTGAATATCCAACGTGAATATCAAACCAACTTGACGGAGGTCGAATAATCTGAGACGCTAAAATACGAGTGTCGGACATTAACCACTGGACAAAAAACCACCGATAGTCGGCGAGAAATAAATAAAAGCTAGAAGAAATTGGAGACAAGCCAATTTTATACTTTTTAGTTAGGTAATTTCATGTAGTATAACATACTAAAACCTACAAAGCGAATGTCATTAGGAAAATTCACAAATTAACACCAAAGTAGCGCACTTTATGACACACATTTTAGGCTGTAATTCTGCGTACAGTCGGCGGATGTGCACAATACTGGTGTCTGTTGCCGTGTTTAGTGGGTCAGATAATCGAATGGTATTGAAATTAAGGGGCCATTCCACATGTTTACAACTGTCAAGATCGTTGTGCACTGAAAATATGCAGGGGCGAGCCATGAACAAAAATCGGGAGTTCCATTCCGTTTTTTTTAAAACTTTTCCAATGGTCTTGGACGCAAAATACACAGAACTAGTTCTTTTAGAATTTTTATTTCGGGTTTGAAACCGCCAAACCACCTCCTAAACCGGGGGGAAGGTTAAGAAAAAAATTATATGTAGGCCTAATATATTGACTTGTCAGACGAGACATTAGATTAAGATTTTTCAACAACTTTTAATTAGCAATACTTACTTACTTACTTAAATAGCCCAATATGAAACAGGTGTTCACAAGCACTCATCCAGCAAGCACTTGTCAGAAGAGTGAAGAAATGCATGTCCTTTGGTATTCACTAGACCTACTGTGTCGATCAGGACTTAGATATTGTCTCTTGCCATCCAAGCCTTATTTTTTTCTCTTTCTGCATCTTCTCATCGACCTCTCCGTTCTCTGGACAGGGCTGACTTGTTTGTTCCACGAGCTAGAACTACTATTGCTCAAACTCGTTCCTTTACCATCATTGGGCCCTCCTTGTGGAACTCCCTTCCCTCCACTCTGCATGGGACTCTACTTTCAGGATCGTTATCTGCATATCTCTCTTCTTAAGATATATTATTTATGTTCATAGATACAATGGAAAACAGTAGGCCTAGTTGGTGTGTTCTGGTTGCATAAGGTTTGAGAGTGGTAATTAAGTTTGTGACATTCATACATGCATGATAGGCTCAGTGTCCACAGAGTGATACACACATCAAAACACAGAAATATGACATTTATAGCCTATATAGATAGTTATGCTACACTATATTGATTCTATGACAGTCACAAACACCCAACGTGTGAACAATTTAAACAGAAACATGCCATATAATTATTAATATAAGACAGTCGTAAATATATAAATATTTATTCATTAATCACAGCAGCATGTACAAAGAAAAATTAAAAGAAACCAGAACAAAACAGAATGATCTAACAAAAAGTTCATGAGAACAACCTAATTCCTTTTCTCTTTACCTATTTATATCTACAGATGCACACAACTGAAATTATAATGGTTTTAAATGAAATGAGGTAATAGGTGTAGGTGGAAGTAAGCACCTGTCAGGGTTGTGTGGGTCCTGGTTGGGTTTAATGTTGGCAAGCCAACATGGTTTAATGTCGGCAAGCCGACAAGATGGAGTGGAGGACCCTAAAGGTCGTCTTTCTGTCATGATGGATATCATATCTGTGTTTCATTGTGGTTTCCATTGGCTCAACAAGGCAGATGTAATGCATGCCATATGTTGGAAGAATTGTGGTTTATTTGATGAACATTGTGTTTCATGACGTCACGTATGAGAAGAAATTTAAATGCCAAGGAGGAAACCTATTCCAGTTTTATTGTAAATTGGAACCAGTGTTTGGCAAGCCAACATGGTTTAATGTCGGCATGTTTATGTCGGAAACGTGCAATTTAGTCATATAATTTTAGGAATTGCTTCAATTTTATCTGGTAGTTTAATCGGTTAACGTTGGGTAGCATTTTCGTAGCAATTTGTAATTGAGTTGAGTGATAATATGCTTCACTTTGCTATTAATGTCTGTAATGGGGCAGATTGGGTGTCTTGACCGGTTTACGCACAGCTGCACGTCTTATAGGCTGCATCCCTAAATTTGACCAAGTCACGGAGTACATGCGGAATGTACTCTACTGGCTTTCTAGTCCACAGAGGATCACCTATAGGGTTTCTGCATTAGTCTTGCGCTCTATGGAGGGTCTGGCTCCCTTGTACCTGCAAGAGCTCTGCTATCTCAACTCTGGTGTCCAGCAGCAATCCGACCTCCGATCTTGGCCCCTCGCTCACGGACTACTATAAAGCAGCAGTGCTCTTTCTCCTAGAACCTGGAATGGGCTCTCTGTTGCACTCCACCTTGTGCCCAGAGGTTGCACCGCTATGCTCCCCTCTCTCACTTAAAAACTGTCACCTTGAAGGTGTGCTATATTTAAAAAGTAAAATAATAATCGTATTTTGTTTGCCAACCACGATCTGCCTTCTGGGCATTGTCCTGCTCAACTGATGGCTCTGTTTGGTTTAGCATTGCTGAAATATGTGTGACACCTTGTGTGATATTGTGCTTCTGAAGCAACAGCATCACCACATGTTTTTAAACATCCAAGCACCTGAAAACTCCAATCATCCTTGCGCTTTTCACAAGCTCTCTCCATTGTCATAAACAAAGCTTTTGCTTCTGCAAGATGCATCTTAGATTTATGTTTAGGCAGTGGTTAAAGTGCCTTTGTTTGAGCAGTGGGAATGCTGAATCTGTGAGCAGTGGGAATGCTGATGAGGAGTTTTATTGGAACATATGTGTTTCAAGGGTTCCATCATGATGAGCAGTGGGAACTGGGAACGCAAGCCAATAATTTCGAGATCAGTGGGAACGCCGTTCTCACCCAATTTAAACCCTGTGCTTAGGGTTCTTAGGATCTAGGCCTCGTGCAAAGAAAGCAGCCTCGTTTCCAATGTAATACTTTGATCCAGGAACGGAGAACTTTACCCTGACTTTCTGACTCATCAGGTCCACCGCTACCAGCTTACGCTTATGCAGTTCGCAATGTCAATCATTATTATACACTATCCTGCAGTGTTCATGAACCGTAACTATGTCAGGATTTCTAGCCATGTATAGCCTATTGGTTAAAGCGCTATCACCACGCCGAATACTAGCATCTGAGATGGGATTAATTCCTATTGTTGCGCAAATGCCGTCAAGTTAGAATTGCGAGTCGAAGAACTAGTAACAAAACGGCAAATAACGCATTTATCCTCGCATAGCTCAGCCGTATCTACCCGATTCGCCATTATCGCTCAACTCAGTTACAAAATGCAACAAAAATGCTACAACAACGTTAACAGGTTAAACTACCCGATAAAATCGAAGCAATTCCTAACAATTTAACGTAATCTAAATCTGAATTAACTTTAAACGCGAATGAAATAAACAAATTGAAAAAATTATACTATCAAATTGCACGTTGCCGACGTAAACATGCAACGAAGGACTGTAACTGCCTTCTTACGCCATGGTAACTCTACTCAGAAAGGACTGCGCAAGGTCTAAATGCGCCAAACAAATAGTCCCCAATTTAAGTTCAAATTTCACATTTTGCTAATTGTAGGTTCACTGTAGGTTTTTATGGGAATGAACCTAAAGCCTACTTAACACATTGGACAAAAAACGCTTTGTCCCCAATTTCTTCCAGCTTTGGAAATGTTGGGTTTAATTCTAGCCTACTACGAACGAATCCCCACTTTAGCCGATATACACCTCCCTGCATTTAGGGTTACCATACGTCCGGGTTTCCCCGGACACGTCCTCTTTTTGGGCCCCTGTCCGGGCGGTTTTCTAGAAATATGTGTTTTGTCCGGGTTTTCCCAGTCGGATAAATAAAAATAAATAAAACATAAAGTTTCGTCGTTACTGTCGCCTCCAACTTACCGGAAATTTAAAATTTCGCCGGAAATATTAGACTCAATGGTATGGTTACCATTGGACTTCCGGTTCCTGAAGTAACCTAAACGCACGCCGCTGTCACGAAATAGAGTATCCCCCGTATTAATTGTATCCCCCCCCCAAATAAAAAAGTCAAAAAACCGCTTACGCGTGTATTTTTTTTGGTAAATTAATTTTCATCTGCTATGTTTTGAACAATGACACTAACAAGTATGTTTATTCTTACTATATAATTTGCTTTGCCCTGTTTTAGAGCACTTAAAACTTTTAAAACACTTAAAACACGCAGAGTGTCTTAATAAATTCGAGTTGCCTTTATCTGAGCATTGCCTAGGAATAATAATAATAATAATAATAATAATAATAATAATAATAATAATAATAATAATAATATTTTCTTTAATTGAACGCCTGCAAACGCACTGCGCTTTACATTTACAAGTTATGCAGTAATCTTAATTAAACTGAACAGACAGCTTTGCAATTACAACGGCGCAAATAGCAGCCTACAAAGCTAATCCGCCCAACGGGGGCTCGAACTCACTACCTCTCGCACTCTTGGCCAGCGTGTTAACCATTACTCTACCGGGCTCCCCCGGTAAAAAACAATTAGAGAACACTTTAAATTTTGATTACAGAATGAATTTGTTTATTATGCTCATTTTTCAAAAAAGGGGATAGAATGGTTTATCCCCCCGGATAGTATAGACCGGTTAATTTCATCAGGGGGATTGATTCATTCATCCCCCGGATAGCTTTCAGGGGGATACTCCGTTTCGTGTCACCGCCGCACGCGTGCGCGAGTTACATAATTGTTAATAATTTAATTTTTTCAAGTTAATGAAAAGAAATTTACATAAAAAATTCCGAAACGTGAGTGTTTATTTACAAACGCAATGAAAGCTCAATACACAAGTTTTAGTGAATGTCGTTATGACTGGGAAGCTGAATGTCCGACATGCTTATAACTTGTTGAAAGCCATAAGTTCTTCAGAGAAATACGCTTGGACTAAGCCCCAAGCGCAGTCTACAGTCTCAACCTCGGTTTCCTCAAATCCGGACGATTCTGATGATAATGACTCAGGACGAGATGTCACTACTATTTGCTGTGAGTTGGTCACTGTCAGTGACGGTAATGTAATGTGTACTGAACTGAAGTACTGAACACTCACTAAATAAAGTTTAAATTGAAACCATGTACAATAAAAACTATTTTGTGTGGTTTAACGTTAATTTTTATTTGTACAACACTTATCATTAGCATAGCACTTAGGAGGCGATTAGCCGGCTACGAGATGGTAACCGGATGAACATTTTATGTGTCCTCTTTTTCATCTGAGCACTTATGGTAACCCTACCTGCATTGCGCAAAGAAACTAAATATTGATAAAACACAATTGTCCAGTGCTGTGTTAACTTAGACTTGTGAACGACCAACATCAATCCGGCATCCATTTAGGTAAAAATTCGTTTCATCCTTCTATTTCTATTTACCAATCCAACTTCTATTTAAAAAACAATCATGCTTCATCACTCCAAATCCAATTTAAGGAAGAACATTTTCCGGCTTCCATTTAGGCCTAAGTAAAAATTTTTGTATCAATGCGACTTATATTTACTGATAATTCTTTTCATCAATCTAGCTTGCATTCGACCCAACAAATGTGTGTTTTGAATTCAGGACCACCGGTTGGAATATTGCCCTTTATGGTAATCTATCGTTTTAGCGGAATCAATTATTCGCCATTGCATGGGATATAGCGTTTATGGCATACAATTAGGATTGATGAAAAGAATTCTTGCTAAAAAGAAGTCGGATTGATGAAAACAAGTTTTTATTCAATAGAAGAGGGGTTTGCGAAAACAATATTGCTGAAATTGGAACTGGATCGATGAAAAATTATTATTTAAAGAGAAATTGAATTGATAAAAACAGTTATTGCTTAAAAAGAAGCTGGATTGATTAAATAGAATCTTGACTAAATGGAGGCCTGATTGATGAGAAGGATTCATGCCGAAGTAGAAGCCGGATTGCTGAAACATAACGACGCTGCGCCAGCCAAAAATTTGGTATAATTTATTCCGCTAAAACGATAGATTACCCTTACCAAGCTTCAAATAAAGCAAGAACATTTTCATCGATCCAGCATCCATTACAGTAAAATCATTTTGTGTCAATCCGACTTGAAGATTTTGTTGTACACGATACGTGTACATTACCGCTCAAATAAATTCGAAATTAATTCGGGTGAATTAAAATGCTCTCCGAGGTTTTTTGTCCCACGCAAAATGGGGGACTACCGAGGGGTTGTCGGGGCGCGGACATTTCCCCCTGGACAAAACCCCGGACAAAACCCCCGGACAATAACCCCCGGACAATTCCCCCCCTGATTTAGACTAGGACATTAACCCCCCGGACAATTCCCCCCTTTGCTTCCATTTAGGCAAAAATGCGTTTAATCCAACTTCTATTTAAATAACAATTATTTTCATCAATCCAGTTCCAATTTAAGCAAGAATACTTTCATCAATCCAGCTTCCATTTAAGCAAGAATATTTTCATCAATCCAGCTTCCATTTAAGCAAGAATACTTTCATCAATCCAGCTTCCATTTAAGCAAGAATATTTTCATCATTCCAGCTTCCATTCAAGCAAGAATATTTTCATCAATCCAGCTCCAATTTAAGCAAGACGATTTTCATCAATCCAGCTTCCATTTAGGCAAGAATATTTTCATCAATCCAGCTCCAATTTAAGCAAGAATATTTTCATCAATCCAGCTTCCATTTCAGTCAAAATTATTTTGTATCAATCCGGCTTCTATCTAGACAGATGGTGTCACGACAACTCGTCTACCGACAACTCGTCTAACGACAAGTGGTCTCCGGACAATTCGTCTACGACAACTGGTCTACAGACAACTGATCCAGCTCTTGAGAAATGGAAGCTGGATGAAAGTTTTACAGGTGAAATGGAGGTTGGATTGATGAAAAAACGCAAGAGAAATGAAATCTGGATGATGGCTCTTTTACAGGTGAAATAGAAGCTGGATGGACGAAAATAACGTATGAGAAACAAAAGCTGGATGAAAGTATTTCTTGATCTGAAATAGAAGCTGGATTGATGAAAAACGCTTCAGTAATGGAAGCTGGATAAGGGTATTGTTTTATATCACAAATAGAAGCTGGATTGACGAAAATAACGGGTGAGAAATAGAAGCTGGATGAAGATATTTTTAGATCTGAAGTGGAAGCTGGATGCATGTCGAAATACATGAATAAAATCATCGATCCAGCTTCCATTTAAGCTGAGAAACCATTTTCATAAATCCAGCTTCTATTTCATCAATACTATTCGTCTGTAGACCAGTTGTCGTTAGACCAATTGTCCGGAGACGAGTTGTCGGTAGACGAGTTGTCGGTAGACCAGTTGTCGTGGAACCCTAGCAAGATATATTTTCATCAATCCAACTTATGACACTTAGAACCGCCGTTTTATAGTAATACCACTTTTACGGGAATTGTCCTACCCTGGGGGGGGGGAGAATTATCCGGGGGGTTGTCCGGGGGTTTGTCCGGGGGTTTGTCCAGGGGGGGAAATGTCCTACACTCGGGGTTGTCTGGGAGTTTAATGTTCTACACCCTAGGGAATCTGGTGGTCTATTGTTCATCGGAGTGACTCATCAGACGCGGATAAATTATAACATTAGCCTAAGCTCAAAACATTATTAGAAGTCCAAATTCTCGTTCAGTGTTAAAAATTAGATACATTTATCAAATAAATTACATGCACGTAATTTAAAATCTAACCAGATTTGGCATAAAATCGCGGGGCGCGGACATTTCCCCCCTGGACAAAACCCCCGGACAAAACCCCCGGACAAAACCCCCGGACAATTCCCCCCCTGATTTAGCCTAGGACATTAACCCCCCCCGGACAATTCCCCCCCCCTTTGCTTCCATTTCGGCAAAAATGCGATTAATCCAACTTCTATTTAAATAACAATTATTTTGATCCATCCAGCTCCAATTTAAGCAAGAATATTTTCATCAATCCAGCTTCCATTTAAGCAAGAATATTTTCATCAATCCAGCTTCCATTTAACCAATATTATTTTCATCAATCCAGCTCCAATTTAAGCAAGAATATTTTCATCAATCCAGCTCCAATTTAAGCAAGAATATTTTCATCAATCCAGCTCCAATTTAAGCAAGAATATTTTCATCAATCCAGCTCCAATTTAAGCAAGAATATTTTCATCAATCCAGCTTCCATAGAAGTAAAAATTATGTTGTATCAATCCGGCTTCTATTTAGCAAGATATCTTTTCATCAATCCAACTTAGGACACTTAGGACCGCCGTTTTATAGTAATACCACTTACACGCAATATGTTCGACAGGGGGGGGGGAATTGTCCTACCCTGGGGGGGGAATTGTCCGGGGGTTTTGTCCGGGGGGTTTTGTCCAGGGGGGAAATGTCCTACACAAAATCGCATTTCCACATAGGGTTACCATACGTCCGGGTTTCCCCGGACATGTCCTCTTTTTAGGCCCCTGTCCGGGCGTCCGGGCGGCTTTCCAGAAATATGACTTTTGTCCGGGTTTTTCCCGTCCGTCCACGATCAATCGATTTTACACACTTTTCCGTGTTATAATTTATAGGCCTACTATTCAGTTCCGTGAACTAAACACGCATTCCAGCAATATTTACCTAAATTGTATGGTTACCATTGGATTTCCGGGTCATGAACTGGGTTTTTTTGTAAACCAAACGCATAAATACAACGCGAGTTACGTAATGATTATTGTAGATCTAAATAAAATACTTAATTTTTCAATTTAACGAAAAAAATTGACCTAAAAATGCCGAAACGTTTTTTCGTGCAGGTCGTTATGGCTTGGACCTAAATGTTCGACATGCGGCAGCGGAACTTATAGACCTAGGTCTATGTCAGTTGCAAATAAGGGTGCACTGGATTTAAAGGCACACGTCGAAACGCCGAAGTATGTTAAGATCTATTCGGTGAACTTCATATACCAAAGTAACCAAAAATGTTTAGTAGGCTAACACTGGGTTCCAAGAGCGACCAATATGTCACGGTTCTGTTTCAGTGTACAGTCAGTGACAGCAATGTAATGTGTACTGGAGTACTGAACACTCACTCAATGAAGTTTAAATTGAAACCATGTACAATAAGAAAAAATTGTGTAGTTTAACGTTACTTATAAAATAACGCTAAACTACAAAAAATTTCTTATTGTGCTCAGATGAAAAAAGGACACAAAAATGTTAATTATTGCACAAATAATATTAAATTTTGTACAATATGTAACATAGGCGTAGCACAGGGAGCCGACTACGGGATGGTAACCGGATGAACATTTTGTGTCCTCTTTTTCATCTGAGCACTTATGGTAACCCTATTTCCACAATCATGAAATTACTCAAACCCTCATCATAAAATGGCGACCGATAAAAATCTTTTACCACTTTGACATATAAGCTGGAATTAGTGAAGCTGTCTCCCGTCACCTAACTTACCACACAACCTCGAGATCGGACTAAGCTTAATTTTTATTGACAGTCCAATTTATAAAATTGCTATTTTTCACAATGTCAATAATATTACACTCACCTCTCCGACCGTTGAGGCCACAGATTTACTCAACGAGGTCTAGACCTCACGGTCGAGTAGGCCTACCGGGTATTCGCTAGGGTGAGTAACCTGGGGCGCCGACATTCCCCCCCTGGACAAAACCCCCGGACAAAATCCACCCCGGACAATAACCCCCGGACAATTCCCCCCTGATTTAGCCTAGGACATTAACCCCCGGACAATTCCCCCCCTTTTCTTCCATTTAGGCAAAAATGCGTTTAATCCAACTTCTATTTAAATAACAATTATTTTGATCTATCCAGCTCCAATTTAAGCAAGAATATTTTCATCAATCCAGCTCCAATTTAAGCAAGAATATTTTCATCAATCCAGCTCCAATTTAAGCAAGAATATTTTCATCAATCCAGCTCCAATTTAAGCAAGAATATTTTCATCAATCCAGCTTCCATTTAGTCAAGAATATTTTCATCAATCCAGCTCCAATTTAGGCAAGAATATTTTCATCAATCCAGCTTCCATTTAAGCAAGAATATTTTCATCAATCCAGCTCCAATTTAAGCAAGAATATTTTCATCAATCCAGCTTCCATTTAAGTAAAAATTATTTTGTATCAATCCGGCTTCTATTTAGCAAGATATTTTTTCTTCAATCCAACTTAGGACACTTAGGACCGCCGTTTTATAGTAATACCACTTACACGCAATATGTTCGACAGGGGGGGAATTGTCCTACCCTGGGGGGAATTGTCCGGGGGGGTTTTGTCCGGGGGTTTTGTCCAGGGGGGAAATGTCCTACACTCGTCCCCACCACACCAACTCAGAATTTGATGATACTTGGTAAGTTTGTAAACCATTTTGTAATGTAAGCAAAATGAATATATATATATATATTCATTGTTGTTCATAACTGATTGATGTTCCCGCAGTGCGTTTGCAGGCGGTCCATTAAAGTATATACTTACTTACTTAAATAATTGGTATCCTATGAAAGTACTTTTCAAACCCATTATAGCCTAATGGTGTGTAGCACATAACTGTGCTACCTTTCCCACATGGCCATTTTTAATCGGCAGATGACTTATTTTTCACTTTGTGCAGTTTTCAGGATGGTCTAACGCATCAAGTTAGCATTTAAAATCTCAGGGTAATGTTCCCTTTTTTTCGTCCGAAATTATTTCAATGTAGCATCCTATAGAGGGAATGCAAAAGGGCGTGGCCTAATGTGCGACTCTGTGGTCGGCCATATTGGCTTACAGCTGTGAGCTGTTGTCAAAGTAGGCTGCACGCCGTTACCCGGTGAATTGTTAGTTGATGGAATAAAGTTATCGTCATTAGCCAAATGATTTATCCATAGGCCTATACCTTAACCCACATAGAGGTTTAAACACCGTCCAGCCTGGAACGGCCCGAGTCCCATTAAGACTTAAGCGAATTTCGGCCGGAGCCCAGATCTGCTATTATAAACAAGCAGGTCTAGGCCTATGATTTATGCTTTTTCACGGACTGGGCTGGGTTGCTTTCAACGTAATTGTAAACCACCACTTGAAAGCCAAGCGCGGGGCACCAGCTTATTCATGAGCGCTGCGTTGAGTCAGAAGGGTTGCCAGATAAGAGTAGTCCAAAAGAGGTCCGAGCCCAGCTGCCAGAGTCCATAGGATCAGAGGGTAGAGTAGGATGTCGTTTGGGTTGTGAATTGCAATGATCAGATGAGACGGGGTAAGAGTTCTTGAAGAAGTGCCTTTAATTTCCAATGGGAAGCCCGAGCTGTGATGAGTAGAGGAGCCTGAGGAAGGTTAGCAAAGCCGCATCAAGACTAGTGCGGATCTGGGGCAGTGGGGCTGTGATTACCCTCCAATGGCCCCTCTGAAACCCATCGATCGGTCCACCAAGCACACATTTACAACTGCAGGCCCTAACACCCTTAGAGGTGTGGTACTGTATTCAGTGGCTCGGTTGGAAAACCTGAGATGAGTTGTGACCGGCAGTCGAAAAATACTGAGACAGATGGATAATCGGGTAGAACGGGTTGGCTGCAGCTCATGGCCAAACTGGACATAATGGACATACTACATGCACTCTAGCTTAACTTCTGAACATGGCAACTTGACTTATCGTCCTCTGGCTGACATAGACATCTCTTTGGCAAAGAAACAGAAGAAGGCTTGGCAGCTAGTTGAGTGCTGGATCCTCATATCTTTGTCACTGTATCTGGTCTTGTCAACTATACAGTATCTTATGCACACCATTGTCATCAAGTTCCTTAGCTTCTACATTGTAAGCTGTCTGCCTAATCTGCTTCATCATCAGCTTTATCTTGAAAGTTGTTAGCAAAGGCTGATCAAAAAGACTTAGAAATAGACCACTTTTATTCTAGATTGTCAGTTTGGCCATGAGCTGCCCTTGTTCTGACAGTTATGCTTGTTTTTATCAATGGACATACTACATGCACTCTAGCTTAACTTCTGAACATGGCAGAATCAGTTATTGTAAAATGTTGGAAAATGATAAGGCGTTGATGGAAAGAAAGACAGGAATCAGACCAGAAATTAAAACGGATTTTGAGCATGCAGGATAGCAGCCTCCAATCTGAAAGATGTTTGTTGCACAAGTGTATCGAAACCTTTACTCGTTGCTTAAGCCTATTAAATTTAAATTGCCTGCAACAGAGCATGGGGAATTGCTCATGAGCAGCTATGTCATTTATGATCATGATATTCAACTTCGCAAGGAACATCATTAGACCTATTATTTTTTATAAGGTACAAGCACCGGTGTGCAGTCTTGTGAAATTGAATTTTGCAACTTTGTTTTGCGCACATTCCATCCTGCAGTTCTATGCATGTTTGTAGGCAGAGCAACTATAATATTATGTTAGTCAATTTCGGATGCATGTAAGCAACCGAGAAGCTTCACCATTTTCCCATAATTATGTGTTTTGCCTGAGCTTTTTGGAAAGTCAGCCATATAATATTTTAATCGCTGGCAACTATAATGGGTACATAGCTTCACACATTTCAAAGAAGTATAAAAATATTTTCTTCAATATTTACTGAAAATATTTTATGCTTTGCAGTCTCATTGTCGTTGGTTTAGCAATTAAATTTATTAACAAACTTGCTATGACTGAATATTGTTGAAGTAAACTGTTAACACAAGGGAGACCTAATAGTAACAGGTCCTCTGATACCAGCACAACAACTAGCCTACAGCACTGCATCCGACTATAATTATATGCATCAAAATTGCAAACAAATTTGAAATAAAACACTGACTAGGTAACTATAGTAATTCCACTGTCAGAATACTGTGCACTATTCAGAAAATGGCACAGCAAAATTGTCAAGATTGCTTTTAAACAGCAGTAGCATATTTGAACCATACTATGATACTGTCAATGTGTCCAATCTCCCGAGATGCTTTTTAAATAAAATAAAGGGATAAAGGTTTTCCAATTATAGTATACTTTTGATGCACTGATATCTTCTCCCAACGTGTAGGCTATGTGTGAACGTTTTAACCTCAACTTTGTTCAAATTCCAAAGCTCTTTTTGCATACACGCTGCCATATGACGAGAGGCATTAATAAATTAAACTCGTTAGGCCTAATGGTGAATCCGCGATCAGCTAATTCGGCTATTCACTGAAGCAACATGCTCCTATAATAATTTGTCGAATAGACCTAAATGAATTAAATAACTCCGTAAGGATTGTGGTGTCTGTATTGAGACCATGTCTCTATGCGAGCCGACAAGGTGGTCTGTCATAGACCATCGCAAAACAGCTCGATCATTGTGACAGAGCCTTTCAGTTTTGCTTGCGATAGGTTGTCTCTGGCTGCAGTTTTTAGCCGCCGGTACTCTTCGCACGTTAACCTGGACATTCAAGCTCGTGTATTTTGGACTTCTCTAATTGAACCTTTATCCATTTCAGTAGGTTTGCCGCAGATAAAACAGTAAAAACCCAGGAAATAATTGTTATAATAAGCGCTATTCGCATACGTATCCAATGGCAACAAGTATTGCCTGTATATCAAGATGGCGCAGGCCATTATGCAAATGAGCCGTGACGCCACTACGCAAACCCCAAATAGCCTATTACAGCTTACTCCGTGTTTTCAGCTCCGTGTTTTGAGCGTCTCGCCGTTTCAAAATAACGCGTTCACTGACGGATGTTTGCAGAAACGGTATTCTATCGTATTCTTTTCTTGTAAGGACAACAGAAACGTGTTATTATGCATATTATCAAAGAACCAACTGGGTTAAACCGTAGTTTAGGCTGATAAATTATTTCGACCGAAGTTTAGGCTGATAAATTATTTCGACCGAAGTTTAGGCTGATAAATTATTTGGCCATTGCTATATGTATATACAAGTAATTTCTGGATCGCCAGGTTCAATCCAGCTTCCATTTCAACTATAAAGATGCCTTTATCCAGTTTCCATTTCTCTTGCGTTTTTCGTGAATCCAGCTTCGGTATCGTTCTATAATGACTAGGTAGCAAGTAACTCTATTTTTTTTATAAATTTGATGAAAAATATGGCACACCTGGGAACGGCGGTCCCAAATTATAAAATTCCATAAATCGATAGTGCGGAGTATTGGATGGGCAAAAAGTGTGTTTTTTTTTATCCAGCATCCATTTCTTAAGCGTTTCTTCATCAATCCAGCTTCTATTTCACACGTAGAAATACCTTCATCCAGATTCTATTTCTCATGCCTTATTTTCGCCAATCCAGCTTCTATTTCACCTGCAAAACAACCTTCATCCAGATTCCAATTCTCTTGCGTGTTTTCATCATTCCAGCCTCCATTTCATGGTCTTCATCCAGCTTCTATTTCTCATCCGTTATATTCGTCAATCCAGCTTCTATTTCTCATGCGTTATTTTCGTCAATCCAGCTTCTATTTCACTTGCGTTTTTTTCCATTTCACCTGTAAAGGGTCTTCATCCAGCTTCTCTTTCACTTGCGTTTTGTCATCAATCCAGCTTCTATTTCACCTGCAGAAGAACCTTCATCCAGCTCCTATTTCACTGGTTTTTTTTCATCAATCCAGCCTCCATTTCACCTGTAAAAGGTCTTCATCCAGCTTCTATTTCTGAAGCGTGGTTTCTATGCGCCCATCCTATACACTGCGCTATTACAACCCGTCGGGTTAATTTATTTCAAAGCGGAATGCCGTCAAAACAACGTAAACAATGACGTAAAAAGCCCGAGAAGCTCGTAAGTAAGTGAATAAGCAAAGAATGAAGAAAATTTAGTGAATAAATGCAGCTCGTAGACTATAAGGTATTTGGTTGGCTCTTCCTCTGACGAAAATACATGTTTCAGAATTTGGGACCGCCGTTCCCAGGTATGCCAAAAATATTTCCTCACGAAATAGAAGCGGGATTTAGCGCGTGAGGGTCGGTTAGGGCTCAGGTTAGGGGTCGTGAGGGTCGTTTAGGGTTAGTTTTAGGGTTAGTGCAGTCATTCTGCTGAAATTGAAGCTGGATTGATGAACAATAATTTTCAATGAAAAATGGATGAAAAATATTTGCTGACGAAATAGAAGCGGGATTTATCGAACAAATTCTTGCCTAAAGAGAAGCTGGATCGATTAAAAGGATTCTCGGCAAACTAGAAGTTCGATTTATTAAAGATAACAACGCTGCAGCGTAGTCTACCGAGTCATTATAGAACTCTTACCGAGTGGTTGTAGAACGCTACCCCAGCTTCTATTTACGATATAAAGATACCCTCATCTAGCTTCCATTACTTAGACGCTTTTTCGTCAATCCAGCTTCTATTTCACCTGTAGAAGAACCTTCATCCAGCTTCCATTACTTAGACTTTTTTCGTCAATCCAGCTTCTATTTCACCTGTAAAAGAACCTTCATCCAGCTTCCATTTCTCAAGCGTTTTTTCGTCAATCCAGCCTCCATTTCACCTGTAAAAGGTCTTCATCCAGCTTCAATTACTCAAACGTTTTTTCGTCAATCCAGCTTCCATTTATATACTGCAATTTTTCTTCTCGCGTTTTCAGTTTATATTGCTACTTGCGGTTGCGAATGTTCGGAAATTGGAATAGCGCGTTGTATGGCGCGCTATATTCATGATTGGTGGTGTTTCTTAATTTATCAGCCTAACTACGGGATATCGACAACGGAAATAATTTATCAGCCTAAACTACGGTTTAACCAGAAAGGGTCATTACAAGGCCCATTACAAACACAAAAAGTTCTGGAACTTCATATTTAATACCAACCAAGTAGTGGTTGTTCAAAATTATATCAAATTTCATACAGTACTGTTGGAATTAACAAAATGCCATTTTCCGGCTGAGCTGGCTCACGAGTAATAGTTCAAACAATGGTCAGAGTCTACTCATAAGACTACTAATGAACATTGTGAAAATTTCATAGAAGTATCTAGCATACTTCCTTAAGTAGTTATTAGCGAAAAAAAACGCCTCAAAATTAAGTCGTTCGCGAGCTGTTGCTAACCCCACCCACTATAAAAATGGTCATATCTCAAAGACCATGCATGCGACATTTTGGGCTAATATTTTGCAGAGCTTCCTAAGATATGTTGGTTTACACACTGACCAATTTTCATCAAATTCTGAGATGGTATGGTCGGGATGTTTTTGAATTTTGGTTGATTTCATATGGAATGACCCAGTTGTCATTTATTACAGTAACACCATTGGCAACCTGTTGAAGGGAACCAGAGAAATTGTCAAGTAAGAGAGAAACCTGATGGCAAATACCAGAACTGATACGGGAGAAAAACATTTTAGGTGCCAGATATGTGGAAAGTTGTTTGGTCAGAATTGTTATCTGAAAAAGCACATAAAAATCCATACTGGTGAAAAACCATACAGGTGTCAGTTATGCCATAAATCATTTACAACAAGTGATTATCTGCATGTGCACAAAAGAATCCATACTGGCGAAAAACGATACAAATGCCAGTTATGCCAGAAAGCATTTGCTGGCAGTGGTGATCTGAAAAAACACATGAGAAGGCATACTGGTGAAAAACCATACAGTTGCCAGTTTTGCCAGAAAGCATTTGCAGAAAGTGGTGCACTGAAAATACACACAAGAACCCATACTGGTGAAAGACCTTCTAAATGCCAGCTATGTCAGAAATCATTTTCTGGAGGTTATCATCTCACAAGGCACATGAATATCCATTCTGGCAAAAAGCCACTCAAGTGCCAGTTATGTCAGAAATCATTTTCTCAAGGTAGCTCTCTCAAATCACACATTAGGAGAATACATGCAGGAGAAAAACCATACCAGTGTACGATTTGTGAGAAATCATCAGCTACAGTAAGTGATTTGAAGGTGCATATGAGAACCCATACTGGTGAAAAACCATACATATGCCATGTGTGTAAGAAATTATTTGCTCACAATAGTAATCTTAAAGGACACATTAAGAGCACCCATATGGGTGAGAAACCATATATGTGCCAGGTATGTCAAAAACAATTTATTGCAGGATCAGATCTAAAGCGTCATTTGAGAATTCATACTGGAGATCAGCCAAACATATGTGAGGAGTGTGGTAAAGGATTCGTTCGAATTGGAAATCTAAAGAGACACAGAGGAATTAATTCTACTGAGAAGCAACACACAGGCAATAAACCTTGCACCAAGAGCAGCTCTTTTGCGAAGGAACTTAAACTAGACGCAGCAACACAGCAACCGGTTCTTGAGATGGGAAGAGATGTCATCGCTAGTGTGTCGTATCATTTCGTCACATTTTATAGTGCAGGCGTTACACAGAAAATTGAAGATATGGAATGTTTATGTATTAACAAGTTCAAATCTCCTATGGATGCAAATGTGTCTTCGCCTAAACCTTTTGGCTGTGCTGTATGTAACGAATTGTTTGGAGCAGAGAAAGAATTTCTATATCATTGTTCTGGCCGTCAAGTTTATCCATTTCTTGAATGAGTTGCTGACCTGTTCTGAATTTTGATTCCACATAATTGCTTTCGAGAAGAGTTGGAATTTTAAGGTACAGAAAGATGCTTATTATGATAATATACAATAAATGACTGCATTTGTTATGGCGCTGTAACACAAGGGTACCTCGACAAGCATAAGCCTTGTGATACATTCGTGCATCAACATTTGTATCACTTTTATTTGGAATGCTTAGAGCCTTGGACAATAATTAATTTGCTGACCTGCTGTTAATTATAATTCCTTATAATTGCTTTTGAGATGTCTTGTAATTAAAAGCAAAGAAAATATGCTATATACATGTAAGTCCTGAGTTATGTATCAATCTCATTGTATCAATCTGCTTACACAATTATAATTCTGATATGATATGTGACCCGTCATGACGAAATTAGTCGCTAGGCCATTTTTTAGTATTTTGAATTATGCATTCCACGTCATTCCATGTTAAATTACCTTCAAAATGAGCTATTACGCATTAAAATTGACCAAGTGCTTGTTGAGTTATACAAATTTTAATCGATTGACCTGCCTAGCAGAAAATGTTGGGAAAATGCGATTTTCTGAAATTTTTATATAGGTTTTAAATCTTATTGGTCATTTAATCTGCACCAATAGCATGTCAAAAACAGCAAAATAAAATCAGTTTTAGTATTTTATTGAGACATTATATGATGTAGATTCCAAAAATGGAAAAATGGGAAATCAATAATTTGAAGGGTGAACACCTATAAAAGCGATTTGCAGCGTTCTGAATTGGTCGACTTCCGACTCATTTCGTCATGACGGGTCACATATTATTGAGATTTCAGAGGTGCCGTCTTATTGGTAACACATGCCTAAGGTAATAATAATAATAATTACGACCATTTCTATGACACAGTAAGACGGCACATGCCGCTACAAGGGCAACACAACAAACAAGGTGTTGATGACTTTCATATATTGCTGCATAATTTTAATGGTGCAGGACATTAACCCCATGGACAAATCCCCTAGACAAGACCATCCAGACAACCGCCAGGGTAGGACAACCCCTCCCCAGGTAGAAGATAAATTTCATATAAGTGGTAAACCTCCGAAAGGTGGTCCTAAGTTCAAAACGGTGTCACTACAACTGGTCTACAGACTACTGGTCTAACGACAACTGGTCTACAGACATGGAAGCTGGATGAAGGTTTTTTACAGGTGAAATAGAAGCTGGATTGATGAAAAAACGTGTAAGAAATGGAAGCTGGATGAAGGTTATTTATTGGTGAAATAGTTGCTGGATTTATGAAGAGACGTTCAATGGTTTTCTAGCTTTAATGGAAGCTGGGTTGATGATTTTCATTCATGTATTTCAACATGCATGCAGCTTAGAACTATTTCAGATATAAAGATTCACAAAGCATTCAAATTATATGAGGAATCTCGACGAACATAAAAGGACTGGAGAGAAAACATATAAATGTAATTTATGTAAGAAATCGTTTACACCGAAGAGTGACCTAGACAAACATCGAAAGACACACACTGGAGAGAAACCATTAAAATGCAATTTGTGGCGATAATTATGTTCACAGAAAGGTAATCTAAGTCCACACTGGAGTAAAACCTTATCTGTGCATTGGTTGTTAGAGGGCATTTCCAGGCTCCGATAAACTGAAAATATGTCATACTAAAACTCACACTGGAGAATTATGTGCAATTTCTATCATAAATCATAGGCACAGAAAGGTACTCTTAAGTTAGTCATATACATCTCTTGAATGAAGTGATGTTGCTTTGTTTAGTTTTGTTGGCTATAATTCAGAAAGCATAATACTATTAATGCACAAATCTGTTGTTTATTCTGTTGCCATTGCATCAGTTTATTTGTCTTAGACAATTCAACTGCATTATCCAGTATTCTCTACACTGTAATTTCACCTTTGTTATCCACACTGCAGAACGTTTAGTCAGAACCCTTACTCTAAAGATCATCTACAATAATTATTGGTCCTAGGGCAACTACAATGGTTACTCCCCACCCAGTCTCTGATATATTCTTTGTTGTGATTTTCAAAGTAATGCCAAGTTCTGCTTCTCCTTCATCATTCTTAACTGTAGGCTAACATGTGCTGCTTCCCAGTCAAGACGTGTTTCATGATCAGCTTAAAAAGGAGAGTTTGCAATGAGGATAGCAATTCTACAAGTTGGATAGAGAATCTTTAAATTAACTTGTCCAGCCAAGTGGAAATCCTTAACTGAAGGAAGCAATCCACAAATGCTCCTTGATCCCCTTAACTCTTTATTTTCCTAAATACTTTAAATAGAATATTCACCAACGTTGTAACACATCCTTTGAGTGAGACTTTTACTAACTTTTTTATTAAGGCACGTTGTACGTACAAGTTGTATGGCATTTTACTATACAGCAAGATAGTGTCACACAACGAGATGAGAGCGTCCAATGAAGGGTATTTCAGTTTATTAAAATAATCTAAAGAAACATTCCGTTCAGAGAAATACTGGCAAGCTTATGTGCAACTAACGACAAAAATTGTTTATTTAGAGGATAAGGACAAAATAAACGATAATAAAAATGCCAAAAACACCAAATATCCAAGATATAATGATTACAGGCAATTTATCTTCCTTAATGCGAACAATATAACATCCAATATCTAGTTTAATATAATAATTTACTTAATTAAACTATTTCATATGCTACATCATCAATGCTATGACAAGAGGATGTCTAACCACTTCCACTACTTGACAATTTTATTCATAGATATTAAAGTAGCACATGATATCTTGAGACTATAATTAGCCTCACGACAGCTCTAAGTGAGGGCTGAATGGCTAGCCCACCAGAGGTGAAATATTTCAGCTGATTTAATATCTATGATTAACATTATCACATAGTGCTACTCAGAAGAAACAAAACTTTGCTTGCTCTTTATAACAATAGCATCAAATGTCATTTAAAATTAATGACCAAAAGCGATAATGCGCACAGCGATGCAAATTCTAGAATAAATTTTGCTTTTGCACTATTAATAGTGATTTTTACTGCCAAGTGCCTCTATTAATTTGAGAAATCTGTGCCCTAGGATCTTGAACTTAATGGGCTTTTAATAGCCTTACAGTACTCAATAGTAAGAAGGATGCGTTCCTTAGCTCATTTTGAGTTAAAACTAGATGAAGATGACAAAATTCAGGTACTCAATTTCAGTGCATTAAACACATTTGCTCCAGTAACAGAACTAGTCTATAAGTAAGGAGGAGCCTATACATGTATTAGCAACACCAGGAAGATAATTTGAG
Source organism: Lumbricus terrestris (assembly GCA_949752735.1). Lineage (NCBI taxonomy): Eukaryota > Metazoa > Annelida > Clitellata > Crassiclitellata > Lumbricidae > Lumbricus > Lumbricus terrestris. Next base: position 21,611,808 of record OX457049.1, read on the forward strand.
ATGAAATGGGAGCAAAGTAACTAATCATGTATGTATGTATGCATTACAACAGTACATATTAAACATAATAAAATGCTCCAGTGAGAGAAAATAAGTAAGGATAGAAACTTGTGTACATTCTCTGCATCAGAAATGCATTTAAGAATTAAATTGGAGCAAAGTATTCATACACGTATGCATCACTGCACTTCTATAGCACATTCTCTTTATTTCCAATTACAATTCTTTTCAATTGCCATTATGTGTATACAGAATGTAGCAGAGGTCAGCAACTAAGTTGTCAAGTGGAGAAAATCGATGATTAGAACAATGCTGTAGAAATTCTTTCTCGCGATGAAACAATGCGTCACACAAGCCACATCCGAAATATTTAGACGTCACTTTTTCCTTCACAGGAGATTTGAATTGCCCAACATACAGACATTCCCCTTCTCCAATTTTCGGTAAAGAATCAGCAATTCCATTAGAATCCGGATACAAATTCTTTGACAGACGACCTTTTGGTTTATGGTTAACGCCTGCCGAGCAAACTGCGATGAAATTACCAGATAGGTTGGCAGTCACTACACTCTTCTGTTGAAGATTCTTTGGCTGTGTTCCTGTATTGACATTAAACTGTAGCGCTGCTGAAGAACTGTTCTTGGCATAAAGTATATTGAGCTCGTGTTGATTCTCGATTGCATGAGTTTTTCTGTGTACTTTTAAAGTATCTCTTCGTCTGAAACAGTTACCACAAACCTCACATGGGTATGGTTTTCCCCCAGTATGAATTCTCAAATGCCTCTTTAGAGAAGTGGGATATGCAAATTTTTTCTGACATATTTGGCAAACGTCTGGTTTTTCACCAGAATGGGTTCTCATGTGCAATTTCAGATGACTGAGATAGGCAATTGATTTCTGACATAGATGACATCTGTATTTTCTTTCCCCAGTATGTGTTATCATGTGCCTTTTCAGATGACTAGATAGAGCAAAAGATTTCTGGCATAAATGGCATATGTATGATTTTTCACCAGAATGTGTCAGCATATGTGTTTTCAGTGTAGATGAACATCTAAATGATTTCTGACATATTTCGCACTTGTGTGTTTTTTCACCAGTATGGGTCTTCAAATGCTGCAACAAGCCAACACCAGTCGTATATGATTTATCGCATTTCTGGCATTCATATGGTTTCTCTCCAGTATGCGTTCTTATGTGAGTTTTCAAAGTGCCACATTGAGCGAATGATTTCTGACATATCTGGCACCTGAATGGCCTTTCGCCAGTATGGGTTCTCATGTGTTCTCTCAGAGAACTAAATGATTTCTGACATAGCTGACACCTGTACTGTTTATCACCAGTATGAGTTCTCATGTGCACTTTCAGACCATTGCCTTGAATAAATGATTTCGGACATAAGTGGCACATGTATGGCTTTTCACCAGTATGGGTTCTCATATGCGTTTTCAGTGTACTGCTAATACTAAATGATTTCTGACATACCTGACACAAGTATGGTTTCTCACCAGTATGGATTCTCATATGCGATTTTAGTTCACTTCTACCAATAAACGATTTCTCACATAGCTGGCACAAGTATGGTTTATCTCCTGTATGTGTTCTCATGTGTATTTTCAGACAACTACCAGTATTGAATAATTTCTGACACACCTGGCACAAGTATGATTTTTCTCCTGTATGTATCTTCATGTGTTGCTTCAGAGAACTGCCTTTGTTGAACGATTTCTGACATAGCTGGGAATTGTATGACTCTTCGCCAGCATGAGTTCTCATGTGACCTTTCAGTGTACTATTACAAGCAAATGCTTTCTGGCATATATGGCACTCAAATGCTTTTTCACCAGTATGGGTTCTCATGTGACCTTTCAGTGTACCAGTATGAGCAAAAGCTTTGTGACACAGCTGGCACCTGAATGATTTTTCGCCAGTATGGGTTCTCATGTGAGTTTTCAGGCCATTACTTTGAGCAAATGCTTTCGGACATAGCTGGCACATATATGGTTTTTCGCCGGAATGAGTTCTTAGATGCATTATCAAGCCACTCAAATTCGTAAATGATTTCTCGCAAGAATTACATTTATGTGGTCTTTCTCCAGTGTGGGTTCTTATGTGATTTGTCAAAGTACTAAGTTGGGCAAATGTTTTCAGACACAGCTGGCACATGTATGGCTTTTCGCCTGTGTGTGTTCTCATGTGTTTTTTCAGTTTACAACCAAAATTAAATGATTTATTACATAGCATGCAAATGTACAGCTTTTCATCGTTGTGGATTCCCATATGCCTCTTCAGATGAATTCCTTGAGTAAACGCTTTCTGACATATCTGGCACACGTATGGCTTTTCACCAGAATGGATTCTTGTGTGCATTTTCAAACTACTAGAATTATGAAATGCCTTTTGACACAGTTGGCACTTGTTTGGTTTATCGCCATCTTGGGTTTTTTTCTTCGCCATCAGACTATTCATTTCACTGATAATTCCGCGTTTGATCTGCAGTGTGGGTTCTTTGAGGGGCTGCAAGTTGGTCACATAAAGCATACAGTTTCTGTAATAATTGGCATCTATATGCTTTTGTTTCTTATGCTCATTCGTTGAACTATATCCAATCACTCGAATCCAGACAAAGTTGGGATTTCTATGGATCTTGAAAAGTACTCTTCCATTGGCACTTCAAAGCGACTAGAGATTGTGCAAAAGTGTCTGCAACTATTGCTGTTAAACTGATCTCAACACCACAATGTTTAGAACTTTCCCAAATAACAAACAACTTCATTATTCTAATGTTGCCTTTCAAGCATATACAAGAGCTTCATCTCCCCGCAGAAGTTACCTGGTACATTTGAATATAAGGGAAATAGTATTCCTTCCTGTAGAGCAGGAAGTCCGTCACACAGATGATACTGTATCTGATTAAATACTGGAGCTATCCAACTTCTCTATATCTTACAGCTATGTTAGTGTCCTGTCCTGTTTGGTTTATGCGAAAGACTAACTAATAGTGAATGTGTTGAAATAAATCCACTGATGAAGATCAACGAGATGTATATCATGTTGGAAGTTAAATTTGAAGCACTACCAGGATGTGGTTCGTCTCCCTTGGCACTTGCTAAAAAGAAAAGTACAATGATAAGTTTTTTATGGTATCCGGACTTTTCCCCCCGGCCCATTTCCCCCCCGCCATTTCCCCCCTGCCATTTCCCCCCGAAGACAATTTCCCCCCACCATTTCCCCCCCGCCATTTCCCCCCCGCCATTACTCCCCGTCGAATACCTCTCTAGATGGAAGACAAATCATATAAACGGAGTATTCGACTTGTCAATCCCGCTTCCATTTAAGTAAGAACATTTTCATAAATCCAGCTTCCATTTAAGAAAGAGCATTTTCATCATTCCAGCTTCTATTTAAGTAAGAACATTTTCATCATTCCAGCTTCTATGTTATTGCTTAAATGGAAGCTGGATTGATGAAAATGTTCTTGCTTAAATGGAAGCGGGATTGATGAAAATGCTCTTACTTAAATAGACGCTGGATTGATGAAAATACTCTTACTTAAATAGAAGCTGGATTTATGAAAATGTTCTTACTTAAATGGAAGCGGGATTGATGAAAATGCTCTTACTTAAATAGAAGCTGGATTGATGAAAATGCTCTTACTTAAATAGAAGCTGGATTTATGAAAATGTTCTTACTTAAATGGAAGCTGGATTGATGAAAATGTTCTTGCTTAAATGGAAGCGGGATTGATGAAAATGCTCTTACTTAAATAGAAGCTGGATTGATGAAAATGTTCTTGCTTAAATAGAAGCTGGATTTATGAAAATGTTCTTACTTAAATGGAAGCGGGATTGATGAAAATGCTCTTACTTAAATAGAAGCTGGATTGATGAAAATGTTCTTGCTTAAATAGAAGCTGGATTTATGAAAATGTTCTTACTTAAATGGAAGCGGGATTGATGAAAATACTCTTACTTAAATAGAAGCGGGATTGATGAAAATGTTCTTACTTAAATAGAAGCTGGATTTATGAAAATGTTATTGCTTAAATGGAAGCTGATCATTGTCTCCGGGGGGGTAATGGCGGGGGGGAAATGGCGGGGGGGAAATGGCTCCGGGGGGAAATGGCAGGGGGGAAATGGCGGGGGGGAAATGGGCCGGGGGGAAAAGTCCTAGACCCGTTTTTTATATTTAAAAAATATTGAACCTAGTCTAATTGAGCAATGCTCGTCACAGTGAATGACTTTTCTCCATTGCTATTTGAATAACTAGGTAGTAAATAAGAGATGCCACAGTTTGAGAAATTCTTTGCATGGTTTTCCCCATTAGTTCGCTCTATCATTCTCTCTGGTAGTCTTTCATCATCTTTCTCTCGTCTGAAAGCCTACCTTTTCTCTCGGGGTTGAACGCACTGGGAGCGCTTCTAAAAGGCTCTTGCTGCGAGAAGCGCTTTACAAATAGTCATATACAATACAATAAGATGATTATATTCCTCAGTCAATCATTATGCTCTACAGCTCTGTCTCCAAGCAGAATGGCCTCGAATAAATTATGAACTTAGAGCAACACTACACTCACGGGACAGACATGATCTCCTTGTCCGGTGATCAAGGACTGCTTTGACCAAAAACTAGAGGTTTTGTCTTCACTTTGGAATTGGTCCGCCTCGATTGACACGTTCTTCCTTATTATTGGTTACCCAAAGCACTTCTTTCTGCTGACTCAAAACTGCTTTCTTTTCTCTGAGTCTTTCGCACTGCGAGTACCTCTGATTGGTGCACATCGTGAAAGGCACTTCATAATATTATAGATCTATACTATGCGCAACACCATTCCATGAGATAGAAAACTACCTGTAAGCATACTAATTCTAAATCATCTCAGCTTATATCTGCATGGTAGTTTATAAAAAGTAGAGCAGCTAAGTTTAGAGTTGTTTTGTCATTTGTACATTAGCCACCATTTTTAGTTATTCCATCAACAAATGATTTAAATTAGAAAATGAAATTTATTGCATCCTATAGCACCACGACAAATGGTTCCTGGAGAAATTGCTCTTCCGAAATAGCTACCAATGACAAAAAAGCTCATGACAAATGGTTTACGGATAAAAGGCTGAAGAAAGGGGTTATCATCATTAAAGCATCCATGCTTAATAGATGATGGATTTGTAAAAACAGTGCTTGATTAAAGAGAATTTAATTTTTTTTATATGCTAAAATTTTCGTTTATCATGGATTGGACCAAATGCTTATAATATTTGGTAGGCAACAGTTGTGAAGGCTGGGTGCAGGACATTAACCCCCCACTTGGTCAAATTTGCTCCTGTCTCTGCTTATATGTGTGATGTGCTGCACTGGCTGCCTGTGTCCCAGCGGATCTCACATCGCATTGCTGCTGTGGTCTCTCGCTGTGTCCTTGGCTGTGCTACGTCATACTTGCGTGATCTTTGCTGTCCAGTCTCTGACGTTGCAGCATGTCGTGTGCTTTGCTCTTCAACTAGGGGAGAGTTCAAAATATATCTGTTGGTTGAACACAAGTTGGATTGATGAAAAGAATTATCGCTGAATAGAAGTCTGGTTTATATAAAATCTGGAATGATGAAAATATTCTTGAATAAATTGGAACTGGTTAAATTAATATATTCTTGCTTAAATTGGTGCTGAAGTAACGAAAAATAATTGTTACTTAAATAGAAGTTGGATTGATAAAAACAAATGTTGACATTTAAATAGAACCGGGAATAATTTAACGAATTTTTGCCTAAATGGAAACTGGATTGGGTAATTGGGTAGTTTAGCGTCCCAAATTATTCAGGTTATTGCTGAGGTTTGGAATTTCTCGCCAATCCAGCTTCTGTTTTATCAATACTGGAACAGTATTCATCCAGCTTCCATTTCTTTATCATTCTTTTCATAAATCCAGCTTCTATTTTAGATCTATGAAAAAATGTCATCCAGCTTCCACTTCTTTATCGTTCTATTCGTGAATCTAGCTTCTATTTCAGATCAATGAAAACCTTTATCTATCTTCTATTTCAACTACTATTACAGAAGGCTGTGACTAGGGGACCGCCAGGCGGCTGTCGTATTTCAATTACTAGCGGACCGCCAGTCACGTGTAACCTGTCACATGACCCGAGTCACGAGTCCAGGCGGCCGTCTCATGCTGAATCTGCGAATGGCGGCCATGCCATAACGAATATTATTATCTAATTTGAAGTTCGATTTTTGAAGAAAAAGTTCTTGTAACTAACCCTACCCTATCCCTAACCCTAACCCTATCATGTATATGAAGATTGGTTACTTACTCTGTCCTTAAAACAAGAAAAAACAAGAAAACTTTTGTCCGACATAAAACAAGCAATCGATAACTGCCGCCATTATTCAAGAATGAAGACTCGTGACTCGGGTCATGTGACAGGTTACATGTGACTGGCGGTCCGCTAGTAATTGAAATACGACAACCGCCTGGCGGTCCCCTAGTCACTTCGATTACAGAAACTTCATCCAGATTCCATCTCTGAAGCGTTCTTTTCATCAATCCAGCTCTACCATTTTAGCCATAAGAAATCCTCATCCAGCTTCCATTTCTGAAGCATTTCTCGCTGGCCTACGCGAGAGTTACCCCGTTTGGGACTTCCTTGAGGTTTTCAAGCACACATTTTATGATTTCCTGTATTAAATATGTGTTATTGTATATGTCTTTCAGTTATTATTGCAAAGAAATGGTCAAAATAATTTGGGACGCTAAACTACCCAATTACCCTGGATTGATGAAAATAATTGTTATCTAGATATAAATTGGAATGATAAAACAATTTTTGCTATTTAAATAGACGCTGGAAGTGACGAAACGCGCTGTATCCACAAACTACAGAAATAGGCTATCTGCACAGGGGGAAGGGGTTTTATCAGGGAGGATTAATTTTGTCCGAGAGGTTCGTCAGGTGGGTTTCTCCCAGGTACGGTTAATGTCCGTTTCCCGAGAGGGCGTGGCCTCACTTAAAAGGGACGATCAACATCCGATGGGAAAAGTGGACGAAACACTGACGGTGCCGTACACATACTCCCACCCATCCCTTGTAGTAGGGGAGAGCGGGGCAAGAGGGGCACCTTTTTGGAATACGAGGTATATTTTAAAAACTATATCATATAATGCCTCAATTTTTTCACATGCACGTTGACAACACATAAGGCTAACAGAAAAACCTTCGAAGTTGACTGTAGTAGGTAGGATATTTTGCAAAACGTGCAAAACACAAGGTGACAAGTTTGACACTCTTGCCCCGACACTTGGGGCAAAAGTGACATACTGCCTCAGAGTAAAAATGTTGACACTCTTGCCCCGACCATTGGGGCAAAAGTGGCGTACTGCTACACAGTGGACATGTTGACACTCTTGCCCCGATACTCGGGGCAAAAGTAGCATACTGCTTACTCATGCAGAATTGATGGGTAAGTGTGATACGATGTCATGGCCAAAGGTGGCTTGGCTTTCTTCATTATTTATTTATTGCATTTGACAAAAGTAACGAAAACTGAAATAAACTTTCGCATGGAAGTTCCATATCTATTTCTGGCTGGTTTAGCTCACGTGCATCGGTCTTTTCAATAGAAAGCCAGCTGGTAGTTTTCGCTGATTCCGGCTGTGCAGTGGTGGAGCACGAGGTACTGGTCGAAGATGTACGGAAGTTGGCGGTCGATAACCTGGAGACATATTGCTAGGCCAAAGTGTTTCAGAATCTCTAGCCTCATGTCTAACTATATATGCGCTCGTGGAGTAGACCTGATTTTAACGTTGATGAGGGTCGTGGGTCACATTTGAAGTTCTCACGTGATGTCTAGCCTTTGCTGTAGACCTACCTAGGTTGGGACAACTTGAACATTGTTGGGACAAGTTTCAGTGGTGGAAGTGCATGTGGCTGACTTTTGCATGGAGTTTGTAAGAGCCTCTGAATCATCGTGGAATTTCGTGTTGCGAATGCTTCTGTGTGTTCTGCAACTTCAATCAGTAAGCCCCCATCTATAAGTCAATTGTTACTGCTTTCATGGACTTCCACAGCCATGCTACGGGCAGTCACTGCTGAAGGAAAAGTCTTCGTCCGCGAAGACGTACGGATAGTAATGGAAAATGAGTGTCCTTCTGAATCCACTTTCTCAACCGAAGCCGTGAGCCTACTTTCATTATGCATGTGCGAGCAATTCAGCAATTTCATACACAGTGACGCGCTTGCCTGGATTTGCAACCATCCACTTGTCCAATTCACGACTGTATCTCTTTTTCAGATGACCATACAATGCAACATCAAGCGGCTGAAATCTGTTGCAACCTGCTAGTGTGAAGTTAAATAGTGACCATAGCTGTCCTCCTTATAGCCAAAGCAACAGCCTCTAGTGACTTATAACTCGCATGCCTATCCAAGATATTAAGACATCTGTTTGTCTCATTTGGCTTCACATGATGGAAGTGCTTGAAGTATAAAAATGCGGTGTAAATCCATCCACAAGGAGATGGAACCCCAACTGAAACCTTAATTAGGTACTCCTCGCATCAACCTGTCGTTCACATATTTTTGTCGAAAGAGGATCATTGGTGGCCCATAGTTACCTGATGGATAGCACACATATTTATTATTCCTCTTTCTTGACTCGCAACTTTACCAAATTGTTTGTAACCAGTCTCAGCAATGATTTTCCCTGGTTTTTGTACGGTTGCTATACCGGCTTCGCCAATGCTATCTATCCCAGCGTAGTTTAAGTCTCATCGTTTCCTCACTAAAAAGTGAGAAAACCTTTCATACCTGTGTCGATTACGCTGTTTTATATTATAATTAGAGACCCAATCTCTCCAGCCTCCAGGCCAATTTCTTCTTTAATTGTACTGAAAGGATGTTCAAGTCCGTTGCGTTCAGCCGCTGCATTTAAACAGCATCGCGACATAGTCGTAGGCCTATAAACCTAACTAAACTAATTGCTGTTAGCTCGCAGTTCTTCATTCGTTTTGCAATCGCGCTTCGTGGTAGCCTACTATTCCATGATAATTGTAAAATTGCCTTGCGCTCAGACAATTCACCACTAGGCTAGTCACTTTGTCCAAGACAACTCGCATAGTTCACACCATCGACATGGACCACACATTCTCTAAAAAAATTAATGTATAATCTTGTTTCCTGCTATTCTTCTCCATAGCTTGTTCGATACGTCTTGCGCACGAAAGTCTTAACCAATTGCGACTTATACTTCTGAACAAAGTTTTAAATACTCTAAACTGAATTAAGGAGAATCTAGATAAATTGAAGGCAATTATAGGCCTAAAGGAAAATGTCTAAGTGCCACTCTTGCCCCATGTTATGGGGCAAAAGTGGCATGCCGTGGGGCAAAAATGGCAGACGGTATGCCACTTATGCCCCATAAACATGCCTCACCTTAGCGATTATTTTTCGTTACGAATGGATTAAAATGCTATGTACGATGATGTTTCATTAAAAAGAAGAATGTCAAATCTTCAAGATAGCAAAATATGAAACGTCCCGTACCTTCTACTAGAAAGCATGGTCTGATCAAAGATCACCTTTAAAAAACTCAAACTCGACGAAAATCTTAAAACTTGAAATAGAAATAGTTGCGGCAAATCTGCAGCAGAATGGAGCTTTTCGCCGAGTCTCGCATCACACCAGCCTATTAAAACGCAAGGTAGAGCAGCTACTGCGGTGGCCGTATTCTGGCCAGTGTGGGGTGCCACTCTTGCCCACAATGCCACTCTTGCCCCGGTCTCCCCTAATACAGCGCTTTTGAGGCCTATATGAAATTGCTAAATAAAAAATATGCAAAGAATTTATAATCCAACCATAATTTTGTCATAAACCGAATACTCACCTAATCTGGCTTGTACAAAATGGCACAAAATGGCGTGTGACGTAAATATTTTCTTAACAGCCATGAAAGGTAAGCTGGATATCGTAAAGATGCGTCCAGCCACCTAGCGAAAACATTTTATGGTACCTTATAACGATTTTTGTTTTGTCATAATACTATAAAGAAAAAGTATGCCTTGCTGTTTTGAAGGAATTTTTAGAACTGCATATCCTCTTCTCTCCTTTCTCCTCCTCCATGGTAAATTAATCCCAATCTGAGGAAAATGACCAATTTTGCTAGTTTTAACTGCACGGAACGTGACGGAAGTGCTTCTACAACTGCACGAATCCATTTAGAACTGCACATTTTGTGTAGAACTGCACGTTAAAAAGCCCTGGTATGCCCAATTTTATCTGATATAACGCTATTTACAAGAAGGTGCCTACAACGAGTTTACCTCCTAGTCGTTAATCGTTATCTCCAAACTTCTTACTCGAAAGCCAAGCGAGGGGAAACAGCGTATTCACGAGCGCTGTGTCGAGTCGAAAGGATTGTTCGCAAGAGGTCGAGTTACCATAGAAACAGAGGAGGTGGAACAGCTACTAAGGCGTGTATCGTCTGGGCCGGGAATTGGAATGTAGAGGTTTGCGTTAGAGAACTAGACTAAGTTTATAACTAGACTACTACGTACGAGGTAACACGTTTTGCCTACCGGTAGCCTACTTTGATGATAAGGATTCAGGCTGTCCTAAATTATACCAACAGGTATTAGCCTACCTTCAATGTAAGCTTACAAAATCGGATGTGGTCATGTTGCCTACTGCGCTGGTCTTAACAGCTCCATCAATCTAACTATCAATCAGACTATAGGCTACGTAGGCCTACTGCCGCCTACATACATACATATGTACCAACAGCTAGCTCCAAAGTGACGATGCCTGAACAAACAGGCACAGCGAGAAAAGTCCAACAAAACAAAATGATTATTCCTATCCAGTCTATCGCATAATCTCATTCATACAGTTTACAATGATCGATAGCCTATAGGCCTATTATTCGCCCTACACAAAAACAAGCGAATTGGGGGAATAGTCCGGGACGTTTGTCCGAGGAGTTTGTCCAGGGAGGAAATGTTCTGCAGTCGTACGTAGGCACACACGTTCAAAACCCGTAGGCCTATTTACAAAAACACTGCAATGCTCAGAGCCAATTATTCTAATCTACATGTATAATTATATTTAGGCCATGTAGGCCTATGCACGACGTATAAATTAAAGTATTTTATTTATCAAGAGCGCTTCTGGCCAAAAATCGGCTACAATATTATAGAAAGTCTAAATTAAGTTGTAGGCCTAATCTTTGTCTGTGTGTCTGTTGATTTCGTGCTGACATAATGACATCTTTCGACTAAAACGCCTGCATATAATTGATATATGAAGAAATTGAGCATAATTTCTTAAACATTTTCCAAATTAATTTAATCCAAATTGGCGTAGACCTATACTTAATATCTGCCAATACTCATTCATTCATTCATTCATTCATTCATTATTAGAATTTATATAGCGCCCCTTCAAGAAACTACTCAGAAGCGCTCCCAGCCACGGCAAAAGAAAAAAGATTTAAGGAATTTAAGAAATAAAGATTGACTGGTCAGATGGAGGAGATGGAGGTTAGGAGGGAGCTCTAGGTCATTCCAGATTGACGGCCCCACAACCGAGAAGGCTCGGCGCTGTCTGGTAGCTAAGCGAGCCCGTGGAACAAGCAGTTGTCCCTTCGCAGCAGAGCGAAGGCCCCGACGCGCTTCAATGTCAGAGACTGGGCGACAGAGAACGCGCAGGTAAGATGGAGCACAACCAAGAATACAGCGAGAAACCAGAGCAACAATTCGATAATGGATGTGTTGGGCTATTGGCAACCAGTGCAGCACATCAAGCATGTAGGCAGAGACAGAGGAGAATTTAGGAATTCTTCCAATGAGCCGGGCAGAACCCGATCTAACCGCCCCAGAACCCCAAGGGGAAGGCCAACAAGGATTGAGCAACAATGGTCAATTCGACTATAGTCATGAACAAGCACACCTAGCGCATCATGAGAGAGAGAGAGAGAGAGAGAGAGAGAGAGAGAGAGAGAGAGAGAGAGAGAGAGAGAGAGAGAGAGAGAGAGAGAGAGAGAGAGAGAGAGAGAGAGAGAGAGAGCGAGAGAGAGTGAGCAATCACTCGGAGTTGACGAAGCTGATAGTAACAGCTTCGAGCGACAAGGTTAACATGCTGGGTGAGACTAGCCTAAGTTCACAGTCAAGGGTGACACCCAGGTCGCGGAGCGACGCGGACCGTGGAAGACAGATCGATATTCTTCAAGTTGCCGACGGCCACCCAGCCAAATGAATTGCGTCTTACTGAGATTTAAGAGAAGCCGATTTGACGCCATCCAAGAGGATATAAATATACAGCAATCTTCCAATCTCTTGCTTTTTCATTTTTCTTCAGACTTCAACCCACAGAAACCTTACAAGGTAGCTAGAAACAATCGAGTACGGTGTAGGCCTACAAGAATATTAATTCTGCAACAGCTAACACACACTAGTAAATTATCCATTGGGCATATATATATATATATATATATATATATATATATATATATATATATATATATTACGTGCAGCCATGTGGGTTGACCA
>OX457049.1:21624541-21722041 GCA_949752735.1 Lumbricus terrestris
ATTACTAATGACTTCTGTGCATGACTTCATCTCACAGAGATGGTTTAAGACTTCTCTAAAATAATGTTAGTGTGCAAATAAAAAAATGTAAACAATAATTTGGAGACGACACTCTGAAGTCTTAAATCATGACCATTAGCATTGAAAAACGAGCAGTTTTGCTTAGACGACAGCTTAATATGCTTCCATTGCAGTGTGGAGATTTTTTTTGAAAACATCAAAAACAATATATGAGGGTAATTTAAAAAAATGTCTTATGTGACGGCTACTTACATCCTGATACACTTACAGCAGAAACTTTAGCTCAAGAGGCTGATAAGGTGCTTTTCAGAGCTGTTCTGGGAAACGAACTTCATGTCCTCCGTAACCTCTTTCCACTACAACGTGATCCATTATATGACTTTAGGGAAAGGGCTCACAATTTCATCCTCCCCAATAAAGACTCGTTAAACTTTATCCCAAGAATGTTATACAAAAACATGTACTAACTATTTTGACCATAAGCTTTAAGCAGCCATACTGTTAATGTAAACCTACAGCGTTCTGTCTGTTGTTTATTGAATAAAACGAATATACATATATTAGCACCGAAATAACTAGCAATTTAGAAACAAACGACAGCATAAATTAAATGCAACCAGCGTGCTAAAGTTCAGTGTGGAAATTAAGAAAACTTCGGCAATTTGGAGGGGCGCATCCCCTTTCCAAATGCATCCCGTCCTCAATGCCTCACCCCTTTGCTCACTCGTCCACCCTAAACCCAATTGACAGAGGCTACCTACTTTAGCCCCCCATTACTGCCTGATTTTTCAAAATCATATTTATTTACTTTTTATTTGTTGCATATGCAGAATAAGCATAGGGGAAAATATTAATTTTACTATTGCTAGCACAATATGTGATTTTGAGCTGTTTTTGTAAGCGTCCCATTTATGGGACGCTAGGCACGAGAGGGTGCCTGAACTAATAAGCACGTTGTCACTGACACAATGCGTACAGAAATTTCAAATCAAACTAAAATCAGTTTGAATCAAACAAGATGGTCATTATCTACAAATGTCTACTCCAAACAGTCAATATTAATTAGGAATAATAAGAAAAATAAAGGAAAATGTATAAATTACTACAAAATGTCACAATATGCCAATCATAGTTTGGTAGTTTATGGGGCCTACAGTTTTCAAACTATTTAGACAGCAAAACAGACTGTAAAAACTTGTGTTTGACTAGCCAAGTAGTCTATTCTATTAGTATTGATAGTAGAAGTAATACTAAAACTTGCCATGGCAGTGCCTAATATTACTGAGCATAGTTATCGAGTGTCTCATTACAACATTCAACGTTGTATGGTTTCTGCTGGATTTCATGAAATCGGTCAAACAGTAAATGTGCAGACCAAAGTTGCACTTCTTGCAATGATCATGAAGTTGAAACTACAAATTGAGCTACATAATTATCTGCATTTCAATTTTTGAATGTAATGCTTGCCGTCTATGCAGATCTCCATTAGTGCTTGTTTGGCTCAGTGACATTTTATTTCCATAAAAGTTACTAGCTTTCTGGAGAGTATCTTTTGTCCTAGGCATGCACACTAGGGTGGAGTGAAAAACACGAATATTAGAAATCGAAAATCCGATAGCAATAAAAAGTTGTCTTATGGTATGGGGTCAAGAAATATCAAAAAAAATTGAAAAATAACAATGTCTTCCTTTGCCCCCAGAGGGCCAAAGTTTCGAAAATTGGAGTTTTTTGAGAAAATTGCATGTTTTCTTATGAAATATTTTTAGTGTAAAATAATTAACCACCAAGCAATACATCATTGGAAAGAGCTCTTTAAACTGAGTAAACTCATATCTTAATTTCAAGAATATTCGCATATTTGTAGGAGATATTAACTTTTTAAGATACCCCACGTTCGCGACATGTCGCAATGCCTAAAAATGGTAAAACACTAATAACTTTGCTATCCTTTGCGATATTTCATCTTGTAATATGTCATTCTATTCAGTTTATGACAGACTATCTGACGGTGCATTTAAACTTATAAGAACCTTCCATTAAGAATTTCAAAGCTCATGAAACCCTACAAAAAAGAGGAAAACTAAAAGAAATGTCCTCAGAAATTGCAAAACTTTGAAAAAAGTGTAGATAATTTTTTTTACGTTGCAGCCTGCAAATGCACCACTGACAATTGCAAATGTACCAAAGCCAGAAAGGTTCCAAGAGAGGAACAAGAGTCCTACATGATCAAAAGACAATTAGAGTTATTTCAAAGCTCATGGAAGATTATAATTTATCAACTTCACCAAGGAAGCGGCATGATAGAAAGAGAAAGGAGATCATGCGCCTATAATATGTCGTAAATGTCTAGATTTCGACAACGAACAAACATTAGCAGACAGCAGTGTTCAAAATAATGAAACGGACAGTGAAGTAAATCCAGTAAAGTGTAAAATCTTGCCAGAAGATGAATCCAAGGGTGTATCAGAAAAGTCAAGACGTATAGTAGTAGTAGTAGTAGCAGTAGCAGCAGCTGCAGCAGCTGCAGCAGCAGCAGCAGGAGTAGTAACAGTAGCAATAGCAGCAGCAGTAGCAGTTGCAGTAGCAGTAATAATAATAATAATAATAATAATAATAATAATAATAATAATAATAATAATAATAATAATAATAATAATAATAATAATAATAATAATAATAATAATAACAATAATTTTCGTTTAATCAACCTTCCGGTTGACAGAACGTAACCGGTTGCAGTGTACACTTTATATGCAGTTGAAACAATAATATTTACAGGAACTCAGATTACAGAATACACAAATCTTAACTATACTGACTTAACAGACAGCTTGCAATAATCGGCGCTAATAGCAGCCTACAAAGGTGTCGTCCCAGCGGGGGCTCTTATTCGTTACCTCTCGCACTCTTGGCCAGGGTGTTATCAATTACTCTACCGGGTATAGGCCTACATCACAAAATTAATTAAACTGATCAAAATAGAAAGAGATTGTCAAAGCTGTCACGACTCTGTGACCGATATGAAACATCGGATAGAGCAGATGCGGTTATTCCAAATGCTGTACTAGAAGACCTTGGTATTCTTTCACACATCGAATCAAAACATGTGATCGATCGCTATGAGCTTCGACGTGTGAAAGAATCACTAGACAGAATGCAATGCAGGAAGTTGAAATAAGGGATTCAACTGAAACATTGTACTTTGATGGTCGCCAAGATAGAACACTGAAAATAGAAATAGGGCACTCGTTGGAATACCAACTTACCAAGGTCTTCTAGTACAGCATTTGGAATAACCGCACCTGCTATATCCGATGTTCAATATCGGTCACAGAGTCGTAACAGCTTCGACAATATCTTTCTCATTTGCTTAGGTTCATTAATTTTGTGAGGTAGGCCCATACTATAGGTCTTGACTTTTCTGACACATCTATGTTTTCATCTTCTGGCAAGATTTTACACTCTGCTGGATTTACTTCACTGTCCGTTTCATTATTTTGAACACTGCTGTCTGCTAATGTTTGTTCGTTGTCGAAATCTAGACATTTACGACATATTATAGGCACATGGTCTCCTTTCTCTTTCTATCATGCCGCTTCCTTAGTGAAGTTGATAAATTATAATCTTCCATGAGCTTTGAAATAACTCTAATTGTCTTTTGATCATGTAGGACTCTTGTTCCTCTCTTGGAACCTTTCTGGCTTTGGAACATTTGCAATTGTCAGTGGTGCATTTGCAGCCTGCAACGTAAAAACATTATCTACACTTTTTTCAAAGTTTTGCAATTTCTGAGGACATTTCCTTTAGTTTTCCTCTTTATGTAGGGTTTCATGAGCTTTGAAATTCTTAATGGAAGGTTCTTATAAGTTTAAATACACCGTCAGATAGTCTGTCATAAACTGAATAGAATGACATATCACAAGTTGAAATATCTCTAAGGATAAAAAAGTTATTAGTGTTTTACCATTTCCAGGCATAGCGACATGTCGCGAACGTGGGGTATCTTAAAAAGTTAATATCTCCTACAAATATGCGAATATTCTTGAAATTAAGATATGATTTTGCTCAGTTTAAAGAGCTCTTTCCAACGATGCATTGCTTGGTGGTTAATTATTTTACACTAAAAATATTTCATAAGAAAACATGCAATTTTCTCAAAAAACTCCAATTTTCCGAAACTTTGGCCCTCTGGGGGCAAAGGAAGACATTAATATTTTTCAATTTTTTTTTGATATTTCTTGACCCCATACCATAAGACAACTTTTTATTGCTATCGGATTTTCGATTTCTAATATTCGTGTTTTTCACTCCACCCTAATGCACACTGCAGACACTGTGCTTGATTTCAATGCAGTAGATGCATTGATTGATGATTCATTGATTCAGTAAATGAACAGATCAGTCAAGTTTTCTGCATGGCGACATTCATTTGATGGGCTAAGAGAGGTCAACAGTTGTGTGATTTGATTGAGATATGGTAAGAGTACTGCATCATCAAGAAAGCTGTTGGCATGTATTGGGTATTAGCATACTAGTCCACATGGATGTCACCAGCTGGCATATTGCTTTTTTTGCATGATGGCTGAACCTATTTCCGTTACGATTTGCTGCCTTTGCTATATTTGTTTCTTATGGATGCGACGTTTATGATCAATTGGTCATTTAGTCACCATGGTAGGCTTAATTGAGTTGTTGTCCAATGAAATCAACGCTGCAGTACTTGTCAAAAAGAAATAACACATGTGACATAAGAGATTTCATAAAGGCACACTGATGGATTGAAAAGTATATGCCCCAAAGTCTGTCACACCACCCGCTGATGAAATCCCGACTGTTACACTAGTGTTACAGTAGGTCTACCATCTGTGGTTCAGCAGCTGAACGGTGATGTCTTTGCCACAGCATATAATTTGGACATTCTTCACCTGGAGTCTTATAAGGTTAAAAACTTTGGCTGAATCTGACTCTTTAGCACCAGAGCAAGTCAATGTCTCTACTTCAGAACCAACAAACTGCAGTCAAATAGTGACAATCCCTGAAAATCCCATTGCAGTGTGTCACTCATCGCATCCATCAATCCTGAAGATGTGTTCTTATTGCCTTGTCACAGTGTACCACTGCCTCAGTTCCCAGTTGTCGATGAGTATGACATGTATCTTCAGCCTTGCTGTTGCTATCCTCGCCGATACAGTTTGAATCACAGCGTGACAAGATGAATATAACTGTATGTGTGAAATCGTTATCTTATAGATTTCTAGCATTACTAGCACTTGGTGGGCAGAAATACTTTCTGGCTCAGCACTCTACATTTAGCCATAGCAAAGCCTTAACTATACACTTAGGCCTAATTATTTTGAAATCAAAGAAAAATGTCCAAAAATAAAATAAAGACTCGGAATGCAAACTGCACATCAGAAACCAAAAATTGTATAGACCAGCAGTCTAATCGAGCAATGCTTAACCAATATTAAAATTTAAAAAAAAATTATTTTCAGCACAAAATGGAGCACGTACAGTTGCAGGCAACTTAAATTGATCATTGGTACATAATCATGGCCACAAAATAATGCCGGAAGTTGTGTAAGCCTGAAAAAGTTAATGCATTACACAAAACGCTGCACCCTCTCGTGCCTAGCTTCCCATATATGTGACGGTGCTTCAAGCACTAATAAAATTTTCAAAATGACTTTTTAAATTACACTAAGTTATTGAAACAGCTGCACAACATACTGATCTTCGTATGTATCATGATAAACTTGTAGATTTAATGATTATGCATGAATAAATGAAGAGTTAATACGAATTCATGCGTATTAGTAGTACTACTACACTACTACTACTAATACGCATGAATTTGACAAAAAGCAATGGTTGACTGTTGCTATAAACAAACCCCACCAGCACGCTGAAAGTTGTCTAATAACCACCAATAGGTGACTAGAAATGTTGCAAAGAGTCTGATGAACAATTTGATATAAATACTTGTGGAATTATTAGAAATTTGAATTTTTACCAAATTTGAAACTACCCGTCCCATATATGGGACGCTAGGCACAAATGTACTTTTTCAGTGACCCATTAGAAACTTTTTGAATTTTCCCATTGCAATGGCAGCATTTTAAGGTGTCGTTTTAACAAAATAGCTGTACTTTTCAGTGACACATCAGAAACTTTTTGAATTTCCACATTGTAATGGCAGCATTTTAAGGTGTTGTTTTAACAAAATAGCTGTACTTTTTCAGAGACCCTTCAGAATTTTTTTCCACATTGCAATGGCAGCATTTTAAGGTGTCGTCTTAACGAAATAGCTGCACTTTTTCAGTGACCCATTAGAAACTTTTCGATTTTCCACATTGCAATGACTGCATTTTAAGGTGTCGTCTTAACACAATAGCTGTACTTTTTCAGTGACCCATTAGAAACTTTTTGAATTTCCACATTGCAATGACTGCATTTTAAGGTGTCATCTTAACATGATAATATCATATTATTACAGTAGTAAATAAGGTCATTATAATTATATAATAATAAATAATATCATGGTATATTATAACACTTCATGTAAAACAATGATGAAAACAGTAATTAAAAACAAATATCATTTCGTCAACTTTTTCTGGCGGGGAAATGTCAATCCTGGGGGAACTTTCCCCCCCAGAGACATCTAGATTAAACACTGGGTAACTTTCCCTCACTCTTAATAGCAGTTATCAAAGAAAAACAATTTGCACATTTTGAGGTGGCCTAATAACCGATTTGTGACTGATACGATGAAACATTTCTATCCATCCTAATAATTATGTTCAACGAGGAGTCGTGGCATTTTGTATTGCAACGTCTTGATGATGATGACGATGACGATGACGACGACTATGACGATGACGATGACGATGACGACGACGACTATGACGATGACGATGATGATGACGAAGACGATGACGATGACGATGATGATGATGATGATGATGATGATGATGATGATGATGATGATGATGATGATGATGATGATGATGATGATGGTGATCATGACGACGACGGGGCCCACGATAGTGGTGTTGGTGGTGTAATTGATCATAATATAGCCTATGTTATGGTGATGATGAAGACGATTGTGATTATGATGACGATTCAAGAAGGTCGTGTAATACTACGTCTTTTCATTTAGGATGGCTGAATATTGGGGTCAATCTAATGCAGAAATGGCATCTACGTTCATCGTTAGCACATGCCAGATGCAAGCACAGTCGTATGCTAGGTCTACTGCTTCTGATTGTATGCATGACTTAAAAAGGTCAACCGATTCTGCATCAAAATATCACGAGTACTCGATTCTGTGCGGCAGCCAAGCGGAGTTTTATATCCAACCGTTGAATACGTGCATTGGCGACGTTGATTATTTAGGAAGCTGCAATGACGTGCTGATCTTCAGCGGTGAATATCCAGTATTGCCAAGTGACCAAAGTGGTCTAGCTGACACGATCGAGTGGCACAAGATCGAACCGTGCAAAGAGTATCCAGGTTTTCTTCGATTGAAAGTCTTTAGTGATATGAACTATAACTGGAAATACAAAAAGTACGAATTCAAATATGAGCCTCGCTCAGGCAGCTACGTGCTGAACGATATCGTTGGTAGTGCGGCTAGATGTGAAAGATACTCATTCGTTCACAATACTAATAGGACAACATCAGTCATTATTTGTGGTCCATCAATAAAATCTCCAAACTATTCTCACACTAATTTTGGAATTGATTCGGTCTTCTGCTTATTTTGCCCGAGGTGGCCTACTGAAGCCCACAATTTCACAATTCGCGATAGATATCACGGATGGCCGACAATGGATACCATCTCCGAAGTTGTACAAAATGGTTGTCATGTTGTATACGTTCAGCATCGTTCTTGTAAAGACGATAAACTGCAGTGGAGATTTTCATTTTCTTTCGCAGAAGTAATTCTTCTTCAGAGTTGGACTCAAATTCAACAGATTGTCTATCATTTGTTGAGATTCTTCTCTAAGAAAGAATTGATACAAAAGAACTGTGCAAAGGAGGATGAGGTTCTGTGTACTTATCATTTAAAGACACTGATGTTATGGACTTGTGAAGAGAGGTCGCCCGAATGGTGGAATTCGTCTTCTGTTATTGCAATTTGCTCTAAATTGTTAAAAAAGCTTTCAGTATGGTTAAAGGATAGATCCTGTCCGAACTATTTTATTCCAGAAGCAAATATATTTCATGAGCAATTTAACGATACGATGCTTCATCGAATTGAAAAACGACTGAATGAATTCCGTGATTCTGACATTCTTTCTCATTGGTTCACAGCAAATTACATAATGCCAGTTGTCCAGACACAATTATTGTTTCTGGAAACTGGAAAAGTGATACCACATTTCATCGATTACGTGCTACCTCTCATTGAGTATCGGAAAACGATTGAAATGGAGTCTGTGTGCTTTTTGCTTTCTCTCAGTTTCGCAGATTCTTGTGGTATTTGCCGTGGTGCAATTAGAATCGGCTTAAGTTCAGGAATTCGCATTAATCTGAGGCGTAGACTGAAAAACCTATCGACATTTACTTTCGAACTGCAGAGCGGGAAGGCATTTCTGCCAACAGCAGATAAGGTCTCATGTTTCAAGTACTCTAATATTCTACCGTATATTCTGCTTTCGGCATATGCTTTACAAAACGGAGAGCTTTCTTTGTATAGCGGTCTCCTTGTTGAATTTCTCCAAGAACTTCCTATGCAACCCACCATATTAAGGTCTACGTATCATAACTTTCCAAAAATGTATACAGAACAGAAAAGTCGGTTTCAATTCCTGAGTGCGCAGAGTCTTATGGAAAAGTTAACAGGACCGGTTAGTCGTCCAGAATGTCAACTGCTAACTCTCTTGTCAAAAGAGTTTCTAGCAAAAACCTTAGAACTTGATAGTTTTAAAACGGATGGCATTACTCCTGCAGCTTTAGCCTATCTTGCTGCTCTCCATTTTGTGACATCGGAATACCAACAGACAATGCGCCTCTGCTCGTTATTGCCTTCTAATCAACATCCTCAAAAGGATGAAGAAAATCTGAATGCGGGATGTTTACTCTTCATTGACGATGTTGCACGAATTGTTGGATTGTGTGTGCTTCACGAGAAGATTACTAAAAATGATCTGGAGTACGTTGGTGGGCGGATTTATTTTGATCTGCGTCTGTCACCAGCGGTGTTTGCTCATTACTTGGCTGTCAAATCTGCAGAAAGAATATCCCGTCATTATGATTTTAATCATGATGTACCAGATTCAGCGTATCCTATGGATGAATATCTGAAGGCTTCTAGAAAGCCGAAATTTATTGCAGCGTTGAGGTCAGGGAATCTTTTCATTGCTGCCAGAGAGATCGTTTATCGCACAACAGACTCTTTGACACAGAACGAGTCTACAAATGCGAATGCTTTGACAGTTAAAGAAAGAGTTATTAACACTCTTATAAGATGTGGCTTAGAAACTATGAAATCATTCGACAGTGTGATTCGCGAAGACTTTGGAATCCCATGCAACACTTACGATGTCTATCGTGCTTTATATTTTTATAAGTGCCATCAATACAATGACGCTTGGAATTTATGTGAACGAATTCTGCAGGAGCCTGTTCTCCACCGTTGTTGGAATGTGTTTTCATTTGAGAATGTTTTAGTGTTGCCACCACTTGACTCATATTTCGACAGCGAAGTACAGTGTTTGCTTGGATTGCACACACTCTTTCATTATTTATCACCACTGAATAAAGATATAGGGGGATTGGAATACAGTGGCACGTTAACATTTAAACAATGGTTTGCGGTACATGTATACTTCAATAGGCACCATCTGTCAACATCTCTCTGGAATGGTATCTACGTTAAATGCAATTATTTTCTCGGACGACATTTTCTTGCAAGATATTTGAAAGTCAGATGTCGTATCAGCTGTCATCTTCCGTATGCAAAGGAGTTAAAGGACTTTGCTCTTCACAAGACCAATCTTCCGTTTGAACGCATCATTCGCAGATTTCTTCTAAGAGGAGTTAAAGGACTTTGCTGTTCACAAGACCAATCTTCCGTTTGAACGCATCATTCGCAGATTTCTTCTAAGAAAGCTTCGTTGATTCAATGAACAGACAACGAGTTTTATTGTATGCATCGTACGTTTCGTGATTTGCAATGCTGAATAGCAAAACTGACTTTTAATGAATAGACACGTGACCAAACTTAAAGTAGCCTACGATCGTGTTAGTATAACGACTTTTTGGCGAAATAAGCTCAGCCTATAGGCTTTGGCATAGGCTACAGAGAATTTATCTCATGATAAATTTTCTTAGAATGTTTTACTCCTCCTCCTACTCCTACCAAAACTACTGGGCCTACTACTCCTCTTTCTCTTTATTCCTCCTCTTCTTCTTGCACTAGCCTACGTTTCTTCTTCTTGTTCTCCCTCCTCCTACTCACCTTCTCATTTTTATTTTTATTCTCCTTCTTTTCCAGGGTCTATACACGTTTACACTGCATGTTTAATCATCAATCGATCGCCAAGTAAAGACGAGATTAATAAAGACGAAATGTATCAAACTGTTACGCTCGTACTCTGGTGCGGTTGAGGAAATCTGGGTCCTAGCCCAAGTGATCTCTTTACAGTAATGGGCCTCACTTTACTCTGCAGGGTTTCCCTAATGTCAATGATAGTAGGTTCTAGTCCTAACCTGGGGCGTGAGCTTCTCTGGTTACCTTCTTCCTCAGGATGGGCCGAAATTGGACATATGTTCGCGGTGTCTTTTCAGAGCACGACAGCCCCACTAAATGGGTACTCATCTGGGTTCGAATCCTCAACATTTCCCCAAGCTCCACCACCCACTATACCATCGGTTAGGAACTTAACCCTTACTTCACATTCCTCTTGGCGAGAATCTAGTCGGCGTTGTTGCACGGATACAAGGTTTAGCTCATCAGCTAACTTAGTCAAGGTATAACTCTGGCGCTCCATAAATTGTTCCATTGTCGCTATTAGTTTATGCATTGAAACTAGGTCAGGCTCTGCTGAGCTGTCTGTCGTTTCTATAGCAACGTTTCCTTCTGAGCATCTCTTGTCTTCTTCCTGCTCCACCTGTAGTACACTGTCTGTGTCACTGTCAGTGTCCATCTTAGTTTGACAGTAATAATCAATTCACAGTTCTCTTATCTAAGTTTTATTAATCACAGAATTAAATATATGACTGTTCGTCATTGATTTACAAATATTAATACACGCAGGCAAATCGGTGCTAACAATAAAGTTCACTATTAAGGCCTACACAATTAAATCTATGTCTTTGCCTTATTTAAAATCTATCGGACCAGTGCGCAAACTGAGTCTTACACATTTGTCATTTTACCAGATTTCAACTATCGTTTCATAATAGTAGCGCTATATCTTTAATCAATTATTATCTCTATTCAGGTTCGAACTCAGAAATTAGCGTGGCGATACTTCCCTGTTTCCACAGATATTTTGGACAGTCGCTCCCACTTCTTTCCCTTGTAAAAGTTATCGCGTCTTCTGCCAGTGGCCCAATTTCACCGTAGAAAATCGATTCTTCGTTTAATCGATGCCACAAATATTCACGATCACTCGCAGGTGATCAATATAAATGAAGAACCTCGTCTTCAATGTTTCGGAAGGCAACCGGAGTCGGAAACGGCCGCAAAATTACCACAATTCTCAATTTCTTCCAACGCAGATGTTACTCGATTCACTTCCACAGCTCGACTGACGCTTTTCGCTCCAACCTTGCCTAGGCAGCGAATCACAGCTCGTTTCCGGCCGCCAAAAAGGGTCGCTTACGATGCCAACCAGCAAGCGGTCGCAGGTGGTGGAATTTTCCATTAGAAAATGCATAGAAACTGCGCAGTAGTCTAAAAATATCGATGACAACATCGATCTGTGCTAAACTTAGGACCCACGAATTCACAATAGAATTAGATGCGCTTATTCAAGTAAGTAAGGCAGCTCGTAGCGACCAGATTCGCTACAAAACGTAGACCTAGCTTGTTTGCTTTGTTTTTTTTATATGTGCACTTGTTATAATGCCTTTTCAAGCACACTACTCAGAGGCGCTCCCGACTGCAGAGCGGACACTGCATCGGAGTTTCACGCCGAAGCGCTGAGCAATTGCGAGTGAAGGACTTGCCCAATGTCCCTACGCGGCGAATTGAGGTGGATTCGAACCTGCAACCCTCCGGCTTCAAGGCAACGACGTCACCACTACACCACCGCGCCCCACAATATGTATACGAACTTTCGAACTTTTATACTGTAAAACATCATCAGAATAAGAAAGACGAAAATATCTTAAACGTGCAGGGTTTGATTGTAGTCGGTATAGTAAGCTCAGTCACAAAAACATAATTACATGTCTTTCAGTTTGCATGAAATCGCTACACAAGATGTAATTTACATGTAGGCCTAACATGCGAAGATAATAATTATCTGTAGTGAAAGTTATTTCTTTCTCCCTCATAAGCGATGCTCTGTAGTAATAAACTTATGGTATCGTCTATTACAATAAAAGAAATGAAACGAGATTTTTATATATATATATATATATATATATATATATATATATATATATATATATATATATATAGGCCTATATATATATATACCGGTCTCTGAATGAGGTAGGCTTCACATATCGTTTAAGCGTTCTAAACTATTCGCCAGAACAAGCACTGGCGTTTCTCATCAATCCGACTTCCTCTTATACGAAAATTATAAATTATACTGATCAATCCGACTCCTATTTAGGAAGAATTCTTTTGGTCCATCCCGTTTCTGTGCGACCAACGCTATAAACCATGCAATCGTGAATGATTAAGAACGCTAAACGTGCGATGACCTGCTCTGATTTAAGTGAATCAGCATTATACTGCTTCCTGCACATCACCACCAATAATAGAGCCAGGGCTTTTTAGCGTGCAGTTGTAATGTAATGTAATGTAATGTAATGTAAATCTTCCAGAATTTCTCAGCGCCCACAAAAGCCACGTCAGGGAGACCAGCTTATTCACCGGCGCTATATCAAATCAAGTCCGCAATAGCCAGAGCTGCCGTTTTCGTTCCGGTGCCAGGTCAAAATCTGGGGAGGTCAAGCCGAGGAGACAGCAGTTGTACACAAAATGTGCAGTTCTAAATGGATCTGTGCAGTTGTAGAAGCAAGTCTGTGCAGTATAAAACTAGTGAAAAAGGTCATTGTCCTGCGTGTTGGAGTAATTTACCATGGAGGATGGGAAGGCAAAGAAGGGGCTTGTGCAGTTCTGAAAATTCCTTTAAAATAGCCATGAATAGAGCCATTCTGTCTGGCACCTTTAGTCCGTTGACTCAAATGTTTCAGAATCGTCGAAGAGTGTATTCTCTGTTCCTACTCTGCGCAATCGTCCAGCTACTTCGATCGTTTCATCCAACTGAACCGCATCTGGATCGAAACCAGTTTTCTTTGTAGACTCATCAGCAGATGTATCTTGGGTTAATGAGGCGCTATGACCTGCATGGTCACGATAGCAACGGCAGATGTAGCTTGAATAGATGTAGGAAAGATTCTCATTCATTTTCTGAAAGCACACAAAATATACAATATTCGTATTAGTAAACACGTGCTGTTGCAGTCTAAGACAGGTTGAAGAACTCCAGTTGGACTCCACAGTCCAACCGAATGATTCCCATCTCAGTTTGAAAGTAACAGACACGGGAATGATGCCAAATACACTTTAACATAAGATAAACTAAGGCAAATACACAAGATAGCGTCGTCGGCCCGGCTGTTGCTGGGTCCAGGGCTTTTTAACGTGCAGCTGTACACAAAATGTGCAGTTCCAAATGAGTTTGTGCAGTTGTAGAAGCACTTCTGTACAGTTAAAACTAACAAAAATGGTCTTTGTCATTCGATTGTGAGCAATTTACCATGGAGTGTGCGAAGGAAAAGAAGGGGTTGTGCATTTATAAAAATTCCTTAAAACAGCCATGGCTTGGTCACCAATCTCCCTCAATCGCATACCCTTCAGCAGTTTAAGTGCATTTTAATGTTCTTACTTTGTTCACAAACATGCAAGTAAACAAATTAAAGCATTACTCTAAATGGATGTGATTGATGGTCATCACTTACCTTGTTATGAAAAAGCACATGGAAAATGAATATGAGCAAACCCTGCAAAAACAAGCAGCGTAATCTGGAGTCAAATGAAAAGAAATTAGTCTATCTTATACTGCATCCATGAATTTATATAGCGCCTTAGTAGGACACACCAATCAAATTCGATCCGAGTGTGAAAACCCCAGAAGAACAGAGGTCTTGAAATAGCAAGAATAGGCAGTTGGCCACCATCTAATAAGGAGCAACTTATTGAAGGACGGAGTTACTTCCACAGTGCACAAATAATGCCAAATAAGACTCGCGTCTCAGTCGTGACTGCAGTCCTTGGTCGCGGGGCAACGAGGTCGTGCGAGTCAAATGAGCAGAGACAATGGAGCTGAAGCCGACGTGCAGACGTAATTTGATGTAAATTTTTAGATAAAGCAGTTTTGTGAAATATGGTTTATTAAGGTTTATTGTCTCTTGTCTGTCTGTCTCTCTATATGTATGTATGTATGTATGTATGTATGTATGTATGTATGTATGTATGTATGTATGTATGTATGTATGTATGTATGTATGTATGTATGTATGTATGTATGTATGTATGTATGTATGTATGTATGTATGTATGTATGTATGTATGTATGTATGTATGCATGCATGCATGCATGCATGCATGCATGCATGCATGTATGTATGTATGTATGTATGTATGTATGTATGTATGTATGTATGTATGTATGTATGTATGTGTATATGTATGTGTGTGTGTTGTGTTTGTATGTATGTATGTATGTGTATATGTGCGTTGTGTGTTTGTATGTATGTATGTATGTATGTATGTATGTATGTATGTATGTATGTATGTATGTATGTATGTATGTATGTATGTATGTATGTATGTATGTATGTATGTATGTATGTATGTATGTATGTATGTATGTATGTATGTATGCATGTATGTATGTGTGTATGTGTGTATGTGTGTATGTGTGTATGTATGTATGTATGTATGTATGTATGTATGTTTGTATGTATTTATGTATGTATGTATGTTTGTGTGTATGTGTGTATGTATGTATGTATGTATGTATGTATGTATGTATGTATGTATGTATGTATGTATGGGGTTATCGCACTGGGAGCGCTACTGAATGGCCTTGGTTGTGAGCGGCGCTATAGAAATTCCTAATTACATTACATTACATTACATATGTATGTATGTATGTATGTATGTATGTATGTATGTATGTATGTATGTATGTATGTATGTATGTATGTATGTATGTATGTATGTGTGTGTGTATGTATGTATGTATGTATGTATGTATGTATGTATGTATGTATGTATGTATGTTTGTATGTGTTTGTATGCATGTATGTATGTATGTATGTATGTATGTATGTATGTATGTATGTATGTTTGTATGTATGTATGTATGTATGTATGTATGTATGTATGTATGTATGTATGTATGTATGTGTATATGTGTGTTGTGTGTGTTTGTATGTATGTATGTATGTATGTATGTATGTATGTATGTATGTATGTATGTATGTATGTATGTATGTATGTATGTATGTATGTATGTATGTATGTATGTATGTATGTATGTATGTATGTATGTATGTATGTATGTATGTATGTATGTATGTATGTGTGTGTATCCAGCCTCCATTTCATCTACAAAGGACCCTCATCCAGCTTCCATTTGACAAAGTTGTTTTCGTCAATCCATTTAACTAAGTGTTAGGCATCAAAAACTCAGAAGCTGGATTGACGAAAACAACGTTTGAGAAATGGAAGCTGGATGACGGTTCTCTAGAGGTGGAATAACACCTGGATTGACGAAAACAAGGCTTGAGAAATGGAAGCTGGATGAAGTTTCTCTAGAGGTGAAATAGAAGCTGGATGTAGGTTTTCTGTGGGTGAAATAGAAGCTGGGTTGACGAAAACAACGCTTGAGAAATGGAAGCTGGATGAAGGTTCTCTGGTTGAGAAATGGAAGCTGGATGAAGGTTCTCTGGAGGTGAAATGGAAGCTGATTAAAGGTTCTCCAGAGGTGATATAGAAGCTGGATGAATGTATTATATGGGGGTAACCTGAAACCGTAGAGGGTAGGATGAAACCGGTTTCAGATTACCGGGGGTAATATGAAACCGGTTTCAAGTTACCGGGGGGCTAATGTTTAGGAGGGGGTAATTTGAAACATTTACACCGGCGCTAGATCATAAAACGATCTTGTTGCAATATTATTGAGATCATATATATATATATATATATATATATCACCTGGTCACCTGGTGCCGTCAGCTCTTGGAGCTCTGGCGATAGACGTGATGTATCCTCTCCAGTGTCTCCTCTCTCTTGTCACCTCTCTTAGCTCCTCCAGGTTCATGCCAGACTTTTCCTGCACCTCATCCAACCATCTTTTCCTTGGTCTTCCGCGTCTTCTTCTTCCCTCACCGCATGCCGTCATCATCTCCTTTTCTAAACCGTTAGATCTCATCACATGGCCGAAGTAGCTCAATTTCCTCCAAGTTGCTGTTTGCTGCAGTGTTTCCTCCTTCTCTATTCCGAGCTCCTCACGCACCGATTCGTTAGTTCTCTTCTCCGTCCATGAAATCTTTAGCATCTTTCTCCAAATCTACATCTCGCACGCGTTGATTTTCCTTTCCATGTCCTGTGTCTTTGTCCATGTCTCGCATCCATATAGGACCACTGGGAAGATCAGTGCTTTTACCATTCTTTTCTTTGTTTCATTGCTCACGTATTTATCCTTCCAAATCCTTCCCAGACCGTTCATTGCCGTTTTCCCCATTGCTACCCTCCGTCTTATTTCCATATCACTTCTTCCCTCCTTCTCTATCATAGATCCCAGGAATGTGAAGCTTGATACTACCTCTATCGTTTTCTCCATCCACCTCAAAGTTTCCCATGCTGCAGTATATATATATATATTCTTCTAGAAAATAGAATATATAATATATACTGCAGGCTATATTCATCGAATGCAAATAAGAAAGAAACGAGCAAAACGACAACGATAAAATTGAAGCGTCCCAACTTGTGCACTCGTCTTGGGTACCCGTCCCTATAATACTTCCCTAATACTTTCGCCGAACCCAGTTTTCATGTCTCCATTATCCAAGTGCACGTGGACGAAATGAGCTGTTGGCTCAATATAGCACACTCAATCAACAGGCATATACATGTTCAGTGCAAACTTAACTTCCCGCTTGAATAGCCAGTCGCTGCGCACACGTGAAACATCTCATCTAGGATATCCGACCGGTACGGAGCTAGGTGCAAGGTTTATAATTATGTGATAATTGTGATTACCCACTAACCTTTGATAACAGCGAAACCTCTATCCTTTTCAAAAAGCGCGACATGACCTCTATCAGCGCTTCTCTAGTTTATTTAACGCTTGACTGCATAGAATTATAGATGGCCTATCTTGTTTCCTTAGCATTCGACTGTAAAGAAGAGATGGCTTCCCTGGTTGAAGAGATCTATGTTAAAGACCGATAATAACTTAGGCCTACATACTGACCTTATTTTGAGTCTATAGTTTACACCTATTGATTAGTGCCTATTGTGCTAAGGGGCCGTCCATAAAGTACGTCACGCTCCAGAGGGGGGAGGGGGTGTAAGAAAGTGTGACAGTTTGTGACAGGGGGAGGGGTCAGGCCATGTGTGACGTCACACATTTATTTTTAAAATTCTTTATTATAATTTTTGTTCTTAGTACCTAAAATCCGACCCGGCCCGGCCAGGCGTGTCTAAAACCCGGCCTGGCGGGATAAAAGTTGATTTCCTGTCACTATCAAAGCGTTTAGGGACACACGTCACTATCAGAGGGATGAGGGATAGTATCCTAGGGTTTAGAGGGTTAGGTAAATGGTTATGTTTTTAAAAAACATTGTTCGAAAGTGTGACGTACTTTAGGGGGGTCCGAGATTTGTGACAGTTTGTGACAGGGGGAGGGGGGTCAAAAATGGTTTTAAAAAATAGCGTGACGTACTTTATGGACGGCCCCTAATGCGGGTTTCATAAACACGCGATCGGTGGCAAAATAGGAGCTTCATATATAGTTGCCTCGAAATAGTATTATAATAATTACTATAATTACCATTACCTATATTATAAAGTAATTAGGCTGACCTCCGATCAATTAACAGTTGGGTGTTGGGGATAAAGAGTTTCACATGTGCGCAGCGATAGGCTAGTCAAGCGGGAAGTTCACAGTGAAACGTGACATAGCCTACTGGTTTCCGAATAGGACGAGAATATTGAAAATACAGGCCAAGTAAAAAGAAATTGTAATCACGACAACGGGATATCACAATAAGAGTGGTAGGCCTTCATCAAAATTGCATGGCGTTTGAAGTTTGCTAAGAATGTGTTAATTGATACTATCAATATTTTGTTTAAATCGAATATTACGTCAAAGGTGAAAATCACGGAAATGAGGTAATTACTAATTCTGGCGCTCTTACAGAGATGCTTAGCCCATTAGTGCCTAGCGTCCCCAAAAATGGGACACCACTTCAAAAATTCACATAAAATTAAATATGCATTGAAGATTCAATCTAATGTTATCGCAGTTATGCCAACATGCTGATAAAGTGATTCTGACATAAAATTCGCATACAAAATATTTTTATCGACTGAAAATTATGTTTTTGATCACACCATTGACCTATTTTAGCAAATGTAAACATTGCGGACTTTCCGCGTCCTATTAAAAAATATGTGCCTGCATTTCTACAGATCTGTCTTTGGTTTCACAAAGGTTGGTATATACTATTACATAAGTAATTAGATCAAATTCATTTTGCTAAAATATAACACATGAATTTTATCACTGAAGCACTGTCCCATTTTTGGGGACGCAAGGCACGAATGGGTACGTGAAGTTCAATACTTGCAGTCTTGCATCTTGTATGGTATTGTAGTCAGATATTGTTTGAAAAGGAGTGTAAATGGCTGTTTGTAGGCAGAAGTATCACTTGCAGTGAGAGATAGCGTTACATGATGTTATTTGACTCAAAATTTTATTGACAACTTCAACTATAGGCTACATTAGGCCTATGTATTCATGTATAGCCTACATGAATATTTCACATGGATAGAAATCTACTAGGCCTATGCAATGTAGTGCAAAATAATAGTCAAAATGCACTCATTCTGTTGTATGCAGTTGCTAGAAAATTAAATTTGATAATTTATTTTATTATAATTTATTTGAAATAAATAAGTAAAATAATCAGTCGCTATGTAATTTGTCATTCTAGTCCAAGGTGTCACCCAAACTCAAGAAATGCCGTTGGGCATTGTAATGAATATCACTTTCCTGTAACATATTCCAGTTAGGCCTGCTACAATATCAGGTAGGCCTAATGACTAGGCAACGATATCACACTATGTTGAATACACCACTCGGCTTGTGGTCTGATCCACATCCATGTGGATGAGTTTGGTACATGGATACCAACCCTGGATTAGTCGGGTGGCATATTGGTTGTCAATTCAGTTGATTCCTACTAACAACTAGTGGTCCTTTACCACTTCTTTACTACTCTCAGCCTGCAGCTAAGCCTTTGTTGGCTACACAGAATGCTCATTGAATTCACCACATGGTTACTTTGCTCAGTCAGACCTATAATGGAGTTGGAGTCCGTGGGTTCCCAACTTGGTGTGGTTGGTTCATTGCAATAACTATGTTGTGTAGACTGTTATGACTACTTCTTTACCATTCTGTGACTGCTACAACAGATGAGCAAAATATACCATTATTGAGACAATGCAAGACAACAACTGTAAAGATTTTCACTTCCTTTGGTCGAGCTGTACAAAATAGAAAAGTGAGGGCCAGTGCATGGATCTGAACACACAGTTGTCTTTCAGGAAAAGGATAAGCTGGCTGGACAAACCAGAAAGTATGAACTTCACTTGCTAGAACCAAATCTCATCATTCATCTGTTGTAATTCAGATGCATTGTGTGAATGAAAGTCTGCGATAGTTTGAGAAAAATTAAATGTCGGTCCACATAAGGAGGGCTAGGCGGCTAGACCAATAATCTACTACAAAAGACTAGCACTTTAGCACTTGAAAAGCTTCATGTAAGTGTTTTATAAGCTTTCTGTAACAGTGTTGGTTGCCATTGCTACAGTGTATTGATCTGAGACATGAACAGCATTACTATGATTTGCTGCGTGTAAGCGATTCATTTCAAAATGCGAGCAATTTTGCATATAAATGTATTCAAACATGCCAATTATGTTGCAATTTTGCACATACATTTTATTTTAAGTTATTCTGAGTGCAAATTATTTATCTCTTTTCTTAATTTGACTGTATCAACAGTCTTGAGCGATGTAACCTGTACACATGGCAATGTAAATCTTCACGTACCCATTCGTGCCTAGCGTCCCCCAAAATGGGACGCTTAAAAAAACTGCTCCTAAAGCATCAAAAACTAAAATTGTGCAAAATTTGTGTTAGGTATTGTCCAAACTCATCATTTGCAACAAAGTTTTCATATTTTGAGATGAATTTGAAAAATCAGGCATTAATGGGTTAGTCTATCTGCATCGTCCGGGCAAAAATTAGTCACGCATCTTGCAGGGCCTAATTGCATACCGGGTATAGGCCTACCTGTAGATTTCTATGTTAGCCTACTGTATACCATTTTTTCTATTAAATTTTTAGAATCGTTTAGCCAAATCCCAATGAATATATGTTAGAGATAATGTGAGATAGGCCTAGTGTTATGAAGACTTGAACAATATTTCTAAATCGACCATATGGCAACCCCATTCTGGCTCTGGCCTACACAATTAAAAAACCTTATTCTTGCATCAGAAATGCAGGTCCTTACAAGTTGGATTTTACAATTTATGCCATGGGTTTGCCTTATTAACGCAGCCATTAAACTGTGTGATCCGGCTGGCTTGTATTCAGATTTTATAAATCATCAAAACTATAAGAGTTGTCAGGTGAATATTACAAGGTATTATTGGTATGATAGATATCAAGGCTATGCATCCAATAACATCTACATTAAACTAATAGCTTGTCCATGGTCGGATACAGAAATTTTCGACGGGGAGGGGGGAATTTTTAGGTGTTATTTGCCAGAAAAATTTGATGACCTTTTTTAGTCATCATTGGTCTGGTCGACGTGATCTCTGCAAAGCAACAACAATATACTATGACTTCTCTAGTAGTCGTATCCTACTTTTCTCTCCCGCTTCATTGATTTTTGATGCTTGTTGAAACCAAATGGGGACCACGTGTTATGCACTTTTTAAATGGGGCTATTGCCGGATTGCCCCTCTGGATCCGCCTTTGAGCTTGTGGTTCAAAGTTTCTTGCAGCTCTTGCTGAACGCGGCTCGTGACAGGAGACTTTGGACAATTACATTCCATTCTTGTAGCCAACCGTCGCGAGGCGACAACGCGCGTTTTGACATAACATGACATATAGCAGCGGCTCCCAACCCGTGGCCCGCGGGCCAAAAGTGGCCCCAGGCCTAAGAAAATGGCCCGCATCTCTCAAAGAATAATTTTAACAAAAATATAATTATGAAAAAATGACGATTTGGAAGGATAGAACACATAATTACTTTTAATTACAAATTATTCTATTTTGGCGTCTATACGTAAAAGGGGAATGGGGTATGCAAGCGACTCAAATAGCCTCTGCTGCTCAAATGTCCACCCACACCAGTGGCGTAGGCAAGGGGGGGTTTCGGGGGTTAAAACCCCCCCATTGGCTCCGAAAAAAAGATTTTTTAAGGTTATTTTTTCATTTAAGTAAGAAAAAATAGCAAAAAACAGGGTTTCCGGCCATAAAACCCCCCCATGAAAAATTCCTGGCTACGCCACTGACCCACACCACCTTCACGGGGTCCCTCCTGTTTCAACGGAGTGCGTGGTGGACGACCGAGTGCTCGCCGGGATAAGCGAGTGCCCCATGGGCGAAGAAGCTGAAGGACGGACGATGGACGGCATCGACGCTGAGAGATGGTGTCTCTCCGTAAAATCACCGGGAGGAAGGCAACAGGAAACCACCTCCCTACTTATCCCGAGTTATATGAAAAATGACGCCAAACAGAAATTCAGATAACAACGTTAACGATTCAATCCAGACACTGGGGAGAGTCGCGTTCGGCAGGGGGAGACAAGGCTCCTTCGGTCGTCAACAAGTGAAATCCTTCCAAACAGAAACAGAGACCATGATGATGATGATGATGATGATGATGATGATGATGATGATGATGATGATGATGATGGTGGTGGTGGTGGTGGTGGTGGTGGTGGTGGTGGTGGTGGTGATAATGATGATGGTGGTGGTGGTGGTGGTGGTGGTGATGGTGATGATGATGATGACGATGACGATGACGATGACGATGACGATGACGATGACGATGATGCGGCAACAAACTCCGAATATTGTTGCTACATCATTTTCGTAGGCTGAGAGTTCCTCGAGGATGACACCATGAACATAAATCATCTGCAAATGGGGGAAAAGAACAAGAAAACGAGAAGTAATTTATCTGCCGTTTTAGAATTTAATAGCAGAGGTCCTATCCAGGTGAACGGGTGACTACCGTGATTTCAGTGACATCAGTGACTTAATCTTGGCGGCAGGCTAGACTTGAACATTTTGAGAAAATATTGTTTTCTGGACAGTGGCGTAGACAAGAGGGTTTCGGGGGTCAAACCCCCTCATTGGCCTAGGAAAAAAGGTTTTAAAGGTTATTTATCCACTTGAATAAGAAAAAACTAAACAATTGCTTGTAGTAACAATTGTTTCTCTTACTTTATTCCCTTTGTTACTTTATTCCTTCTCATTTACTGTAGCACTGTTGGGTTGGTTCAGAAAGGGTATCCAACCAGGCCATAAAACCCTCAAAACCTCCCCCATCATAAATTCCTGGCTACGCCACTGTTTCGGGATTTGGGTTCTTGTTGTTCTTTTTGTTTAAACTTCAATCTTTGCTACCCTGTGGAATAAATGGTCGCGAGAAACCTCAGTATTAAACTGTCTTCAACCTTGTATCACTGTCTCGGTTTTGGTCCCCACTGTCTTGGAGTCGGACTCCGATTTGTTTATGTTGTATCATTGTAGCCTACTTCACTTCATTTATTAACCACCCACCCCCAATAATCGCATACAATAGATAATTTCTGAACAATTTAAAAGCAACAAATTCGATACTTAGAGAAACTGTTCACTGATAAAAATTAATGTGGCGCATAATTGTTATAAACTCAGAGATAATGACTAGACTAGCGCTGAATGTAGAGAAAATTCAGGGGTCCTAAGTGAAAGTAAATCCCTGTAAGATGTTTGGGGACTCAGCAGTTGATTGTTGAAGGAACCGTAGGATAACAACATTGGCCTCATCAGGATTTCAGTTTTGGGGGGCTGAATCCTCGCGGAGGAAATTTTCCATTTTCACTCTCCAAAATTTCCGACGACCTTTTTTTAGCCATTTGTTTGGTCGAATTCTCATGCATATTTTCCAGCTCTAATCATAGAAATATTTCATTATTATATGTAAAAAGTGGTCTTTTATGGGACTTAGCCCCCTAGCCCCTCTGGCGCCGCCACTGGCGAACAACAAACGTAGGCCTAATTTAAAAAACAAGACTAGGTCTGAACGACAATAAATTTCTACGAGATTATATATTATTTTTTGTTGTGTGTGCTCGCATTAATTGATCAAACTGCATGGCCTGCAAGTCTGCTGATCTCCCAACTTCAGTCACTCGGACGACGTAACCATTACAACCAAATTCGTTTGGGGCATTAATAACTAGGGTCGATACTCGATACCTTCTTCTTCTTTAGTTCTCTGCCGTCAGGCAGGTTCATATGTCCAATGACGCCACGCGTATCTGTTCTGTGCATCCGCCTTTAGTTCTCTGTATCCGTCCATTGCCATCATCCAGTCCAGTAGCATTGTTCTTGGTCTTCCTCTTGTCTTTTCCCCTCCATTTTTCCTTCTATAATGTCCCTCACTATGGACATTAGTGTCGCTCCTCAAGACGTGACCAATCCAGTTTCTCTGCCGCTTCCGTATTGTCTCCAGCATTGACCTTCTCTCTCCGACCATCCGCAGTATTTCTTCGTTCGTCTTGTGCTCCGTCCAGCTGACATGCTTCATTCTTCGCCAAATCCACATTTCGAAAGTTTCCAATCTTCTTATGTCATCCTTTCTCATTGTCCATGTTTCTGACCGATACCTGACTCGATACCTGTAGACAGATTTCTGTCCTATAGAGGGTATTCGAATAAAAGCCTGACCAAAGTCAGTGAAGCGCGGTAACCACTGTGACCAGCGGCGCCCGCAGGATTTTTTTTCTTGTACGCACAGAAATTTTCGACGGAGGGGCGAGCGAACAGGGGAAAAAAATTTCGGTCGCCGAAAAAACTGATGACCTTTTTTTTTTAGTCATCGACCTAACATTTCCCAAAACATACATTTTCTATCCGCCCAAAAAACCGATGACCTTTTTTTTTTTTTTTAGTCATCGACCTAAAATTTCCCAAAACATACCTTTTTCTATCCAACAAAAAACCGAAGACCTTTTTTTTTTTTTTAGTCATTGACCTGGAATTTTCCAAAAACATACCTATTCTATTATCCGCCGTACAGAATTTGCCAAAACATACCTTTTCTATCCGCCGCTGTAGGCCTACGCACTTACCTATGTGCGTACGTCTGCGGGCGCCGCTGCTGTACGCACTTGCGTAAGTGCGTACGCCTGCGGGCGCCGCTGACTGTGACTATTCGCTTGGCACATTAATGAGTAGGGGCGATGCCTGTAGACAGATTTCTGCCCTATAGAGTATTCGAAACCCAGCCTCACCAAAGTCGCTGAAGCGCGGTAACCACTATGACTGATGAACAAGTATTTTCTCTCAAATTTACAATAGGCCTCACTATGTTTCCTTAAGCAAGTGTACGGTAATCATCCCGTGACCTAGTTTATCTGAGCGTTTATAGAATTGCGTGATATCATTTTGATCTCTTTTGAAAGCGTGCTTTCACATCATCCTAAATACCACGATAATACCTCCTCCGAATGTTTACGCAATGTCGCCGATCCGTCCGTCTATTGATGAGCCTATCTCTCTGTCACTGTCTGCATGGTTGGTGGCTCTATTGTCCCCAAGCTCACGATCTCAAAAACTGTGAATCACGTTCACACGGACGTCAGCGAGTTCAGTCTTTGTGGCCGGTGTCACGTGATATTCTATACCGCCTGAAAGCTATCCGGGGGGAAGAATTAATCTATCCCCCGGATGGAATTAACCGGTCTAGACCAGCGTTTCCCAAACTGTGGGTCGCGACCCAAAAGTGGGTCGCAGAGCTTTGGCAGGTGGGTCGCGAAAGTTCTTATTTCTCTGTTAATTTCAGTATTTATTCCAGTAACCCTCAAAACGTCATACTTTATTATTCCGTTATAACTAGTGAAACAGCATTTGACTATGGTTGGGCTATAACTAGCTTCTACTTGTGCGTGTATGTGAACAGGAAACAGTGCACGAGACTTAGCAGCGAGACTAAGCATGATTAATAAAAAGTCTGCCATTCAAAAATAAACAACGTGTATTTAAATTTCACAAATTTTATTTTCAATTTTTAAAACTTTGCGAAAAAACATTGACGGCAATGAAAACGAAATACAGGAACAGGCTGTGCACAGATCATGACATGAGGCTGTGTCTGACTTCTTTTAAACCACGCATTGACTTACTTATGAGTAACATGCACACCCATCCTTCACATTGATTCTTTAAACTGAAAGTTTAAATTAAACGATTAGTTACTGTTACATTGATATAACAGTTGCTTGCATTGCAATAAATGTTGGCTTTTTCCTTAAGTTAAATTTTACTGTTTTAAATGTGGTAGGCCTAATTTCTAAATGCTGGATGTAAATCAGCATATCTTAATCCCGATTTATGAAGCAATCCTTAGTTAGTGTTAGTTTAGTACTCTGTACCTAATTTTGTTTAGTCACTTTAGTGGGTCCCGAGACAGAAAAAATATTCCCAAGTGGGTCCCGAGCCAGAGAAGTTTGGGAATCTCTGGTCTAGACTATCCGGGGGATGAACCAGTCTATTTCCTTTTTTGAAAAATGCGTATAATTAAAATTTTTATGCTCTAATCAAATTTTGAAGTGACTCTGGTTGTTTTAAGTGTCCTAAGCAATGTTCAGAGAAAGGCAACTCGAATTTATTTAGTGACTCTGAATGTTCTTAAGTGTTCTAAATGTTTTAAGTGCTCTAGAAACAGGGCAAAACAAATTATCTAGTAGGAATAAACATACCTGTGCCGATCCTTTGTTCAAAACAAAGCAGACGAAAATAAATTTCCCAAAAAAACACGCGAAAGCGGTTTTTTCGACTTTTTTTAATTTGGGGGGATACGATTAATACGGAGGATACTCTATTTCGTGACACCGGCCGCTCCCTAGCTTGGGTGTCGTCCATCAGACAAGAGTTGTGCGGAGCAAAGTGAGCATAGGTGGACCGCGATCTTGCGCTGAGTGCAACGCATCATCAGTGGCGGCGCCAGGATTTCAGTTTCAGGGGGCTGAGCCCCGCGGCGAAAATTTTCCCATTTTCGCCGCCAAAATTTCTGACGACCTTTTTTTGTTTTTTAGTCATCGACCGAAATCTCATGAAAATTTTCCATTTTCGCCGCCAAAATTTCTGACGCCCTTTTTTTTAGTTGTCAGCCGAAAATCGTGGATATTTCAATGTAAAAAATTCGGATGCCCCTTTTTTTAGGGGGGCTAAACCTCTAGTAGGGGGCTTAGCCCCCAACCCCCCCCTAGCGCCGCCACTGCGCATCATTGATTCTACGGATTTTATTGGTGTCGGCTGTGAACTGTAACTGCGACATTTATTTTCATTACGATATCCGATGTATAGGCTGCATTCGTAGCAACACACTGCATTACGATAGTCTATCATATCCACTTTAGAAGTTCATTGCTTTGCATCGCGACAAGATCTAAATCGTTTGGAAGCTCAACACTGGATAGATATAATAGCAATATCGACAGCTGACGATGCGTAGGGCATACAAGGGAAGATGACGTTACTTTCGGGAATATTACACCTACACGTGGATTTCTGATCCTGGTTTTTATCAGCTGCACAGGTAATAATTATATAAGTCATTTTTCTTTATGAGTTGGTATTGGCATTTTTATTGAGCGCTTCAGCGTGTTTGGACGCAACGATGAGCAAGAGTAAAGCAGACAGCAGGGCTTTTTTAACGTGCAGTTGTACACAAAATGTGCAGTTCTAAATGGATTTGTGCAGTTGTAGATGCACTTCTGTGCAGTTTAAATTAGTTGGAAAAGGTCATTTTCCTCCGATCGGGAGTAATTTTGATCTTAAGCTTTTAGCAGCTATACTGTTAATTTTGCTAAATTATAAATGTAAACCTACGGCGTTCTGTCTGTTGTTTATTGAATTAAACGAATATACAACAACAATTTACCATGGAGGATGGGAAAAGAAACAATGGGTTGTGCAGCTCTAAAAATTCTTTAAAAACAGCTGTGGTAGACAGGCTGGGCTTTCCATTCGTAATTGAAGTCTCACTTCTTTAAGTACTCTTACCCCTCCCCCTCCCAACTCACTTCCAATTTTCAATCTAAACGCCATCAACCTTAACAGCGACTAAGTCACCCCTGATTCTGAAATTAAAGTACTATGACTATACTTTTGGACAACCCTTCTGACTAGACACAGCGCTCGTGAATAAGCTGGTGCCCTGCGCTTAGCTTGCGAGTGGCACTTTAGAAATTTGGAGATTACGATTGCGAATACGAGGTCAATATTGACATACCGTGGTGCATATGGTCAATGCCGGATTAAGAAATGTAGGGGACCCTGTTCGAAAAATATTTTTGGGATCTTCGCGCCAAAAAATACGATGACGTTTTTTAGTCGTTTGGTCGAAATTTCCCTAAAGTGTGGGACCCTGTTCGGCCCAACATATTGAACGTGTCTTAATCCGGACCTGTATAATTATATGGTGGCGACGCCAGTGCATCATGGCAAGACATTTTGCCACTGTAAGCATATAATCCTACGATAGCATCCAATCTAAGGTCCGCAAAAGTAAGGATTTTACTAAAAAGCTACTAGTCATTAATGGCATCATCAATAATAAAATCACCCTTATAACCCAATAATCACCCAATAAGGTCCCACCTAAAGTAAAATCCCAATCAGGTTGCGACTTTAATAATGAGAAGGCCCATCTCAAAGGAAGGTTTCACCTATAATAAAAAAAAACTTGATATTTTATTTATAAAGGTCTTCGTTGCATGTGGTGTCATTCAAAGCCTGCAGGCCGTATTGTATTATGTGGCTTCTAATGAAATTGTACTGGATTTCATCTGATGTTGTTTATTCTATAGGCTATAGCTGTTACAAAGAAATTGACGGCATCACACCCATGCCAGGCTCAATACTGTAGACTAACTGGTGGATATTAATCATAGAAGCCGGCTTAAAAGATTATACAAAGCTTATAAATTAATGTTACTGCGTCGGCAAAGTTATACAAGTGTGCTTCTGTGGATTGACATTAGGGTAGGCTTATAGTACAATAAATTACAAGAACCTTTTGAATTATAATACAATAGCAAAAAGAGTAATAATGATGATGGTAGGGGTAGTGGTGATGATAACACTAATGCTATTGCTGCTACGACTGCTACTTCAGCTACCAGTACTGCTGCTGCTGCTACTATCACTACTATCACTACTAATACTACTATTACTATTACTACTACTACTACTACTACTACTACTACTACTACTACTACTACTACCACTACTACTACTACTACTACTACTACTACTACTACCACTACTACTACTACTATTACTACTGCTGCTACTACTACTACTGCTGCTGCTACTACTACTACTACGACTACTACAAGAATGCGATTTTCAATATGATAACGATTCAAGAAGGTCGTGTAGTAATACGTCTTTTGATTTAAGATGGATGAATATTGGGACAAATCAAATGAAGAAATGGCATCTTGCTTCATCATAAGCACATGCCAGATGCAAGCACAGCCGTATGCTAGGTTTTCTGCTTCTGATTGCATGCATGACGTAAGCGGAACAACGGATCTAGCATCAAAATTTCACGACTACGGGATTGTGTGCGGCAGCCAAGCGGAGTTTTATATTCAACCGTTGAATACATGCATCGACGACGTTGATTATTTATCAAGCTGCAATGACGTGCTGGTCTTCAGCGGTGACTTTCCAGTGATGCCAAGTGACCAAACTGGCCTAGCTGATAAGATAAAGTGGTACAAGATTGAATCGCACCCAGAGTATCCAGGTTTTATTCGATTGAAGGTTTTTGGTGATATGAACTATAACTGGAAATGCAAAGAGTATGATTTCACCTATGAACCTCAATCAGCACGCTACGTGCTGAACGATATCGCTAGTGTGGCTAGATGTGAAAGATTCTTATTCGTTGACGATATTAATACGGCGACATCAGTCAATGTTTGTGGTCCATCAATCAAGTTTTCTAACTATTCTTACACTAATTTTGGAATTGATTCGGTTTTCTGCATATTTTGCCCGAGGTGGCCTACTGAAGCCCACAATTTCCCAATTAGAGATAGATATCACGGATGGCCGACAATGGATATCATCTCCGAAGTTGTACAAAATGGTTGTCATGTTGTATACGTTCAGCATCGTGCTTGTAGAGCTGACA
The DNA here is from genome assembly GCA_949752735.1 of Lumbricus terrestris. Classification (NCBI taxonomy): domain Eukaryota; kingdom Metazoa; phylum Annelida; class Clitellata; order Crassiclitellata; family Lumbricidae; genus Lumbricus; species Lumbricus terrestris. The sequence goes on from OX457049.1 coordinate 21,654,500, forward strand.
TACTACAGTGGAGATTTTCGTTTTCCTTTGCAGAAGTAATTCTTCTTCAGAGTTGGACTCAAATCCAACAGATTGTCTATCATTTGTTGAGATTCTTCTCTAAGAGGGAATTGATACAAAAGAACTGTGCAAAGGAGGATGAGGTTCTATGTCCGTATCATTTAAAGACACTGATGCTATGGACTTGTGAAGAGATGTCGCCCGAATGGTGGAATTCGGCTTCTGTCATTTCAATTTGCTTTGTGTTGCTAAGAAAGCTTTCAGAATGGTTAAAGATGAAACACTGCCCAAACTATTTTATTCCAGAAGCAAACCTATTTCACGGGCAGTTTAACGATACGATGCTTCGTCAGACTGAAGAACGATTGAATGAATTCAGAAATTCTGACATTCTTTCTCATTGGTTCACAGCAAATTACATAATGCCAGTTGTTGAGAGACAATTATTGTTTCTGGAAACTGGAAAGGTGATACCACATTTCATCGATTACGTGCTACCTCTCATTGAGTATCGGAAAAGTATTGAAATGGAATCTGTGTGCTTTCTGCTTTCCCTCAGCTTCGCAGATTCTTGTCATATTTGTCGCGATGCAATTAGAATCGGCTTAACTTCAGAAATTCGCAATAACCCGAGACGTAGACAGAAAAGACCAACGACATTTTTTTACGAACTTCAGAGAGAAAGGGCATTTATTCCAACAACAGATAAGGCCTCATGTTTCAAGTACTCTAATATTCTACCGTATATTCTGATTTCCGCATCTGCATTACAATACGGACAGCTTTCTTTGTATAGCAGTCTCTTTGTTGAATTTGTCCAAGAACTTTCGATGCAGCCCACCATATTAAGGTCTACGTATCATAACTTTCCGAAAATGAATACAGAACAGAAAAGTCGGTTTCAATACCTGCGTGCTCAGAGTCTAATGGAGAAGTTAACAGGACCGGTTAGTCGTCCAGAATTCCAACTGCTGACTCTCTTGTCAAAAGAGTTTCTAGCAAAAGCTTTAGAAATTGATAGTTTTATGACGGATGGCATTGCTCCTGCAGCCTTAGCCTATCTTGCTGCTCTCCATTTTGTGACATCGGAATACCAACAAGTAATACGACTCTGCTCGGCATTGTTTTCTCATCAACCTCCTCAAAAGGATGAGGAAAATCTGAATGCGGGATGCTTACTCTTCATTGACGATGTTGCACGAATTGTAGGACTGTGTGTGCTTCACGAAAAGATTATTAACAATAATCTGGAGTACGTTGGTGGGCGGATTTATTTGGATCTGCGTCTGTCACCAGCGGTGTTTGCTCATTACTTGGCTGTCAAATCTGCAGAAAGAATATCCCGTCATCATGATTTTAATCATGGTTTACCCGATTCCGCGTATCCTATGGATGAATATCTGAAGGCTTCTAGAAAGCCGAAATTTATTGCAGCATTGAGGTCAGGGAATCTTTTCATTGCTGCCACAGAGATCTTTTATCGCAGAAAGGATTCTTTGACACAGAACGAGTTTACAAATGCGAATGCTTTGACAGTTAAAGAAAGAGTTATTAACACTCTGATGAGATGTGGCTTAGAAACCATGAAATCATTCGACAGTATGATTCGCGAAGACTTTGGAATCCCGTGCAACACTTACGATGTCTATCGTGCTTTATATTTTTATAAGTGCCATCAATACAATGACGCTTTGAATTTATGTGAACGAATTCTGCAGGAGCCTGTTTTCCACCGTTGTTGGAATGTGTTTTCATTTGAGAATGTTTTAGTGTTGCCACCACTTGACTCATATTTCGACAGCGAAATACAGTGTTTGCTTGGTTTGCACACACTCTTTCACTACTTATTGCCGCTGAATAAAGATATATCTGGATTGCAAATCAGTGGCGAGTTAACATTTAAACAATGGTTTGCGATTGATGTATGCTTCAATAGGTACCATCTGTCAGCATCTCTCTGGAGGGAAATCTACGTTAAATGCAATTATTTTCTCGGACGACATTTTCTTGCAAGATATTTGAAAGTCAGATGTCGTATCAGCTGTCATCTTCCGTATGCAGAGGAGTTAAAGGACTTTGCTGTTCACAAGACCAATCTTCCGTTTGAACGCATCATTCGCAGATTTCTTCTAAGAGGAGTTAAAGGACTTTGCTGTTCACAAGACCAATCTTCCGTTTGAACGCATCATTCGCAGATTTCTTCTAAGAGGAGTTAAAGGACTTTGCTGTTCATAAGACCAATCTTCCGTTTGAACGCATCATTCGCAGATTTCTTCTAAGAGGAGTTAAAGGACTTTGCTGTTCACGAAACTAATCTTCCGTTTGAACGCATCATTCGCAGATTTCTTCTAAGAAAGCTTCGTTGATTCAATGAATAGATAACGAGTGTTATTGTATGCATTGTACGTTTCGTGATTTGCAATGCTGAATAGCAAAACTGACTTCTAATGCATAGACACGTGACCAAACTTAAAGTAGCTATCGTGTTAGTGTGGCGACTTCTTGGTGAAAGAAGCTCAGTCATTAGGCTTATATTAGGCATACCAGGCGCGGATTCAGAGGGGGGCGGAGCCGGCGTACGCCCCCCTAAACCTGCAGCAAATGTTCTCAAACTAAACTGACCTAAAACTAATATAACTGCAATTTGGGAATAGGATGTTTGAAGTAGCTGGACCAGCAGAATGGAGCTCTCTTACCGGAGCTCTATACTTACCTGAGTTGCTAGCAGACGTTGCCCACGTGACCAATGACTTTTGCCATGACGTCATTCACAAAGTTTATGTACAGACAAAATTTCTTCTTCTTGACGTTCTCTGCCCTCAGGCAGGTTCGTATGTCCAATGACGCGACTCTTCTCTGTTCTGTGCCTTTCTCTTAAGTTCACTGTATCCATCATCTGTCAGCATCCAGTCCAGCAACATTGTTCTTGGCCTACCCCGCATCTTTTCCACCTCCATTCTTCCCTCAATGATGTCTCTTAGCAGGGTGTCGCTCCTTAAGATGTGTCCTATCCATTTCTTCTGCCGTCCACGTATACTTCCCATCAGTAATCTTCTTTCTCCCACCAACTGCAAGATTTCCTCATTCGTTCTTCTCTCAACCCAGCTGATTCTCTCTATTCTACGCCAGATCCACATCTCGAAGGCCTTTAGTCGTTTTATGTCTTCTTGCCGCATTCAAGCAAAATTTACGTAAATAGAAATTGGTCAATTAAAAAATATGTCGAGTGGTCCGCCGTCAAAACGGCTTAAACAGGCAGTTTTATCCTTCGCGAATAAGCCGACTGCCGTTGGTAAGACATAAGCCTATCTCAGGCCTAAATCTCAAAAGATGGCATACGATTATCATTATAATTTTGAAATTCGTCGTGCTGATTATAGCCGCCGAAAGCGTTCAGCTGCCGATATTATGGACAAAGGCAAATCAAGGATATAGAACTAGGCCTACTCATATAAGCTTAATCATTCTCTTAGCCTAACGCTCAGTGTTTAATCTAGACGTCTCTGGGGGGGAACTTTCCCCCCAGGATTGACATTTCCCCCCCAGAAAAATTTCACAAAATGTTATTGGTTTTTAGTAACTTTTTCATCGTTGTTTTACTTGAAGTGTTATAATATACCGTGATATTATTTACTATTATATGATTATAATGACATTATTTACTACTATAATATACGATACTATCATGTTGCAATGAATATAACTTACTGTATATATTTAGATAAACACTATTCTATTTTTTTCTAACTAAAAACAGAGATGACATCTCCTCGAGAAAAATTTGTCAAAATGGTAATAGTATTTAGTTGCTGTTTAGTGTTTACATCATTGCATTGCATGAACTGTTATAATAATATAACCGTAATATTATTTACTGCTACATGGTTGTAGTAATTATTTACTGTTATATTATATGACAAAATCCAGCAAAAATGAGTATAATTTACTGTTAATATTTGTACAAATACTATTTTTGTACAACTGAATGGCTATCAAGTGCTATCCTTCACATTTTAAACTGTCAAATTTCAAAATGTTTTGGTCCTATTATCTGAACACTTAGTAAAACAACATCATTACTACAAGACTAGTGGCTTCTTGATTTTGGTACCGGTAGTTTATTAGCTCTTGGTAGATTTGTGTACCATTAAATATGATTTCGGAAAGTGTGTACTGGTCAGCAACTCAGGGCCATATGGAGAAACTGGGATAAGCTGACAGTTTCTGATTACAGTGCTGAAAGTCAGCTTATTTACTCATGTAAACAGTAATTCATTAGAATAACCCAGCAACAGCAGAACTGAGCTGCTGAACACGATACATAAAGATTTTTTTATTGTAATTATATAATATATATATATTGAAATCCTAAAACACTTTTTATCAGTACTGAAATAATGGAGTTATTTTGTTAAAATGGCTTCTTCAAAGGGTACCATTGCAATGTGGAAATTCAAGAAGTTTCTAATGGATCACTGAAAAAAGCACAGCTATTTTGTTAAGATGACACCTTAAAATACTGCCATTGCAATGTGGAAATTCAAAAAATTTCTAATGGGTCACTGAAAAAAGTACAGCTATTTTGTTAAGATGACACCTTAAAATGCTGCCATTGCAACATGAAAATTCAAAAAATTTCTAATGAGTCACTGAAAAAGTACAGCTATTTTGTTAAGATGACACCTTAAAATACTGCCATTGCAATGTGGAAATTCAAAAAATTTCTAATAGGTCACTGAAAAAGTACAGCTATTTTGTTAAGATGACACCTTAAAATACTGCCATTGCAGTGTGGAAATTAAAAAAGTTTCTAATGGGTCACTGAAAAAAGTACAGCTATTTTGTTAAGATGACATCTTAAAATACTGCCATTGCAATGTGGACATTCAAAAAATTTCTTATGGGTCACTGAAAAAGTACAGCTATTTTGTTAAGATGACATCTTAAAATACTGCCATTGCAATGTTGAAATTTAAAAAGTTTCTAATGGGCCACTGAAAAAGTACAGCTATTTTGTTAAGACGACTCCTTAAAATGCTGCCATTGCAATGTGGAAATTCAAAAAATTTCTAATGGGTCACTGAAAAAGTACAGCTATTTTGTTAAGGTGACACTTTAAAATACTGCCATTGCAATGTGGACATTCAAAAAGTTTCTAATGGGGAGGGGGATTTGCCCCTCCCCACCCCATTACCCCCCCCTCAGTGCGCTACGCGCCTCACGGGCGTCCTTCGGATGCTCAATTGTCTCCCCCCCAGAAACCTCAATTCCCCCCCAGCGGAGGGGGACTAGATTAAACACTGCCTAACGCTCAGTGGCGTGCGGTCCATGGATGAGGCGCATCCCTTGCTTATTGAATCTATTTTTATACAAATACTAGTGTATTCAATTTCTATCATTACTATGTTAATTATCGTATGATAAATTGGCATCGACTATATTATTTTTATTTGGGGGCAGAAAGGAGAGGGGCAAATTCCCAGGGGCCCGGCAGTGTGCGGGGGCCCGGAGTGCCCGGGAAAAAGTAAACAATGTAAGAAGTTTAACAAATACGAAGACATTCTGCATGTAGAATTGCGAGTTTGAAAATTATTATTATTATGCATTTATCAATGATATTGCAATATTTCAGCATTTGCACCAGAACATTTACCATTTCAGAACAACATAGTGTCATTAAATCCCAAAGAAGATGGCAATTGTCTATTTTCATCAATTTCTGACCAAATGAAGCTATGTCTCTGCAAAAACTTAAGTCCAGCTACAATAAGAAGTGACATCGTTCAGTATCTTTGGGACCGACGTGATAGTCTTACCTTGTTGGATGGCACTACAGTACTGCTTAATCCACTGGCATGTCACACTTAATCATTTCCTTTTTGGATCAAGGGTTGCATGATCAAAACCGATAACTGATTTATAATCGTTTCACTGTTAACCTTCAGTGGAGACCAGTGCTTTTATATGAGAAACTATATATTTTTCTAAAGTTCCATAACATTTTCTATAAACAGGATCATTATAGTTTTGCGTGATCTAATTTCATATATATATATATATATATATATATATATATATATATATATATATATTTTCCGGGATTGGATTGGTAGTATTTACGCCCCCCCTAACCAGAAAACTGCATACAAAGAATAATTTATCTCATGATTTCTTAGAATATTTTACTCCTTCTCCTCGTCCTACCAATAGGTCTAATACTCCTTTTCCTCTTTACTCTTGCTCTTCCTTTTTCTTCTTTGTTCTTCCTCATTCTTCTTTTTCATTCTTTTTTTCCATTTCCTTCTTCTCTTTTTCCAGGGTCTATACACGTCTACACTGCATTGCATAATCATCAATCGATCGCCAAATAAAGACGAGATAAATAAAGACGAAATGTATCAAACGCAGACCTATCTTGTTTGCTTTGTTTGTTTTGTTTGTATGTGCACCTGTTATAGCGCCCCTTCAGGCACGCTACTCAGAGGCGCTCCCGACTGCAGAGCGGACACTGCATCGTGGTTTCACGCCGAAGCGCTGAGCAATTGCGAGTGAAGGACTTGTCAACGGTCCCTACGCGGCGACTTGAGGTGGATTCGAACATCGAACCTTCCGGCTTCAAGGCATCGACGCCACCATTACACCACCGCGCCCCACATATAGGGGACTTACGGACTTTGATACTGTAAAATATCATCAGGAAATCTTGAATAAAAAAAGACGAAAATATCTCAAACTTGCAGGATTTTATTGTAGGCGGTAGTAAGCTTAGTCACAAAAACAATAAGTCATTCTTTCAGTTTACATGAAATCGCTGCACAAGATGTAATTTGCATGCAGGAATAACATGCAAAGATGATATCTGTAGTGCAAGTTATTTTATTTTTTCTCTCCCTGTTTTCGTTTCCTTCTGTAATAATTATAAAATTAACATAAGCGATGCTCTGTAGTGTTAAACTTATAGCATCGTCTAATCCGTCAGAAATGAAACGAGATGTACATGTACTAGGGTGAACGTACCAGTTGCCGTCATAGACCCAGTTACCGTCATAAGTGAGCGTTTTATATAAAAGCTTCTTTTTTGCAACTTCCAAAAGTACATTATAGTTTGGTCTCGAGTTGCGTTATTTATTGCTTGATTAAATGCTGTTGAAGTCATGTTGTTATAAACATTTTATGTTAGTGAGAAAAAATAAAATTCTTCCGGGTCTGGAAAAGTGCGATATTTATCCGTTTTCTTGATTGCGAACGGCTGACAAACTCTGAAGTTTTTCGCTTTATTTGTTTGGTTGTGAACATCGCAGTAAAAAGCACCGTGAACGTTAGCCATGACTCTACTCAGTTGTGGTATTTTAAAAATAATTTAGCATTATTTTAATAAAATAATGTCTATGACGCGAACTAACTTCTCAAAACAAGCCAAAATTAATCACCGTCAGGCTATGACGATAGGTTTTTTTAGTTACCGGCATGACGAAAGAAGACATATTTTAGATACCGGCATGACGAAAGAAGACATATTTTAGATAGCGTCATAATAGGCTTACAGCCTTTTACAGGCGGGATTGGTGGACGGTAGGTGAAAATCGCTACTTGTATGACGCTTAATTGCTGGTTTTCGTCACAATGACTAGCTTAAATGAGCATTATTTTGTAAACTAGGCCTAATATATTATATTCCATTTGATCAACTGCTTTTTGTACCTGATAGCGGTGTGTCTATATCAGTTTTTGTTACCATTAAACAAATAATATTCGATTAAAGTTCTGATATAATAAAAAAAATAAAATAAATAATATTAATAGACTCACTGGACCGAGTAAATACCCCAGGCAGTGCTCAGTGACTTCTTGCAACAGAGCAATGGGTATTCTATCTATTTTATGGCAATAAGCTTATATTCCAAAGCTGCCTTACAACTAACCTCAGAAGTTGTTGAAGTTTACACAAGTTTTCAGTCATTCTTGAAGAAAAACTGCCTAAACTGAAAGCACAATTGGGATGGAAAGCACTTAACCTGAGACTTCTATTTAAAAGTGGCATTCATCATGAATTACATGGAAATGTCTAATTTAGCAAAATTAATGGTCAGAAAAATCTATAGGCAAGTCAGACAGATTTTCCAAGACCAGTAGTATGGGTAATAAGTTATGGCCACACGATAACAATTCGGCATGAGAGAAAAATCCAAAACAAGAGGGCTAGCCAAAAAAATAAGTCGTGATGAAATCAAAATTAGTAGCCTTATACTGCCAAAACTGGATGGGTGCACGAAGACTGCTCAACTGGATGTTGGCAACTTCTACTTAATATAATATAATATATAATATAATATAACACAGGGTCTTAAGTGGTTCAGAACACACTGGGTCTGTGTTAGAACCACTGCAAAGTTGACCTGGAATATCTAATAACCAATTTTTCCTAGCTTTCTTTTAAACGCTGTGACCGTGTCCACCGACACAGTGCTGTCATCCAAACCGTTCCATATGCCTACAACTCGAGCACTGAAGAATTTCTGTCCCAATGTTATCTCGGCTTCTTAAACATTGTACCTATGACCCCGAGTTGCTTTATTTGGTGCTAATTCAAAGAATTCCCAACCTAGTGCTTCCTTTCCAGTAATGATCTTCTATGCTTCAATTAGATCTCCTCTGCCTGCAGTGTTGTTAGCCCACACCTTTCCAACCTCTCTTCATAGCTCAAATCTTTGTAACCCCGAATCATCTTCGTAGCTCTTATCTGCACTTTCTCCAGTTTTTTAATGTCCTGCTTCAGGTATGGATTCCATGCCTGAATGCAGTATTCCAACTGTGGCCTAACCAGTGATTTATACAACCTCAGTATTGTATCCTTGTCTCTATAGTGACTATTGCCATTTTTTATCATGCCTAATGTTGAATTTGCCTTTTTTTATGCTTCAGTAAATTGCCTTCAATGTTTTGCAGTCTTGTGCATAATCACTCCTAAGTCCCTTCTGATATACATACAAGACAGTAGACTTACAAACATGAAAATATTGCATCATTTTCAGATCTTTTATGGTTTCCCCACCGACTTACTATAGACTGGGACTGATATCGACATTATTCTCATCCATAAGCTATATTATATTATATATAACTAGATTATTAGGCCTATAATAATTTATTATAAGCTTATATAATAGAATATACAAAGTATATTATAGCGCTCGATCAGATATGTAGGCTAATAGCTTTGCATAGTCTAATCCTTGTTATTATTATTTTGCCGATTGACCTGAAAATATAGGCTAAGTTAAGTATAGTCTGAGTAATTATTTAATTTCTTTAATTTTTGCAGACTAATAAATAATAAACTTCTGGAATTATGATGTTTAGAGGCTAAAAATGCGACCCAAATTTGTATGTCGGCAGTTTCCGTCGGACTGACGAAAATTATTTAACGCCATCCAATAATTGGCCGATAGCTGGATTCCGTCAAGGCTAAGTTAGGTATAGTCTTAGTATCAGATTATTTCTTTAATTTTTGCAGACTAATAAATAATAAACTTCTGAAATTATGATGTTTAGAGGCTAAAAATGCGACCCAAATATGTATTTCGGCAGTTTCCGTCAGACTGACGGAAATTGGTTTACGCCATCCAATATTTGGCCGATAACTGGATAACGTCATCCAATAATTGGCCGATAACTGGATAACGTCACCCATGACGGTAAATGAAAAATGCGGACGATAGCTGAAAATATGACAATATATGGATATAATAACATATTTTAAATGTATAATGTGCCGAAATGAATATAATTTTATACGTTTGCTAAAGATGCTAACGGGTTTTTTCTTGTAAAAAAATTTCCGAGTCAAATAATGGGTGTTTATATTTTTAAATCCGTGTCGAATGCTTAAAAAATCTCGCTTATGACGGTAACTAGTACTTTCACCCGTACTATATACAGATCTCTGAATGAGGTAGGCTTCACCTGTCGTTTTAGCGTTCTCAACTATTCGCCAGGACAAGCAATGCTATTTCTCATCAATCCGAATTCCTTTTACGCGAAAATTATACTGCTCAATCCGACTCCTATTTAAGAAGAATTCTTTGTGTGTGACCAACGCTAAAAACCGGTGCAATCGTGAATAATTAAGAACGCTAAAAGGTGAGATGACCTCTGATTTAAGTGATTCAGCATTCTACTGCTTCCTGCACATCACCACCAATAATAGAGCCAGGGCTTTTTAGCGTGCAGTTGTAATGTAATGTAATGTAAATCTTCGAGAATTTCTCAGCGCCCACAAAAGCCACGTCAGGGAGACCAGCTTATTCACCGGCGCTATATCAAATCAAGTCCGCAATAGCCAGAGCTGTCGTTTTCGTTCCGGTGCCAGGTCAAAATCTGGGGAGGTCAAGCCGAGGAGACAGCAGTTGTACACAAAATGTGCAGTTCTAAATGGATCTGTGCAGTTGTAGAAGCAATTCTGTGCAGTATAAAACTAGTGAAAAAGGTCATTGTCCTGCGAGTTGGAGTAATTTACCATGGAGGATGGGAAGGCAAAGAAGGGGCTTGTGCAGTTCTGAAAATTCCTTTAAAATAGCCATGAATAGAGCCATTCTGTCTGGCACCTTTAGTCCGTTGACTCAAATGTTTCAGAATCGTCGAAGAGTGTATTCTCTGTTCCTACTCTGCGCAATCGTCCAGCTACTTCGATCGTTTCATCCAACTGAACCGCATCTGGATCGAAACCAGTTTTCTTTGTAGACTCATCAGCAGATGTATCTTGGGTTAATGAGGCGCTATGACCTGCATGGTCACGATAGCAACGGCAGATGTAGCTTGAATAGATGTAGGAAAGATTCTCATTCATTTTCTGAAAGCACACAAAATATACAATATTCTTGTTAGCAAACATGTGGGGCGCGGTGGTGTAGTGGTGGCGTCGTTGCCTTGAAGTCGGAAGGTTCGAGGTTCGAATCCACCTCAAGTAGCCGCGCAGGGACCGTGGGCAAGTCTTTCACTCGCAATTGCTTCGGCGTGAAACTCCGATGCAGTGTCCACTCTGTAGTCGGGAGCGCCTCTGAGTAGAGAGCTTGAAGGGGCGCTATAACAAGTGCGCATACATACATGTGCTGTTGCGGTCTAAGACAGGTTGACAATCTCCAGTTGGACTTCACACTCCACAGTCCAACCGAAGGATTCCCATCTCAGTTTCAAAGAAACAGGCGCTGTAATTATGTCAAACTTAATACTCTTTAAGGTAAAGTAAGATAAAATAAGGCAAAGGCAACTACAAGATGGCGTAATGCCCGGCTATTGCTTGGTCCAGGACTTTTTTAACGTGCAGCTGTACACAAAATGTGCAGTTCCAAATGAGTTTGTGCAGTTGTAGAAGCACTTCTGTACAGTTAAAACTAACAAAAATGGTCTTTGTCATTCGATTGTGAGCAATCTACCATGGAGTGTGCGAAGGAAAAGAAGGGGTTGTGCATTTCTAAAAATTCCTTAAAACAGCCCTGGCTTGGTCACCAATCTCCATCAATCGCATACCCGTCAGCAGTTTAAGTGCATTTTAATGTTGCAACTTTGTTCACAAACATGCAAGTAAGCAAAAATAAAGCATTACTCTAAATGGATGTGATTGATGGCCACCAGTCCACTTACCTTGTTATGAAAAAGCACATGGAAAATAAATATGAGCAAACCCTGCAAAAACAAGCAGCGTTACTCTGGAGTCAAATGAAAAGAGATTAATCTATCTTATATTGTATCCTTGAATTTACATAGCGCCAACAATAGGCACAACAATCAGATTCGATCCCAGTTGAAAAACCCCAGAAGAACAGAGGCAGCGAAAATAGTCAGCTGGCCACCAGCTAATAAGGAGCAACTTATTGAAGAACGGAGTTGCTTCCACAGTGCACAAATAATGCCAAATAAGACTCGCGTCTCAGTCATGACAGTCCTTGGTCGCGGGGCAACGAGGACGTGCCAGTCAAATGGAACTGAGGCCTAATAATATTTACTTGGGGATTTATAAAGTTGTAAGTATTCTAGATAAAGCTGATTTGCGAACTATGCTTTAAGGTTTATTGCCCCTTGTGTGTATGTATGTATGTATGTATGTATGTATGTATGTATGTATGTATGTATGTATGTATGTATGTATGTATGTATGTATGTATGTATGTATGTATGTATGTATGTATGTATGTATGTATGTATGTATGTATGTATGTATGTATGTATGTATGCACGAGCACTTGTTATATTGCCCCTTTGAGTTTCTGTTCAGAGGGGCTCCGACTACAACGCGGACACTGAATAGGAGTGTCACGCCGATGCGCATTTATGAGTAAGTGCGAGTGATGGAATTGCTCAGGGTGACTACGCGGCGGTTTGAAGTAGATTCCAACCCGTAACCTTCAGGCTCCAAGGAACTTAACATACCCCTGCACCACCGCACCCCATAATGTAATAGTTGTAATACGGTGCAATGTCGGTTGATTCCATGTGATTGCTTTTTTTGAAAAATGCGCATAATATGAACTGATGGATATGTTTGTGAATGTATGACATTCCGCACAGCCGTGCACTTAATTGGGTATCTGAGTCTCTGAATGGGTCCTTCCATGGTAGCAAGTGTGTGTCTTAACCCATTAGTGCCTAGCGTCCCCAAAACGGGGACGCCTCTTTGGATAGAGTTATTTTTAATATCAAGCAATACTCCGTAATGCTAGTTATCGTGTTCGACGGTCTACTAAATTATCTTTCAAATGAGGTATAATAAGGCTGGTTTTTGTTTGTTTTTGCATATGCCAGATAGATTTTTATTTCGATTTTCCGAAATTTTAAATTTTTTAAATTTATCAATATAAATTTATATTTTCGTGGGAAAAACCTGCAGCAATCGAAAATGTGAGTACATACCCATGTTATTTGTGCTGTTAGCTACCTGTATAAATTTTACAACATTGATTTGTTGTTGGTTAATACTTTTATTATGCCCGAAAAGACCGTCCCCATTTCGGGGACGCTAGGCACAAGTGCCCCCGTCAACTTTTACACAGCAATAGGTGACTTCCACTATGTTTGCAACTACAGTGATATGAGCATACGAGTTTTCTTAGCATGCCAGGCCCAACCCTGACTGCAAGCAAGCGTGAAACTCATGTCGGACCCATATTCCCATGTGGGACATGTGTGAAACCCATGCGGAGTCCATCTAATACCCCATGCAAATGCTGTAAGGGAAGACCACTAACTCTAAGTGACATTGTCGCAATGCTAGAGAGTGCAAGAACTCCTGGAGAAATTTACACAATGTCATGTCCTCCAAACGATCCAGGTAGTTCTGAGGAATTCAGATTTCATATGGATCCATGTCAAGGAGTGGGTTGGAGTTACTGACAACCAACTTTGTAAGTTTGGGCTGTCGTTGTCAAGCTTTCAGACTGCTTGTCTCCAGCTGATGACAAATACATGTATAGCGTACACTGTATTTTGGCAAACTTGTTATACTGTCCTAAATAAGATTGAATCCTGAGCAGCATGAACTCAACATCCAGATACCAGGACAGCTAGAACCAATCAACTTAGGACTGCTGCTGCAGTGTCCGGTTTAGCCTATAGGCAAGGTCAAGAAGACAGACCCTGATGCATTTTACTATAGACTGGATTCAGTGCCAGGAATAACCTTGACTTGTTGGAATGTCAACAGGCTGGTCACACCCCTAATTGCCATATGGCATCGAAACACTGAGCACTGCAAGAAAGTCATCACTGTCCCAAAGAATATTTGAGAACATCGCTCAGTCATGATATATCGACCACAGCGACAAACATGTGGAGACTTGATGAGATGGATCAAAACATCAGCACATACATACAGCATCTCTGTCACATCCAGAAAATGTTGACACTACTGTCTTACTAGGCTCCTGATGTTGCTTATAAAGTGGATGTGGAAATTGAAAATGCTGGTACAGGCTACTATATTCAGCAGCCATAGATGTAAAAAACGATGGAAACGAAATAAAAAACGGAAAAAAACGTCGTTTTTTTCGAAAAAATAAAAAACGACAAAAAAACGATGAAAAAAACGGAAACGGTAAATAATTTGACTTTGCTACATCTAAAACCGCATTTTAAGCTTGAAAACATTCATTAGGAACCTACTACACGCAGGCTATCTCTTAAATGATGATGTTAAACGATGAAATAATGACTTTAGTTAGATGAATTCTTGAGAGTTGGCGGAAAACATAAGGAAAATCAGAAAAAAGTGAAAATTAAGGAAAATAATAACCGAAATTAAATGAATAAATAAAGTTAAAGAAAGAATAAAAAACGATAAAAAACGATGGGATAAATAAAAAACGAAAAAAACGACGTTTTTTGGGAGAGAATAAAAAACGGAAAAAAACGTTTTTTACATCTATGTCAGCAGCTATGCGGGACTTCATGACATTACGCACTACCATGTGTTCCACTAGTAGTCAGATGGTAAATGTTCGGCTATTTACCATCCTCCTGGTTAACAAAAAGCTGTTTAAGATCTATTGCCAACAGATTTCATATGGAAATAAAATAAATCCTTTCAGTCTAGTAGAATACAGCGTTGCTGAGGTTGCTGCTGTATAAAAGCGAGGCACGAAAACAATAAAATTGCCTTTTTTATTTGATTATTTGAAATTTTTCATAATAATTATAGCAAACAATGAGCATTACTTTTGGAACTTGATTTCTTTAGCTGCAGGTATGCCTAGTTTCATGATTAAATATATAAAACATAAAAGAAAACTTCACAGTTGATTTATGCCAGCCTGGAAACCTTGTAAAAGTTGACGGGGGCATTTGTGCCTAGCGTCCCCAAAACGGGGACGGTAGGGAAAAAATGGTAATAAATGGAAAACACAAATTTCAGCCCAAATGGTGTTCGGCACGGATGTTCAGTATGTCGAAATAACATTATTTTCACACTTTCATGAAAAACAAAAAAGTCAGGCACTAATGGGTTAATGCAATTCAACGAGACAATTCTGTGTAAACATGGGCGGAGACCTATGGGCGAGGGGACGCCCCCCAATGGAGGTGTTGGGGGGACGGCCCATGCATTGGGCCACCCCCAATCGTTGAGCGTCACGACAAAAAAAGGTCGTCAAAAATTTTGGCCGGTGACACGAAACGGAGTATCCCCCCTGAAAGCAATCCGGGGGGATGAATTAATCTATCCCCCCGGATGGAATTAACCAGTATACACTATCCGGGGGGATAGACCATTCTATACCCTTTTTTGAAAAATGCGCATAATAAATTTTTTATGCTGTAATCAAAATTTAAGGTGACTCTGATTGTTTTTAAGTGTCCTAAGCAATGCTCAGATAAAGGCAACTCGAATTTATTTAGTGACTCAGAGTGTTTTTAAGTGTTTTAAATGTTTTAAGTGCTCTAAAAACAGCGCAAAACAAATTATCTAGTAGGAATAAACATACCTGCTAGTGTCATTGTTCAAAACAAAGCAGATGAAAATTTATTTGCCAAAAAAATACACGCGGAAGCGGTTTTTTCGACTTTTTTTAATTCGGGGGGATACAATTAATACGGGGTATACTCTATTTCGTGACACCGGCAAAAGATGGAAATTTTTCGGTGACACTCAGCCATTCGTTCGTCCAAAAATCTCGCGTCTTTCCGTCCCCCCAAGTCTCCGCCCATGCGTGTGAAACAAAAATGACCACAAACTGATCTAACCTGGAGTGAATTGGCGATGACAAACAGGTACTGGAAGACAACAGAATCGAAGACAATGGAGAAGACGCCGAAGAGCCAACCAATGCCAAGTACTGGACAGGTAACCGACAAATTCCAAAGCGTTGCTCTTCATCAACATAATAAATTACACATGAAGTTAACACAACTGACATTACAGTCACGTATGTTAATTTTAGAGGGAAACTCCAATGGTCACTTACAAGTTTACATGAATGCTAAGGGGCAAATTGATATAAAGCAATCCTCGAGTCAGTCAGACCTATGTAATATATAACCGTAGCGTACGTAGCAAAAATAATATCACGCTGTTACTTTAAAGTGAAAATTGAATCGAAGAAGCTAATAGTTTGCCAAAAACGTAGCTAGTTTTATTGGAATAATTGTTTTTAGGTGGCCTTAACCTTTTACAGAGGGGCTTAGCCCCTAGCCCCACCCCCAGGTCCGCCACTAGTGTCTTTCACTCTGTTCAACGTTACACCGCTTTCATGACTCGGTCTTTCGTATTAAGTGATTTTACAAGAATGATCTGTAGCAACAATGACAATAAAAGTATTAGGTCATACCCACAGCAATAACTGCACAACAGTACTGTCAGAGCCATTAGCGACAGTTGACTCTAGTGTAGGCCTAGGCTACTTTGTACCAAAGAACGATAACAGAAAGACTGTTATAAATTCAAGTAACAGAAATATCGTTTCGTAAAGATGTTTACCGTATCTCGCTTCTCTTTTTCGCGTTTTTAGCGACAAAAGACCTTTTCCTAGATATCCACACAAGAGCTGTAACTAGAATGACGAAGTTTGTCTGTTTAAAACAAACATCGAGAAAGAAGATAAAGTTCCAACTTCTAAGTAGAAACACAGAATGCATATAATTACAGTTATCAAGTTTATTCTATCGACTTCCAATACATGTACATGTAGGCCTATTTGCCACCATACGTATCTTTGGCGCTTATATTGAAATTGAAATTGAAATCGGTTTATTGCACGTTCAACTCTGGTTACACAATCATAGACGACTAAGTACAGTACAAATGCAATTAGGAGTCAGTAAAAGCTAGTAGCTTATATTATCTTTACCCCTCTTCCCAATTGAAGGGCTTATTTCCAAAAACGGTTAAGTCACACTGTTCAAAGAAGGACTTAACCGTTTTTGGAATTAAGCCCTTCAATTAATAATCATGAATGATTTCATAAGATACGTAGGCCTATAACTTAACTAGGACTTAATTAAGAAAGCAACAGTGATGAACATAATAATTCCTCTTGGAATGAATTATAATAATGCTAATATTTATACTATTATCCTAATTATTTATACTAAAAATAATATAGTAATTATAATAATAACAATAATACTTGTATTAATAATAATAGGTCTACTATTATATCATATGCACAAGACTTCGTCCGATGGTTAACCAACTAAACAGTGACTAATGTCAATCTCCTGGATAATGACGTCATTCACGGTTTAAGTTTACATTGGTATGCCTATCATTTGTAAAAGTCTTCAGTTGCCATGATTAGATTTGAAAATGAATGTTTAACTTGGAATTGTGATGAAAACGAGCCTTCTATTTATTCATATAATTATGTTCCAGTTGTTATCAAAGTAGGCTGCTTAGTTTCGAGGGTTTATGGCTTTAAAAAGCTATTTAGCTTTGAATAGGCCTACGGTAAAGGAATTGCTTCCGATTTCAGATGCCTATTTGACTCTAGAAATAAGAGTGGACGATTTAAGGTAATCAAACACTTTATAATGCCGCATAAACGACGTTTTGGAGGAGTACTTGCCGTGACAATACAGAGAACGGGGCCAACGAAGGCCCAAATGAGACCAGTGTTCACAGACAACCAACATCTACAAATATGCAAACAGTATAGCCAAATCTTAGGTGAACAGTCGCTTCTATACTAAATAAAAAATAATAGGCCTACTCACATTTTCCAATTAGATTTACTCTAACGGGCCTATTATCATTATTGGCAGTAGGCTACAGTATTTGTATTAGTGGTGGTAGAGGTAGTGGCAAGAGTATACCCGCAGTCGATCAAGTCGTGCGCTATAGTATACGACCGACTTGGCTCGGCCGACGATCGACATAATCGGCTTTGTCGACTCGCCGACCTTTCGACGACTCGATCGACTCAGTTATTTCTGCGGGTGCTCGGTCGACGATCGACTCGATCGACTTCGTCGACTTGGATCGTAGGCTCTAGGTCAAAATTGGCCAAAATTACAGACGACTGATCCACTCTTCTACCCCATTACCTAAATTAGGTCCATTCATGAATATCATAGGCATACAGATGCGTTTGAAAAAATTCCGAAGTAGGCCTCTTATTACGACGATTTTTCGATCGACTCGACTTGGTAGAGTTATGATCGACTTGATTGATCAATTCGATCGACTGTGGTGTATAGGCAAGAGTGGTGGTGGGAAGAGTGTGTTGGAGACTTCAATTTAATCAAATAAAATATAGTGTTTTGTTCCTAATTAGGCCTATATTTAAAGCGTAGAACGCAAAGTTTTACCTATTAACGTTATCGCCTGCATTAGGAATATCTAAATTTGTGTTGCATTTAAAGATGCATGCAGAGGTCCGATGTAAGTGCTCGGTTATTATAGTGTTAACTCGTGAGAACCCAATAAGTGGAATTTAGGATTGAACGTAGTCCAGTTACTGACGCGTAATCATTTCTGTATCCTTCGAATCTGGTGATTCCGAGAGACGTAGCCACAATGATGAGCGGCAGAACTGAAAAGATAAAACAAATATAAACATTGAGCACTGAATCAAAGCCTAATTATCACGCTAAAATATTTGCACTGTTGATAAGATTCTTGCTAAACCTAAATAGGAATATATCACCAAATAGCAAATAATTTAAATCGTGGTAAGTAACATTGGGGATAATTTAAGTCGTGGTAAGTAGCCTAACATTGGGGACAGAGGGACGCTTCCCCCAATGTTTGTGGTGGAAGGAGAGGCTCATATCCCCTCAACATTAAATAAATATTCATAAATATCATAGTAAATTTCTACAGTGCTAGGACATTATTGATCAATTCTGGTAAAAATATTAATAGAAGTAAAGATAAAAATACGGTCATCAGCTATTTTGGCAGACAGGGAAAATGGTATATTTTCATTGCAGAATGCAAGACAGTCATCCAAATTTACAGACTTTAAAATGGTAGAAATAGACTTGAAGGAGTCGCAGTGGATAGATCCATATTTATGCATTAAATAACCGTAAGCATTTCATTCGAATACAACTGCTACAAAAATTGCATTACATTGCACTAATCGCAACCAATATGATTAATATGATCAAATTCAAATAGCACCAAACGCATACCCCAGGCGGAAACAATTAGTACGTTGGTTTCGATTGTTCGTCTGACGTGAAAGACAAAGATGATGTAGAGCAATAGTTCCACACCTTCAGCCAACATGATGAAAAAAGCGGCCAGAAAAAAGTAGTGCAGCAGAGCGGCAACGACTTTGCAAGTGTTCTACATACATGTAATTATCAACAAACGCATCTTTCACAATACATAGTTGTGTTTCAGTCTATAGAGACTGTTAATAAAGACTGATATATAACTATGCCATTTCAGCATAAGAGTAAGAGATCTTAACATGTAATTTTTATTACAGCTCAGAAGTTTAGTTGTGTAACAACATAAATATTTATTTACCTCATTCCGCATGAAAATCTGTTGCGATTGCAATGATTTTACTCATAACAAGATTTAGAATAACCGGCTCATAAATATTCGCAATTAGTAATCAGTATTTCAAATTTAAACCTCACTATCAATAATAAAACATAGACAATGCTTAATATTTTCGTTTAAAAGGCCAGGTTTGTAAAGTCAAAACTGTCATCGTTTAAATTCAACTCCATTTCATATTGTCGTAATTTGTGATTACAAAGTAACGCAAAACTAATCTAATCTGCAGTTATGTTGTTAGTTTGAGTAATAAACGATATCGTTATAATTACACGGGGATGAGAAACGAGTATGGCGATGCTAACCATTTAGTTGTTTTGATACAGTCTTGCTGGACAGTGGGCAAACTAATGTACTCAGTAAGGTTACAGACTCTAAACCTCAATGAATACTTAGTTACAACACAAAGAAGTACGTTTATAATTATGATTTCACAAGGCATCAAGCGGTGTTATCATACCCCGGATTCGACTTTGTCTGCTCCAGTAATGAATATCGAATAAGCGATACCTAGGGCGACGCAGAGGTTAAGCAGAACCCTCGCTTGTGCTGATTTGCAATCTCTGTTACAAATACATCGCAATAATATCGTTGTACTCTGGAAGGGAGAAATTTAACCACAAGTAGCCCTAGTCATAGCACATGAAGATTTCTTAACAATTTCATTACAGTTTGCATTCACTGGCTAATAAAAGATAAACTACAATAATAGCTCAACACAAGTCATGTGCAAAGCAGGCCACAAGTTTTATTTATTTCTGCATGAGAGGAAGCAAGTAGCAGACATTGACGAGGATGCACCTCCGTCAAAAGAGCGCACGACAAAAGAGTGCCAGACAAAAGAGTGCCAGACAAAAGAGCGCCGGACAATAGAGCGCCCGGACAAAAGAGCCCTCGCGACAAAAGATCGCCCGTCAAAAGAGCGCCGACACATTTGGGCGAACGACTGCAAAGAATTATTTTCATCAATTAATAGAATCCACTTATTATATGCGTTTAATTTCATTCATATAACTTATCAACCTGAGTCACGAGTTTTTTTTATCATGGAACAAATTAATCAACCTAAATATTATTATGTTTTCCTCCCATTTAGTAGATTAATGTTGGCTGGTTTTATAGGCATCATTCGAGGTATTATATTATTATAAACGCTCATTAGCACAATATTTTGTCAGTGGATTTTATGTAAGAAATTCAAATTGGCCGGCCCATGACCGTCTGAATCTCACTTTTGACGGGCGCTCTTTTCGGAGCGCTCTTTTGCCTAATGCTCTTTTACGGAGCCCGTATTTCTCGGCGCTCTTTAGTCGGGCGTTCTTTTGTCGGGCGCTCTTTTGACGGCTAACCAACTATAGGAATATCTACTTAACTCATTTCTGCAGCAATTCGTCAACAATTTTATTGTAGGTTTTCGGTCACGTTCAAAAACGAACTAAATAGTCGATGTTGAATCGAACATTGCATGAAAGAAATCAAGTAGGCCAATTTCTTTCTCGAAAACTCGTCCTTTCTTCCCGATTTTGCCAAAGTCAGTTGTTGTTGATCAGACAATGACGACACTAGAATAGGCCTAACACTGACCATTTCTATAAACATGTGTCACTATATGAAAAGGTTTTCGCTCCGGTTCAACTGACTTACTTCCATGTTAAGGCATAGACGAGAACTGTAAAGATGAGAGAAACTAGTGAAACACTGCATCCGATGAGTGAAATGAGGGACAACAGTTTGTCGTCCTGCAAGAGAAACATAGTATCCGATTTTCAGATATAGGCTACTTTTCTATTATATTTATGGACTTATAAAGCGTTAGCCACAGAATAGCTTAAGCACATATTAATTACCGGTATTACGTACGCAAGGATGCGCAAGACCATAGCTAGGGGGTGCTTTGGGTGTTTAAACACTCCCCTGAATGGAAAATATAGAAATAAAGTAATGCATTTACTAGCACATGATGTAAAAACCATGAAATAAAACCATGAAAACACCCCCGAAATGAAAAAATGCAAAAAATTGAATGAATTGGTGACATTTTTTGAAGATTTCGGCCGGATGACTAAAAAATCATCAGTTTTTTCGGACGGGAAACTGAAGAAACCACCCCCCCCCAAATAAAATCCTGGCTACGGTCTTGAGGATGCGGGAATCCCTGGATTTACGCAAAATGTACGCAGGCTACGCAAAATCCATTTGTAATTACGACGTCCACATTAGCCTATACAATCATGTAGCCTATAACTCTGTCAGCCAATTATCCTATAGAGAGCCGATGGCATTCGATAACATCATAATAACATTCTGCTTAGATTCAAATAGTAAACCATTGTAGTTATCAATTCTTAGCTAGTGAAATATTTGCAAATATAAATAGTAGCTACTGTAGAATAAATGTTTTGCGGAAAACTTTAGCAATTCACTTTTCTCAGGGAGGATGGAGGTTTATTTCACACGTAAGTATAGAGGATTGGACGACAAAATATACCAGTTGCAACAGTAGTCTTTGTACGTAATAGATGGATGGGTACTATGTAGGTCACGACGGTCTAAAGAACGGATATAATGCTACAGCTCAAATGAATAATTTGATTGTCCCTTTCTCCCAAAGACCAGAAACAAGAGAGTATACCGACGACTGTCAACAACAAATTACAATGATTAATAATAGATTAACAGATCCTACTCAGTAACGTAGAGAATTAAAATATTTAAACGCACGTATGCCTATTATGATATATTTTTATTTACAAATCAATATCGACTCACCTTAGGCTTTCTGCTCATCAAAATGGCAAAATTCGTCAGATGATCACAACTGCAAATCGTGTGAGTTGAATTGGTTGATTTCACAGAACAACCAGCGGAATACCAATCGCCGCTGAAATAATCGAACAAAAACATTAATAAAATTTATGAGATCCTCATGAAACACAATTGACCACCGTTGACATAACTAACAGATGACTTACTTGACTTACTGACTTATGGCTTTGACGATGCTTTCGCACGTGACAGCCGCCCAGCTATGGAAAATCTCCACTTCTCTCTGAGTATAGGATCTCTTAACTAACAGATAAGATGTTACAAATACGGCGTAAGCTATAAGCTTGCTTTATCACCCGAACCATTGCATGCAACGCAGAAGTTTAAAACGAGAAGTTTGTTCGATTAAGTAATAATAAGTGTTATAATTTATTAGGTCTACTTACGAGTTCTTGTGTAAGGCTGAGCTAAGTGTAAACCTAATGTTGGCCTATACATTGTACCTTTGAAAGTTCCAGAAGGCACATGTTCTCTGAAAACGCATTCTTTTTTCCTAAATTGAACAAAGTCAATTTAATGTGGACATTAATTTTCTTTACTTCATAATTGTACAGTATTATTAAGTCAGTAATTAAGAATTCATGATCATTCTGAAGATTCTGTTGAAGATCAAATTGAAGATCAGGCATGCTTAGATCTGCATGATGTAGCCCAGGTCTTATTTAAAACATTCGTGATCTTCATTTTGATATTGATGCTCATTGTGATTACCGCAAGTCAGGGAAATGACAGTGGAAATGAAAGTCAAGTTTATTTCTATTGATTCTCACAGAGACGGGACTCTACTGACCTTTTCTAATCTAGGAAGAAGACAGGGGGTCCACGCCAACTTTCCGAGCCAGAATAGCTGGTCAAAAATGAAGAAATTTCTAAACTGGGGACCATGGTCGGATTTCCCCCCCCCCGCCGTGGCTCCGCCTCTGTCAGTAGACAAAGCATTATTATCGTTCTTCATCGCAAATGATGAATATCGGCGTTGGCAAATTTGTGCACGCGTTGTCTAGGCCTCTATAGGAGCGTTGTAGAAATACGTCGTTTTAGGCAGTGTATACACCTACCTTGTTGTGCTGTAACGTGATAATGACCGTTGTATTTAGTTTCTCTTCAGTCTTCAGTCCGTCAATTGATAACGATAGAACTCGTGAGTTGATCACAGTTTCACTATAATATAACTGATAGTTTGAAACAAACGTTTATTTAAGAAACAATTACTTGTTAAATTAATTGGATTAAACAGCTGCTTGAGAATAGGATGATGCATATATAATAATTTATATTCGATTACCGAGACAACCACTAATTACTATTATTAATACGTTGACTTTGTAGGCTATAACAAGTAGGATGTAGCATGTTTCATAAGTGTTTTGCCTATAATTATATGCACCATCATGTTTTATAAATGTTCGCCTGAGTTTATAACTTTTCGTGCTGCTTTATGGTTAAATGCTTCTGACGCATGTAATTAGCATACTGTTGCAACTGGACTCTAGTTTGACTGGTGTGATAGCAAGGAAATTGCCAATGAGTGATTTTGCACTGTGCACAAGGTCTGATCTTGGCTATTCTAATAATCCATGCTACGTTAAACAAAACGTCTGTGAAGCTCAAGACTAAAAAAGCCTAAGAGAGTCTATAATTATGGTTGCGTTATAACTAGAATAGGGCAACTGCTGAGTTGCTTACTTATTTTCTGGAAGGAATTTGTCAACGGTTCGATAGTATGAAGCCCACATATGCAACGTTGGCTGCGTTTCCGATAAATTTCCTGCAGAATCAAGCAATATTATATCAGCATAAAATAGATATGAAACAGTGATATTGAATGAACATTTGCGGGAATGTGTTTGTGGCGTCAATGTCACAAAGCGCAATTTGATAAGTGTAACAGTTTGACTATCTGTAATGGTTAGGCCTACCTCAGCCGTGTATAGAGTTGTGGAAGTAGGCAAATTGCTACGCTGAGCCCAACTGGTTCGATTTCCCCAAATGCCACGACTTGGCTCGATTTTCGGGCACATATCAGCAAGTGAAATTGCAGCGCTTTTCACCATTATTTACTACCGTGTATTGAGAACTTATTCCGCGAATTTCTGCTATCCCTATCCATGGTGGTTGTGAGCTAGTAGCCTATCTAACTTGGGCAAATTGAAACTGGGATGCAATGTGGTGTGATAATGAACGTTGAACTTAAAGCATAGTTTGTTTAATATTTTCCCGGGCCAACTTGCCCGAAAAACAGATCCGCCCGAAATTTGGGGGAGGGCATTTGCTCCCTCTCGAGACCTCCGCCTCCTACGTATATGAACTTATACATTTGTGGAACCTTCCACCATTGCGCATACAAGCATACATGTACAGAGGCGTAGCGACCGCACTCCGCCCCCCCCCCCCCGACCAGAGGGGACCACGCAAGGAAGGGCCCCTGAAAGTGGCAAAAATGTAAGGTGTAACTATAGGAAATTGACATTTGTTGACGCTATATTGCACAATCCGTGTTCGAAAGCACTGCCAGAAAGACTTCAGCAGCAGTAAAATAATACTGAAGGCAGCCGTAATGTAGCCTATAATTGTGCTTTTGCCTAAAAACGGCGAGCCACACTCTAAAAGCAGCATAACCAAATTGCTACTTACTGTTCTCCAGTGCACCCAGAGTTATTGATATTTTGTCGCCTCTGGTATCACCACAAAATGAGTGGCTTGGGAATTCCAGTTGACGAGGCAGATTTGAAATATCCAATGACCATGCTTCTACATCTGATTGAAAACAATTCATTGAACGAAAGGCTGGATGGGTTATACCTGAATACTAACATGATTGTATCCACATGTCACGACTTACGAACAGCAAGCAGTCCAGACGCGTTATCATTTGATCTGATATCTACCATCTATAATAATTATATCCATCCATCTAATCCACCCATACATTCATCCGTCTCTCTCTCTCTCTCTCTCTCTCTCTCTCTCTCTCTCTCTCTCTCTCTCTCTCTCTCTCTCTCTCTCCTCTCTCTCCCTCTGTCTCTCTCTCTCGATGAGGATGATGATGATGATGATGACGACGACGACGACGATGACGATGGCGATGACGATGAAGATGACGATGACGATGACGATGATGATGATGATGATGACGACGACGACGACGTTGACGACGACGGCGATGGCGATGGCGATGACGACGACGACGATGACGATGGCGATGACGACGACGACGACGACGACGATGGCGATGACGATGACGATGACGATGACGATGACGATGATGATGATGATGATGATGATGATGATGATGATAATGATGATGACGAGGAGGAGGATGACGACGACGACGACAATGATGATGATAATGTTAATAAAAAATACTATTAATGGGAAAAAATAAGCTTCGCATAATTTCTAGCTAACACATGGCAGTATGATTACACTATACGTAATTTCATGAGTCGAAGTTGTAACTGTATGGCAGCCATGCGGGGTGTCTTACTGTCCACTTTATCAAACCTATATTATGCCACATGTAGCATATGGCTGAGTTGCCCTTTGGTATGTTAGATGGTATGGACTTCGCGTTCGTGCGCTTTTCGTGCCATATTGTTACCATAACACTAAGCTATGTACTCTTGGTGGGGTGCGGTGGTGTAGTGGTGGCGTCGTTGCCTTGAAGCCGGAAGGTTCGAGGTTCGAATCCACCTCGCCGCGTAAGGACCCTGGGCAAGTCCTTCACTCACAATTGCTCAGCGCTTCGGCGTGAAACTCCGATGCAGTGTCCGCTCTGCATTCGGGAGCGCCTCTGAGTAGAAGAGCTTGAAGGGGCGCTATAGCAAGTTCACATACAAACATACAAATATGATGGCATGTTACCCATCCAATATAGCTGTCTCCTTACCCAGATTATCGGTACAGTAGTTAGATATGTTCAGCTGGGATAGACTATGTCCATATACGTCAGTGGAGAACAAAATGATCGCCCCCACGTTTCTATTAATCTAAAACAATAACCAAACAGATGGACATAACTTCAGAAATCCTTGAGTTTCAACATGTAGTTATTTCTCCCTGTTTCTGTTTTTGACTTTCAAGCATTGGATATCTTCTCCTAGCAGGTCGATAATTGGTCAGATAGATTGAAATGTCGGTGATACCGTTCATGCGTTACATATTTAATTAGTTGATTAATTAATTATATGTTTATTTATTCATTTAACTAATAATAACTGTGATTGCACAATGATTTAGTTTCATCTGATTGACTGTGGCTACTCTGATGACTTTCTTCAAGTGACGTTAAATAAATTCGTAATTGCTAATAATTTTACCGTTACAGAAGTTATGTCGAAATCCGTTAATTAGAAGAGACATAGGCGTAACGTTCTATTGTGACGGTGGTGTCAAGTCACCACCGCTTTTAAAAGTGGTGGTGACAGTCACCACCACTTTTTGGTCCGACAAGGAAATATTTTTTAGAAACATGAAAGCATTTGGCTATCTAACATAATAAAGGTTATTCATGATTAGCATTGCAATGGCGACGATGCTGATGGCCTAGAGACCTCTACTGTCCACACTTCACAGCGTGTTCATTGTCTACAGTCATGGCTTAAATCATAAGGAGCGAAGGGAAGGAATTCAGGAATTGCCTGCCACTTTAAATTTGAGGAGGAAATGTGAAGCAATTCTCTCCCACAAATTGTTATGGCATCGAGGCAGTATAATAATTTTACTATGGCAAAGATTTTTAACGTTGCAAAATAAAACAGAATCATTACTTTATTTCTTGCACAACATATAATTAGACTCACTTAGGGCCTACTATAATTATAGGCCTAGTGCATGGATGGATGGATGGATCCAGATTTGACGAGAGCCTATGACAGAGGCCGTTTCACTCGACAGAAATTTGTTTGACAGTCACATATTACAGCATGCAACATATTTTTGCTTAGGTATATTATTATAATTTTTGAAACAAACGGTGTTTAAATGTGAGCCAAAAATTCTCAGCGTAGGCCTTTAGCAAAGAGCCAGAGCTCAAAATAGAGTTCAAAATAGGGGAGAGCTGAATAATATTGGCCTAACGATTAATTTCTGGTGGAGCTTCTAATTTTTTTATTCCTTTCAGCACGTCATATCTTTCCTGTCAAAGACAAATATGGCCTTAAAATTTGCGTTTGAATTTGACAAAATATTAAGCCAGATATTTTAAATCTGCGCTAATAAAAACAAGCCCACAACACCACAGCCCTATAGGTTAGCCCTTTCTTACAGGGGTTATAGACCAATTTTGCCTTTTTGTCAACATGATTATACTACATGATTAAAACTATACATACATTTTAAATTTTGCTCCTTAATGCAACTCTAATACACGGGGTGTGGACAATAAAAATGAAGTTAGAGAACCGCTGGGGAACAGGATGCCGAGGAAGGAATTGAACTGAGAAGTTGTGTGCCAAGGAATAGTCACCACCACTTTTACGGGGAAAGTTACACCCATGAGAAGAGAACATAGAGATGGCAAGCAAGCTAACACAGTCGAATGTTAATCGTGTTTCTGAATGAATTAGACTGGAGAATCATGCAATACATTCACCAAAGTTCCTAAATAGCTGCAGCCAGCGAGAACGAGATAACGATGTTTTTGTGTGATGCATAATAATTATAATCAATTGCTGTATTTGCAGGAGTTGATCAAAACGATCAGGGATAGCATGCATATCGGTTGATCTGAATTCAACGTTTTCCGTATACTGAAAGACATAGCTTAACCTATTGCCTTGTGTGTATACATAGTGAATGTAGAATTGGTATGATCATGACCTTGGTACACAGGTGCTTGAAGAAATTTTGAAACACTCAGGCCTATAATGGATAGTATTTATGCAAACTTCTGCTGTCAAGAGCTCACCATAGTGAAGTGAACAAAGTACACGAACATCAGAAAAACGAATTATAAAACAGTGAACTGAATCGAATTTGCATATTATATTTTGCTCAGATAAACCAATGGGAGTGATGAAAAGAACAAGATACATTTAAGAGGGTTCTTGAGTTATCCGAATAAAAAAATTGGCACATGGAGTGAAATAATTGCCTGATTTTTGTCACTGAATATTGATTGAAAGAAAAGCCTTTACTGCTTTAAGTTCTTTCCATTTGTCGATGTTGTTCGATTGAAGAACATTGCTGATCGCTTGGATAACAGACTTCATTGCGAGTTGGAAAAAAATAAAGTTAAAAACACTTACATGTAAATATATAGATGAATGCATGCAATATGTAAGAATGCTATAGTGTATTTATGTATGTATGTATGTATGTATGTATGTATGTATGTATGTATGTATGTATATATGTATGTATGTATGTATGTATGTATGTTTGTATGTATGTATGTATGTATGTATGTATGTATGTATGTATGTATGTATGTATGTATGTATGTATGTATGTGTGTGTATGTGTGTATGTGTGTATGTATGTATGTATGTATGTATGTATGTATGTATGTATGTATGTATGTATGTATGTATGTATGTATGTATGTATGTATGTATGTATGTATGTATGCATGCATGCATGCATGCATGTAAGTATGCTTCTGGGTATGTAACTGTGTGCGTTTACATGAACCTGTGGGCTCTACATTGATTTCGTATGCTAATATTTTATGTATAACTTACGTGTAGAAGTCTGTGATTGGACGTATCTATTTGATGTGCATGGCCAAGTTGTCTATCACAGTAAGCGGGTTGAAACACAGTTTTAAAATATGATGTTGAAGAAAGCCATAAATTATAATATAGGGGCCAACCCCGCGTCTTCGCAGTGTTGGTTTAATAAGCAGAGAAAGACATTTTTACGAATATATCCGCAGGCATCGATTATTTCTGAGTCGTACCTCGATCTCTCTTTTGCTTGCGTTATTTGGGCAGCTGTTTCTCAGTTCAGCCAATCGGTTGATCATCATCAATGAGGCGTTGAGATTTCCTACGCTCAGACCTTCGCTCACATTGGTCAAGTCTGATAATTGGCTGGCTATTTTGGCAACCAACGAATTGTTCTTCAGTCCAGTTTTAGCCAAGTCGTTGACCTTAATAGATAATAAGAATAAACAATTGCTGAAGTGCACAGATTAGAAGTTAACATAGAAATGATTGTCAGAGCGATGACTTCATTCACATCATGGAGCTAATTGCACTTGATCAACGCAACTATACTTTATCTAAAGCATTCTTTCACTTTATAAGTCTTAACTAAATGTGACGCAGGGGCTCGAAACCCGTCGTTTGTTGCTTCCTAGATATTGCGCTAGACGCCGAAATAGGTCAGAGGGGTAAAGAATGCGGTTTATTCTTTAATTCAGAATATGACTGGAAATTCGCCCTAATTTGCAAAGTAGTGAACCGATTTTGATGCCGTTTGGGTTATCTGATTAAGAATAAATGCCTCTAATGTCCAGAAAAATTTCAGAATAATAACTTAGTGGATTCAGTTGACTTGGATGACACGAATATTCAGTAACTTTTTACTTTATTTTTTCACTGAAAACTAATGAAAGAATCAAACGAGCACAACTTTTGTTAGAAAAAAGATAATTTCATTGTGTTAAAAGCATTTTAGAGCATGTTCATTGTATCGTATGACTAAATCAAAAGATCAAAAACCCGAAATGTGACGGGTTTTGAGCCCCTGTGTCACAAATGGCTGGGGAAAGGAGGCAGAATGTCCGATAATGATGGGCAGGTTACACGCCAAAGCTCACTAAGTCCGAAAGAAACAATATAGATTTCGTCATTTATTTATCTGTAGCATTTATAGAGCATCCCTATATTTATTCTCCTGCATAAATCGATAAATCTGTTTAAAATATTTTTCTCGATAAAGGCTGTGTTCAACATGGAGACTGAGTTTATAGAAATAAAATTACATTATTGAGTAGATCTCTGAATCCCTTGTCTACGCAGCCAATGCAGTTTGTCTTGGACCAAAAGGCGTTCATCATGCTTCCGATCAGAGAACAAGTTCTTGAACATCTTCCTAGAATAACCAAATATTTAGAAAATTCGGTTGCAAGCGAGACAAAGAAGCGACAAACATTAAAAGAAAAAAATTTGGAGTTAATTGAAACGACGACATCTATGACAAATGGGATGTTTTTCATTCACAAAGAATGACATACGCAGGCTGCTGAGATACTTATTAGATGTTTACCAATGGAGGTGTTGCCTGGACATGGACCATAAACTTCCCTGCCGGTCAGCGTACGATTCCAATGAATTGAATGTTCAGCACGTTCGGCGTCGCAGAACTTATCTGAAAACGGTCAAAAAATGTCATTAGCAAAGCAGCTATAATCATGAACTGCACAAGGTAATTTATCTTTATTCCCTCTGTCTTTATTACACTTCATCAATGCGACATAGTTGCTGTTTTGGGAGAAAGAGATGGCGAATTTGGTGTCTATCACTCCAAGGCACCACCTAGATTACCACAAATAATATTAATATTGCACCATGTACTTGGTGCAATATATTATTGTTCTTAGACCCGTCTAATAGTGAATTTATGCGTAGCCTACAGGCCTGCGTGACCGACGGGTGTAGGCCTAAGTATATCAATTGAGCTGCTCTGTACATTCGCCAGCATACTAACTGCCAAATCTCCTTTCAATAATCTAGGTAGGAGCGCTGTCTTGCCAAAGCCTTAGCTTCTCCGAACACATCACTCATCTAATCTTTTCCCTCTCCCATTCCATGCATAATTATCGAAGACCTGCGCAGACTCGCCTATGATCGTCTTCCAATGTCAACAAACGAGTAGCCTAATGCATAGTTTCGCAAGATCCGTTGGAGTGAATCCATATAGTGGGTCACATAGATCGCATTTGCCAGCACCTGTTGCATTGCATCCACTAGAGCAGTTCGCAGAACAAGCTACATAGCAAGCAATGATCTGCTTAGTAAAATTTTGCGTCGGTCTATATGTAGCCTAGTGCACATTATCTTGAAAGTGAATGCAGGTCTATCATTAGGCCTACGTCAAATATTTTTGTAGAAAACACAACCGTAAGACTAGAAAAAATAATTATCATAGTAAAGTGTAGGACTGAGTCATTTTAATGTTTAATTAGCACGCATTAAGTGCACACAATGCCAGAGTTGCGAATGTATTTATATAATAAGGTAGCCTATTAAAGTAAAAGTAAAGTCCTATCCCATTCCATGAGGAACATAGGGAGGCGCTCATCTCCTTTTCCATGGCCCTGAGCCAGCAATGGACGAATCCCAAGGTCCTGGACACGAGGCCAGTGTATCGCAGGACTTGCTGTTTACTTCCCAGCTTACACCGGTGTAAAGGTTTCAGATTACCCCCTCCTAAACATTACCCCCCTGCAAACTGTAAATTGCATCAATCTTCGCATTTATTGCACTGAAAATATAAAAAAATTCATCCCGCTTGTTGTTTCGGTCTGAACATTTTCATCCGTCATCCCACTTCGTGGTTTTTTTATCAATATTTTCATCTGTAACTAAAATACTATTCGCCGCTGAAGTTTACATGGAGAAAATGGCTTCGAGACTATAATTTTTCTCGGATCAAAATATTGATAGCAAATCACGAAGTGGGATGACGGATGAAAATTTTCAGACCAAAACAAGAAGCGGGATGATTTTTATGATTTTTTAGTGTAATAGATGCGACGATTGATGCAAATCTAGTTTCCGGGGGGGGGGGTAATCTGAAACTGGTTTTAAGTTACCGGGGGGTAATGTCTAGGAGGGGGTAATTTGAAACCTTTACCTTTACACCGGTGCCAAATTATACCGCTTGGTGACAGAGGCACGTGTGCGTAAACAACTTGCCCAAGGTCGTTACCCGGAGTCGAACCCGTAACCTCCCGCTCCGAGAGCGAGCGCGTTACCGGTCTGCCACCAGGTCGCAGGTATTATAGCAATTTAAAATGAATTAAATCATTTAAATCACGAAAAAATATGGGAACAACAATTTAAATGTTGTTTCGAGCTTTGGACACCCCGTTTTAGGTTATACGGTACCTGTCTGATTTTCTCAAATAATTGTAATATGTTCTCTAACTGGTACCATGCTGACAGTAAAATAATTGATTGACTGATAAAAAAAGAAACCCATACATTCGCATGATCCGTTAGATGTGAATCCAAATCCTTCGTCGCATTGATCGCATTTTCCAACTCCTCTTACATTACATCCAGTTGAACAGTGCGCAGAACAAGCTGCAAGGAAAGCGTATAGCTATTTAACATCTCTGAAATGGTGCGACAAAGTGTATAAATATTATTTCTTACAAATACACCTCAGTACCGTACTTAATAAATTAATGTCTCTGAAATATTTCGTCGTATTAATAAATAAAAACTACGACCATTCGGAGTATACATGAAAATCAGACGAAGATGTGGCTGTGGCAGAGCCGTATATTTCTGGGCTGTGGTAGAGTGGTACACGGATAAGTCGGTCTTCCATTAAAGATCAATCACATGTTCAAAGAAACAAAAATGAGTTTGGCCTGTACATATTAGGCCTACATCCGCAAGTTCCGTCGAGAGTGAATCCGTCTCCTGGGTCACACAGATCGCACTTGCCAGCATTGGTTGTATTACATCCAGCCGAACAGTGTCTAGAACAGGCTGCAAATTAAATCATTAATTTCAAGGCCGTAGCCAGGATTTTATTTCGGGGGGTGTTTCTTCACTTTCTCGTCCGAAAAAACTGCTGACTTTTTGTAATCATCCAGCCGAAATCTTCAGAAAATGTCATCAATTAATTCTATTTTATTGACATTTTCCATTTCAGAGGGAAAAGTATTTTCATGGTTTTATTTCATGGTTTTTACATCATGTGCTCGTAAATGCATTCTATTATTTTTTTACATTTTCCATTCCATTTCGGGGGCTGTTCACCGTTGTAGGCCTAAAGGTTTCAAATTACCCCCTCCTAAACATTACCCCCCGGTAACTTGAAACCGGTTTCAGATTACCCCCCGGGAAATAGATTTGGATCAATCATCGCGTTTAGTGCACTACAAAAATCAGAAAAATCATCCCGCTTCTTGTTTTGATCTGAAGAATTTCATCCGTCATCCCACTTCGTGGTACGTTGTCAATTTTTTGATCGAAAAAAAATAGCCTCGAAGCCATTTCTCCATTGTAACTTCAGCGGCGATTAGTATTTTAGTTACATATGAAACTATTGATAACAAACCAATAAGTGGGATGACGGATGAAAATCTTCATAAAAAACAAGAAGCGGGATGATTTTCTGATATTATTAGTGCCATAAATGCGATGATTGATGTAAAATACGGTTTTCAGGGGGGTAATGTTTAGGAGGGGGTAATTTGAAACCTTTACATCGGCAGTTAGCAGAACAAGCAACACAGATTAAGACATTCATCTACTAAGCAAATGTCGTAGATACCGTGAGTCAAAAAGGCCTAACCTAAACAGTAGCCCACATATGCCACAACGTCCCAATTCGTGCGGAAACCTTTTGACAAACTGATTTTTAACCCTCCGTCTACCAAGGGGGTGGAAACCATCTCTAGATATTTTGTATTTCAAACTTTTTCATTAAAAAATTTGAGAATAAATTAATTGACATTTTAGATAGATTTAAGAAATTCATCTACACACATGTGAGATTAAAAAAAAAGTGTAACGAAATCTCGCACCATTCAAAAGTTATGGCCTAAATGGCAGAAGTACCAAGTGGGTACCCTCTAGTTAGGCTAGTTTATCGACTATATCCAATTCATAATTTTACCTTGGTCTGATTGCGCTATCGTCCAATTGCGCTAGCTATAGTTAACTAGTTACCTGAGTAACACTGGTGCGTCACTGCGAGATATTTTGGAGTACCAACACATGGATCACCGAAAACTTGGTTGGTTGCGTTGACGGTACACTGCGATTTTCCGGAACACCTGTCAATGTGTGTACAGCTCATGTAAGCCAATGTGCGTATATGCAGTTGGATATATAAGCATGGGCGGAGTTTATCAGGGGCTAGGGTGGGCTAAGCCTCTCAAGAAGACCCAGATTCATTTTTTACCGTGTAAATGGTTTATTTTTCCGGACTTAGCCCCCCTCCAAGAACGGAAACCAAACTCCGCCCATGTATATAAGGAAAATACTTACTTACTTACACTTACTTACCGATAAACTGACTTTACTGTAACAAACTAAGAGTAACGTAACAGGTGAAAACACTAGACAGATACGCAGACAATAAGGCAAAGAGCGTTGTTAAAATTGAGACAAGATAATTATGCGTGTTTGTATGTGGATAAGCGTTATTTATAAGCGACTGTTTTTAATTTCAGATCGGTTCTTAGCGATTATGACATTGTGCCAAATACAAAGAGTTTCGTCCTTCGACGACTTTAAAATTTATTTGATATGACAATGATGATGAAAATGAAAACATTAATTTACTGAGTAAATGCTGTAGATAGGTAGACTACCATGCGTAAAATTATCTTGAAAATAAATAATATTGTTATATTATTTTGTTAGAAACATATAATTTTTATTATGTCAATCCAAATTTTCTGAATTGAGACGGTCATTTTTAAAATTAAATTAGTTTTTTTCATTAATTGGGCCTGGTTTATTATGTTACACAGGAGGATTGCTGGATTAGTTGGTAATTTAGGAAAAGAGTTAGTCACTAAACAATGTCAGAAATTTTTTGTTAAGCATGAGCAACTGCGATTGGTCTGCGTTCCAGAAAAACACCTATCTCGACTGTTTGCTTGTTGTCCATTTTACGATGCCAGACTGTGTTGGACCGCGCTTTGTATTTCATCACTTGCCACATCTGACAGAACTGGGTTCTGTCAGATTTTGTCAGATGTGGCAAGTGATGAAATATGAAGCGCGCTATAATTATTCTGGGATCGGAAATTGAGCTTTCAAGTGAAGATTGCTAGATTCGTAATCGAAATAGGAATCTCCAACAGTGGCGTATAGCCAGGAATTTACATTGAGGGCTTGGGGATTTTGTGGCCTGGCCGGATGTCCTTTCTGGCACCAACCCAACAGTATTGCTGTAAATGAAAAGGGAATAAAGTAACAAAGGGAATAAAGTAAGAAAAACAATTGTTACTACAAACAATTGTTTTGTTTTTCTTATTTAAGAGGATAAATAACCTTTAAAAAGCTTCTCCTAGGCCAATGAGGGTTTTAACCCCTTGTTACGCCACTGATCTTATAGAGCGCCACTCGAGAGCCAAGCGCGAGGAACCAGCTTAAAATTTGGTTGGGAAAACTTAGAGCCACTAAGTTATAAATTCAAGTTGCCTTTCTCTGAAAATTGTTTATGACACTAAAAACAATTAGTCATCGTCATCATCATCGTCATCATCACCATCATCATCATCATCATCATCATCATCATCATCGTCATCATCATCATCATCGTCATCATCATCATCACCACCACCATCACCACCACCACCACCACCACCACCACCACCACCATCATCATCATCATCATCATCATCACCACCACCACCACCATCATCATCATCATCATCATCATCATCATCATCATCATCATCATCATCATCATCATCATGCTCTAGTGGCTTTAAATTTTGATTATAACATACACTTTTTAATTAAACGCATTTTCCAAAAAAGGAGATAGAATGGTTTATTCCACCGGATAGTCTATACTGGTATATTCCATCCGGGGGATAGATTAATTCATCCCCCGGGATAGCTTTAAGGGGGGATACAATGGATGGAATATCACGTGACACTGGTATTCGCCGATGTCAAGAAAATTAAGTCGTTGAAATTTCATGAGTGAGGCAGTCCTATGGATCGATTAAGAACTGCTCCTCAGCTTCTGCGGTTTCTCATACATTATTTTAATTTATTTATAATCACGATTTCAAGTGGTCTTACAATGCAAATTGAACTTCAAGTATTTATAAGCAGCGAGTCATGAATGACTCACATGCGTTGAACGACTAACATGGAGTTGTTCGAAGAGCAACTCGTATTCCAGTGTGAATATCGATGATGACTACAATTATCGGAATAACCATAGTTGGCGTATTCGATGTGAATACGTTCAGTCTCATTGCAACTGATCGTCAATTCACGATATTCGCATGCGTGGCCAGTTATCGACCTATTCCGTTCAGTAGCTTTGACGCTGGCTACAATATAAATTTCACATTTTGAAATTATTTGGTTCTAAAGGCACATTTTCTTAACATTTTGCAGGCATAGGCCTACATGTACAGCTCAATTCAATTTCATTACATGCAAACCCTTTGGGTGACTGCGATGATGACGACGATGACGACGACGATGATGATGATGATGATGATGATGATGATGATGATGATGATGATGATGATGATGATGATGATGATGATGATGATGATGATGATGATGATGATGATGATGACGACGACGATGATCATGATGACGGAGATGATACATCTAAGTTTTCAGTTTTGTTTTGAGCCTTCATCCTCCTGCGCAATCGCCTTCATGAAACCGAGCACGTGCTTTTAGGCTGGCAACATTCACTTGTGACCGACAGGATGCAACATAAAACCTCTATGTCGTATTTAACGAAACGTAGTAGCCTATGTAATATTACTCAAGCTGATAACTGGTTCAAAGCGTAAAATAATAGCAATGTTATTATGCGCTTTGAACCAGCTATCAGAATAAAGTCTTCACTGCTGTAATACCATAATGTTGTTATAATAATTGTTATAATAACATTATGGTATTACAACAGCGTAGACTTTATTCAAAATGTTCTTGCATTATAGCTGCTATTGCACAAGGAAAAGGTCTAAGATTACTCTCCGTGATGCCGATGTATAAGTCAGAGGCCAATATTTATTTTGGTGGTCGAGTGTTTATAGAGACTGTAGATCTATCTCTCGGCAGGCACTAACAACGATTTGTACACGTCTCAAGCAGAACCAATGCATGGTGTAACATTTCGGACGCTCACAGCAAACCATTGTGCGTTTAGAATGCCGTATGATACCAAATGGTTTGGTATAACGACACAAGCGGATTTGCGGAAGGAGGGGTTCAGTGCTCAGCGTGTGACCGAGCAGAGGAGTGCAATACGAGCCCCTGTCATTGCCCGTGGACTCGTAATGCGAGTCCGAAGCCTGTATGAAAAAGAAAGGCAACGATAGCCACCACTAGACAGATTATCAGGTCAGAGCATACGTCGATTGAATATCCTACTTGCTGGTATGCCAAACGGTTCTAGGACAAAATGGTAGCGGACAAAATGGTACGAACAAAACGGTATGTTTAAATGGAAGCTGGATGAGGGCATTTTATTGCTGAAGTAGAGGGTGGATGACTTTTTGTGGCTGAAGTAGAGCTCTAGTGAAGAAAAAAGTTTGAGAAAAGGAGGCTGGATTGGCGGAAAAATGCTTGAGAAATGGAAGCCGAATTGATGTGTTTCATTCATGTGTTTCATGATGTATCCAGCTTCAATTTCAGCCATGAGATTCCTTAAATCAACCTCCATTTGTAATGCATCTTTCATTAATCCAGCTTCTATTTTAGCTATGAGAATACCCTGATACAGCTTCTATATCTAAAGCGTTATTTTCATCAATCCAGCTTCTATTTCATATATAAAAATTCACTAATCCATAGGGTGGTCCTTATTTTTAAAAGTTTGATTTTATAACGGGGCACCCTCTAAGTTGGTTTGTATTGATGAGAAAAAAATTGAGAAAATTTTTGGAGAGAATCTGAGGACATTTAGGGGTCGCTACCAGAGGTTAAAGTTCAAGGTTAGAATTAGTTTGGGCTTTGTGGTTCACAATGCGTAATTTCCATTAATATGCTTTCCAACCATGTTAATCGCTGTGATAGAATTTGATAGACAACTACTCAAATATTTATTAACATCTCCGACATTATGATTGCCACCTACTTACTTATTTTATTGACATTTTCTATAATGCGTTCACAGCCATTGCATCTTTTGGCGGTAATTTCGCTTCATTTTGGTTTTTTCGTGTATATTGCTTAATTTCGTTATTGTCAAAAAGAACACAAAGTTGGCAATAGGCCTAAGTCTTGACAATGCCACGGCGAAAGTGAGTAGGCCTAACAGAAATGCAACACTTGTAGGCCTACTTTCTTTTGCTCTACAAAGTCTTGGCAACGATCCCGCAGAGTTCAATCTCAATTGCTTTTCAATTCTTGCGCAGTAAATAAAGAATCGGCAAAAAATTTCTGAAAACTTTAAAGCTGAATGCCTACCCGGAGTTCCTCTAATAATTCACTGGGATGGAAAGTTGTTGAAAGACATCTGCAGACTTCAAAAAAGAAATAGTAGACCGTCTTCATGTCCTCGTTTCTAGAGTGGGTGTCGACCAGATCCTCGGTTTACAGAAGTTATCATCGGGACAAGAAAATCATCAGTGTCTACATTGTATGAAGCGGTTGTGACTTGGGGCATTACTGATCAAATCAAATCTATGTGATTGTGCTTTGACACCACATCAGTGAACAGTGGACTTAGAAATGGTGCCTGCATCCTGTTGGAACAGAAGCTGGACAAGGATTTGTTGTAGAGTGCATGTGGCTATCACATAGGCCTAAATTAAGATGTAGGCAGTGGTCATGTTTTCTCTTAGTTCACCGAAGGGTAAGGACATAATGATTTTTCAGCGGGGCTGCCCAGAGCGAGGTTGATCGGTTAGAACATTTACAGTGTAAAGATATGGATGTTCAAGAAATAAAATTATTCAAGTCAACAAGAAGAGAATAAAGGGTATATAGCTGACATCTGCCTGCTATACGTCAAAGGCTGGTTTCAAGCACCGTATGCACCATCTATATTCCTCGACTTGACCTGTATAGAGTGTAGATCTTTAAGGACATTGCCAAAATACAGGGAAATAAATAGTGCAGTTGCAGACATTGCAATGAAGAAATGTTTGGGTGACCTTTGGTATCTTTCAGAGGAATTGGTGGCTTAAATTGTGTTCTTTGATTCATGGGCCCTATGGGGCTTCCATTTATACCAAGCGCCAAATGGTTGCTACTCTGGACAAAACTTGGATCGAACATCCACTACAAAGAAGAACCTTGGAACCTGCTGTAATAAGCTCAATGCAACTGGAAGATTTTGTCATGGAAAACACGGAATTTTTCAAGTTTTCTCCAACAAGACGTTGATATACATGGTCAAACGACGAGAACTTCAAGTTAGATTAGGCCAGTGCGAGCTCAGTGAAAGTTGTGAATGACATTATAAATCGTGGAGTGACACTCATGAACAAGTATAACAAGCTTAAAACAAATAATGAGGATCAGATGCAGAGTCTGCTATATTGGTTGTGAAGAAATATATAGCCTACCTATCGTCGCAAAAGACTGATGCAATAATGAAAACATTAACTGGATATTTTTTTTATGTCCATGTATGCGTTTTGTCCAAAATAGTAAACCAGTCCACAGGCCACTAGTCCACCTCCAGCACGGTCCATTGCCCACCAGAATTTATTTCAATTTGTGCATTCAACCATACATGTACACTAGTAATAGTATAGGCCTACAATATACATGTACGATATTCCATGTTTCGCCTGTGTCTTTACATTGATATATATATTACGTCCGGTAGCGACCCCTAAAACTAAAAAATATCAGTCAAAATTTTCAGTGTTAATATTTTTTAACCTAAAGGTATAAGTTAGGAGGGTGCCTCGTTTAAAATTCTCCAAAAAATATTTTTACATGGAGCTAAGGACCACACTACTAATCCAGCTATCATTTCATCCATACCATTTTGTCCGCTACCACTTTGTCCGGTCACCATGTTAACCCAGTTAGGATCAGATAAAGAGGTTGGCTGACTTCCTATTGAGTGCGGACTTGAGATCTAGGCTACGTATTAAGGATTTTGGATAAAATTCAGCAAGTTGCTATTAATTTTGTTTGAAAGCGAAATAGGCTGACATCTACGACTTCGCTTTTAACCTGCATGACCCGACGGTCCTATCCCGTTCCACGAGGAACATTGGGAGGCGCTCATCTCCTTTTCCATGGCCCTGAGCCAGCAATGGACGAATCCCACGATCCTGGACACGGGGCCAGTGTATCGCAGGACTTGCTGTTTACTTCCCAGCTTACGCCGGTGTAAAGGTTTCAGATTACCCCCTCCTAAACATTACCCCCCTGCAAACTGTAAATGGCATCAATCATCGCAGTTATTGCACCCAAAAAATCGAAAAAATCATCCCGCTTCGTGTTTTGGTCTGAAGATTTTCATCCGTCATCACACTTCGTGGTTTGTTATCAATATTTTCATCTGTAACTAAAATACTAATCGCCGCTGAAGTTACAATGGACAAAATGGCTTCGAGGCTATTATTTTTTTCGGATCAAAATATTGATAACAAAACACGAAGTGGGATGACGAATAATATTCTTCAGACCAAAACAAGAAGCGGGATGATTTTTCTGTTTTTTCAAGTGCAATAAATGCGATGATTGATGCAAATCTAGTTTCCGGGGGGTAATCTGAAACCGGTTTCAAGTTACCGGGGGGTAATGTTTAGGAGGGGGTAATTTGAAACCTTTACACCGGTACCAAATTATACTGCTTGGTGACAGAGACACGTGTGCGTGAACAACTTGCGCAAGGTCGTTACCCGGAGTCGAACCCGCAACCTCCCGTATGACCCGACGAGTTGGAATTATTTCATGTTTTGGTGAGACTCCACTTGACTGAATGTGGAAAAATTGAGTAACCGCGAACTTCAAATTGCGAAAACGACTCTATAGGCCTAAAGCTAGGCGCATGAAACCAATTTATAAACGAATGCTACGCCGAGTCAAATGGGTTGTGAATGGTAACTACAGTTCGTATGGCTTGAAATCAGAATATCTATGGCAGAAATTGAGACAGTTTCAGAACATGGCAACAGCACAGAAAAGGAAACTTGAAACAACCCTCATCTTTCCTGATTCGCAAATGTCCCCCAGCGCATACGATAGTTTCGCATCCCGTAATGTGTATCTATAGAACAACAACAGTTACTGAGGATATTGGTCTCATACTATACGCAAACCATTGTTTAAGCCAGCGTTTCCCAAAGTGGGTTCCGCGGAACCCAAGGGTTCCGCGGGGCGAGCGCAGGGGTTCCGCGAAAAGTTGTAAATAATCGATTTTTAAAAAAAAATGCATTGGAAGTTTGAAACTACAGTCAATCGACTTATGTGTTTTATCCTCGCCCATTGAGCGGCTATTCGAGCTCTCATTGCCCATTAGAAATCCAGTTACCTGGTACAATTTATAGGCATCGATCACTGATGAGACGTACGTATATGCTTAGGTCAGAGCTGTAAATCTGAACAAGAACTCATCCATCTTTGCTATCGTTATCCCAACCGAGGCTAATCTGAGCACGATTAGGCCTAAACGCGACAGCTTAAAAAGTACCGGTACTGCCAAGTCAATTTATCGAACTGCGCAGTTGTGACAAATAATAACTTTATTAGTTGGTGTAAAGTTCTGTAAACATTTACCAAAATTCAGTGACTGTATCGTAAGCTTGGGTTCTATATATACGCAGCTATTCTTGATTTAAATGATGGGTCTAGGCCTACAGCTGACAATAAGAATCCTGCAGCTTTCAAGTGTCAAGCCAATTTTAGACATAAAATGTATAAGAAGAACAAGAAAGTGCTGTTCGTATTCTAGACTTCATGTGCGCTACTCACAGTATTGGGATCCACACGAGACGTGATTTTCAAAACAGTTCAACTTAATTTTTCAGATAAGAGAAGTAAACTTTCTACAATAGTGTTTTGGTAGGCCTATATAGCCCATATTAGTATGCTTCATAGGCGCTATGCATACTTCAGTTCGTTTAGTTGATATTGGGGTTCCGCAAGAAAATATTAGGACACGAAGGGTTCCGTGGCCCAAAAAGTTTGGGAAACGCTGGTTTAAGCTATGTATACTTTTTAGGCCTATGCAGAGGCACATGGTAGACTATAGGCCTATATTATAACGATGCATCTAGACGAATGACCGGCTTTTAGGCCTAATAATGGGCCTAATCCTGTGTCGCCCATTTCCTCCTTCCTAATTGCATTATTTCCAGTTTGAGACCAGAAGGACTACTGCATCGGTAGGCCTATCTAGGTTTCGCATTTCGGGTGTTTCCAATGGACATATGGAAGCAAATACAGGGAATAAACACAAAATCGGTTGTAAAACCTTCTGATGTTGCATATTTCGTGATTGAACTCTTAAAACTCATCGTCCTAAAAACGGAAATGTTTTTTGCAACTCTTCCAATTTGTTCGTTCTGTGTTTCGTCATATTTTCACCTCTCCTCCGCCTGCAACCATCTCTGCTACTCTTCACCAGCGACTTAAAAAGCGCACTGTTCACATAATCATGTCGTCATTCGACAAATTACCGTGCCACCGCACGATCAGTATCACCAGGGACGCATACAACCTTAAATTCAAGAGGGGCAACTCTGTGAGACGCCCATGATCCAAACGCCATTTACAAAGTCCAAAGATCCTAAAAGGTACGGTACGCTATGCCAATCGTCTTTGTCTCTCTTTCATGCGTCTTATAATGTACCCAGTGCTTTATGTAGGTTTTGCAATCAGTTTAGAGCAAGAGGTCAAGACATTGCAACCCGTAGGCCTATATAGGGCTACACGAAACAATAATCAGGATTTTTATAAGTATAGGCTTATATAAAAACCAAATGAGACATCGGTCTTCTCTTGGCTATAAGTAGCTACACCTCTGGCCATCATCACCGTTGAACCACACTGTCTCCTCGGCTTCACAATCAACAAAAATAGTTTTCAGACGTTTGCAGAAAAAGGAAAGAGGGCCGTAGAAGTACACAAAGCAATGAGTAGGCCTACATAGAAGCAAACAAAGGTGTAGGCCTATTTCGCAAGATTTGTGTTTTTTCGCCTCTGCCAAACGTTTCCGAGCTAATCGATTCGAGAATGGAAATTGGAACAAGGAGATGATATTTAAAACGAAATATCTTTGATATGATTGTGATTTGTGGCAAGTCTTTTATGTCTAACTCTTAGTTGCCATTTGGTCAATCTTTCAACATGGGGGTAATTGCCGGGGAAGTAATTGTCCTAGAACCTGAAATATGTATTTGAACAGAGGTAGGCTGGATTTACCGCAGTGTGATAATATAAATTAGCAAAGAACAGGCATGTGACATTTAGATAAGAATAACAATAATCGGAATTTAATAGAATAAATAGAAGTAGACCTACACAATAGTACAGAAAACGAATCGAAGACTCTAAAATAACATAGAATGAAATAGAACATAATTAAAAGAACAATAAACAGAACAACTTAGAACATAATAGCTGACAACAATTCCTCCTT
Source organism: Lumbricus terrestris (assembly GCA_949752735.1). Taxonomy (NCBI): domain Eukaryota; kingdom Metazoa; phylum Annelida; class Clitellata; order Crassiclitellata; family Lumbricidae; genus Lumbricus; species Lumbricus terrestris. The sequence goes on from OX457049.1 coordinate 21,698,277, forward strand.
TAATTATCAATTCGTTTAAATTGGCACCAATATAATATTCGTCGTTGAACCTACTCTGTTGCCCATAAGTTTCTAACGGTGAAGAAATGACGAGAAGAAGAAGAAGAAAACTCTGCATGATAAAAATATATGAAGATCTTCTCGGTTGCCAATAAAAATCTTCTTCTTCTCGTTCGCTATTTCTCCATCGAGTTCAACAACCGCAGATAGATAAAAGAAGCTCTTTTTAAAAGACGACCTAAGAAGTCTTGCACAACAAGTGCAATGACGCACATCATTTCTCGTTTAAATACAGCATAGTACTATGGCGCGCCGTAGATTTGATCAGACGAAGCAGCATTGGAGCCCAGGAGCCAATGCATTATGGCATTATAGTCACGCCGAGCAAATGAATGCACTTCCAAAGTTTCAGTGTCGCTTTAAGCGCTGTTTGCTTCTTAGCGAAACTTAAGCTCAACCGAAAATAGCCAGAGAATCATTTGCAATGTGAACGAAATAGAATTATTTATAGATGTAATGATTAGTAAGTCAAACCACAGACTATATATGCCCTAATTATTATGCAATTCATTAGAAACTTGCGTGTTATATCGCTTTAAAGTTCTAAATTAGTATTAACCATTGCCTGGATTTTGGGTTTCGCCGCACACTAATTGTAGGCCTGCTGAAAAAAACAATTTTTTTTAAATACAACTTGCTAGTCGGATAAATAAAATTGTTGCTATTTAAGCGGACGTTGTGCTGATAAATATTGTTGTTGTTGAAAATAATTGCAGCAGGATTTGGATAAATGGATCCTTGGGTGAATGGAATCTAGATTGATTAAAAAAACAGAATCACGCCAACGGGGAAGTCCGATTGATGAAACTCAATATACAGGTTGGGACCAGGCCCGCCGACAGAAACTCCGGGCCCCTGGGGCCCAGGGGCTTCTATCCCTATACATGGCGGGCGCAGCTTGCACCCAGGGAAAAATAGGGGGGGAATCAGAAGACAGCTAAAATTCACGTCGGTTGGGGGGGGAAGGTTGGACATGGAGGGCAGCGTTATCTAGGCATCACTAGGCTAAAGGAAGATAGTAAAGGAAGATCCCCAAGAAAATACTTCCCCTCCATATAAATTTGGACAAAATGGTAAGCCTAATAGTTTTTAGCAAAATGTGTACACTTTATACACTTTGAGTTTTTAGTTAGGCTACTATCTGCATTTTTCAATTACATGAACTGCTATTATATACTATAAAAAATTTCCTATTACATGATTATAATTAGGTTTTTACTATTTTAATAAATAATATAATCATATTAATGTTAATACAAATACTATTTTGCACAACTAAATGACTTCCCCCAATGTTATCTTTCAAATTCAGACAGTCAAATTTGGTCATTGAACACTTAGTAGGCCTAGGGCCTAAAGCAACATCATTATTACGTGGGCTTACAATGTATGTAAGACCTAAATTGTATTTTATTATTATTGCATTGTGCTCTTAAAAAATTATGTAACGCCTCTCGAGTGCACACTGATCAGAGGCGCAAAACATATGGTTGCCCAATTTTGGCAGCAATTCCTCCGCTGAAACAGTAGAGTAATTTTGCTAAGAGGACAGCCTAAAATGCTGAAATTGCAATGCGGAAATCGCAAAATTTTCTTATGGTGAGGGCACATTCCCTCCCCATACCAGGTCCCTTCTCGGCGCTACACATGCTTCGGCGATCGTCTGCTGGATGCTCGTTTGTCCTTCTCCAAACAAACCTTCATTCCCACACTAGAGGAGGGCATGCGCTAGATTGCATTATATTGCATACATGGAGGAAGGCCGGTCCAGAAAAGGGGGAGAAGAAAATGGATTGCGCCCGGTTGCTTAGGGGGATAGAAGCCCCTGCCCTGGGCTGAGCAGTAACCTGAATGTTAAAAAGTTAATTCAAATAATATGGTAATCAACAAGCAACCTATCTGGATTTAACTGCAACAATATATTTGCTATACATGTAGTTATCTCTTATACTATCCTGGTAGTTCTCTATATTGTCTGCGAACCTAAAAATGCACTTCGGAAATGCTCTTTCTTCATCGCCTGGAAAATTGTCCGAATGTCTTTGGGTACCATTTATTATAAGCCTAAGCTTACTAGCAGCCTATTATCAAAGATATTAGAGTTTTAAAACTCTAATATCTTTGCTATAGTTATCGCCTCGACCGTTTGTGTATAGGCCTAAACGCGGACCCTGGCGGCAGAGTGCCAACATCAAAACAATGCCTCTTTACAGTTTCCATAATTTCAGCATTTTCAAAAACTCTTATCTATAATGTCTTCATTTGGGATATTAAGATATTAACACCACAAACTTCATTTTCATCCATTCAGTTATATACGATCATCATGCAGGCTCGTTTAATTCACTAGAATCAACCGATGTAGGCTAGGTATATGTCAGTATAGGCCTAATTAAGGGACCTGATTGATATTCTGAATTGAAATAGTGTGCTACTGTATAAGCTTACCAATTTTTGCCTTGTCAAACTTATTAGCTTTTTCTTTTTGCTTTGTGCTCCAGATTTGTGTTTATAAAATATTTCATCGTTGCGAGAGAAATTTATCATTTAGGCCTAGATTTGTTGCGATTGAAATCTGACAACGCATAATTTAGCAGAAGAACGTTCTGAGACGGAAGTGAGCGTGTTTCTTGACAAAACACCGATAACTAGGGCAAAGGACAGTTGTTTGCAACTTAAACAGCTGTTGTAATGTAACACTAATAGCCTATTAGGCTCTGTTTAAAACAACATAAATCACAAACAATAGGCTAGGTGAAATAAGTAATTATAGGTTGGGCCTGCCGCCCGTGATCAACATAATGAAACATGTATATTATAATCACTGTAGCCCGGGCCCACTCCGGGTCCCTAAAAGTCGCCGGGCCCCTGGGCATTTGCCCCACCCCTGCCCCCTCTCGGCGGACCTGGTTGGGCCAAAAAGCAATTCCCTAGGAGTGTAACACAACAGAGCATTTTTCTTCATCAACATAACAACCGCCATCAAGTCCCGACACCAACCATTTGGAGACGATGGGTACAAATAAATGTTTTCATTGCTTTCAGTCATTTGTCAACCAGTGTTTAATCTAGACGTCTCTGGGGCAGAGTTTCCCAGGATTGACATTTCTCCCCCATAAAAATTTCACGAAATGATAGTAGTTTCTAGTTGCTGTTTATATTATTCTTTTGCAATAAGTTTTGTAATATACCGTGATGTTAATTACTGTTGTATGATTAGGCCTATAATATAAGGCTATTATCTTCACTCGAAGGATGCTGTCGACTGTCAACGCTCAGACTCTGAGAATCAGATTCTGTGTTCTAGTTTTGCTGCATTTTTTTGGTCAATAAGATTAACAATTTAAAATGTAAAATTGCTAGATGTACTGCTAAATTATTGTGGAATGACCTGCTGCTTGACTCTGATTTCTGTGGATCTTGCTTCTCTGATTTACCTTCAGTGACCTACTCTGAAGTCTACAATCTTCTCAAAAGCATGGCTCCTAAATCTTCCCAAATGGATTTCATACCAACATCACTTATACTTTCCTGCTCTGCGACTGATTGGGGAAGTAAAGACAGTAAATAGTAAGGGGCCAAAGACAGATCCCTGTGGAACTCCAGCAGTGCAAACAGTAGGCTCAGACTTAACGGTCCCAATGCCGACCTGCTGATTGCGGTCACGCAGGTAAGAAGTTAACCAGTTTAGGGCTGTCCCAGAGACACCGAAGCTATTGGCAAGTATTGAAAGTAGTAACTGATGGTCAACAGTGTCAAAGGCTGCACTGAGGTCAAGACAAACTGAGAGGCAGGCGTTCCCATTGTCAATAGACGATAATATATTATCAAGTGTAGAGACAAGGGCAGTCTCAGTGGAATAGCCTTCACGGTAAGCTGACTGATAAGGACTGAAGTTAGGACAGGAAGTGATGTGTTTCTTAATGCGAGTGAGAAAGAGACGTTCCAAGATCTTAGAAATGTTATTACGGTTGGAGATAGGTCTGAAGTTTGAAACGTTGCTGGGGTCTAGGTTAGGTTTTTTAAGCAAGGGTGTGACTAGAGCAGATTTGAAGCATGACGGAAAACGCCCTTCAGCGAAAGACAGGTTGGCCAAGCGCAAAATAAGGTGGGAGAAAACATCAGAGCAGGAAAGTATAGGCTATTCTGTCTGGCACCTTTAGTCCGTTGACACAAATGTTTCAGAGTCGTCGAAGAGTGTATTCTCTGTTCCTACTCTGCGCAATCGTCCAGCTGCTTCGATTTTTTCATCCAACTGAATGGCATCTGGATCGAAACCAGTTTTCTTTGTAGACTCATCAGTAGATGTCTCTTGGGTGGAGGAGACGCTAAGGCCGGGGTCACGACAGCAGCGGCAGATGTAGTTGGAATAGACGTAGTATAGCGCCTCATTCATTTTCTGAAAGCACACATAAATTATTTACTTCTTTTCAGTAAACACGTGACTTTGTGATCATTGCAAAGCTTAGACAGGTTGAAAATCTCCAGCATGGCTCCACAGTCCAACGAAATCATTTCCAGTTCAGTATGATGGCTGGCACTGGAATGATGTCAAAGACACTTGCAGGTGAGGTAAGATAACATAGGGAAAGGTTGATTAAGACAATGCTCCTCAAGATGAAGTAAAAGCAAAGGTTGCTCAGGCTAAGAAGTTATGTAGGCCTAAGGTAACGCAAGGGGAAAGTATAGTAAGACAAGGGAGACTTAGCGTAAAATAACGTAAATTGGCTGAAGATGAACACACTGGTGAGATAGGGAGAGCAACTGAAGACAATAAAGGCAGAGTAATTATAACCACCTTGCTCTACCGTCATAACCATGGATTCGAGCATTAAAGAGCATTCTACTGCTTTCTTCACAAAATTGCATGTGAATAAAATTTGAGAATTAGGTCCTAACTTATAAACGGATGCAAGTTTATGGCGATGAGTCCACTTACCTTGTTATGAAACAACACATGGAAGGTAAATATGAGCAGTCCCTGCAAACACAACAGCGCATAATCTGGAGTAAAATGAAAGAAAAACATCCTGTAGGCCTACTATAATGACTATGCTTATATACATGATTATATATTATTTATATGGCGCCTCTTGAATTAACACCAACCACAGGCGCTTCCAGTGCAAGAGATCCATAGAGGAACTTTTGAGGAAGTTAATAAGGGGGAACGTGATGGTGGAGGAAGCTGGTTCCACAGTGTAAGATTAATATTATTAAGGTTAAGGCTCGCGTCTTGGTCATGGCAGTCCTTGCTCTCGCGGGGTATTGTGGTCGTGTCAGTGAAATGAGAGGAGTGGGTGAAGAGAACGGGGCTGAGAGGTCAACAGACTCATGAAATCAACTAGATACTTGGGAGCTACATAATGATAATGTAACTATTCTAGCTAATTTGCATTCTAAATAACTATTTCCAATAGTAAGCCATACCTGCGGTATAATTACGACGCATGATCTTATGATAAGCAAATTCATAAAACGCCGAATCGCAATTATTTTTCAAGCACCATAATAGCCCAACGGATTAGGTTCATGAGTCTTAAAGAATCCCCTTGGTTGAATCAAGGCCAATGCAACGAATCAAATCTATGTAAAAGAAAAGCGATGACATAACTTATCTAACCTGCAGCGAATTCGCAATGACGAACAGATATTCAAAGACAACGGATTCTAAGACAATGGAGAAGACGCCAAAGAGCCATCCAATGCCAAGTACTGGACAAGTAACCGACAAATTCCAGAGCGTTGCTCTTAAACAACACATACATATTATGAAGTGAACACACTGGCTATCATGGCAGAATCGTAGCTTAATATTGCAAAATAATATTATGTTGAAAATCTAAAAAATGAAGGTTGGATCGACGAAAATAATTGCTTGCCGAAATAGAAGCTGATTGTCTGTATTGAATTGTTCCTGTTAATAGAAGCTGGATTGATGAAACAAAATCCTTGGTTCAATTGAATCTGGATCGATGGCGCTCTTGCCTAAATAGAATAGGACATAATGGGGAGCATTCTTGCTTAAATAAAACAGTTGTTCCTAAATGGAAGATGGATTATGCAATTGGTAAACTGCATATACGCACCAACGTCAAATAATAACAGCAATGGACCCAATTCTTGTAGTATTCGTATCGATTCCAGTGTACGTTCTTTTTTTGTCGATATACAATTATATTAGACTAGCTGGGGTATACCCGGCGTTGCCCGCGAATTTTAGGATTATTCCCGTTCCCGGCCATTCCTCTACTTCTCCACCCTCACTTCCTCCTCTCTCACTTCCCCTCCCCTCCCTTCCTCCGTCTGTCCGTCCTTCCGTCCCTTCCCGCCTGCCTGCCCGCCTCCCTCCCTCCCTCCATCCCTCCCTCCCTCCCTCCCTGTCTCCCTATCTTCCTCCGTCCCTCCCCCTCTCTCCTTTCCTTCCTCCCTCCCTCCAGTTGTGAAGGTATCGAGTTAAAAGCTCAAAAAGTGTGGAAATGCCAGTGAGAAACAAAAAATGTGTAAAATTTATTTGGTTTTTCGCCCCCACCATAGCCCCCCCCCTATGGTGGTACAGACTTGCAAACCATTCCACTGGGTGTTCCATGTCCAGACGGACACAGCAGTGAAGGTTTGGAGTGAAAAGCTCGAAAACTGTGGAAATGCATCCCACTCAAATAGACACATTTTCCTCTTTATTTATATAGATTAGATTATACTTAGTAATTCTAGGCTGAAATTACTTAACATTGTTACCGTATCTCATTTCTCTTTGTCGTGTTTTTAGTGAGGAAAGATCTTTTCCGAGATATCCACACAAGAGCGGTGACGAGAATGACGAAGTTGGCCTGTTTAACAAAAATCGAGGATGAAGGTGAGATTCCAGTAGAAACATAAAATGCATTCTATCGCAGTTGTCACATCAGTTCTAATTAATTTTTTATTCACAATGGCCCGCAATTAAAGTGGCCTTCAAGCATGCTGGTATCAAATGCACAAGACATCGGCCACTGGCGCACCATAAGCAAAAGAATGAATCAGGTCAATCCGATTAATTAATACTCACTGTATTCCAAGTGTTCTTGTATAATTTTCAACGTGATATGAGTCTGTTGCAAACTTATACAATTTTATTTTAAAACGAATGGCCTAATTTGAATAGTGGAACTAATAACTCTATAAATATATACAAGTGGATGATTTGAAATCAAACACATTTTGTCGACATAGATAATAATTTTGTTTTGCTTACCGTGACGATACAAAGAACGGGGCCAGCAAAGGCCCAGATGAGACCATTATCAACGGACAACCAACATCTGATACAAAAAAGAGGTTTAGGATGCAAGTCTACATCATTTAATTACTTTAGCTAGCACAATGGCTATTGTTACAACTATCGCTAATCCGGTTACTATTACTGTAGGCCTAATAACTGTTGCTAGTAGACCCTACTAATACCATTACTTCTATTATTTTTATTATTACCATTATTATTAATATTATTAACATTAATATTATTATTACCATCATTATTATTATTATTACCATTATTATTAGTAGCCTACTATTATTATTATCATTATCATCATCATCATTATTATTATGTTGCGACAATATTAGAGAGATGCAATGCTTAATTCCATTCATAGCGGTGACGCTATAGACAGCATGAGCTAAGTAGGCCTATATAGCCTAGATATAATTGTTCCCGTGGGACGTAGTGGTGCAGTATAGCAAGTTCGTCGCCTTGTGACCGAAGGGTCGCAGGTTCGAATCTACCTCAAGCTTGGACAAGTTGCTCACCAACAATTGTCTGTGAGGAAGGCAACGGGAAACCACCTCACGCATCACATCCACAGAGGCATAGAGCCAACGACCTGCATTCGGCAGAGAACTCGTCATCATATTGTTTATATGTGCACTTGCTATAGCGCCGCTTCAAGCTCTCTATCTACTCAGAGGCGCTCCGGAATGCAGAGCGGACACTGCATCGGAGTTTCACGCCGAAGCGCTGAGCAATTGTGAGTGAAGGACTTGCCCAAGGTCCTAACGCGGCGAGGTGGATTCGAACCTCGAACCTTCCGGCTTCAAGGCAACGACACCACCACTACACTACCGCGCCCCACAAATATTGTTCCCATGAAACTCTTATACATAGATGTTCGGTAAATGCTCGGTTACATGTACTTATTCTGCTACTCCAATAATCAAATTTTATTTAAGCGGAATTTGTGATTGAAAGTAACTGACGCGAAATCATTTCTGTATCCTTCGACTTTCGTTATTCCCAGAGACACAGACATAATGATGAGAGGCAGAACTGAACAGGAAACAGAAACATAAACATTGAACACCTGTCAAAATAAAATACTTATCATCCTAAACTTTGTATTGATGATAAGATTCTTGTTCAAACTTAGAAGGAGACAAAATCATCTTGGCTATAATTATAGCCTAAGCAGTTAAGGATATAGCCTAAGCAGTTAAGTATAGGCCTATAGCCTAAGCAGTTAAGTTAAATCATGATAAGCAAACTTAGTCTATAGCAGATCTTTCATTCAGGAGATTTTCCTCACGGTGTCGGTGCTTACCCTGTCCATAAGATATTCCTCTTCAAGGCTGCCCTTGATTTAATGCGGAATGCACGGCGGCCAGTAGCGGCGCTCGGGGGCCAAGCCCCCCTAAGAAAGGCCATCCATTTTTTCCCCATGCAAAAATTAAATATTTGGACGATTAACCCCCTTTAGCCCACCCCCCAAAAATAACCGTAAAGGTGCGCACGAGAAAGGTCGTCAGAAATTTTGACGGCGGAAATGGAAAATGTTTTTCGGATTTTGGTCGATGACTAAAAAAACAGGTCGTCAGAAATTTTGGCGACTGAAAACGGAAAATGTTTCCCGAAAATCCAGCTCCCCAAAAAAACGAAAATCCTAGCGCCGCCACTGACGACGGCTGTCCAATTTGTCAGATATCCATCCATTCATCCATCCAACAACCACCCACCCCTCATCCGTCCATCCACCCATCCATCCAATTTCTTTTAAAGTAGGCATTTTCTTTGTAAGGGGTATGCCTAATGAGAATAAGGTTGCTATCAAAAATATATCGTTGTATTGCAGCAATCGCGACCTATAAGAATAGAAGTTCAAAAAGCTTACCCCAAGCAAAAACAATGAGTATTGTGGTTTCAATTGTTCGTCTGACGTGAAAGACAAAGATGATATAGAACAATAGTTCCACACCTTCAGCCAACATGATGAAAAAAGCGGCCATGAAAAAGTAGTGCAGCAGAATGGCAACGACCTTGCAAGCGTTCTGCAAATCAACAAACGCATCGCTCACAATACATAGATATAATAATTACTATCTATATTATGATTCCTAATATAGACTTACAGCTTTTATATAGTTGGTCGTAAATCGCAGATCATGAGTTCGTTTGACAGTTTAGGTTCATAGTCTGACACAATAAAATGGCATCATACTGCAGGAAATTATGTTGCGTCTGAACTGATTTTACTCCTACTAAAATTTGGAATTACCTATATATTTGCGATTAGGCCTAGTCGTCTCCTACATCGTAGAGTTGTAATTCAGAATAAGCATTACTATAATAATTATTGCTCACCATGATATACGTAGGAGACTAGGAGTACAAGAACAACTTGCGTATAGATAATAAAGCTGTTTATATTTTTTTTTCAATATGCATATATATATATATATATAATATAACGGTGTGGTCCTACCTCGTCATCGACTTTGTCTGCTCCGGTAATGAAGATTGCATAAGCAATTATCAGGGCGATACAGAGATTAAGCAGAACTGTCGCTTGCGCTGATTTTGAATGTCTGTTATTAACAAACGCATCTCAATAGTATCAGTGCATTCTGGAACGAAGGAATTTGCTCACAATAAGTCACAAAATATAGACAGTTCTTAACGATGCGCAACCGGGGCAAGACGCTCAGCCTGCTTAGAAGAGCGGAGAGAGCCACGGCGCTGGACGCTTATGGTGGAGCAGGCGGAACTCCTGCACAAAAATAGTGGCCACACCCGTGAGACAGCGACATATAAAAAGAAGAGATCCGGTAAGTGACCCTCTGTGAGAAAGGGAGCCAATGCAATCAGTGACATGGCCGAATCTTGGGATGCGACCAGCGAGGCGCGCCGCTGTGCGCAAGACCCGATTAAAAAAATAACCTACAACGATAATCCAACACAGGTTGATTTGATAATTGCACAAGAGATTGCAAGTAACAGACATTAACGACAAAATTTATTATAGCCTGCAAACATGACTTTGTGGCAATATTCAAAAGGTTTTTGCTCGTGTTCAAAATGAACGACTTACTTCCAAGTTAAGGCATAGACGATGACTGTAATGATCAGAGAAACGAGTGAAACACTGCAACCGATGAGTGAAATGATGGACAAGAGTTTGTCGTCCTGCAAAAGAAACATTTACAACGAGTCAAATCACTGCATCACTATGATGACTGCATTCATGGGTAGAGTTTGGCTCCCGTTCTTGGAGGGGCTAAAGCCTGCTTGGGGGGGGGGCTAAGCCTGGGAAAAGATACCATTTACAAGGTAAACATGAATCTGGGTCTTCTTGGGGTGGGCTTAGTCCCCCATTTGCTATTGCCCAATGCATGGAGGAATGGTGATGCACATAGAATAAAAACAGTAGCGGTTGACCCATAAAGGTTGACTCAGCATTTCAATCTCTTAAGAGGGGATTATTAAGATGATCACCAATGTGACTGATCAACGCCTATCGGACCGGTGCTGCCATAAAGTTAGTATGATCGACTGTTGCAAAATCCGTGTGGTCTGTTAGTTTGAATTGAATAAACGATTATTATTACTGTTATACTTATAATTACTGTTATTATTGCTATAGATATATTAATGCTTTTCGTTTTTATTATTATTCCCCCGAGGCACATGAATAATTATGGTCCAGCATTATTGCAAACTTAGTAGGGTGATTTTCTGGAACAGATATCGGCTAACCTTATTAGGCTTTCTGCTCATCAAAATGGCAAAATTCGTCAGATGATCGCAGCTGCAGATCGTGTGACTCAAATTGGTTGATGTCACCGAACAACCAGCGTAATCCCAATCGCCGCTGAAACATCGAACAAAATCCGAAACCCTTGTCGAGCATGTGCACCAGAGCATAGTAGGCTAACTGTTGCAGTAGGGCTAATAGAAATCAATGTGGAAAATAGGCAGATACTTCAGGGTAGAAACGATTACAGATTTACAGTCAACAGAGAAAGTTATATAAAGAAAAGTTGCTACGAGAGACAAAACTCTTAAAAGCCTATTTTATTATGGCTTTCTTGCATAACCGTTCAGTTAGTGTAAAATTAAGTTAAAGTCTATACCTTTGAAAGTTCCAGAAGGCGCACGTTCTTCGATAACTTATTCTTTCTTCCTGAATTAGCAAAAGCCCGTCAATTTAGATCTCTCTGTATACTTCATCATTGACGATGCAAACAAAACATTACACGTAAGTCAAATAAGAATTCAGGATTATTCTGAATATCCTGATGGTCACCGAGATTAAGACATTCGTGATTCTCACTTTCATCTTTTTTTAAGACTATACCAGCAGCACAGAAAGGCAATATTTAAGATTTCAAATTTATTTTGAATATCCTGATGGTCACCGAGATTAAGACATTCGTGATTCAATTGCCCGTAGCGATCAGTAGCCTACAATAAGCTTAAGATCCGTATAAGACAGAGAAAGGAGACGAATTAATAAAAATGAAATAATGTGAAACACGTCGATGCATTCTGAAACAGTTCGTTTGATTTCCGATTGTATAGGATTCCGTTATCTTTCGAAGTCGAAAATAAGTTCGTTTTAACAAATTTGCGCTCGTTTTCTATAGGCGTTAAGAGGAGCTTCATAATAATAGATTACGATCAGACCTACGCAATTACGGTATGATGCACACATTTGCGACTTGAATTCGATAAATCTGTACCTTATTGTGTTGCAACGTTATGATGACTGGTCCATGTAGTTTTCCTCTTGTCTCGAGTGCGTCGATTGAAAGCGATATAACTCGTGAGTTGATGACAGTTTCGCTATATTGATTGTTTGAAACAAATATGTTTATCTATGAAGCAAGTACATGTAAACTGCCCGAGGCTTATCAAAAACACTCAAATTATTTCAAGTCCACAGGTCAAAAATAATAGCTTCGGTTTAGTTGAGCATCCATTTTAATTGGCAATTTGTTCGCAGTGATTATCGTCGCTCAAAATACTCAATAAGCCTACTTGAGATTGAGTTTGTAATGATGCAGCCAATTTTCAATAACCCACTCACTACAAATAAGCCATTGGCGTAATAAATAATTTAATTATTATTTCGGCCTACTATTACAAATAGGCATTAATTAATATGATACATGAAATGTTTTTTTATCTCTATAATATATTATGGCGAAATGCTCTGACACATGTAGGCCTAGTGGCCGAACGGTTGCAATTGGTCTCGACTTTTACTGGCTCGATATCGAGGCGATTGCAAGTGAGTTTCTGTATACATGAGTTTTTGTGTGAACCAGTGCTTTGTGTGCGGTGACCTAATGATCCCTCCTTTGATAAATCAAATGTCTGTCATAGATCCAAACCAAAATGACGTCACTCTTGATGGTTGCATTATTATTAGAATAGTTTCACTTGGGAGTTGCTTACTTATTTTCCGGAAGGAACTTGTCAATGGTTCGATAGTATGAACCCCACAGATTCAAAGGCGGCCATGTTTCCGATAAATTGCCTGCAAAATCAAATAAAACACAAAACTATGGTTCCATGCAGGGCTGCTTTTAAGGAATTTTTAGAACTGCACAACTCCTTCTTTCCTTTTCCAACTTTCATGGTAAATTACTTTCAATCGGGGAAATGACCTTTTTGCTAGTTTTAACCGCACAGAAGTGCTTCTACAACATTTAGAACTGCACATTTTGTGTACAACTGCACGCTAAAAAAACCTGGTTCCATGACACTTAATCCCGCGACACTTAATGCCGCGACAGTTAGTACCGGACAGTTAATCCCGCGACACTCAATCCCGCGACCAATTAATCCCGCGACAGTTAATCCCGGCGACATTTACTCCCGCGACACTTAACACCGGGAAAGTAAAATAACATTTAAAAAAAGTTATATTCCATTAAAGCAATATTCACAGCAATATTCACTATTGCGAATATTCACAAAAGAGTTAAGCCTTTGTGGTTAAATATTATAAAACCAGTAAAATTCAATAAAAGCAATATTCACAGCAATAACATGCTCCCATTTAATCATAAAAAACCCAAATTTAGACTATAGTATTCTAGTGCATTATAAAAGGTTCCAGGTTTAAATTTGACGTAAACCGATCATTACTTATTGTCTTGAACGTTAAAAGAATAAGTTATTATGTATCAGGCAGCTATTGTGCAAATTAGAACCACTATAACACAAATAGCATTGTCAAAAATAGTTTTCCCCATAGTGCTATACGGGAGCGAGACGTGGACGAAGACGAAGGTGTTGGATGACAACATTGCTGTGTGTGAAAAATAGATATGGAGGAGGTTGCTGGATATTTCTTGGAGGAAGAGGAGAACAAATGAATCTGTGATCCAGGAGATAGGTCAATTAAAAGGGGATATGTCATTGCCGCAGAGGATCATCAAACAGAAGCTGATGTATTTCGGTCACGTAATGCGCACGGATGGACTGGAGAAGGCGATGATGCTGGCATGTGGAGAGGGTACAAGGAGAAGAGGACGGCCGAGGATCAGATGGATGGAGGATGTACACAGGAGGACAGGAATGAATCTTGAACAACCGGGGGATGTGACGCAGAACAGAACGGAGTGGATAAAGCTGGTCATGACGGTCGCTAGAGTTCATCGAACTGACGGCACAAGGTGACAAGGTGATAACAAAAAATAACCAAATTATTACTTACTGTTCTCTAATGCAGCTACAGATATTGAAATTTTGTCGCCTCTAGTTTCACCCCAAACTGAGCGACATGGAAATTCCAGTTGACGTGGCAGGCTTGACTTTTCCAGTGACCATGCTCCTAAAACTAATTGAAAAGAACACATGATGCAAAAGACTTCACAGGTTTGGCGCGAATGTGGACATGCACAGTATTATCCAACTGTCCCGACTCTATTACCGTAGTCCAGAGCTCCTTGACTTGGTTATCTATCTATCTGTCCTTCCGTCCGTCCGTCCGTCCGTCCGTCCGTCCATCTATCCGTCTATTCGTCCATCTAAGCATCTATCAATCTATCTATGAAGTTTATTTAGCGCCCTTTTGAGGAGCTCTCGAGCCATGTCGGACCAAGCAGAAAAGTAAAACTTTGCACATGTGTTCAAGCTGCCCTCAATTCTATGAGATTACAGAGCATTTATATTCCAGCATTGCTAGTTCATGAGTAATGATTGTGTTTATGTTTGAACATTCTGGAAAAGTGAACTCGTTGATCATCTTGTCCTAAATCAGTCCAATCGATAGCCACACAAGAGGAGATTGTTACTAGGCCTACTGCTCTAACACTTACTGCATCTTATGATAGCACTATACACTCAGGGCTGTACACGAGGGTATACGCGGGTATACAGGGTGTACTCACCTCAGGGAAAAAACAGCATCGTATACTCAGTTTACTCACCTCCCGAAAAGTAGGGTATACGCGGGAAAAAAGCACACGCTAGTAAATCAGGCGCACACGGCTGTTTTAAGATGGTTTTTTGGCCGGATGACTAAAAAAAAGGTCATCAGATTTTTCAGACGGCAAAATGGACGAAATTTTCCCGAGGGGATGGAATTTTCTCGAGATCAGCGTGTACTCACCTCAAAATTTACCAGTACAGCCCTGACTACACTTCGTGTTATTTAAAACTGACACATCGTAGTATGACTGAAATTCATAGCACGAGCAAGAAATGGAAGGACTTGAATTTGACTATCGGCAGCCATGCAAGGAGTCCATCATATCTTGCTGTCCATCTTACCAACGCTATGCAAAGATGAGTTGACCTTGGAGGGAGGCGATCCCGCATTTGTGCGCTCTTCGTGTCAGAGTGCTGCCATCACCCGAAACCCATCCCAAAATCTTTTTTTTAAACCATGTTACCCATTTGATCCCTGTCTCCTTACCTAGATTATCGGTGATGTAGTGAGTGATATTGAGCTTGGATAAACTCCGTGCGAAAACTTCAACTGAGAACAAAATCATCGAACCCACTTCTCTATAATTGACCTACAATTAACCAGATACGCGTTTCAGCATAATTTATTTTTACTGTTTCTATTTCATCTTCTCCTTGCGACCGATTAACATCTCGGTGCTCGCGTTTAAATTTTATCGAATTAATTAATTAACAATTGTGATAGCTCAGCAAGAAATTTTAATTTGCTGATGGCATTTTATGCAATTTTCTGAAGTCAGAATTCCATGTAGAACTAAGCGAATTATGTGAACATCGGCAACCGAAGTTCTGATCCCGTAGAATGGACTGATTTGCCGGTTAAATTTAGTGCAGAAGAAGTAGCCTACTGCAAAAGAAGAGATCTTAAGAACTTGTTGAATTATCAGAGCAAAGAAATTTGGTAATAGCCTAAGAGTGAATTGTCGGTATATTATATTAGACCTATTGTGGTTGAAAGAAAATCATTCTATTTACGGTATCAAGTTCTTTCCATTTGTCGATGTTGATCGATTGAAGAACGTTGCTGATCGCTTGGATAAAAGACTTCGTTGCGAGTTGAAAGAAAATAAAAATTAAGAAACACAATTCCAAAGATAAACGTATGCAGCATACAAGAATGTATGTATGACAGTATGAATGCGTGTATCTATATATCTATGTACGAATACTGTATGTAGACCAATAGGCCTATTATGTATTGATGCATGTATAAAAAAATGTGTAGGCTTATCTATTATTTTAACGCATATTTTCAGAAAAACAGTTTGAATATTGTGTGCTGAAGAAAATCAAATACAGTTGTATCCTAGCCATAATAGTTCTGACTTCTTTGGAACGGAAGTATCACTACCAGATAAATGGGAAGACTGTCGAGGATATATCCGCATTAACGAATGATATCTAATATATTTGTGAGCCTACCTCGATCTCTCTTTTGCTTGCGTTATTTTTTCCGTTGGTTCTCAGCTCAGCCAATTGCTTCATTATCGTAACTGAGACGTTGAGATTTCCTATGCTCAGACCTTCGCTCACATTGGTCAATGCTGATAATTGGATGGCTATCTCAGTAACCAGTGTCTCGTTTTTCAGGTCAGTTTTATCCAAGTCATTGACCTTAATAGTTAATCAGAATAACCAACTGCAGCAGCTGTAATGTACGTAATGGTAAGTTAATACATAGTCTAATTATATTGTTAACGCGAAAACCTCTTGCACACAGGCTATAGAGCGAGATGCAGCAGTTCTGCGCAGATAAATTTTACTTATCTGAAGCAGATTTTCATTTGCATATTGCATAACACGTTCTATTCAACGTCTGGGAAATATAGGTCTGGTGATTGACATGACAGGATACAAACCAAAGTTCACTAAATCGCAAAGTAAATCTAGAATAATTATGTGGTTTATCTACATGTATATAGCTATACTGCTATAGGCTAGAATTTACATAGCGCACTTCAAGGACTACTAATGATACAGAAAAGCAAAATAATTCAATCAAATGGGTGGAAGTCAGAAAGAGGGGCAATGGTCGAGTATTTATAAAGTACTCGAGAAATGTAATTCCTTTCGTCTTTATATAATCCGTAGTTCAAAACTTTATAGAGTCTGCTATAAATATTCCGAGTGCGCTAATAAACTGTTTGTGTATTTACAGTTTTCTGTAAATCGTCAAATTCCGTGTCAACACAACTGTTGCAGTTTGTCTTAGACCAAACTGGGTTCGTAGTTTCGTTTAGAAAACACCTTCTAGAACATCTTCCTATAATCAAAAACATTTTGAACATTATTATTCTGCTCTATATTGGACAATGGAGATGGAATAACTAAATTTATTTCAGGGCACACTTTTGATGAGCCAACTCAAGTAGCCTAATTGACCGACTAGAAAAAATTCATTTTTATGAAGCTAGTTACATAAAGTCATTAAATAAAATAAATTGTCTATTTCGGACATAATTAGAATGCCCTGAAACACAAAGTAAGTTATCCCATCTCTTATTCTAAGAACGTGTAGGCTATTATTCATAAGCCATCTTCATTCATGGAAAACTCAAAGAAAAGGCACAACACCGGGAAGAGTGCATGGCGTCGTTGGGCATCTGGACCTGCCGGGAGGCAGCAGACCTAAAGAAGAAGATCTTCATTCTCCGGTGTTAAGGCGACACAATTTGTTGCTTTGCCTCGCGCTAGTGTCTCGAAACAACCCATCTGACACGACGTAGCATTCGTCAATCAGGTTTGCCCTGCGCTAAGCTTACCGTAGCGCTTGAGAAATCTGGACTTTTAGGTTACGATCAAAGCAACAGGAAACAGCAGACATTGGTGGCATGGCATCATACCATCACAGTCAGAACATAATTATGAAGAACGTAGCCTACAGGCGTACTCAGTGGCGTAGCCAGGAATTTTTCATGGGGGTTGGGTTTTTTGGCCTGGCCGGATGCGCTTTCTGACACCAGCCTAACAGTATTGGAGTAAATAAAAAAAGAATAAAGCAACAAAGAGAATAAAGTAAGAAAAACACTGGTTACTACAAGCAATTGTTTTGTTTTTCTTATTTAAGTGGATAAATAACCTTTAAAAAACTTTTTCCCGAGGCCAATGGGGGTTTAACCCCCGAAATCCCCCTTGGCAAAGCCCCTGGGTGTAGCCTACTATTGACTACTAAAATTCATAAAATATTTTATTTGCAGGTTTTTTTAAACGTGTAGCCCACTTACCAACGGTGGTGTTGCCAGGACATCGAACATGCACGTCTCTGCCGGTCAACGTACGTTTCCAACGAATTAAATGCTCATCAATAGCAGTGTCGCAGAACTTATCTGAAAAGGTAGAAATGTCAATTAACAGCCAAATGAATAGCCGCATTCAATGGCATAACCTAATTAATCGTTTGTCTACTGCAACGCTCCAGCAATGTCCCAAACGCAGGTCTGAGACAAACAGATGAACAATTGGTTTCCACCAACTCCAAAGCCGCTTCCTAGGCAAATATCGTGTGCTTGAATCTATCTTATACAGCAGCGGTTCTCAACCTGTGGGTCGCGACCCCCACGGGGGTCGCCTGACGATTTGCCAGGGGTCGCCAGGCCCCTTAAGAAATTTGTAAAATATGTAATTGTGATTTCAACGCTAGGCTTATCTACAACACTATAGCAACTTTAAAAAACTTTAGTTATAAGGGTCTACTTTTTGCTATGACTCATTTGTTAGATTGAGGCAGCTGTTTTAATTTTTACCATTTTCTTTTCAAATCCAAATTCCATTTTACTCCTAGAAGAGAATAGAAAGGGAATATTTATTGAAGTCTTAAACCACGTCTTTCAGCACTGAAATCATGAACAATTTTGTGAAGATGACAACTTAAGGTGCTAAGTTACATTGAGCAATTGCATTATGGTCGGCGCAGTCGGGGACGGCAGAAGAAAATATGGGAGGACGTGATACAACAAGACCTGAAGCTGCTCAAATTGAAGAAAGAAGACACCGGAAGCAGAGACAAGGGGAGGAGAAGGGCCCGAGTGGCTGACTCCTCGCCAGAGGGAATAATTCTAGCCTGAAGGGAAAGAAGAAGAAGCAATAATTATTGTATTAAGTTGACAGCTTAAAAACAGCTATTACAATGTGAAAATTCACAAAATTTAAACAATGGAGACGAGACATTTATTGAAGTGTTAAAACGTGCACGTCTGTGAGCACTGAAATCATGAGACGACAAATTTCAAACGATGAAAGGGGACACTTTCAAGTCTTAAACCACGACTATCTGCACTGAAATTGTGAGCAATGTCATTAAAATGACGGCCTACAATGCTAGGCCTAATGTTGCAGTGTCAAAATAAAAAATCGAAAATGAGGAAGACCACATCACCTCCCCAAACTATTCCTCTTTTCGGTGTATTTAGGCCAATAGCAGAACAAGTAAAGTTTATGAAATTGATAACCACTCCAGACGAATCAGCTAGTCAAAATTAGTGCTAAAAAGAACTAATGACCAATTTTAGTCTATGGTTTAATAGTTCCAGCATGAATAGAGAAACGACAACTTTTTTACTGACATTTTGTCGCTCGAATCGATGAATCCTAACAAATAAACTGAAGCGTCATTTAGATATCAAACGTCCTAAATTTGCAGGTAGGCATGACCTGTATTAGGCCTATTAGGAAGTAGCTGATGGCTCCAAGATGGACCAAGAAGGCACACCTGAGGAAGGCTGGGAGGGTCCAACAGCAAGACGTGGCAGCTGTTGAAGTTTCACAAGACGAATAGACTAACATAAAACTTCAACTTCAAGTAGGCTAATAATTATCAAACAGGAAGGCCAAGCTCTCAGAATCGCATGAGCCAAGAAGTCTCATACAATTGCAAAAAGCAGTTCTCGAATCATGAGAGTGAAAATGAATTAGAATGGCCAATGGCAAAAATGCAGTGGAATAGGGCGTAACTTAATAAATTTTGTCATTGGGGGTCGTCACAAATTTCGAAAGGCTGCCAATGGGTCGCCGCACTAAAAAGGTTGAGAACCGCTGTTATAGAGAGTTTAAATAATAATAATATTCCTTTTAATTATTCAATCTGACACACCGCAGAATGATTACAAGTACATGTTATACGAAATACGACCCACTGTAGCACGACACGCAGGTCGGCTTTACAGCAGTGGGTTCGGTAACTTAATTAATTAATTAAATGTAGGCTAAACTCTGTCAGCAAATGAGTTGACCTAATGTATAGCCTACTTTCGCAAGATCCGTTGAAAGTGAATCCGTACAATGGGTCACATAGATCGCATTTGCCAGCACCTGTTGCATTACATCCACCAGAGCAGTTCGCAGAACAAGCTAGAAAGAAAACATTCAATAAATTTTGTTTAGTAAAATTTAATGTCCTAGATTATGTGAGCCAAATTGTCTTTTAACTAAAATACGCCACCATGTGACATTTTATTTCGTCGGGTGTAGACAGAAATTGATCAAAACTCTATTAATCCATTTAACTTTTCTTGAAAAGTGAAAATAATTTTGATAGCTAATTGGCACAAGTTAAATATGCATATTTCCAGACTTGCCAAAGGAAATTTAGAAAATGACACTTGTAGAAATTTAATTGTAATTAACGCATTCAAAACCTGAACAAAATATATAGGAATAGCTTAAATGTTCTATCCATCAGGATTTATCCAGATGTGCATCTCTGGTTACTTATCTGCTTATATCAAACTTTACTGATAAAAAAGAAACACGTAGGCTATACATTCACAGGATCCGTTAGATGTGAATCCATATCCTTCGTCACATTGATCGCATCTTCCAATTCCTCTTATAGAACATCCCGTTGAACAGTGCGCAGAACAGGCTAAAAGTAAAACAATTTTTAATGCCGCTGAAACATTTGGCCAAAGCTTATATTTTCGACAAAGAAGCCATCATTGCTTGCTAAGTGTCGCTTACATACTGGTGAAGGCAAAGCTCACATGTATACGAAAACGTACCTTGCAGACCTAATTCATCCTTTCTTCTGGTCACGTCTTACCTTCGCGTAACTAACCCAAATACTGTACGTAAGCCCAAATTTTAATGGTCTCTTATTGTAGTACTGTAATAATAATTATCCGCCACAACAATAATAGCTGTCTCTGGACAAAGAGCAATCACATGTCCAAAGTAAACAAATGAGTAATAATTATTATGCCCACATACGTTCACAAGATTCGTTGGAAGTTAATCCGTATCCTGGGTCACATAGATCACATTTGCCAGCACCTGTCGCATTGCATCCAGCTGCACAGTTTGTTGAACAAGCTGTAAATGGAAAACATTAATAATTTACTTTGCGTATGTGTTAAATATCGTGTTTCAGATTGTCTTGAATGTAAGTAGGCCTATAACATAGACTTATTATGTCAAACTAATTTTTCCGAAACGTGTCGTTCAGTTTGATGTCATGATAAAGACGCAAAATCAGAAACCATTAGAGGCTGCAAATGGAATGCAGAAAAATAGCTTCTGTAGCAACTTATTTTGAATTGGAATATTTTAAATCCTAAACAAAAGAAATGCTTGCCTACGCAAGATCCGTCAAAGGCGAATCCATATCCTGGGTCACATAGATTGCAATTGCCAGCTCCCTTTTCATTACATCCACCCAAGCAGTTCGCAGAACATGCTGCAAAGAAAATATATATAATTCCAACATGTGAATCCTGGTTGTCCCTATGGCTCGATCTTCCACAGTGCTGCACAGAAGCTTTGCTATGGTTGGTCCGTCTTTCTGGAATAAGTTACCTATTAGTCTCCGCAATGAACTTCTTTGTCTTTCTTTGCCCCTTTTCCGCAAGCGTTTGAAAACCATTCTCTTTAATTGTGGTTTGGTGTCAGGTTGGGAGCGCCTATGAGGAGTTCTCTTGAAGGGGCGCTATATAAATGTACGATTACAATTACAATTACAATTACAATCATACTGATCGCATTTCGCAAACTTCTCTTACAGTGCATCCAGTTGCTCAGTGTGGGAAACTATCTGTTCTTCTTCTTGTTCTCTGCCGTCAGGCAGGTTCGCATGTCCAACGACTCCATTTTTCTCTGTTCTGTGCTTCTCTTTTCAGTCCACTGTATCCCTCCTCTGTGAGCATCCAGTCCAGCAGCATTGTTCTTGGTCTACCTCGCATTCTTTTCCCCTCCTCCATTCTTCCCTCAATGATGTCTCTTAGTAGGGTATCGCTCCTTAAGATGTGTCCTATCCATTTCTGCTGTCGCCCACGGATATTATAGTGCCCATTACTATACGTGGGAAACTATAGCCACAAGGAAAGCAATCTGTCAAGACGGAGAAATGATGCGTCAAATATATATATATATATATATATATATATAATCTTATATATATAATCTTATATATATATATATATATATAATATAATCTACAAAGAAACCCTTGGTGCTTGGTATGCGACAACTATCGCGCATCAAATAACTACGACCAGTCCTGGCGCATGGAAATCACAGAGAGATGTGAATATAGGACTCCAGCTAAAGATCAAAGTCAGCAAACAAGTTACACATACGTCCACAAGATCCGTTGAGATTGAATCCAAATCCCGGGTCACACATATCGCATTTGTCAGCACCTGCTGCTTTACATCCAGCTGAACAGTTCGTAAGACAAGCTGCAAAGAAAACATTACTCATTAGATTTTACTTAGTGGATGTGCGTCCGATAGTCATTGTTTTGAAAGTAGGCGATCATTTTTGTCACAAATCTCGTGGTAAATATAGTAGTATTAAAAACTAATTTTCATAAAACGTGACTGTCATTTTCATATCAAATTGGCGCAAGTTATTGTAGACATATGGAACGGTTTGGATGACAGCACTGTGTTGGTGGACACGGTCTCAGCGTTTAAAAGGAAGCTAGGAAAATAGGGCTATTAAATGTTCCTGGTTAATTTGCAGTGGTTCTAACACAGACCCAGTGTCTTCTGAACCACTTAAAACACATGTTATGTTATGTTATGTTATGTTATGTTATCATTGATTAAATCTTTTAAGACGTGGTAAAACGCGAAACACATGCATCCACAAGATCCATCAAAGGCGAGTCCATATCCTTGGTCGCACAGATCGCATTTGCCGGCTCCTGATGCATTACACCCAGCCACACAGTTTGTAGAACAAGCTGCAAATAAAACAGTGCTCAGTAAAATAATGTAGATATGCTGCGTCAAGTTAGGCCTATCTTTTTATATATCTTGTGCCAAACATACGCAGTTACGCACACCAATCTCTAGAGTATTGCTGAAGCCTTCATTACTTAAATTGCATAGTCCTAGGGTCTACATTTTCGGAAAACCTGACTTCATATTCTGAAAAATAATTTTGGAAAATCAGAATGGGAATAATATTGTATAATCAGAACATGCATAGTAGCCTATACTATTTTCAAATGGGAATATTGTCAGTGTCAGGCCTATATAATGAGAAATATTAGAATATAAAATTATAGATTTAGAAATTTGATGCTACCTATAACGATAGATCAAATTAAATTTTATAAAGTATTTTATATAGTAATACTAATTGTTTTTCTTTAATTTTTTATTTTGGTATGCCTTAGATATCTATTTAGGTTTTTTTACACTAAAGCACGCTTCACTTTCCAAATACAGGCCTAGGTCTACCCGCTGCACTCTCTAAAACTGAATGACTATCTCCGTGACTTCGTCTGATGCGATCCAAATTTAATAGCCCTACTACCCTCTCAATCTACACAGCTCCATTACACTTCGTTCCCCTCTTTCACATCGCTGCGTGATCTTAGGTACTCTGATCGGTTTGACCTCTTTCTTACCCGAGTCAGGACAACCATGACTCAGACCAGATCCTTTGCCTGCATAGGTCCCTACCTATGGAATAGAATGGACTTCCACCATCATTTCGCTCTGTTATCATCTCTGGATGTCTTTCCCCGTCT
>OX457049.1:21727041-21772041 GCA_949752735.1 Lumbricus terrestris
ACTCTGAAAATGGAAAATTTGAGTAACCTCGAACTCCAAATAACAAAAGCGCCTCTATAATATATAATAGCCTAAAGCTAAGCGCATGCGGCATGATACCAAATTGAAGACGAATGCTGCGTCGAGTCAGATGGCTTTTGAATAGTTTAGACCTATAAACTTGTGTTCGTAGGCCTATAGCCTGAAATCAGAGTTTCCACGGCAGAAATTGAGACAGTTTTACAATAATTATGGCAACAGAACAGAAAAAGAAAACGGGAAACGATCTTCATCTTTTCTGCTTCGCTAATGTTCTCAGCGCATCCCATAGTTTCGCATCCAGTAACGTGCATTGAACAACAACAGTTACTGAGGATATCGTATTATACGCAAGCCATTGTTTAGGCCATGTATAGGCCTACTGTATAGGCCTATGCATAGACACATGGTAGGCTATAGGCCTATATTATAACGGGGGAACGGACATTAGCCCCCCGGACAAAAGCTCCCCCGGACATAAGCCCCCCGGACATTAGCCCCCCCAGACATTAGCCCCCCGAGGTAGGACATTAGCCCCCCCCCCCCGTCTATGATATCACTACCTAAAAATGATGCACAAGATGCAACAATAAGTTAAGCGAATACATAAACATTGCACATTAGTTTAACATTGTAAGAATATGCTAAGTTAATTGAAGGTTTAATATGCATATTATAGAACATTTAAAGGCTTAATTGTAGAACAATGCGAACAACTGATTATGTCTAACTGACGTTAACAAATCTTCATAGTAGCTAAAACTGACACTAACAAGTAGACCTACATACTGTATACGATTCCCATTCGTTCATTTCTATAATGTATTGAATCTAATTTTGAATTGAAATGACACTAATAAGTCTAGGAAGCTAACTGTCGTTAACAAACCATTGTTGTAAGACACTAAGCAAATAGACTGTATAGGCCCTATACGATTCCCATTGGTTCATTTCGAATCTAAGTATATAGGCCTACAATTAGGACCTAAATGACACTAAGAACTTTCGTTTGCATGTGAATGCCAGTGACAAGTCTTATCGATTACGGCATTATTCTGTGATATGTATATACATAGGGGGGCTTTTGTCCGGGGGGGCTAATGTCCTAGGCAGAATATGGGGGGGGCTTTTGTCCGGGGGGCTAATGTCCGGGGGGGGCTTTTGTCCGGGGGGGCTTTTGTCCGGGGGGGCTAATGTCCTACACCCATTATAACGACAGGGTGGTTGTGCCCATTTAGACCGGCCCAAACGTGTACACTGTTTCCGCAACGACAAATTTTTGCGCAATGTGCGAATTTACAAAAAGAATTTCAACTACAGAGAGATTCAGAGGCACTCCCAACCAATAGGCCTACAATGAAACCCACACAGTTGTTAGATCCGTTTTGTTTTGTTTTTACTTTCCAAAACAATTCTGCTTTTCGTCTCTTTTGTGTCTCTGAGAAAGCGTTTTTAGTGTCTTCTCATTTTACGTGTCAAGCACGCCTACATTACCGGTATCTGGGTTTATCATTTCGGTTGTTTCCAATGGACATAACATAACATAACAGAACATAACATAACAGAACATGACATAACATGGGTTTTAAGTGGTTCAGAAGACACTGGGTCTGTGTTAGAACCACTGCAAATTAATCTGGAACATTTAATGGCCCAATTTTTCTAGCTTCCTTTTAAACGCTGAGACCGTGTCCACCGACACAGTGCTGTCATCCAAACCGTTCCATAGGCCTATGTCTACAACTCTAGCACTAAAGTAAATACAGGGAATAAACACACAAACGGTTGCAAAAACCTTGTAATATTGCATATTTCGTGATTGAATTCTTAAAACTCATCGTCCTATAAAAACGGAAATGTTTTTTGCAACCATCATGGTGATGTTCTCTTCCAATTTCTTCATTCTGTGTCTCGTCATATTTCCAGCTCTCCTCCGCCTGCAACCAATTCTGCTACTCTTCACCAACGACTTAAAAAGCGAACTTTTCAGATAATCATATCCTGATTCGACAAGTTGCCGGTGGCGGCGCCTGCGCCGCCTGGATTTCAGTTTGGGGGAGCTTAATTTACGGAAGAAAATTTTCCGTTTCCAGTCGCCAAAATTTCTGACGACCTTTTTTTAGTCATTTGGAAGAAATCTTGGAAAATGGTCCTGTTTCGTATCCGCCAAACTGCCTGGCAAACCTCGTGCGTACCTTCTTTACGGTTCTTTTTGGGGGGAGGCTAAAGAGGGTTGATCGTGCAATTATTTCATTTTCACATGGGAAAAAAATGGAAGGCCTTTTTTAGGGGGGCTTAGCTCCCAAGCCCCCTAGCGCCGCTACTGCAAGTTACTGTGTCACCCCATGATCACCATCACCAGGGACGCTTACAAACTTAAATTCAAGAGGGGCAACTGGGGGAGACGCACATGATCCAAACGTTATTGGCAAAGTCCAAAGATACTAAAAGGTACGGTACGCCGATCGTTCTTTGTCTTTCTTTCATGCTTCTTATAATGTGCCCGCAGTGCTATCTGTAGGTTTTGCAACCAGTGCCTTGCCTTGCCTTGCCTTCAACCTTCCTCGACACGAGGGTTGGTCGCATTTTGGCCAGCTCTTGCAACCAGTAACGTGTTTAAAATAAGAGGTCAAGACATTGCAACCTATATAATATTAAAGGGCTGCACGAACCATTGACCAATAACCAGGATTTTGTCAGTAGGCTTATTTTAAGAACCAAATGAGACAACTGTCTTCTCTTCGCTCCCAGACTATACCTACACCTCTGGCCATCATCACCATTGCACCGCACTGTCTCCTCGGCTTCACAATCAACAAAAATAGTTTTCAGACGCTTGCGGAAAAGAAAGAAAGAGAGCCGTAGAAGCACACAAAATTGTAGGCCTATTTCGCAAGACTTGTGTTTTATTCTTTTTCACCTCTGCCAAACATTTTCCTAGCTAATCCATTCGAGAATGGAAATTGGAACGGAGCAATGACAAAATAATTAAAATATCTTTGATATGATTGTGGCAAGTCTTATATGTCTAACACTTAGTTGTTATTTGGTCAATCTTTCAACATGGGGTAGTTGTCCGGTGCCAGTGGTAATTGTCCGGGGTAATTGTCGGGGGGAGTAATTGTCCTAAAACCTGAAATATATATATTTGAACAGAGGCAGACTGGATTTACCGCAGTGTGAGAATACAAATTAGTAAAGAACAGGGATATGACATTTAGACAAGAATAACAATGATCGGAATCGGATAGAATAAATAGAAGTAGGCCTAGACCTACACAATAGTACAGAAAAAGAAATTGAAGACTCTGAAAAAGCATAGAATGAAATAGAACATAATTAAAAGAAAAATAAACAGAACAACTTCGAACATAACAGATGAAAACAATTTCTCCCTTAATTACTTGTCAAATCGTCTAAATCGAGAGCATTATATTCGTCGCTGAACATACTCTTTTGCCCATAAGTTTCTAACGGTGAAGAAATGACGAGAAGAAGAAGATGAATGCTCTGAATGGCAAATATGATGATCATCTCAGCTGCCAATTAAATCCTCTTCTTTCCGTCGTTGTTTCTCCCTCGATTTCAACAACCGTTGATAGATATATCCGTTATATGAAACAGACTCCTTTTAAAAGACGACCAAAGAAGCCTTGCACAAGTGCAATGACGCACATCCAGATGGTGACTTCTCGGTTAAATACAGCATGAACACAAGCACTATAATAGCCTAAATATGGCGCGGTGTAGATTTTATCAGGCGAAACTGTGTTGGAGCCCATGAGCCAAGGCAGTATAGGGCATCTTAGTTACATCGAGCCAATGATTGTGTTTCTAAAGCTAGAGAGCGAAAGCTAGAGAGCAAAAACGAAAATAGCCAGAGAATCCTAAGAAGGGACAACGAAGCAGAATTTCTAAACTAATGGTTGACGGACACCACAGTTATTGAACCACAGTTCATATTGATTTTGTTATAGCGCCCCTTCAAGCTCACTACTCAGAGGCGCTCCCGACTACAGAGCGGACACTGCATCGGAGTTTCACGCCGAAGCGCTGAGCAATTGCGAGTGAAGGACTTGCCCAAGGTCTCTACGCGGCGACTTGAGGTGGATTCGAACCTGCAACCCTTCGGCTGCAAGGCGACGAACATACCCACTACACCACCACGCCCCACAATTTATGTAATTCATTATAGATTTGGGTGATACATCGCAATCTAGTCTTTCTAAATTAGTATTAACCATCGCGTGGGTTTCAGGGTTGACTAATTGTATTGAAGAGAACAATTCTTGTTAAAAACAAATTGGATTCAAACAATAATTGTTATATAGCCTAAGCGGATCATGCGGATGTTGGACACATAAATATAGTTATTGCTGAAACAGCAGCGGCATTGGATAAAATTTAATGGATCCTTGCGTGAATGGAAGCTGGATTGATAAAATAAAGAATCATGCCAACGGGAAAGTCGGATTGGTAAGACGCAACATACAGGTTGGGCAAAAAAGCAATTCCCTAGGATTTCCCAAATATTTTTGAAAAAAATTAGGATTTTCAGATCAAGTTTTACAGGCTTAAAGACCAAGATAATGGAAAAACACATCCGGGTACTTTTTGGCCCACCCTGTGCATAGTCCAGCAACTACTTCAATAAAAATACTGATTGGTGATTGATTGATTGGCTAATTGATTGATTGATTTATTTCGTCGGCCGAGAATCAGGTTGTTCTAACTCCACTTTTTATGTTTTGGGACATTTTGATACCGTTGAATTTGGCGCAGCTTGCTCTATCCACACATGAAGTTAGAACAGTCATAGACATTTCGGAAGTACCAAAAACACCCAGAATTATAGTGTTCTATTTCCATTTTGACAGTATGTTTACGGACTAGCTTGTTCTATGTCCACGTGAAACGCGGCCGACCCTATTTTTAGCCAGGCATAGACATTTCGGAAGTACCAAAAACACCCAGAACTATAGTGTTCTATTTCCATTTTGACAGTATGTTTACGGACTAGCTTGTTCTATGTCCACGTGAAACGCGGCCGACCCTATTTTTAGCCAGGCATAGACATTTCGGAAGTACCAAAAACACCCAGAACTATAGTGTTCTATTTCCATTTTGACAGTATGTTTACGGACTAGCTTGTTCTATGTCCACGTGAAACGCGGCCGAGCGAATTTCATTTTCATTGATATTACTCCAAAATTGAAAAACTTTTTAAATAAACAACAAAAATAACATAGACAACATTGTGGCTGAAAAATGCTGATTCTCCAGAGCTATTTATTGATAGCTTACTCGCTACTTTAATGTATCATTTTCAAGTACAAAGATACTTTTGCCGTTTTCTCGAAAACAACATTCTTTCAGTTAGAACAACCTGATTCTCGGCCGACGATTTGTTGATTGATTGATTGATCGATCGATTGATTGGTTGATTGATTGATTGATTGATTGATATTAGAGCCAACATCTAGAGCCCACCATGGCGATAAATCAACACGATCAATAACAAATTCTTGTTGTTTTAAGCGACAAGGGCTCATCTCAGGCGGTTGCTAAGCAACCGAATGGCAAACAAGTCCTCGAGTTGTCCTAGCAACAGATTGGCGTTGCCAGGCGACGCTTCCGACTGGGTTCTTTTGGTGAATGGAATGTCGCAGGTTCTCATACAGTCATCGAAGCCATTCACAGCAAGCGATAGATCGGTGTACAAAGAAGAGAGCAACGGTTTGCGTTGCATGTTGACGAGAAGGTTCGAGACGAACTCACGAAACGTTACACCTGTGAGAAGGATAGCAGTGAAAATATTATGATGACGACGAAGATGATTATGACCATGATAATGACGACGACGACGATAATGATGACGATGAAGTTGACGACGATGACGATGTCGATGAAAATGATGATGATGATGATGATGATGATGGCGATGGCGATGGCGATGACGACGGCAGTGATGGTGGTGGTGGTGGTGGTGATGATGATGATGATGATGATGATGATGATGATGATGATGATGATGATGATGATGATGATGATGATGATGATGATGATGATGATGATGATGATGATGATGATGATGATGATGATGATGATGACGATGACGATGACGATGATGATGATGATAAATAGTTAAGAATAATTATAAAGATGGTCCTCCAACCGGTCTCAATTTTAAGCAGGACTTGCCTCAAATATCTCCCCAACTGTTTCTTTCATTCTCTGTAGACTATCCCTGTTGGTCTGTCTCTGTCTCTTTACTTCTACGCTTACATCTGAATCGTCCATTGCGTTTTACAGGCCGTCTATATATCTCTTTCCCTCCTCATAGGTCTGCCTTGGCTCAACATTCATAACGAATGTTTTGTGACGGGCCCTTCAACTTGGAGTGGCCACTCTCTTCTTCTACGGAGGAAAACCCACGACTGGATAATGTAAATTCCACGAATCATCTGGCTCACTGACAGAGTTCCTTCCACGGACTTCCCTGCTGTAGGCGACTCTGAATAGCCTATACTTGCAGAGACGCATTATAAATGTGTGATATGATGCAATTAAAACATCGAATAAAGCGGTTCGTCATTCAATTAAATAACTAAAAATATTCTTCAAATTAAATATTTGCGATAGACAATCGGAACCTACAACAAGCTACATGCAATGGCAACAATCTAGCTTTAAATTGATCAAATAGGTCTACTTATCATGGAATCCCCAAGGATCTCTAGCAGCGGTCTTGCAGTAGGTGCTGTACACTAGGGTGGTCCTTATTTGTAAAAGTCTGATTTTATAACGGGGCACCCTCTAAGTTGGTTTCTATTGATGAGAAAAAAATTGAGAAAATTTTTGGAGAGAATCTGGGGTCATTTAGAGGTCACTACCAGAGGTCAAAGTTCAAGTTTAGAATTAATTTGGACTTTGTGGTCCAATATGTTTAATTTTCATTATATGCTTTCCAACCATGTTAATCGCTATGATAGAATTTGATAGACAACTACTCACATATTTATTAACATCTCTGACATCATGATTGCCACTTACTTACTTATTTTATTAACATTTTTTCTATAACGCATTCACAGCCATTGCATCTTTTGTCGGAAATTTGCCTTCATTTTGGTTTTTTCATGCATATTGCATAATTTCCCTACTGTCAAAGATAGCACTAGGTTGGCAATAGGCCTAAGCCTTGACAATGCCATGGCGTAAGTGAGTAATTGAAATGCAACACTTGTAGGCCTACTCTCTTTCGCACTACAGTGTCTTGGCAATGATCCTACAGAGTTCAGTCTCAATTGCTTTTCAATCCTTAAACAGTGAATAAAGAGTCAGGAATTTTTTTCAAAACTTGAAAGCTGAATTCCAACTAGCAGTTCCTCTAATCAGTTATATGGATGGGAATTTGTTGGAAGACATCTGCAGTAAAGAAATAGTAGACCATCTTCTTATCCGCGTTTCTGGAGTGGGTGACGACCAACTTCTCGTTTTACAGAAGTCTGTTATCATCGAGACAGGAATATCTTCAATGTCTGCAGTGTATGAAGCGGTTGTGACTTGGAGCATTGCTGATCACATCAAATCTATGTGTTTCGACATCACATCAGTGAACAGTGGACTAAGAAATGGTGCCTGCATTCTGTTGGAACAGAAGCTGGACAAGGATTTGTTGTGGGGCGCATGTCACTATCACATACCCGGCTGATAGGCCTAAATTAAGTTGGAGGCAGTGGTTATGTTTTCTCTTGATTCATCGAAGAATAAGGACATAATGATTTTAAGCTGGGCTGCACGGAGCGAGGTTGATGGCCAAGAGTATTTACAGTGTTAAGATATGGATGTTCAAGAAATAATTCAAGTCAACAAGAAGAGAATAAAGGGTAGGCTATAGATGACATCTGCCTGCTATACGTCAAAGTCTGGCTTCAAGCACCGTATATGCACCATCTATAACCTACTCCTCAACTTGACCTGTAGAGAGTAGATCTTTAAGGACATTGACAAAATACAGGGAGATAAAAAAAAGTGCAGTTGCAGACGTTGCAATGACGAAATGCTTAGGTGACCTCTGGTATCTTTCAGGGGAATTCGTGGCTTTTGTGTTCTTTGATTATAGGGCTTCCATTTATTCCAAGCGACAAATAGTTAATACTCTGGACAAAACTTGGATCAAACATCCACTACAAAGAACTGCCTTGGAACCTTCTGCAATAAGCTCAATGCAACTGGAAGATTTTGTCACAGAAAAACCAGATTTTTCAGCGATACAGGCATGCCATCAAGTTTTCTCCAACAACATGTTGATACATGGTCAAACACCGAGAACTTCAAGTTAGATTAGGCCCCTGCGAGCTCGGTGAAAGTTGTGAATAGCATTACAGAACGGGGAGTGACACTCATGAACAAGTATAACAAGCTTTAAACATATAATGAGGATCAGATGCAGAGTCTGCTATTAGTTGCGAAGAAATATACCTATCATTGCAAAAAGACCCTGGTGCAATAATGGAAACATTAGCTGGAAACACATTTTTACTTCCACTTATGTGTTTTGACACAAACAGCAAACCAGTCCACAGGTCACTAGCCCACCTCCAGCACAGTCCACTGCCCACCAGAATTTATTTCAATTTGTGCATTCAACCATACATGTACACTAGTAATAGTACACAATAAGCTTATACGTTATTCCATGTTTAGCCTGTGTCTTTACATTAATATATGTTACGTCCGGTAGTGACCCCTAAAACTAAACAAAATCAGCCAAAATTTTCAGGGTTAATACTTTTTAACCAAAAGGTATAAGTTAGGAGGGTGCCTCATTTAAAATTCCTCCCAAAATATTTTTACATGGAGCTAAGAACCACCCTACTGTACACGTATGCAGGCCTAGATATCATCGCAATTGGAGGGAAGAAGGAGAAAAATAATTGGCCTTTCTTTAACAAAATTGAGAATTTGCATCCGATTCTATTTGTTTATAATTATTATTATTATATTAACCAGTTTTCAAACGGTACGATAGATTAATCAAGAAATCAACTTTATAAACCGGTAGACGAGTTAATGAATAAGTTGTCTCACTGGTGACGTTGAGGCTTCTAAAGTAAGTTCTTAGCGCCCGTATCTCGTCCGTCTCGCATCGTCCACAGAGTGAAGCGTTGGTTTTAAACTGTGAATGCAATCCGAAGACGAGTAGAAGCAGGAACCTCGACGAACGACCACGTGACTCCATCGCAATCGTTAAGATGTCACTTGCTGCGACACAATGAACTGTGGGATGCAATGAAATGCGTTATTATGCAATACAATACAATGCAATTCAATGAAATGCAATGCAATACAATGCAATGCAATTCAATTCAATGCAATACAATGCAATGCAATTCAATACAATGCAATACAATGCAGTACAATGCAATGCAATACAATGCAATTCAATACAATGCAATACAATGCAATTCAATACAATGCAATGCAGTACAATGCAATACAATGCAATGCAATACAATGCAATACAATGCAATGCAATACAATGCAATTCAATTCAATGCAATGCAATGCAATTCAATACAATGCAATGCAGTACAATGCAATGCAATGCAATACAATACAATGCAATACAATGCAATGCAATACAACGCAATGCAATACAATAGGCCTACAATGCGATGGCTGGGTTTTCGCGTTTTCTTGCCTCTTTATAGCTAATGCAATCCTTAATAATCGTTACTCTGGTTCTTTCAGTTTATTGACAATGGGATGTAATAAGTATCATTAACGTCACCCTCCTCATTCACCCACGCATTGCCAGAGTGTATGCAGTGGCAGAGTTGACTTCCTGTCTAACGACAGTGTGTCAAAATAAAGATTAATAATGTCGCCCTCCTCCTTTATCCAGGATTGGGACTGGCACCATCAGAGTCTGAATAGCGCCGGAGTTTAGTGGCATAGTTATTCTGCTTCGTGCATCTCCAGAAAGAGTTTCAATCTAAATACTACACCGTATATAATGCTAGGTTACATTCATGGATATCGCTGTCAACTATTTGCATCGTAGATTGAAATCAGTTTACCTCCAATTGACCTCGGTCGTGAACGACTCAGAGCAAGAATGCTCGAAGAGTGCATTATACATTCTGATTGAATGAAAAAAATGATTAACCTTTACCACTCAGATATTTTTTTTCGCGCCAACCCCTCCAGATCAGAATTAAATTGCCGTGAATATAGTCACATTTCAACATTTATTTTCACCAAACAACCTTATTCAAGTTATGATATACATGAAATATGTGACATAAATGGTATAATATATTATGTATACATCATATATATCATATATATCTATGATATATATCATATAAATGATATATCATATATATAATATATATCATATATAGAGGAGGGTGGGGTAAGTGCGGCCCCTTAAGAATTTCGTCCACATATCTCTGAGCAGAAGACAATATTGAAACATTCAGCTATACCATGTCATAGACCAATCATCTGGCTATGCAGGGTGCACAAACTATTTCAGAAAAAATAATCTGATTTTTTGGTATTAAACATTTTTCGCATGCTCTTGAAAAGCCACTCTTGCCCCACCGGTGGGGCAAGAGTGGCATGAACGGCCAGTCTTGCCCAATGCAGTACTAATCATTGTATTTACACTCCATATACTTTGGATTTCTTTTTTGAAGATAGCTTCCCTGTGACTAATTAGGCATTAATAATAACAATAATAAATAATAATAATGATAGTACTTACAATAGTGACGGTTATGATTGTAATAATTAATAATAATTAATAGTAAAGCACACATGATAATAATGATAATAATAATGATGATAATAGTAATAATAAAAAATGAAAATACTAATAAGAGCACTCGATAGACTTGCTTTAACTTTCTTACCTAGCTTTACTGAACTCTTTGGTCCATTCTAAGTGATTTTGCTGAATTTTCTCTAATATGTAGACTTTTACTGTTTATGGAGCAAGTGTAGCTGAGGCCACTCTTGCCCCATGCTGTCACGGCCACTCTTGCCCCGGTACCGTAGCAATTAAATTTTTTCTAATTACTATTGACATCTTTCGAATTCATTCAATCTAATACGCGCAATCGATGCGCTATTGATGTCTTTGCAACATAAAATTATCGAAAAATTTAGCATCGAAAACTTTGATTTTATAAAAAATTATTCCTAACTATTCAGATTTATAATGATTTTAGAAAAATCGAAATATTATTATTTACTCGCAGAGTTTGCAAGTAAATTTAACATATCTTATGTCATTAGATGCGGCCGATAAATGTGTTTCAACGTGGCTTAATTTAATCGCTACGCATACGTATTGCTTTACGATATCCTTCCGTCTATTCTTGCCCCGCAGGCCGCTCTTGCCCCACTCTCCTCTATCGTATATATATATCTTATATATCATAATTTTTTATTATATTGATCATATATCATATATATGAAATATACAAATGATACATCATATATATATCATATATCACATGCATATATCATATATGATATATATCATTTACATGTTATAATATGACATCTATCATATATATTATATATATCGTATATATGTCATAAATATATCATATATATCATATGTATCACATATATAAATGATATATATATAATTATCATATATATAAATGATATATATATACATCATACACTATATATATATTATATATCATATATATATATATATTATATATAGTATATATATATATCACATATATCATATATATATATCATATTTCTAGATGATATATATCATATGTATATGATAAAAGATATAATATATGATATTATATCATATATATATCATATATATCATATTTATATAGCAATAGCATATATATGTCTACATAAATCATATATGTATATGATATATATACATGATATATATGATATATATATATCATATATATCATATGTATATATGATATATATCATGTATATATCATATATGTCATATATAATATATATATCATATATCATATGTATCATACTAACTCCTTCGGCCTTCACAAACTAATGTCCGCTCCCACCGGACATATGAGTTAAAGTGGTTTTTCAAATGTCCGCTGTGAGCGGCCTCATGAGTGGTAAAGGTTAATTAACTTATTGGTTCATTTACTGTCAACCGAAGCCATGTACATGCAGAAGTCATCGGGTGAATTATAAGTCTAAATTTATAACCTAGATAGGGAAAAGAGGCGAGGGATTTAATTACTACTATTCATATGCGCCTTCGTGAGGTTATTTCTTATAAACGTTCATGTAGAGTAGTAGAAGAATTAAGCGGCTGGGACATTGACCTATAACCATGGTTGAAAAAATATGTCGACCCATAACCATGGTTGAAAAAATATAACCACCCATAACCATGGTTGAAAAATATAACCACCCATAACCATGGTTCAAAAATATATCCACCCATAACCACGGTTCAACTTTTTCCAACACACAAATTTTTATTTTTTTCCTATTTTATAAAAAACACAAAAAATATTTTTTTACCAACTTCTACCAACTACCCAAACCATGGTTCAACTTCTGCCAACTACCCAAACCATGGTTCAACTTTTGCCAACCACCCAGCACGCGCCTATAACTCATCATGCGGGGAATTTCCAGTAGTTTCGAATTTAGGGCGGTTGGGAAAATAACTATGGTTTCGATGAGTCACTCGATCAAAATATTTTTTTCTCTTGTGTATATAAAATAATAAAAAAAATGGAAGATACGACTCGACTTAAAGACAAGAAATCCCAATATAAAATGAACTACACAGCGTATAATCTGAAAGAATTGCGTCAAATTCCAAAACAAAGAGGACAAAAAGGATACTCAAAACTATCAAAAGAGGAACTCATCGCACTCATAAAGCATGGAGATCGACTAGGAGCTCGGGCACCAGACACCAAGGTTCCAACGCGTACTCTGGGTACTATACGAGAATTGCGAGAAATTGCGAAAAAGAGAGGCACACGAGGATACTCAAGATTAGGAAAAGAGGAACTTACAGCACACGTGTCTACTATTTGGAAATTTGTGGGAAAAAATAAAGCTACTTTCCCAGATTGGTTGGCTAGTGAGATTAATCAGTTACCCCCTCAAGTAAAACCACCCGTTCATAGGTTCAAACTTCGAGAGACTGCGACGGCTATCAAAGGGTTTACAAAAAGATACACGATCGAAGGAACCAGCGGTATCGATGTTGAATCTTTTCTCAAGGCTGTAAGATCGCAGGTAGTTAGGCTGCTAGCGAAAAATCGAGGGGTAAAAGTTCAACTCAATCTCATGTGTGTAATGGAGAAAGTAGACATAAAATCTGGTGAAATAGCAACGGCTGAGCCTAATTTCAAATCAAAGACTGATATTATTTTAGAAGCAACCGATGTGAAGGAAATATATACCAACGCAGTGGATAAAATTAAGGAGAGCATGGCAAGTTTTCAGATGCGGGGTAGTAATTGGCGATTCAGTGCTGTTGTGAAGTTGGATATCGATACAGTGGTATACAAGCCATTGAAAGGCAGTTCATATATTCTACTTCCAGAGTATTTAGCTAATAAAAAGGCTATTGTTAACATGAAAAACGAGGACGACGAATGTTTCAAATGGTGTATTACTAGAGCGTTGAACCCAGTTGATGACCACCCTGAAAGAATCACTAAAGATCTGAAAGAACAATCTGAGAAACTCGATTGGAGTGGTATTGAATTTCCGGTTGCAGCCAATGCTAATATTATACAAAAGTTTGAGCGTCATAATAACATTAGCGTCAGTGTATTCGGTTATGAGGGGGAAGTATACCCACTACATATATCGACGCATGAAAGCGATACCCGTGTAGATCTATTAATCATTTCCGAGGAAGAAAAGAAGCATTATTGTTGGATCAAGAACTTTAATAAGTTGTTAGCGCACCGAACAGAAAAATCCCATAATTCAATGCACTATTGCAGAAGATGTTTAATCGGCTACAGAACGAAAGAATCGCTTAATAAACACAGCGAGTACTGTTCGCGGCAGGATGCCCAACGAATAGAATTACCTCCACCAGGAACTATGCTAAGTTTTAATAATCATTTTAAATCGATGGAAGTGCCTTTCGTCATCTACGCGGATTTCGAGTCCTTCATCAAACCGATCGATACTTGTCAACCCGATCCTAGCACTTCTTACACTAATAAATATCAGAAACATACGCCTAGCTCGTTTTGCTACTACGTAAAATGTTTCGACGACAGCGTCTATTCTCAAGATCCGGTGACGTATACGGCTGAAAACGAAGACGACGATGTTGCTCAGAAATTCATAGATTCTCTTGTAGAAAATATAAAACGAATATATAATCAGTTCAAGTTCCCAAAGACGATGATATTCGGTAAAACTGAGAAGAAATGTTACGAAGAAGCCATCAATTGTCATATCTGCGGAAAAGCGCTTTATGATCCAGAAAATCCAGACAATATCCGTGTCAGAGATCATTGTCATTTGACTGGCAAATTCAGAGGTGCCGCTCATACCATTTGTAACCTGAAATATAAAGTCCCCAAGTTTTTTCCAGTAGTATTCCATAATCTAACCGGCTACGATAGTCATCTTTTCGTGAAGAAATTACGAGGTGGTGATAATGAAAAGATTAATTGTATTCCCTGCAACGAAGAGAAGTATATATCGTTTAGCCGAGAGATCGTAGTCGGTAAGTTTATTAACAAAGAAGGGGAAGAGAAAGAGGTCAAGCGTGAACTCCGTTTCATTGACAGTTTTAGATTCATGCCTGCGAGTCTCGACGCGTTATCGAAGAACCTAAGAAAAGATCAGTGTAAAATTATAAGCAAGTACTATTCCGGTAATAAGCTTGATCTCTTGCTTAGAAAAGGCGTTTACCCATACGATTACGTCGACGGTGTTGAAAGATTAAACGAAACCGAATTACCTCCGAAGCATAACTTCTATTCAAAACTAAATGATTCAGGGATCAGCGATGAAGATTACGAACACGCGAGAACGGTGTGGAACGAATTTGGATGTAAAACGCTACGAGATTATCACAACTTGTATAATATTTCGGATGTTCTATTATTAGCTGATGTATTCGAAAACTTTAGGGGTGTGTGCAACGAACATTATAAGCTCGACCCCGCATGGTATTTTACTTCCCCCGGACTAGCATGGGATGCGGCGCTAAAGTTGACGGGTGTACAGTTGGAGTTATTGAGCGATTACGATATGTTACTGATGATTAAGCAGGGGATAAGAGGAGGTGTCAGCACGATTTCGAATCGATACGGAAAAGCGAACAACAAGTACATGGGAGAAGCTTACGATCCCACCCAGCCTTCGACATTCATTCCGTACTTAGACGCGAACAACTTGTATGGTTGGGCAATGTGCAAACCGCTACCAACTCACGACTTCAAATGGATGACTGATAACGAGTTGAGCGATTGGAAAAGTATTGCCGAACGAGATGGAGTGGGGTGTATACTAGAAGTCGACTTGGAATATCCGGAAGAATTACACGACCTGCATAACGATTATCCACTAGCTCCTGAGAGTGTAAAACCGCCAGGCTCAGATGTTGCGAAACTAATTCCAAATTTGAATGATAAGAAAAAGTATGTAGTTCATTACGAAAATTTAAAATTGTACGAAAGTCTCGGTTTGAAAATCGTTAAAATTCACCGAGGGTTAATATTCAAAGAAAGCGCATGGTTGAAAAAATATATCGAGTTGAATACTGATTTGAGAACTAAAGCTAAAAACGATTTTGAGAAGGATTTTTTCAAGCTGATGAACAATAGCGTCTTTGGAAAAACGATGGAAGCTATCGAGAACCGTGTAGACTTGCGATTGGTGAGCAATGAAAAGGAAGCTATAAAACTCGCGGCGAAAACTAATTACGACAGTCGGACTATATTTGATGAAAACCTAATCGCTGTTCACATGAAGAAGACCAAGCTGTTCTACAGCAAGCCTATATATCTAGGAATGTGTATCCTAGACTTGAGTAAAACGCTCATGTATTCTTTTCATTATAATTACATCAAGAACAAGTACGGAGATAGGGCAAAGCTATTATT
Source organism: Lumbricus terrestris (assembly GCA_949752735.1). NCBI lineage: Eukaryota > Metazoa > Annelida > Clitellata > Crassiclitellata > Lumbricidae > Lumbricus > Lumbricus terrestris. Next base: position 21,743,193 of record OX457049.1, read on the forward strand.
CACAGATACGGATTCGTTAGCCTATGAAATAAGAACCGCTGACTTTTACGCTGATATAGCACCCGATGTTCGAAGCATGTTTGACACGTCGGACTATCCAAAGGACCACCCATCCGGAATTGAAACCGGAGTGAACAAAAAGGTCATCGGTTTGTTTAAGGACGAAGCTTCAGGTAAGCAGATTGAAGAATTTGTGGGACTTAGATCCAAGTTGTATTCGTATAAGATGGCCGGCGTAGACCATAAGAAATGCAAAGGTGTAAAGAAGAATGTTGTCAAGAAAACGATAACCCACGATGATTATAAGAACTGCTTGTTTACGAGGAAAGAACAATCGAGAAAAATGAACGTGATTCGATCCCATCTTCACGATATCTATACAGAAGAGGTAAACAAAGTAGCGCTATCAGCTGACGACGATAAAAGAGTCATAATGAAGGATGGCATTCATACTTTAGCATATGGACACTATTTATTGAAATCTACTTAAGAAAAAAAATATCCTAATATAAAATGACAGACTCAATTGTATGCACCAGATGCAAAATGGAAAAAAGCTTAACTGAATTTTACAAAAACAAACGTAATAAGAGCGGCTATTTCGCTTCTTGTAAAAAGTGTGTCATTATCAAAACGAAGGAACTTAGACAAAAATACTCGGAGCTTGAAGTGAGGGAAACAAAAACCAAAAAAGTTTGCTGCTGCTGTAAGATTGAAAAAAGTTTGGATGAATTTCATAAAGATAAAAGACAAAAGAACGGAAGTTATCCGAGCTGCAAAATGTGTCATAATACCAAAGCAAAGGAGCGTGCGCATAAATATGCAATGCTAGAGAACAGAGAAACGAAGGAAAGAAAAGTTTGTAGCGGCTGTAAAATAGAGAAGAACATATCGGAATACGATAAAAATCGATTCCAAAAAGACGGATATACTAATGTTTGCAAAAATTGTAGACATAATTATTATCTAGCCCAACGGCGTGATAAAATGACAGACCTAAAATGTGAAATGGAAATCCCAGAATGTCTCAAAAGTAAACTCGGTATCGGTCTTAAAACATTTACGAAATGGATCGAGTTCCAATTTGAAGAGGGTATGAATATGGACAATCACGGTTCGGTTTGGCATCTCGATTTTGTTTCACCAATATCATCGTTCGATGAAAAAGAACTTGATAAAGCTGTGAATTGGTTGAATATATGCCCGGTACTATTGGAAAAAAATATGCAAAAAGCGAACAAAATCTCACAGGTGGAAAAAGCGTATAACTTTATAAAATATTTAGAAGAAATAAATAAAAATGAGCTTTGAGACATACAAAGATATAAACGTCGAAGGCGTAGTTCTTCCTAATTCTCCACTTTCCAACATACAGTTGTTCGATGCGGCAAAAAAACTAAATATCCCAAACTTCCGTGGCGTCTTCTTACGAGATGAACTACCGAAAAAACCTAGACGAAATGAGTGCGGGATACTAAACTTGGACGACTCGCAAGGAAGAGGGACCCACTGGTGCTCTTTTTTAAAGAATGGCAAGGTTAAAATATATTTCGACAGCTACGGTCTACCTCCTCCTACCGAACTGCTAAACTATTTACGCAGCCCCGTGTACTACAATAGTGAACGAATTCAACCGGATAATGAAGTGTTTTGTGGCCATCTATGTTTGTATGTTTTGAAAAAGACGATGACTGATGGTTATAAATTTCAAAATGTTATCAATAGTTTGTATTGATTTTGTATTAATATTATCGCGTAATAAAATGCCAGTCGATAAATTTGGGCACACCGATGTTGGGACTACGACAAGAGTAATTGCCGGCGGCGTCACATTAACTCAGGCAAACAGTACTTTTCTAAGGGTTGATGGAGCAAACCCTGTTACTGGAGATTTAGATATGAATGGCCGCGTGATAAAAGGTCTACCTACAACGAATACTTCGAAAGCGGGAAAAGACGAGGCACTAAGTCGAGGGCAGGTTATGGATTTAATAACGAATCACGATAATGTGCCGACGAACAATAATCATTTGGCTAATAAGAAATACGTCGATGCAACGGCTGAAAAATATGTCAACACGAAAGCAATCGGGCCCCTGATTAGCATGTACACTACATCTACGCAAGCTATAGGCGCTAATAGACACACAAAAGTTTCTTTCAAAATAGAAAGATTCGATAGAGAGATCGAGGCTAGAATGGGGTCTGAGATCTACCCCGGTAAAGCCGGCTGCTATATCGTTTCGACGCACATAGAATTTCGCGACCTCGGTACTAGTACTTCGTGTTTCGTCTACCTGTATAAAAATGGAAGTGTGCATATGCTAATTGCGGGTGGAGTAGGTGCGTCAGGTTCAACTATCAATGCAACAGGTAGTACCATACTTTATCTAACCGAAAACGATTACCTCGAGATAGGCGTTTATTCACACGCCGCTGTTGGTGTAGTAGCTAAGGATTTTTCCATCGCATTCTTACGACAATAGCGGCTGGGAAAAAATAATCTGTTTATAAAAATGCCTGTTGATAAATTTGGGCACACCGATGTTGGAACTACGACAAGAATAATTGCTGGAGGTGTCACTCTTAGTCAAGTAAACAATACTTTTCTAAGGTTAGATGGAGCGAGTTCGGCTACTGGTGATCTAAATATGAATGGTAACTGCATCAAAGGTCTACCTATAACGAATAATCCGGATGCAGGAATGGATGAGGCTCTAAGTTATGCACAAGCCTATGATTTGATAACGAATCACGATGGCACTCCATCCAACGATAATCATTTGACAAATAAAAAATATGTCGACGAACAAATTGCTTCGATAGTATCTAGAGACGAATTCTTTGGCCCGGCGTTTAGTGCTTTCACCTCCGCTGCTCAGGCTATCCCCGCTAGCACCTCCACGACAGTAAATTTTAATACAAAAAGATTCGATCCGGATAATTGTTTCATCAATTCTAAACGATTCTTTCCTCAGAAAGCTGGATGTTATATGGTTTCGGTGTTTGTGGAATTTCACGCCGATACTGTTAGAACTTCTGGTAATGTTTCCTTGATCAAAACTGGGAGGGTGTACATGAAGATGCCCGGTGGCGGAGGTGATTTCGGTGGTGGGGGTACGGCTGGAGCGAATAATAATGTATCGGGTACTTGTCTAGTTCGATTAACTAATACCGACTACCTCGAGATAGCTGTTATAGCAAACGCTGCTGTAAACATTGAGGCACATGACTTTTCAGCTGCATACTTACGACCTTAAAATTCGAAACCATATTTAGTTTTGAATTTACACAGTACAAGATATTTCTTTAGTACACAACGCTCATTTTGCTACCATCCGATTGAAACATGAGTAACTTATCACAAATCACCACCGCGTACGCTTGCGTACTAACCGGCGGATTAGTACCAAAAGTACCTTTGATCTGGATATTGACTGTCGAGCCCTTCAGACGCTCGCATTGATTGCTTACATCAAACACCATAATCGGGAACAGGTCTTTGAAGTCTACCGGTGTGATATTGCTTTGCGTTGTCTGTTCGTCCATTCCGTAGAATTTTTCGCTAAACGTGGCCGCTTCTCGGTACGCTCGTGAGAATTGCTGATTCGGGAATGATAGGTTGTAATCGGCGACTGGGTATTGATCACCGTTTATCGTCACGAACAAGTTATTCAGATTGCAATGATCGAAAATCGATGGGTTTTTTTCTTGATCGCCGCCTCGATCGATTTGAAATCCAACTATGATGTACCTAGGTTGTTCAGGAGATGTCTTGACACCAAGTTGCCAGCAATAGTTTCTCGATGGTTGGACGGACATAGTTTCGCATTGGCGAGCCCTGTATCCAACTGGCAACGATGCTTTCGATTCGATAATTTTGTTCAATTGGCTGTCCTCCATAAGAGATGGTTTAACCTGCGGCATAAACCACGAGATTTTATCTAGCCTAACTTGCCCAACGGCCACACCACCAGCACCACCAGCACCAGCACCAACAGCAGCGAGTCGAAAAATTGCGTCATCATCGGCTTGACGAACAAGAGTTAGCGTATGTTTCACACCATAAACAACCTTGTCGTAATCATCGCAAAATCCAAAAATATGTTTCAACGGAACGATGAAGCTAAACGTGCCCTTGTCCCCCGGTTTTTGAATTAGATACGACTGTCGAACGGCGAAACCTAGATTATCCGCGATAACAGCCGTCCTACCACTGTCCTTGTACCACAGCTGATTTAACCCTTGTGCTAGTTGAAAATCATTTGGGTATTTGAGTAATCCGAGCATCGTCGTTGCTTGGCCTGGGTGAAATAACGATTCAATTTCTTTGCCTGACATGAAATACGAAATTTGGCTGAATAGGTGCATGAGTCCATTATTCGTAAGGGCTACAGCATCGGCATTAGCGTAAAAGGTGTTGTCCGCCTTCAACAATCTGCCCTCGAATAATAGATAAGATTCCGCTGGATGGCAGTAAAGACTTTGAGTTTCGATGTTAATTTCTATTCGCCCCGCGGTGTTTAGATTCGCTCCCGTTATCGGGTTATACTCGTAACATTCGTAACGCTCGATACCCTCGTCATTCAGAGGTTCATCGGTAATTCTTAGAATATCAGACTTCATTTTATTGAAGAATAATATTTTTTTTATTACACGACCTTCATTCCCGCACCGTTTTGTCGACGCACTAAATCTTGGATCGATATGGCATTCTTCGAGCCACTCCCCATCATCAGATTATTGATATTCTCCGGATTCACCCCGACGCTACTAAGTCGAGCAAGAATATCTCGAGTTTCCTGCGTAACCGGAATAATATTTTTCTTTGGAGGAGCCAACAGTTTTGCCGCAGCTTTCTCTACTAATCTTTTACTGGCATCGATTGCCGTGGTTTTTCCAACATCTATCGCCTTTTTCCCAATTTCTAACGCCACGTCTTTGCTTGCACTAAGAGCTCTCGTTGCTAGCTGTTTGGCGGCGTTCGATGTAGCTAGTCTTTTGAAAAATCCTGAAATAGTATCAATTATACCGGATCCACCGATAACGTATCGCTTACTGTACCTCCTTCTATTAATGTTCAGCATTTTATAATATCGACATTATATTTTTATAAGTATCCTTGTTCATCACTCCTTGCCGTAGTAACGCGTCGCATGTCGTTACGAGCTCGTTTCTTACCCCATTATTACCCGCGTTGAAGTCGTTAACTAATAAATCTAGCCGTTTCGCTAATACATTTGGGTCTTCGGAGATGATGATTACGTCAACGCCTTTACCTACTGTACCTAGGGCCTTCTTTTGAATCTTCCCCCATATCGGTTTGATAATTTGATTATATTTAACGCCCACAGATGATCTAGGTCTGTTTGGATTTTTTTCCTGTCTCATAGCATTCGTCACATCTAGAATCTCTACGTAATCAGCCTTGTCATTATCATCGTATATCGTTTTGTCAGGCTCCTTCAACGTCAACAACTCCCAAAGTCCCAGTGTTCCTGTGTAAGTCTTATTTACGACCGTCACATCATCTCCTTGAATCGAAATCGGAGTGTCGCCGATATAGAATTGTCCATTTTTAGATTTTATTCCAAACGTCGTGTCGGTGATTTTTTTATTGGAGACGTATTGACGAAGGTACTTAGTTGCTAGATCTCCTAAATACAGGGTTCTGATATCCTCAGTCGGATCGGTGCTATACGCTTCTATCGCCGGACGCTGAGGAAATTGAAGACCCTGTAACGAAGGAAGTGCTTGTAACGCATTTGAAGTAGCTACCGAATTTTGATTGATGGCGGATAGTAAGACATTTTGCTCTTTGGAAATTGCGGATTGGGAATCGACGATAGGTTTGAAGAACTTGGTTAAATCTTGCTGCAGTCCTGAATCTCCCATTCTCTCCGATAAAAAGTTTTGTCGAATATTCTCTCTGGTTTTCAGATAATCTGCAATGAAAACGTCTCTTTTCGTGGGGTCACTGATTTTTACAAACGGCATTTGTAATTAAAAATATAATGTTTTCAGACGTGTTTTTAGACGTGTGAAAAAACATAAGTTGGACGTATTTCCCAACGTAACAACATACGTCTACATGTTTTCACGTATGTTAGTCTTTTTTGATAGATTCGTCACCAACTGAAAACCATCTCGTACATTGATAGTTTCTTACTTCCCTTTCGGATTTAGTATCCACCTCTATTTTAATATCTACCGAACCCTCCTCATCTGAAATGTTATCGTCTTGGAGAGCTTTTAAAATATACTCGTTGATCGTGTTGATTGTCTCTATAGTTAGCGTTTTGATCTTTTCATCCGTCTCAGCTTTCATCTCAGATTTTTTATCGACATAGTCGAGGATTATTCTTTGCACCCACGAATCATCTATTATCTCCGATAAATTGCTTTGTTGAATATTCTCCCTGTTTTTCTGATATTTTGCACTGTAATCGTCTCCTTTCGCGAAGTCTTTGATTATTATACCCGGCATTTTAATTAAGTAAGAAAAAAAATATAATGTTTTCAGACGTGTGAAAAAACATAAGTTAGATGTATTTCCAGACGTAACGACATACGTCTACATGTTTTCACGTATGTTTGTCTTTTTGATAGATTCGTTATTTTTCTCCTACCCGAATTCTTCTCGCCACGTCCATCACGACTTTAATTTTACTTCTAATCTCTTCTTCCTTGTTATTGAATTTTTTAATCTCGCTAAGCATCAGCGAATATTCCTCATCTGAAATGTTATCGTCCTCGAGAGCTTTTGAAATATAGTCGCAGATCGTGTTGAGTTTCACGTCGACTAGCGTTTTGATCTTTTCATTCATCATCAGCTTTTCAGTGATGCAGCTGGCGATTATACTTTGCAGCCCCGAATCTCCCAATCTCTTCGATAAAAAGTTTTGCCGAATATCCTGCTTTGTTTTCAGATATTCCGCAACGATAGAGTCTCTTTTCGGTGGGTCGGTGATTTTTTGAAACGACATTTTTAAATTAGAAAAGAAAAAAAATAATGTTTTCAGACGTAACGACATACATCTACACGATTTATTACGTGTACGTGTTAGACGCCACTCCATTAGGTTTGTTATTTTTCTCAAGCATGGTTTGAAAGTACTGCATGACTTCTCCTTTTCCGCGATCGATGAGTGATTGTTTCGCTTCCTCGTCTAGCGCAACTTTAATCTTAGTTTTAATTTCTTCTTTCATACTATTGAATTTATCAATCTCGCTTAAAATCAAAGAATATTCCTCGTCTGAAATGTTATCGTCCTCGAGGGCTTTTGAAATATGGTCGCTGATCGTGTTGAGCTTTGCGTCGGCTAGCGTTTTGATCTTTTCATGCTTCTCCGCCTTCAGAGCAAGCTTTTTACTGATTATGTTGCCTATTATACCTATTATCCCCGCGCCTAATGCTGCTCCTTCCATAGCAATAACAATGGGTGTTGCGATTACGGTGGATAAAACTCCTATTCCTGAAATTCCTAGTCCCATCGACGCCAGCATGAGGGTGCTACCTACTGCACCGATTACGCTTACACTTCTGTGATACTTTTTACTCAACGCTGCTCTTTTCTCTCGTTCTTGCTCAATTTCCTTCTTAATTTTGCTAATCTTTTGAAGACGAAACGTTTGCATAGGTCCTCCACCGATAGGCTTATGTATTTCACCTTCTGGCGCGGAGGGTGTTAGATTTGGATAGAGCTTGTTGTCTGTTTTGTAGTCTTCATGATACTCCATTGTTTTTATTAACATAATATTATTTTTTTAATGATAACTCAAACCGACCGTTTACTGAATATAATTTACATAGCATAACGACTCTCCTCTGTTTATAGTTACTAATGAATCGGAATTGTTTTGAATAGAAACAATGATATCGTCAACCACGTCTTCTGAAACCTCTCCGTCTTGGAGACTACATCTTCGTTCTTTGATACTCTGTCTAAGGGAAACGAGGCAAACTCCTCCAGTCATTTCTACACCGAGTCCAAGCAGTAGCGTATTAGTAGCCCTCGGTTGAATCGTTATAACATTTTGTGCGAAAATCTCCCATCTTAAGCCGCCTCGTTGTCTTTTTGGAGCGTGAGTTACATCGCTCTTTACCTTCCAACTGACAGAAATGGGTTGGGTTCTAACCTCTGCCTGACGAGTTGGTTTAGTTATAAATTTGTGTAGTGGTCTCGACATTTTATAAACACTAAATTAAAATATCATACCGAGTATCGGAATATTTTTAAGCGGAGAATTAGGTCCTAACAAAAGTCCTTCACCTATAGGCTCATAACCCGACCCCGTTTTAATAAACAACCCAGATCCTGTTATCGAGGCGCCTTTTGGCCAAGGGGACATGTACAAACCAGACCCGACTGATTTTATCTTACACGTCATATCACCTTTCTTCGCATATATTTTCTTCACGTACTTTACACCAGATCCGCTCATTTTATCAACAATCTTCGACGTGGCCGCGGAACCTAAGCCAGCCATAGCCCCCGTAGCTAAACTAGGTAGTAATGTTGACATAAGGAATTTACCCGCTGTTGCTAGAAACGGAAGTAAAGCGCCTATGAATCCTCCTTCGACTTTTCTATTGTTCTCCAATTGCGTTTTACTCATTTTGATGACTACGCCAGTTCCTTTTTGGTACGCCTTTGCCATTTTATTGATTTGTGCTTGCGTCAGAGCTAACACATGCCGCCCGTTCATGTCATCGTGCGTTAGTTTGATATTCACACCAGTTCCCGCTTGGAGAGATTTTTGAATTTTGTCTTTTTGCGCTTCCGAAATATTAACTTTTACAGCTATGTAACGACTCATTTTATATATAAATTTGGAAAAAACTTTCAAACTTGTCTGACGTGAAAACGAATCGTCAATTCTTCTCCTCTAAGATTTAGCTGTTTCCCATTTTGATCCGTGAGCATCGTTGTCATCGTTGAAATTGTAGATAGCGTAATGGGGAGATATATTAAATTAGGCGGCTCTTGGATAATCTTGTAACCCGGCCCTACGTTTGGGAAAAAAGAATATATTAAGTTTACCAATGTTCCGTTAGAGTATGAGGATGCTATAATATCGTTGGTCACTCTTAGACTGCTTACACTCATAATATTTACCAAGTGCTCCGATTCGTTATATCCACCCGAATAGATCCAGTTATTAAAACCTAGAACCGTTCTGATCGAATTATTAGGCATAAAGTCAACCATATAGTCTCCTTTTATATTTAACACAGTCTTCAACGTATTTGTGTTTGGTTCTATTGTGATGAAGTATTCTCCATTTGCTCTGTTATAATGTCCATTCTCCTTCATGATTCTCTGTATGTGTTCGTTTATATCTGTTATTTCATAGCACCCTTCTGGGACTTCTATGTTGATCCATGGTGTTTGACCATTCGGCGAATATTTAAAGTTGTTGTTTGTCTTGTCGATATTAGGAAAGGAATAGTACGTTTCGAGATCTACAAGAGCCATTTCATAATTTTTATTTTTATCCAGCTCAAGTAATGGATTAAATATCATTCTGATTCGTGTGCTCTTTTCGCACAGCAAAATGTAAAATGACGTTTTTGGTTCCGTGTTACGAGCCGTCTTTTCCGTATTATCAGCTATCTGTTTGAGAAGCGATGATTCCATTTTTATTAGATTAAATTTTACTACAGCGGATCCTCGATTACATAAAATTGATCGAATCCGCAGCGGTATTTCCCATTGTACTTTTCGCTACTGTGGTCGATGACAAGGAATCCGTGAGGTTGGTCCCACACCGTTTCGCATAGTTTTCTAAATTCCTCTCTGCGCATGTCCGTACTAGCATGATCTCTGTAAATGTAGTCGATATTTTGCTGGTCCTGTTTGAATATACAAATAAAGTTTGCATTCTCTCTGATCGTTTGCCGAGGTAGTTTGAAATAATTCTGAGCGAGGTAAAAACAGTCCACATTACTATGCCTTCCCCGAATATAATATGTTTCACACTTTTTTTGTTTTTCCAATTGTAAATCGTCAAAAATCATCAGATTCTTCTTTTCGCTACTCATAGCACTCGGATCTGGCACGTCTTCAGCATTTTCAAAAAACTCGGCAATTATATCAGACTTGGCTTTTGAGATTTTTGCCATTTCTTCCATAACAAGGGCTGGTGATATATTTTGTCTAGCGATTTCCTCCTGCTGCTCGAATAATCTAACAATCTCTTCTTTCGGTAATTTTTCTTCGAAGGCTTTTTTAATAATACGATATTCCGGTTGAAACAGAGATTTACCGAAAACCTGGAGGTTATTATAGTCTAGCCAGCCCGGCCTGAGTAATAGATTCAGAAGAAGTGTCGTTTTTCCACAGCCGGACTTTCCGATTATCAACCCCCGTATACTTTTGGGTAGCAAAGGATTATTAGATCTTTTCGATAACGCAGATCCCCAACTCATATCTTTGATTTCCATTTTATTTATGTATTAAAAAAGCGAGATGTATTGCGTAAAGTGTAAAAAACAGACTGAAACGAGAGATGTACAAAACGTCGTGACTAATAACGGGAGATCGATGCTTCGAGGCGTTTGCGTTGTATGCGGAAAAACTAAAACTCAATTCGTAAAAGGAACCAAGAAAGGTGGAGATTTAGTTAGTTCGTTGAATGCAGCTACTAGTAACATTAAGCTACCTTGGGCTAAGTTTCCTGGTGAGATGCATCTACCAGGTCATCAGTTTCTCGGTCCCGGTACTAGACTAGATTTGAGACTGAATCCTGACGGGACTTACAAAGAGTGGAGTAAACCTGTGGATAGGGTAGATAACGCCGCTTATCACCATGATTTAGCTTACGATCAACACACCGATACGGCTTCTAGGAATATCGCAGATAGAGTGATGATTAATGATTTGAACAACATTCCTAATCCGAGCTTGCGGGAGCGTGTAGAGAGGGCAATCGTTAAACCAATCTTGTCAGCTAAAACGAGCCTTGGTTTGGGTTTACCTTCAAAAAACGGCAAAGTCGCGGGGAGGAAGAAAAAACGCTAAAGTGGACGGATACGTTGGCGAATGAACTGCATAGACCAGTGGTTAAACATTTTAGAAAGAGAAAGGTGATTGTTAATGGGATAGATGAGATATGGGCCGCTGATCTTGTAGATATGCAAGCATTTGCTAAAGATAACGATGGTGTGAAATACCTATTAACCGTTATAGATGTGTTTTCCAAGTACGGTTGGATAGTGCCATTGAAAGATAAGAGTGGGAAATCAACAGCTGACGGCTTCGTGAAGATACTTGAGGGTGGACGAAAACCGATTAAGTTATGGGTGGACAAAGGAAAAGAATTTTATAACAAGGACGTAAAGAATTTGGTTGAATTGTACTCTACTGAGAATGAAGAAAAATCTTGCGTCGTCGAGAGATGGAACAGAACGATGAAAGATAAAATGTTCAAGTACTTTACCGCTAATTCAACGAGAAGATACATCGATATATTAGATGAAATGGTTATCAATTATAATAATACAAGGCATTCTTCCATTAAAATGACACCCGTTAAGGCTAGTATGAAAGTGAATGAAAGGGCTGTATTTATGAATTTAAACGGTAAAGAGATTTCAGAGCCTATTGTACCAAAGTTTTCAATTGGTGATAAAGTCAGAATAACTAAGAAGAAGAATATTTTTGAGAAGGGATATACACCCCGATGGACTGAGGAGGTATTTACAGTATCCCAGATTCAATACACGGTTCCGCCAACTTATAAGATTACTGATTCAAATGGTGAGGAAATACAAGGTAGTTTTTATGAACAGGAGCTACAGAAAACAACTCAAGAAATATTTAGAATAGAAAAGATTATCAGGAAACGTGGGAAGAAATCGCTTGTGAAGTGGTTAGGATATCCAGAGTCTTTTAATTCGTGGGTAAATAATGAAGACTTAGTGGTCGTGTGATGATGGTTATTTTCCCAACCGCCCTAAATTCGAAACTACTGGAAATTCCCCGCATGATGAGTCATAGGCGCGTGCTGGGTGGTTGGCAAAAGTTGAACCATGGGCTGGGTAGTTGGCAGAAGTTGAACCATGGTTTGGGTAGTTGGTAGAAGTTGGTAAAAAAATATTTTTTGTGTTTTTTATAAAATAGGAAAAAAATAAAAATTTGTGTGTTGGAAAAAGTTGAACCGTGGTTATGGGTGGATATATTTTTGAACCATGGTTATGGGTGGTTATATTTTTCAACCATGGTTATGGGTGGTTATATTTTTTCAACCATGGTTATGGGTCGACATATTTTTTCAACCATGGTTATAGGTCAATGTCCCAGCCGCTTAATTCTTCTACTACTATGTAGGCCTACTATGTATGTGTGAAGCCTATATGAGCGCATCTGAGTACATGTCTTAAAGAGGCGCTATATAAATTATCACAATGAATGAATGAGTAAATGAATGAATGAATGAATGAATGAATGAATGAATGAATGAATATAGACATTACTTTTAGTACCTTAGATTAACCCTCAGGCTACCAAGCTTTTTTTGTAACACTGACTACCAAGGGGGGTGCTTACCACCACCCCTGGATTTTGGGTTTGGTTTGAGATATCATAACTTGTAATACACCATTTGATTCAGCATTCATTTCTGCACAAAATGGTATATTATTTTAGGTTTAGAAAATATGAAGGCGCCTCGAAATTATGAATTTTTTACCATGGGTACCCGTCGATTCCACAAAATGTATACTTACGCATAGGGAATATATTAGATTCTGTGTGTTTTATACGTGATTTATATATAAAAAGTAGTTTACATATAATAAAGTCCAATATTCAACTATAAAAACTAGTAATAAGTCTGTTTTATGTTAAATCAAAACAAAAAACATGTTATAGCTGCTGAAAAACGCTTACGCAGACATTATCGGTTCGCGTTGCAAAAAAACCCAACATTTTTATACATTTTAATTTTTTTTTAGCACTTCCGGTCATCAAATTTTAAATTATTTAGTATTAAAAAATATCCCTAAATGCCCTCTACAGAATGGCATAATTTATTTCTATTAAAAATAAATTATAGATAAGTTATAATAGAAAAAACATGACAATTTTATGAAAATAAAACACCTTTATATATATTTTAATTTATTTTGAACACTTCCGGTTGTCAAAAGACAACCCAATGAGCATGGAAATGTAGCCCCACATTCCCTCTATAGAATGGTATAATTTGCGTCTCTTAATATTAAGGGGCAAAAAAGTTACAGACGATATATTTAGCTCAAAATGTGTCCCAATGAACTCTCTACAGCTACCAATTTTTTCAAAAAAAATTTCCAGACGGAACGCGTTTGATTTGCGAAAAACCTAGAGGGGGTGGCAACTACCCCCCCTTGGTAGCCCGAGGGTTAACAGAAACACCAACAGCAGAAGCAGCAATATTTAAACACAGTTAGGCCTACAATAATCGTAATCGCAGTCGTAAACTTGAAATTTCTAAAGCGCCACTCGAAAGCCATGCGCAGGGCACCAGCTTATTCACGAGCGCTGCCTTGAGTTCGAAGGGTTGTCCGTGAGAGTAGTCCGTGGTGGTCCGGGTCGAGTAACTACTACTACATCTACTACTATTACTACGCCTATCACTACCACTAACTTTACTTCCATTACTATTACTGTTGCTGCAGCTACTACTATTAATTTAATGCATGGTGTGCGTTCAAAATAATTGACTTTGCACATCTGACTGTTTTACAAATAATGACAACTGAAAGTGGTAATGTCTCTGTTGCCATAAAGAAATCACTTAACTGCGGATCGAAACGATTGCGAAACTATCTTCCTCATCCAAATCGTTCTCACCCAAAGAATGTACTCTGCTTCGAATGAGCAACAAACCTGCTTTTCGCGAAAACAACTTTCGTCAAAAATCGTAGATGAAAACTTGTCGTCAACTGTCGAGTTTCAAGTACCTTGAGTCATTGACTTTTATAGAAGATGTTTTGTGCAATGGCCACTGGCAGGAGACATTGTAGAACTAAAATGGATGAATGGATGGATGGATGGATGGATGAATGGATGGTTGGATGGATGGATGGATGGATGGATGGATGGATGGATGGATGGATGGACGGATGGACGGATGGATGGATTCAGAGTCTCACGGCAGGTAGTGACTGCAAATGATCCCTGCCTATTATAGTGTGTAATAGGTTTAATTGCTGTAAACAATGTGTTTTTGTGTCGAGCTCGTGTGGTGTAATATGCGCCAATAATTCATTTCATCGCTGTATTGTTTGTATTGCAAAGGGGTATGTTCAATTTGTCATTCGTTTGTTACTGGTGTTAGCTACAAGACCTTGTGAATCCATGATCTCGATCTTCTGGCCCTCATTTATGTAATACTGACAAATCGCCGCCTGCGAATTATAGTGTTCTATCTGCGTTTTTGTTTACATTTGAGTTAGGCTAAGTGCACAGGCCGAATCAGAGTAGGCCTAACTTGTTCTATCTTGGTACAAAATCTCGTCTGTTGAAATGGTGTCTTTACGAGGAAAAGAACAGAATTATTTTATTCCATTTGCATATGCTTACTAACTGATAGGCATCACAATTAATATTCTATGTGAACCAACCAATTATATTGCAAAGATTTAATCACGTGGATAGGCTGTTATAGAACAAGTTGCGTTCAGGAGTACAGCCCAGAATTATTTTGTTCTATTACGGTGGTCACGTGGTCTGAACGGCGAATTGTGATTCGCACATGCATACAGAACATTATAACAACAGTCGTAATTCGTTTTGCTAACAATTATAATGTCCCATGTAATGATGATTCATAATAACAATTAATAGTCCATGGCTATTGCTGTAATATTTTGTTCTATTTGAACAAATTCCGAAAGTCTCCTTCAAATTGTCTTTTCTTATAATTATGATAGATGCCACAATCGTTGTGATTTTTTAAAGTTGCAGGTGTCTGCATAAATGCTTTTTAAATATTATTGTTCTATTTTGTCCCACCAAAGAGTTTTTAGTACAAAATGCAAAGTCATTAAACTTAGTTTTTCGATTTTCTCCGTTTCGCCAAAATTGCGCATAGAACAGTCTAATTCTCGAGCGACGAAATAGATGGCTCTGATTAGCATGTCACTGCTAGCAGGATAATAAGCAATTTGATGGTTGATGGCTTCAATAAATTGACTAATTGATTGATTATATGATTGCTTGCTAGAATGATTGGTCGAGTGATTGATGTAATATTTTTCAAAATTCAAAATTATTTATTGTTCCCACAATGAGACGCATTTATTATACAGAATAAGTATAACGCAAATAATAGTCAGTAGTCAAATCAATCGGCAATGGATTTAGGAGACAGGTTAGGGAGCAATATAGGCGCTCCTGAAGGGACGAGTCCCGCTTAGTAGGGCCTGTGTTCCAGGAAGAAGTTAATCAGGATGGTGGGGTGTGACTAGGTAAGGGAACTAGCCGTTGATGTAGCTATATAAGATTTATTTACTCACCTATTCACTCTCGCAATCGTCACACACTCACAAGCTCGATCTGTGAATTAATCACAACTTCTAAAGCTGTCTACTTAAATTAAATTCACTTTCTCCCTGAGACAATATTATTGGCCACATAAACTGTTCTCTACGACCAGACACCGTATCGCCACCCGCCTGCCACATCGTATGCATTCGATTGAGAGATTGCCACTTGCAGTAAGGCAATCAGAAAGCGAAGATGGAGTTGCTTTTAAGTTCTGGATTTACAATATCTGTGAGTTGATTAGATCAGGTTTCAATCGACAGATGGCCTACGCAAATCGTTTCTGTTGCACTAAAAAGGTGTCTTGAAGTCTCCCGCATGGTGTCACCGTGCTGTATATTTAAAACACGCTTCAATTCGATAACAGAATGCTTCGCACGCTGAAAATCTTTCGTCAATTCGATGTTGATGCCAAAGGAAAGGAACGGTGTAGAGATCTTGAAAGCATCAAATAAGAGACCATCAATTTTCTATTTCAAATATAATATTAGCTTACTTTGGAGTTAATGTTGGTGGTGATTGCGGTGGCGGTGATGCTCATGGTGGTGTGAAGCGTGCAATTAACGCGTAGTAGTAGTAGTAGTTGTTGCTGTTGTTGTTGTTGTTGTTGTTGTTGTTGTTGTTGTTGTTGTTGTTGTCAGTGGGGTAGCCAGGAATTTTTCATGAGGGGGGGTATGGCCGGAAACCCTGTTTTTTGCTATTTTAACCCCCGAAACCCCCCCTTGCCTACGCCACTGGTTGTTGTTGTTGCAGTTGTATTGGTAGTAGCACTGTAGCAGCAGCATATTAGGTACCATTCACATGATATATTCTTGAATGCTATTTTAGACTTTTAAAACGCCATTGACATAATTTTATTATAATAATAATTATGTTAAGTTAATTAGGACTAGACCATTCTAGTTGGCCTATAGCCTAACTATTACACACATTTGACAAGGTGATAGAAGATTGTCATGAGTTTTTTAAACGTGTTAAAAAAACTGCTCAAGATCTAAAAAATTATAGGCCTACCGCGGATCTGGTTTAACTGAACGGCGAGTTAGAGGCCAAGTGAAAGTTTGTAAGTCCGTTGTTAGAATTATTCTGCCACTAACGTCGAAATATCTGTCTAATGCACAGATGAATAGGCTTCGATATTAGTCCCAGGTCTTCCCCTAATTCTGTTGAGGGCATCATCTATGCATTTATTTCTTTTCACAGCATATAATTATCATACATATTGAGTAAAATTATACTGTGTATACTATAGCCTAATATATACAAACCTCTTTTTTCTAGCTCAATTTTCAAATGTGCGACCACAGTTTAAATAACAAACAGTACGTCGACTTGCTTTTCTGCCTGTTGACTAGTTTTTCTGGTCAGCGCCATTTTGACAGAGCTGCTTCACACTTTAGTTAATGCAGTGAAATGATCGTCTTTACAACGTTGCTAGGCAACATATGCATTGTGACGTCGTAAGCGCCTCTCTAAGAAATGGCGGAATACTCCAAAATTGGTTACACATTATGACTGAACAATAGGCTAGGAGTCGATCGACGTAGCCTACTGTTTGTTATTTATACTAACTCCAAATTTCTATAGAGTTTGTAGAGTTTTGTTTTGAACCATTATTAATAATTAATAACTTAATTATAAATTTTCCCGCGGCACACTTGCAAAGTTCTGGCTGCACACTAGTCTTAATTTACTTGTTAAAACAGGCCAAAAAAAGAAAAAAGAAACGATGCAGATAGCACTTAAGCAAATAGTCTAATAATGAATAAAACTAGATAGTTGATCAGATAGTAAATGAGAACTGAAAACGCTACCGAGGCGAAAGTGATAATAGGCCTTCATACAGTAGGTAGCCCCTTTTGACGTTATCGCAGCGTTTGACAGTAGACCATGACATTTTACTTGAACGGCTGCATATATCCGGTCTCTCTGGTACTCTTCTCCTCTGACTGAGATCCTTTCTTAGTGATCGTTACTTTTGTGCAGTCCATGGGCCCTCTAGGTCTCTCTGGGTCCCCGCTCCCTATACGGTATTCCACAGGACTCTGTCTTGCCCCCACCCCTTTTCTTCATAATTTATACATCAGATCTTGCCCCTCTCCTTGCATCCCATGCTATGCGAGCCCATCTGCATGCTGATGATATGCAAGCCTACCAGCACTGTCGTGTTTCTGACTCTGTTGCAACTGTCCGGTCTATGTACTTTGCCATGGAAGCCTTGGGGACCTGGATGTCGTCCAATCGACTCCGCCTCAACTCTTTAAAAACTCAATTCATTGGCTTGGCACTCGCCAGCAGCTATCAGAGCTACAGTGTAGATATGACAACCATCGCTGATGCCTTTCCTTGCTCCTGCCTACCTTTGTGTGCTCTGCAGTCCTACTCTTAGTTCTCAACATTTCTGCTCCCTTCGTTCGACTGAACAAAGTTTGCTCTCAGTCCATTTTGCTCGGACTTCCACCATGCAGAACCGTGCTTTCTTGGTGGTAGGACCCTCAACCTGGAATAGTCTGACCCTCAGCTCTCTTAGTACATTTTTTTGTTAGGCTGTCCTCTCTCATCTTAAGACAGTTTTATTTGACCGCGCTAAGGTTGGGAGCGCCTATGAGTAGCCTCTTGAAGAGGCGCTACATAAATTCCAATGAATGAATGAATGAATGAATGAATGAATGAATGAATGAATGAATGAATGAATGAATGAATCGACGCTAAACTATATTGTGGTAAATAGTAGCCCTTACGGTTAGGTTTGAAGCTGCCAATAGCCTATTAATATGAGAATGGCAAAAACGCAATTCGTGATGCCTACAACCAGTCAAGTGTACATCTGGAGCAGAGTCATAATATCATAGGTCTGATCACGTGATATGTGCATCAGCAGAAACACACACACCAGTACGGATATGGAAAGCATATAGCAGAATAGCGAAAGACACGCGATCTATGCAGTATTTTAACTGTAGGTCTAAGCTTATAAATACTCTGAAGACAATTTATAACTTCATTGTTATAAAGTATAAGGCAAATAAGAGAGATGACATAGCCCAATGATAGAGAAAGGTAAGGTTAGGATGGGAAGTACTGGGTAGAAAACAAATATATGTAATTATGTATGTATATATAGGATATATATATACCTAGCTTGTATTATAGGTTTGAAGCTGCCAATAGACTGGATGGTGACTGACTAGCTATGTTCACAGCTCGAATTATTCTGATATCAATACAAGCTTTCCACAACAGTCCAATCGAAATCCGGATGTCGGGTCGTTTCTACAATAAATCTACTTTCACCTACGCGCCGAGTCGGTCAAGCAGGAAGTTCTGTTTGCCACAGACTTACGTTTGCAACATCCGAATTGGACGAGAATATTAATACAAACGACCCAAGCGATTCATTGGAACTAGGAGCGAACGTCGGGCACAGAATAGCGGTAGCTTATTATAGCCGTTTGTTGCAAAATAGTACATCGCAGAGTTCTTTGAAATTGAATTAGGTGCTTATATAATTTTTTATTATATATATATATATATATATATTCATATATATATATATTCATATTTTAGGATGACTCATCATCGTACTTGTATAATTTACTGTAACTACAAAACATGATCAATTGACTAGTGAGTGGTAAAGTTGATTCAATTGATGGGTGGGGGATTGCTAGAACTTTAAGAGATCTTCTACTGCTGATAATTATGACAACAACAACGATGACGATGATGGCGATGATGACGATGATGATGACGACGACGACGACGACGACGATGACGATGACGATGACGATGACGATGACGATGACGATGATGATGATGATGATGATGATGATGATGATGATGATGATGATGATGATGATGATGATGATGATTGATGATGATGATGATGATGATGATGATGATGATGATGATGATGATGATGATGATGATGATGATGATGATGATTGATGATGATGATGATGATGATGATGATGATGATGATGATGATGATGATGATGATGATGATGATGATGATCAATTTGCTTCTGATGATCCAGGCAAGATGACGCAATATTTGGGCAATTCGAACGTGGAATTAGCGTCTGCGTTCATAGTCGGCACATGTCAGTTGCATTCAAAGTCACGTGATTCTGTTTTTGAATGCATGCATGACATAGGCCTACGCATGAAAACAAACCATGCGTCAAAAGAATATTCGATTCTGTGTGGCAGCTATTCGGAGTTCTACATTCAACCGTTGCATCCATGCATTGGGGACATTGATTATTTAATATGCCACATTAACGAGATGGCATTCGACAGTGATTTTCCAGTGTTGCCAAGTGATATCAGTGGCTTAGCTGATACGGTCCACTTGTTCGAGATTCAACCATGCAATGCGTATCCAAGTTTTGTTCGATTAAAATGGTTTGGTGACATGACATTTAACTGGAAAGACAAGATGTACAAATTCAACTATGAAGCTCATCCCGGTGTAAAGGTTTCAAATTACATCGGTGTCTACGTGTCTTACAACATGACGGCGTTTGCAAATTTATCTAATAGTTCTTTAGCTAACTATACTGGCAGAAAGACGATGCCAGATATTGTTTGTGGTCCAGCAATAAAAACTCCAAGCAACTCTGAAACTGAGCTGGGATCTGATAGGGTCTTTAGCTTATTTTGCCCAGATTGGCCAAGAGGAGCCAAAAATTGGCCTATTCGAACAAGACATCACGGATGGCCGACAATGGATACCATCTCCGAAGTTGTACAAAATGGTTGTCATGTTGTATACGTTCAGCATCGTTCTTGTAGAGATGATAAGCTACAGTGGAGATTTTCATTTTCTTTCGCAGAAGTAATTCTGCTTCAGAGTTGGACTCAAATCCAACAGATTGTCTATCATTTGTTGAGATTCTTCTCTAAGAGGGAATTGATACAAAAGAACTGTGCAAAGGAGGATGAGGTTCTATGTCCGTATCATTTAAAGACACTGATGTTATGGACTTGTGAAGAGATGCCACTCGAATGGTGGAATTCCTCTTCTGTTACTGCAATTTGCTCTAAGTTGTTAAGAAAGCTTTCAGTATGGCTAAAGGATAGAACCTGTCCGAACTATTTTATTCCGGAGGCAAATCTATTTCACGGGCAGTTGAGCGAAACAATGCTTCGATGGACAAAAAAACGACTGAATGAATTCCGAAATTCTGACATTCTTTCTCATTGGTTCACCGCAAATTACATAATGCCAGTTATTAAGACACAATTTGATTTTTTGAATACTAGGAAAGTAATAGCGCATTTCATCGATTACGTGCTGCCTCTCATTGAGTATTGGAAAACGATAGAAATAGAATCTTTATCATTATTACTTTCCTCCAGTTTCTCGGATTCTTATAAAGTTTGTTATCTTGCAATTAAACACGGCATGAAATGGGGATTTCGCTTGAGCATAAGACGCGGACAGGAATTTGCATCAAGGTATAATTTTGAAGCAGACAGTAGACTATCATATCTTCCAACGACAGATAAGGTCTTGTGTATCAAGTTCTCTAACATACTGCCATACATTCTGCTTAGTGCAACTGCTTTACGTCACGGTGAGATTTCTTTGCATGATAGTCTCTTTGTTGAATTTGTCCAAGCTCTACCGATGCAACGTAATATCATACGGTCTAAGTTCCACAATTTTCCGAAAATGTTCACCGAAAACAGTAGTCGGTTTCAGTTCCTACGTGCCCAGAGAGTCATGGAAAATTTAACTGGATCAAATAGCCATCCAGAATTTCAGCTCCTGTCACTGGTGTCTAAAGAGTTTCTCGTCAAAGCCTTAGAACTCGATAGTTTTAAGACGGACGGTATTACTCATGCAGCCTTGGCCTACCTTGCTGCTCTCCATTTTGCCACGTCGGAATACCAACAGACAATACGCATCTGCTCGGCAGTGAATTCAGATCAAATTCTTCAAAACGATGAGGAAAATCTCAATGCAGGCTGTTTGCTATTCATTGACGATGTCGCAAGAATCGTTGGGTTGTGTGTGCTTCGCAAGAAGATCATTGAAGATAATCTTAATAATTATTGCCGTGATGGATGGTTTTATCTGGATCTGCGTTTGTCACCATTGGTGCTTGCTCATCATTTAACTGCAATATCTGCGGAAAGAATATCGAGACATCATGATTTTTATCATAATCTGCCCCGTTCAGTATATCCCATGGACGAATATCTGAAGGCTTCTAGAAAGTCGAAATCCATTGCTGCGACGAGATCAAGGAATCTGTACAATGCTGCCAGAAAAATCGTTTATCACAGAACAGACACAGTGATAACAAGCGATTATGCAAGTACGAATCACGTGGTAGATAAAGTTGACCTAGTTGATATTCTGATGAGATGTGCTTTAGAAACTATTAAATCATACGACAGTGCGATTCGCAAAGACTTTGGAATTCAATGCAACACTTACGATGTCTATCGGGCTTTGTATTTTTACAAGTGTCATCAATACAACGAAGCTTGGAAATTATGTGAAAGAATTCTGCAGGAACCTGCTATACACCTCTGTTGGAATGTGTTTTCATTTGCGAATGTTTTGGTGTTGCCACCACTTGACTCATATTTCGACAGCGATGTTCAGTGTTTGCTTGGATTGCACACACTCTTTCACTATTTATCACCGTCGAATCATGACATTCGAGAATTCGAATTTACGTCCGAGTCAACTTTTATACAATGGTTTGCGAAAGATGTGTGCTTTCGTAGGGACGATCTAATAACATCGCTCTCGAGATGTTACCGCATCAGGTGTAACTATTTTCTTGGAAGACATTTTCTTGCAAGATACCTGAAAGTCAGATGTCTTAGCAACTGTAATCTTCCATTTGCAAAAGAAATAAATGACTTTGCAGCTCAGAAAGCAAATCTCCCGTTCGAACTCTTCATTCGCACATTTCTTGTACGAAAGTTTCGTGGTGTTAATGAATAAGAAAAAGGTTTATCGTTTGAAACGTGCGAAACTAGCGGGATCTTCCCTTCTGGGGCTCCTATTGTTCCCCTCTAATACTAGTCCTATAACGTGTAATTATATCTTTCTTTTTTTCTTACTACCAATGCAAGACAAAATGTGTAACTGTTGTAATTTTTTTCTTCTGTGGGAGCAATAAACTTGACTTGACTTGTGTGATACGTAATGCTGAATGCATAGATTGAGTATTCGCATATTACGAATATTAAGATTTTCAAATAGGCTATTACGAATATTAACGAGCATTAAAACTGCCAAGGAATATTATGGTGACCCGTCAAAACAGCCCCGTCATAATCGCCCACCGACAAAACAGCCCGTGTAAACAGTTCCGTTCAAATAGTCCAGTCATAGACGCCACCGACAACTCAGTTCCAGAACTTCTATTTCAGATATATAAAAACATTCATCCAGCTTCCATTTCTTAAGCGTTTTATCATTAATCCAGCTTCTTTTTCAGATCAATAAAAACATTAATCCAACTTCTATTTAAGATCTATAAAGCCTTCATCCGGCTTCCATTTCTTAAGCGTTTTATCAATCATCCAGCTTCTATTCAGATCTATAAAAACATTAATCCAGCTTCTATTTAAGATCTATAAAACCTTTACCCAGCTTCAGTTGGGAAAGGTCAATACCCTGGAGTTGCTTATACGGCCACCCAACCAAATAAACTGTGTTTTGGAGGGATTTCAGAGTAGCCGATTGGAGACCATCCATAGAGAGAGCACATACATTTCCTACACATCTGGCTGACAGCGGACACCGCATTGGCCGAAAAGGTATGGATGTAGGCTTGCACATCATCAGCAAATAGCTGGTGCAGAAGCCCCTGAGATGCAAGTAAAGAGCAGATATCAGTCGTATAGAGGAGATACAGCAGCGGACCCAAGACGGAACCCTGGGGCACCCCAAGAGGGGCAGGGACCCAAGCAGACCTGGACGACCCAAGAACTACACAGTTTGAGCGGTCAGTTAAGAAGGGCATAAGCCAACCAGGAGGTTGGTCCACTAAGCCAAAAGAAATGGAGATGCTCTGCAGGAGAATTGAGTGGTCCACAGAGTCAAAGGCAGGGCTTACGTCAAAAAGAGCAAGAAGAGTGACTGGACCACGGTCAACTGCGCCATAGAAGTCGGACAATAGTCAAAGCAGGAGAGTCTCCGTGGAATGATTCCGACGGAAACCCGACTGCTGCGACGGAATCACATCATTCATATCCAAATAAACAAACAGCTGGTTGGCAACAATGCTTTCCAGTATTTTAGATAGGAAAGTAACGTTAGCAATAGGGCGATAGTTTGCAGGATCACTTTGATCCAGACCATCGCGCTTCAAAATAGGTAGAAGAACAGAGCGTTTCTGTGAGGCAGGAAGACACACCTCACGGATCGAAGAGCTGCACAGGATGGTAAGGAATGGGAGGAGATCGTCGATCAGTTCCTGATCCAATAATGTTGGCACAGGATCCAGCTCACACGTCCTGGCGGCAGAGGAGAGGATGAGTCGACGCAGCTCCTCACTAGAAATCTCATGGAGAGCAGGAAGCCGATGCTCGGTGGTAGAGAAGGTAGGCGGTGGCGATTCGGCGGTGGAACTCCGAATGGAAGAAATCTTGGCGGAGAATCGCTGTAAGAACACCTCCGCGGAGAACGGCGGGGGAGACTCCGACTGCCTAACACCCTTCGAACGGCCCAGCAGGCTGTTGAAAGTGGTCCAGAGTGTCTTCGGCTCCTTAGACTGGCAAGTGATGATGATCTCCCAGATATTCGTGTTCTCTGGCGCGGTACGAGGTATGCATGTCTCTTACGAAGCGTGCCCACGAGGCCCAATCAGCAGGAGAACGCGTTCTTATCCAGACTCTCTCAAGTCTTCTTGCCTGCCGTCGGAGCTTCCGGCACTCTGCATCAAATCACGGAGAAGACGGACGGTAGCGCGACTGGACGTTGCGCACAGGTAGAAAGGTGTCTAGGAGACCAGACAATGCAGTCTCATAAAGGCTGAACAGCTCTGACGTAGATAGCCCGGTAGACGATTGAAGTCCGCTGTCGGCACGTATTTATGTTTAAAAGAACGTATATTTAGGGTAGCTAAACGAATGGCCGACGAAGATGAAGGCGTAGGTCGGCAGGGCTCCGAGCAGGGCTCCGAGCGGCTAGAAACCGAAGACGGGCACGAAAGAGACCGAAGATAAGCCGGGCGCCACAGTCCGAGGCTGAGCAATGTCATTGAAGCCAGATGAAGTTTTAGATGGCCCATTGAAATCCTTTCCCCTAAAAATGTATGTTTATGCATTTAGCCAAGATGACGATTTTAAGTGGATTTAATGCTGAAATATTAAAGAATCCCGATTGAAGCCAGGGGTAGTTTAGATAACCCTGTTGGTATCATCGTCCCTAAGTATTTATGCTTAGGCACCAAGATGCTACTTCCAAGTGAAATAGAAGCCGAGATATTTTAAAATATATATTTATCGGCCATTTTGGAAAATGGTTGCCATTGGGGCGAGTGGGCTGCGATGGCCCTATGGCCAAATATTTTGCTTAAGACATGCTCGTGCTATATACCAAATTTCATGATTGCATTTTTCTCCAGCCCGCTCTGCCATATGATGAGTTACTTCTTTCTTAAAGAGTAATAATTAGCTAGCCGTGAGTCTGCCAATGGGGTGAAGTGTGAGCGACTTCATTTTCAAGGTCTCGGCATATGAAGGCGGTGGCCAATCCTGTCACTCGCCGTCTCATTATCCACTGACAGTGTAGGTCAGTGTACTCATCATAGCCGAGTCGATTAGGGGTTGCTTGTGGAACAGAAATCTCGATACAAATTTCTGCCCAGCGGGTAATTGAACTCCCGACCTCTCCGTCGACAGTCCAGCGCGCTAACCATGGGCGGAGTTTGGTTTCCGTTCTTGGAGGGGCTAAAACAATAACTTGTGGAAGAACTTGGGCTTTGCTGGACTGAGACACGGTCCAGAACGACCGAAGTTTCGCGTTTGTGAACACAACCATTTCCCCGAACAAGTTTATGCGTCTTCTGCGTTTTCTTGGGGGCTAAGCCCGGGAAACGATACCATGTACACGTTAAAAAATAATTGAGTCTTCTTGGGGGTTTAGCCCCCCCTGATAAACTCTGTCCATGGGTGCAAACCACTGTATTATCGAGCACCCCTACTGCTTTCTTGCTTAGCACCAAACCGATATTCAATTCGTCGATACTATGCAAAAAGCAGTATCTCATTTTTATGTTATTTTCACACAAATTTCACTAAAAACCACCTTAGTTCCAAAATATAGTAGTTTATATATAACTGTCTGCAAAAAATCAGAAAGATTGTAGCTTTATTTCTGGTTGAATTGAACCGATTTCTTCTTTATCGTTTTACGCAAAATTGTCTTTTTTGAGTTGCTGTCTTTTTGCTTAGCACGGCAAAATTATAGGCTCTAATCTTAAAAAGTAAAAGAAATTGCGTTTCTGCATGTCTTAAATCGTGCTAACTTGGACTCTTGTAAGTCCGAAATCTGTATTCTTAAAAAGTTTACAGTCAGTTAAAACGCGAAATAGTACAAAACTTGCAGAGGTGAACCCTTTCATACTAAAGACGCACCTTTGCTATCAAAACTTTCATTTTACCTAAATGTACAGAATAGGCTATAGGAACATAAAACAGCTATGTGAATATTCATAACGCTTCTGCGATACAATCTAACAATAATTATTATTGCTGTGTAAACCCTGCATTCTGCATCTGCACCAGTTTTCATTATTCGTGGCACTTTACTGAGATATAAATGTCAAAATGATTACCGATTTCACACGATTAGATCGAAGTAACTTAGCTACGGTACTGATCGAGTGCAATATCCTAGTTAAAGTAAAATAATATTGCGTAGTTATTGCGGGTCTTTAAATGCTGGAGCCTGTTATGATGACATCGTTGTATTGTACGCATTCTTCTGTCTTCTGTGAAAGCGTGTTTTGGTGTTTGTATAGTTTGTTGCTAATACGTAACATTTCAGTCATGTTATGTGAAAACGCATAACCTTAAGAGACTTCTGTAGTGCCACTCGATACTTTCCATCCTATGGACGCTTATGACGTTTAGGCTTCTAATCCACCGCTTGAAAAGCACGCACTCTGGGAATTAACCCAACATTTAGACATAATTGTCTCGCATAATTGGAAACATCACCCGATGGATTCTGTGTGAAATTGCTCTTAATGCATCAAACATCTATAGCGCAACTCGAAACCATTCGTTCAAGCAATAAAATAATAAGATGCATATTATGCTTCTATTGCGCCATTTGACACATTGTTCGATAGGTCTGACATGTCTCCTAAAGCTTCGAATTTCTGTAGCGCCACTCAAAAAACGTCGCGTCTCAGCATTGAATCCGAAGTTGAAACTTCTATAGCAGTTGGTTTTTGGTCTGCCCTTCCTTCCCTTCCCACCTCTCCCCTCCCTCCCTTCCCTTTGGCAAATTTCTATAGCGCCATGGTTTTACTTCTTTGAGTGTGTGTTGGATACAAAACTAGGTTTAGTTTGTCAAAGAACGGGTATATAATTAGGTTTGATATAATTATGGGCGTTGGAGCTAATTGTTACCGATACTAGCACAATGGGATTGTCTGCGCTGAGGACAATATTCGATTTCAAGCACAATGCAGCGGTCGAGAGTCGGACAACAATGGGTCGTTGATTGGTATACTAACAATAGGATTGCACGCGTCGGAGAGCAATAGGCTATTGTCTAGAGCAATAGAAGATGTGGGTGCTGGTTTATTGTGTTGGAACTCTCCCTTATACTACTACTGAAGTGTGTCTCCGTGGTTCACATAATATTATGTGACTCTATAGTTTATTTTTTCACAAAGGCAAATAGCGGCGTTATAAAAGCCAATCTTTTTAGTTACAATTCGTTGTTTCATCTCTTTCGATTTCTGTGGAATTATCCAGAACCAAACAGCCTAACCCCGTATTTCTTTAATACAGTGAAGGCTGAAACTAAGTCTAATTAAAACCGGATGTTAACGGCTTATTCTAACTCAGCGGTGCGCAAACTGAGGCCGTACGGCCGCATGAGGCCGTGAGAGGTATTATTGGCGGCCGTGGACGCCTGGTCTAATAATTACATACTGGCGGCCGTGTGTCGATTATTTCATAAATATTTTTATTCCAATTTTTGGAAACTAAGGTTATGTGAAGTAATTAGTTACATGTGTCTCTGAGTGTATGTAGGAATTAGCCCGTGCTCTCTCTAGAAGCACGTACTCATGCACACAAGAATGCCACACATTGTCCGTCGCATGTGCATGCACCTTAGACTCAGAGGTATCAGCTGCATATGCATCGTCCAGATGTAGCTCAAAGAGGCCGGCAGAGTAATACTATCCCATCTCCAGCCCTCGACAGTCAATCACTGCATACAATATTGTACCAGTATTCCTCCACTAGTCCGTGGAAAGATCGTGACAGTCAGCTGGCCGAAAAGAGTGCCCATTGCCAAAAGAAACTTACACCACTGATAATCTTCAGGTATATTAAGTTACCCTGCACAAATGTATCTGTGTCGGGCAGTATGCGGAACAGGTGGCGTATTAAGCAGGGGTTCAGTCCTTGATCATGCGGTTGTCTGACTGGTGTGCATGAATACTATTGAATAGGTCACCCACTCACTGCGAATTTAGAAGAGGAACCAACGCGGTACGTAATTTTTCTGTATTCTATGTACAGATCACAAATAAATTGTGAGCTGTCGATTTACTCGATTATGATGTGTCAGAAAAGAAAGCGAGCTTTAAATTGGGAGAGGAGAGGAAGAGCTTCAATGAGAAATGGGAAATCGATTTTTTCGTAGTGGAGACATCTAATAAGAAACAATCAATGAAATGCCTCATCTGCGGTAAAGTAGTGAAAACTCTAAAAGTGGACAACGCAAAATAGCATTTTCGCCGTCATGAATCTCATCCCTATGCTAAATAATAAGTTGACTCGAAGAAGGTTTGTAATCGTAATCGTATCGTAATCGTAATCTCCTAATTTCTAAAGCGCCACTGGAAAGCCAAGCGCGGGGCACCGGCTTATTCACGAGCGCTGCGTTGAGTTAGGAGGGTTGTCCGTGAGAGTAGTCCGTGGTGGTCCGGGTCGAGTTACCATAGGATCAGGATCAAATGCGTTGAGTCAAAAGGGTTGTCCGTAAGAGTAGTCCATGGTGGTCCGGGTCGCGGTACCGTATGATCAGAGGTGTGGAACAGCTACTAAGGTGGGTGTCGTCTGAGCCGGGAATTGGAGGGTGGGGGATCTGG